>OY288272.1:12252772-12963715 GCA_958450335.1 Hibiscus tridactylites | reverse complement strand
TCGCAACAACCATCATTTATATCATACAACAATCATCACACACATCCATGTATACACAATACAAATCAATTCATACCTCACAAGATTAATATAGGCATAGGCATCTAAAGCATCATTAACAACCAAGAAGTTAAACTACCAATTTAACTTCTATTTTGGAATGGCCTACCAAGCCCATTCCAATACCTCCACCACACACACTGGAACCAACTTTAAAATAATTTAAAGTTTTACTCACCACCCTTCCTTAGCAAACCAAGCAAAGCGAGTCAAGCCTCCTCAATTCCTGGATTCGATCTTGATCCTTCCCCGATGTTTCCTCTCGCTTCTAACCAATCAAAACACAAATATTACTCACCAAATCAATACTAAACTCAATCATAATCCAAACTCACAAACACAAGCCAAACCTTCACAATTTCAACCCCAAACTAACCACACAATTCACATTTTTGTGCTCCCCAAATACCCAACTGAAAACCACAATTTCCAACACTCAAAAGACATCTAAAAGCTTCCAAAACACTTCCCTAATAACCCTATACCGTCAGCCCTTCAACCCAACACAAAAACACACCAAAAACTCAACTTTTGACACTTTGAAAAATGCCCTAAAGACCCACTTCGGGATTTTTGCCAAATCCTTCCGTTTTAAGATATTAGGTGTATCTAAGTGAGATTAATTCAAAACCCAACTCAACAAACCAAAAACAAATGAAAAACCCATTAAAAATCCAAACTTTCATCAAACTTGAAAAATGCAAATGTTGACGGTTTTGAAATCTAAGACCATGAAAATGCTTGGGATGATGAGGAGAGTTGAGAAATGAATTTACCTTCAAAAAAGCTCTTGAATTGGTAAAGTAATTAGATGGAATAGTGGATTAGGGGTTTAGAGAGGGTTTGGGTGTTCTTTCACGTGAAATGGAAAAAGAGGGAGAAGACAACTTTTTTTTCTTTTTTATTCAAAAAGGTTGTCTTCCACATTTCAATTTAATTACAAAAATGTCACTCCTTTAATTTTTAATCTCCTTTAAATTAAAACCAATGCCAAGTTAAATAAAATCGATTTTGACGATTCGAACCAAACACACGCGTCTAACTCCCAACCCAAAACACGGGTGTTACAAAACGAATCTTATCTCTCTCTATATATATTTGAAAGAATATATATAATATATACTTAGTTTGTGCGGTTAGATCACCAAAAGCTCTGCCCATAATTTTGTAACGTATGAAGCCGTAAAAACCTCACGTTAAACATTTTAAAAACTTTTAAAACACGGGTAAATTTGGATATGCATGTATAAAGAACTATACATGTTTTCATATTTACTCTTTAAAATTTAAAATATAAATCTCTAACTATAAAATCAATACTCTAATATAGGCCCTGAATTCTAAATTTTATAAACTAAACTCTAAAGAAAATCCTTAACTCTTAAAATAAAAAAGATTTGTGTAATCTAAATACTGCAAAATATGTGTATTAAATATTTTTTTCTTAAAAATACACTTGACTTTTTAATTACATATGATAATCTCGTGTGTTATCTTAATACTAAGCCAATGTATAGTTTAAAGGTTTAAATATATATTTGGTACCTTAACTAGGCACATTCTCTCAAGTTAGTACCCAATTAATTTTTGCTCCCAAATTGATACCTAAACTAGGCATATTCTCCCAAGTCGGTACTTAAAGAATTTTTACTCTCAAGTTGGTACTTGAACTAGACACGTTCTCCCAATTTGGTATCAAAATTTATACATTCTATCAATTTGGTCATATTTCGAAACAAATCAATAAATTTAGCATTTTATATTTACAAATTCTGTCAAATTATTCTTTTGTTATTCTCCTAAATTGTTTGTACACATTCTTAGGAATGTTACATTACTTTCTAGGTATAATAAAAGTTTAATAATAACTTGCCATTTTATCGTAGAATGCAGTTGTTCAATTGTTTCTTTGATCCTTTAGACTCACTTGATTTGACAATATCATAACTTTTTTACTAAATTGATGTAATCTTAAAATATTAAAAGTTAAATTTATTGAATTGTTTTGAATTAGGATCAAAGTGATAGAATGTATAAGTTTTTAGGACTAAAACTGTTAATAAAAATATCAAAACCATGACTGAAATTAAAGTTCGGGTACTAACTTGAGAGAAAAATGTTTTAGGTACCAACTTGGGAGCAAAAAATCTTTAAGTACCAACTTAGGAGAAGATACATAGTTCAGATACTAAATATATATTTAAGCCTAATTTAAATTTATTATTGATATGTGTTAAATACAAAACTATTGATAAAATATTTAAAATGACGAGAAATTGTACTTTCATTTAATTTTAGGGTAAAGTATACCAGTGGTCATCCAACTTTTAGGGCGTGTTTATTTTAGTCATTGAACTTTTAAATTTTTTATTAGGGTCATCATATTTTCATTTCGTTTTTATTTTAGTCTCTCTCGTTACCTTCCATTAAAAGAAGCTTACATGACCCGTTAGTTTTCCTTAGGGTCCCATATGAACCCTTCAAAATTTGTTGTTTGCTGAAAGCTTTAGTTTCATGAATGGTTTGCTACGATCAAACTTTAAGAAGGAAAATCTCATTTATTGAAACATATAATATACAAACAATAATATTAGAAAAAGAAATCACACAATCAAGTGCACAAACATGTTGAAACGCATATACGTATACAACTACATTTTAATCTGAAATTTGTTATTTTATTTTGAAAACTTTTTAACAAAGCTTTCGTTTTCCTAGAGCTCCTATCACTTTCTTCATCGAAATTGTTTGTATATATCTGCTTCATCATCTGTCAAAGAAGACTTTTTCCTTCGATGGGGTGAGCTTGGTGTTGAAACAATCTTTGGGGATCAACGCGTATAAAAAATGGAGCCTTTGAGTGGATCATCAGAGTAATCCGAGTCTGAATCACCATAACTTCCTATGGTTAGGAGTTTGGAATCATCATCTGCATCCTTGTTTTTGGGTTTCGTGAATGTTAGATTCAAACAAGCGCTGCTGCATTTATGATGTCTTGCTTTCTTGCCCTGATCTCTATCATCTTTATGATCTTTATCTGCAAAACTCTTCTTATGCCAATTGAGTTTCTTCAGCTTCAACCTTCAATCTCTCCGAAATGTTTTGAATACGTCGGCTGTTGGATTAAAATCCGCAATTATGGGCACATATATAAAATGTATGTTGCTATTATAAAGTATAACACAAAATAAAGTGACCAATTAAGTTAAATGTGTCATAGGTATAAAAATGTCATGGAAATAAAAGTGTAGATAACGTAAGATATATTTATAATTCAATGAGGGGCAGAGTTATAAATATTTAATAGTTGATTTAATAAATCAACTATATAAAGAAGTAGTGGTCCCAAGAAATAGTTTAGCTTGCTTTTCTCTAGAGAATTTTACTTCAAGGGCTAACATATCTTCTTGGAATATCACAACCACCTTTTAGGCGATCTTCATCAAAAGATTCAAGGTTTTCATCTATCGATTAATTCAGGTACACTTCCGCTTTCAGTTTATTGTTTTTAATGATTTGACTTAATTGATCTTGAGTTTAGATTTCATATCTATTATAGTTTGGTTCTAACAAGTGGCATCAGAGACCCGTCATGTCGAATTATTAATAACTAATTGATATTATTTATATATTCAGATTGGTTCATTACGAATGCTTCACTATTTTGATGCTTCGTGTGATTTAGTATTTTTTATTTGGGCACTTAGGGTTTGATCAAATGTTATATTTTTAATTTAGGATTACAATTATTAGGTTATTATTGGATTTATATTCTTGATAATATAATGCGCGATAATCATAAACTTGAATTTATCGTGAATTGTATACATATATATGGGTTGTCGTGAAACTTTAACGGCGTCCTTGATGCATTAAGGGTTTTTAAATTTCTTTAAAAACATTAAAGTTTTTTATGCTTATAAGTTTATTGTTAATGACAATTGAATTGAATTTCAATGTTCGGCTGTTTCTTTTTACATTAAGATTATGCTATTTTTCGGATATATTTTAGGGTTTTAATTGATGATTAATTTGGTTGTATTTAGTTTGAATTATATATATTGTTTAATCTAAAAAAATATGTATATGTATGCAACTTGTGATATATATGTTTATTTTAAATATATATTCCATTCGGTTGGATCAAAATTTTAGTTTTGATCATTAGTAATTAAGAAAGAAAAATAAATTTTTGACTTGGGCATTGTCGTGGTAAATTTACACTGACCTAAAAAAAATTTATAATCAGGTTAGCTATCGAAGTTTCATATTCGGTTTATGTCTAATAAATTATGGTTGAATTTTGTTGAATCATGTTTAGTTTTATACAAAATATTTTGCTTAAATTTGTTTGACATTATGCTTAATTACGTCATTAATGTTATCTACGGAATATACATATTTACATTTGGTATCGATGTATATTCATTTTGGTTTGATTAAAATTTTAATTTTGATCATTAGGTTATTATGGATATATTAAGGCTTCATGTGCTCATTTAATGAATTATTCATTTATATGATACTTGTGTTTTCTTGGACTTTTAGCTAAAGATTAATTGTTTTGAATCCGACTTTAAATTTGGTAAATGCATGCTTAAGGAATTTTCTTAAAGAAACAGTCAAAGATTTAGGTTTTCGATTTCTGATAGCCCCATTCAGACAACCTTATTTTAGGTTATTTTGAAAAACTCAAGTGTTATAAAAAATTTCAGTTTTGACTATTACAAAATTTTAAATTTGAATATCGGTATATTTATATTATATATTTTGAGATAAATTAATTGAAGCATTAAGTCACCAAAGTGACCTCTATTGTGGAAATTATTTTATTTTGAAATATAGAAGGTTTTGTGCATGAAAGTCGGATTATATTAGTATTAATCGGCCCAAAGGAAGGTTAATAATTAACATTATTACATGTGCAACTGTGGTAATAAACATGTGATAATTATTCGGTTTTACGTGTCAGCAGTAAATCGGCCCAAAGGAAGATTTCTGTTTGATATGTTCTTATTATCAATGTTTGATTACTATACCAGGATATCACTTACAATTTAATATTTTGTCCAAAGATGAAATATTAATAGAGTGTCCGGTATCTTGATATGAGGTTTACCTTTATTCAAATTTATTATTATTTTGATTATCTTTTAAATTGATTGAAAGATAAAATTAAGACAAACATTTTGAAACAATTAGATTCATATTTTGGCTTCGGATGTTTAATATTTTAATGGATTAATTGAAACATAATGTCACCAAAGTGACCGCTTTTGTGTAGATTAGTTTATTTAAAATATTAGATAATTATAGGTTTTTTGTAATTCGCTCGTTTATTAATTGGCCCAAAGGAAAGTTAATATTTGGCAGAATTACAACAACAACTATGGCGATAAATGTGTGACAATTATAAGGTATTTTATGTGAGCAATACGTTAGTCCAAAGATTAGCCTATTGTTTGACATAGTTTATTGTCAATGTTTGATTGCTACAACAAGAGTATCGCTTACAATTAATATTACTGTCCAAAGACTTGATATTAATGTTGTGCTTGGTATCTTGAGGGGAACTAGTCGTTATTTTGAATTTGTTTGTTTACTTATGAATATTTATGTGAGTTTGTTTTTATTTTATTTATTTATTTTTGTTCTATATTTAGGCAATCTATCTTTTCTGTCACAATATCTGTTAATAACATTCTACACTAATGTTTAGTGAAACTAATTTCAAGGAATAGAAGAGACACTTACATATAGTATTTGGTTGTATGAGCATAGACTTTGCACTAAGGAAAGAACATCTTGCACCTCTCACTGCGGTAAGCACCCATAAAAAGTATTTTGAAAGGTGAGATTATTCGAATCGCGTAAGTCTAATGATCATAAAGTACAACATTCTAGATGTCTTTAGGAGCACAAATTTAAAGAAACTACTCAAACTAAGAGTTTCCTTGACGAAATTAAGAAATGTTTTACCCAAAACATTAAGGTTAAGATGACATCATTTATGCCTTTTTATATCTATGAAGTATAAGGGTCAAGGAAAAGTGAAAGAGTAGATTATAAAAATTCTTTATATTGCTTCAAAATTTAAGGCACATAAGATCGAACTTTCTAACAATTGTTTGTTCTTATGGTTTTGGCACTGCTTCCTATACAATTTAACCAATTCAAGTTACAATTGTCAAAGGGAGAAATAGACTGTAACACCCGGGTTTAGGGGTTAGGTGAAAATAATATTTTAATATTATTTGGGCTCGGGTTTATAATTAAAATGATCCTTTAAAATTCCGGGTTTCAAAATAAATATTTGAAATGAGACCAAATTGATTTAATTGCAAATTGAAGAGCTATTTAAAGAACAAGGGAATAGCCATTCATTAATGGCCTTTTTGTAATTTACCCATTTTTCCAATTTAAATCCCCTTTTATACAAATAAAACACCCATTCACTATTCATCCTCTTCTTCTTCAACGAGATAGAAGAGCTCATCCTCCTCTATCACTATTCCATTTTAAAGCTCTCTCATTTCAACTCCATTTTGAAAGGTAACAACGTTTTTGACTTCCCCTCAACTCCCTCTCTTTAAAAGTACCATTTATTTTGATTTTCATGGAGGTTTTGGAAAATGGAATTTTGGAAGGTTTGGATTAAAAATGAAAACTTTATGATGTTAAGTGAAATGTTTTGATTTAATATGTTTAGTTATGATGTATAGAGGTCAAATGGTATAACATATGTGAATTTCAAATGATTTTGAGCAATTTTCGGATTTGGGTAAACATGGGGTTTTTGGAGGGTTTTGGGTGAGTTTGGGGGGTTATTTTAGGTGGGTTTTGATAGGCTATTGATAGTACTATGGATATGGGTTGAATTGGGATCATTTGTGGGTGTATTGGAGGTTGGAAACATGGTTTTTGGACATGGTTTTGGGGCTGTCCGAGTTAGTGAAAAATGGGATTTGTTCATGCTTGCAACATGGTAAATTGTGGTTGAATTATATTCCGGGTTAGTTCCGACGATGAGTTATTGATTGTGGATGTTTTGTTTGTGTTTGGGATTGATTAGAATCGAGTTTGGGCATCGGTGAAGCATCGGAAGTAAATCCGGGGATTTGAAGGTGGTCAATTGCTTGGTCTTCGAGCTTGGGAGCTTAGTGAGTGGTTAATTGTTTTACATGGTTTAAAAATGATTGGTTCGAGTATGTGGACTAGGTCGGGCTTGGTAGACCCACCTAGAGTTAGGATTAGAGTGGTAGCCTAATCCTAAACTTGATCTAGAGCCTTTGGATGAACTTGATGTATGAATGTATATGCCTCGTATGTCTTGTGATATGAATGCTTATGTATATTGTATTATACATGTGAGATGAGGCATGATTTGTTATGCGTAAAGCATGCATGGTAATGGTTCATGATTGTGTTCATGGTGAGTACGTGCTAAGCACGGAATTGATTGAAATGAGTAATGTGGAATGAGTAAAATGTTGGCACTAGTATGCTTGAGTACAAATGATCGATCATTAGGATGTTAGTGTGTACACATGAGTCAAAAGTCGCGCGTGACCTTGGTGGCGTTGAGTCACCAAGGAGGAGTACGGGTTCGCCCGGAAATTGTATTTATATATAGTCGATGATGAGTGGAATCCCATCGACGGGGCGTGAGGATGAGTGAAATCTCCTCCGCAAGACCGGTGATGAGTGTAATCCCATCGTGAGGTAAAGTGGTTGTTGGACGTGAGTTCCAACGTGTTTATCCGCGTATTCGGGTCATAGCTAGGTGCCAATGTTGATTGATATGTGTATCAATGTGTTACAATATATGATCCTTATTTGGATGTTTAAATGTGATTACTTGTGTTGTGGATTTAGAGCTCATGATCATGGCATTTATTTGAATATTGCTCATGCATCTTTATCTTGTGGCTCTTGTGGATCCTTGGTATATATGTGTAATGCCTTGGCTAAGATCGTGCTCGGACCCTGCAATGTTGAGGTTTGTTTTTAAGAGCTCACCCTCACTAAGCATCATTGCTTATGCTCTCTTTGTTCAACATTGCAGATCCTTAGTTCGCGGGTTGCTTGAGCAAGTGGAGGGCCTCCAAGTGTGGTTGTTGGCTTGAGTACATCAAGTATGAACTTTTAAATGTTAAACATGTAATAGTTAAGCAATGGGACATGTGTTATTTTGATGGATGATTATTGGTTGTTTAGGAGCTTGCTTAGACTCTATGTTATGTTGCTTTTGTATGGCTTGTGATGCCATGTTTGAATTGTAATCCATGCCTAAATTGCTTATCATGAATGTTGACTATGTGGCTTTGGTTTCAAGTTAAAGCATGCTTATATGGTTGGGTTGCCATAGGTTTGATGTTAGTGTGCTGGTTGAAGTTTTAGAGGGATTTAGAGGCATAGTTGTGCCTTAAATCAGCTAAAACTTGTAAGTTCGTAGCAGGGGTATCGATACAGTTGGTCCCGTATCGATACGACCTTCTTGTTTCAGGCCATGCATTTCGAAACGCGAAGGGGGCGTATCGATACCATTTTAGTCACTGAAGTTACTGTCCACTTTGGTATCGAAACGGGTCCCTGGCGTTTCGATACGGTCATCTTAGCGTTGACCGTGAGAAGTCAACCGTTGGGGAGGGTATTGATACACTCCTTGGGTGTATCGAAACGGTCTCCACGGGTTGACCCTGACCAGTTGACCTAGTCAAGGGGTATCGATACACCCCTTAAGTGTATCGATACCGCCTGCAGTTTAAGTTTAAAATTGGGCTGTTAAATGTTGTTATGGTTTTGTTCGATTGTCTCGTGTATGTTGTTCCGCTGTATGATCACTTAGGATCTAATACTCCTATAGACAAGATTAAAATGAAAGAAAAAAAATAGGGTTGCTAACCGAGGGGGAACCTTAACGGGTTTCGCTTCGGTTTTCCCCGTGTGGCCCACTCGGACCGGTCATCCGGCCAGACCGGGACGAGGGGGTTACATAGACTCTATTTGGGCTCATTTCTCATTGTGTTTAAGAGGAAAAAAAGTTGAAGCATTACAAGTGTACAAGTATTCCTTTGGTTGGTGCTCATTTAGTTAGTGGCTCTAAGAATAAGGACAATAAAAGAAAATATTAGAATAAAGTTGCTAAGGGTTCTACCCAAAAGAAATAACAATAAGTTTTTAAGTGTTGATTCTTTTGTATAAGTTAGGACACACGTAAAGAAATTAAACTTTAAAAACAAGCAACTACTTCAGTTATTTTGAGTGATCTATGGACTGTAAATTTTACGATCCCACAATTAAGATTATTTTAAGGAGAGATTTATATTTTTTTAGGATGTTGAGTTTGGAGGAAGAAATAATGTTAGATGCATTGTTATTGAGGAGGAATTGAATTATAATTTAATTCATACTATCACTTTTGATGGTGTTTATGTTTTTACACCTATCACTTTTGAGTGATCTATGAGCTGCAAAATAATGTTGAACAACTCACATTCAAGATAATGTAATTGTTTCAGAAGAACAAACTCAACAACCTTAAAAAAAATAAGTGTCATTAGAGATGTCCACGAGAGGAAGATGAAATACTATTCCGGATTATTATATTGTATTTCTTCAAGAAAATATGGTAATAATAGAATGATAAAAAATGACTCAATCATTTTTATCAGTCCATAAAAGTTCTAACTCTCACAAGTGGATTGATGTCATTCAAGAAGATTATAATTTTATGCAAGATAATAAAGTTTAGGAACTTGTCTCATTACCTTAAGGTGCAAACCAATTGGTTGTAAATGGATATTTAAAACCAATAGGGATGGAAATAGTAATGTGGATAAGTATAAAGCACGTCTTGTATCTAAATGATATACTCTAAAAGAAGACATTGATTTTGTAGAGACTTTCTCTCAATTTTTTATTGAAAGACTCTTTCAAGATAATTATTACACTTGTTACTTGTTTTAGTCTTAAGCTACATTAGATAGATGTTAAGCTTTTTTTTCAATGACGACATTGAATAAACTATTTATATGGTACAATCATAGAGTTGTGTCTTATGATACAATATCAATAATATGTAAATTAAAGAAATTTATCTATGAGCTTATGTAGGACTCTTATTAATGAAATTATAAATTTCATGTTGATTATCTCATTCGATTTTGAGATAAATTTGGTTGACACTTGTATATATTACAAGTTCAGTGGGAGTAAACCAAGTGACACTCATATTGCTAAAGAAGATAAGTATTATCTTACTCAATGCCCTAAAAGTAACCTTGAAATTTAGATAATCTAAAAGATTCTCTATACATAAGCTATTAAGAATCTAATTTATGCTTAAGTATGTATGGGTTCGGAAATTGTGTACATTCTTGGAATGTTAGATAGATATTTAAGAAAATCTAGTATGGACTATTGGATAGCAGCCAATAGAGTTATGAGATATCTTTAGAGAACAAAAATTACATGATCACATGTCGGAGTTCTGGTAAGTTAGAGATCATTAGGTTTACAGACTTCGATTCTAATAGAATATTGATGCAAACAAATTCTGTCACATGAGCTACTAATTTTAGATTGAATAAAAAGACCACTATAGTTATTTTGTGAAAATAAATATACATTCATTTATTCTATACACAATAGGAATACTTCAAACTTGAAGCACATAAATATTACATTCCTAGTTGTTAAAGAAAATTTAGAGTGGTTGTGTGTCTATAGAGCATGTTGGTACAAACTTCATAATTGCGCGCATATTAAGAAACTGTCACCCTAGGTCTTTCATAAGCACACTACTCATGTGGGTGTAATGTTATTTAAGGATATTCGGCTTTAGTGGGAGTTTGTAATTTTGATAAATGCTCATTCGGTTTAGACACAATTTCAGTTCCTTCAGTTTAAAGTTATTTAAGATTATTTTCTGCAGAAATAAAGTTCTTTTGATTTAAGCACACTCTGAATTCAGTAAAGTTGATCTCACTAAGGTTTAGGAGGACCAGTTGGAAATAGACATGTATGGTTCACATTTTATGTAATTTTCCATGCTACACATCCATGATTGATCTATGTTATTTGACTATATTTGTATACATGACTATTGATGGGTCCAGTCATGATTGATATGGCGAAGACCGCTTTGATCCTATGTGGATATAGTTGATGGACGATATTGTTATAGAGTACCTATTATATAATAGCAAAATTTTGAGCTCATAAGGTTGTACATTTATCAGGAAACATATGTTGCCCAAGTGGGAGATTGTTGGATTAAAATCCGCAATCGTTGGCACATATGTAAAATGTATGTTGCTATTATAAAGTATGACACAAAATAAAGTGACCAATTATTTAAGCGTGTCATAGGTATTAAAATGTCATGGAAATAAAAGTGTAGATACCGTAAGATATATTTATAATTCAATGAGGGGTGGAGTTATAAATATTTAATAGTTGATTTAATAAATCAACTATATAAAGAGGTAGTGGTCCCCAAGAAATAGGTTAACTTGTTTTTCTCTCATTCACTGTCAGAGAGTTTTACTTCAAAGGCTAACATATCTTCTTGGAAGATCACAACCACCTTTTAGGCGATCTTCATCAAAGGATTCAAGGTTTTCATCTATCGATTAATTCAGGTACGCTTCCGCTTTTGGTTTATTATTCTTGATGATTTGACTTGATTGATCTTGGGTTTAGATTTCATATCTATTATGGTTTGATTCTAACATCGGCGTCTTTCTTTGCTTTGATATACTTTCCCTCTAGGTTTCTCAACTGAAGATCCAAGTTTTGGACTTCCCCTCTTGTTTTTTCGAGCTCAAGGATTGTAAAAAGGAGTGTCTCGCTAGTTTATTCTACTTCAGCTTTCAATCTTTCACCTATGGGAATGCATTAAGTTACATTTTCTTAAAGCCTGGGATTGATTGTTCTTGTGACTATCCGGAACTTCTCAAGCAAAAGCTCGATGAAAGTACTCTCTTAAGGTCCAAGTTTCGCTACATTAAATGTGAGTGGGTTCGTGTGGATAGAGGGGCAAAAGATCCTCCGATTGATCTTCCACCTCAAGCTCCTATTGCTCCTCAAAACAATGATGCTCTTATGGTTTATCTCAATAAGCAATTCATCGGCTTGCGAACCGACATCTCTTCCGAATTTGCTGTTATCGACACACGTTTTACTTCTTTGGAAGAATATGTTCTTAATGTGGAAAATCGTCTCTCTTCCCTTGAGACTCAACATGCTTCGATGGATCTCTCTTTCACCGGATTTTATGGAGAATGGAAACACTTTAAGAGAAGTCAAGAGGATAAAAAAAGATGGAGATGATAAGGATGGTGGCGATATGGCTCTCTAGACTAGTTTGCATCTCATATCATATTATATCATTTAGTTTTCTTTTTATGCACCTTTTTAGCTTTTGAACTATGTTTTTTTATGTTATACTTTTAGGTATTAAGTTTGAATTTATGTTCTCTGCTTTTGGATTTATGGACTTAATATATTATGTTGTTTGCTTTGGTATATTATTATTTCCCTTTTATTTCTCATTGAATTATGTCAATTTTGATCTAACAAAAAGGGGGGAGAAGTAGAGCCAAGTTTAAAACTTTGCAACTTATTTTTTTTTTTTAAAAAAACCTATCTTAAATTGAGGGGGAGTAAGTTTTACAAAGTTCTCAAAACTTAAAAATTTATATTTGGTTTTGTTATATCAAAAAGGGGGAAATTATAAAAGCAAAACTTTGATTTTGATATAACAAATATTTCAAGGACCAATTTGAAAAGAAGATAAATTTTTAAGTCCTCAAACTTCCCAAAATTGACAAGCAAAATAGTTAAGTCAAAACTCAAGTTCCCATAAAATTTTCTGAGTGTTTTCTAAGATAAAACAATGATTTTCGACTAACCATTTCGATACACCCCTTAGGTGTTTCGAAACGTTTTGAAACTGTAAAGTTTGGGCTCGAAACGAGAGAAATCGTATCGATACGGTAGTATCGAAATGGTCTCGATCGTTTCGATATGAGTTTTGAAAGTTTGTTTAAAAATGTGACTGTTGCTTTGTCATAACCGTTTTATTAAAAATTAGTTAAGTGTATCGATACACATTAGGTGTGTTTCGATACGGGTTTTCAGAGTTTCAAAATGTTTCGATACAGTCTTAACCCATTTCGAAACGAGCTCTTTCAATATCAGAACGACCACGATCGTTTCGATACAGTCTCTTAAATGGCCCCCAACGGCTCTTTCTATTTTTACCCCGTCTCGGTACAAGTGATGACGTTTCGGTACGGGTAGTTGCAGAGCAGCATTAATGGTGGGAAGATGAAGTTCTAACGACTATAATTATGATATCAACCACCCAAACGGCTAGAAATCAATGAGAATGTATAAAAGCAAGCATTTTGAGCACCAGCAACAACTATTGAACCTTCAAGAATCATCCAAGCATCAAATCCAAATCCTTGTGCCTTTTATTGTCAAATCCTTGTACCCAACTCTATTAAGTGTTCTATTCTTATTTGTATTTTGAGTTTGGGGAGTGATAAATTGTATTTGGGTAAATAATTCATCCTTTGAGAGGAATTTGTAAGGTTTACCATTTTCTCAATTGTAAAGAGTATTTCTAATTAAGCTTTGGGTAGAAAGCTTAATTTCTTTGTAAGGTTTCCTCCTCATCCAAGAAAAGGGGAAGAATCAATAGTGGATTGGTTGAAAATCCTTAGTGAGAGCTAAGGTAGTGGAGGTAGAGTTCATTGGAGAACTTGAACCACTGTAAATCTCTTGTGCAATTTTTTTTTTGTTCATCCATTTCTCTCCTTTCAAATTTTTAATTGCCAATTCACCCCCTCTTGGCCAATTGCATTGTTTGATCAACTCAACAAACGCCCTTATCCTTGGTTTTTTGCGATTGTTCCTTATCGACCTCTTGAACCCAACATTAGCAGAAATTTGGTATCGTTAAACCGAAAAATTTGGATTACCAATCTAACACTGAACCGTACTATCTCTCACCTAATTTTTCTCCCTATAGTTTTTGTTACTCACTCGAACCCCTTCCCTTATTTATACAAAGAAAATGTGTCGGCCTAATGCTTCTTCATAAACTCCATGCATGACACTCAATTTTGTGGCCAAATTCTTATAGCCCACGTGGTGGGTAAATTTCCACATTTGATTCAATTCGGCCGAGTGGCCTTTTACTAAGCATGTGCGTGGATTTATTGATTCAACTTCGGTTCAAGGTCGAGCTATGAAATATTCGGTCACCGGAACCTAATTTCGACTAGACCAGTTTTCGGGGTGTGACAACTCTCCCCTTAAGAAAATTTGTCCTTGAAATTTCATTTCATGCGAATAGATGAGGATACTGCTTCTGCAAAGTCTCCTCAGGTTCCCATGTTACCTCTTCGACGGAATGACTTTGCCACATAACTTTCACTAAGGGCACACTTTTGTTACGAAGCCTCTTGACTTCTCGTGCGAGGATTTGTACTGGTTCTTACTCGTATGTCAGATTGGACTGAATTTATAGTGGGAAATAAAGTCTCCAACGACTCAAATTCAACCCCAACGGTCCTCAACGGCTAAAAACTCAGTTAGGAGTATAATAGTGACCTCCAAGCATCAAGAGATGGCTAATGCTTCAATTGTCAAACATCATTTGATAAAAAATATGTCTTAGTGCCAAATTGTCAATTTCTTGTATAGACAAACACTAGTGAGCCAAAATTGTCATATTTGCTCAAGTGTTTTAGGTTTTGGGTGAGTGCTTAGATTTGCAAACACATACCTATTAGAGGGATTTCTTGTTTGCTTTGAATTTCTCTTGTGAAGAGTGTTTACTCAACCTTTGGGTAGAAAGCTTTGAGGGTTGTAAAGGTTGCCTCCTTAGCCTAGAAAAGGGAACGAAATTCATAGTGAATTTTTTTGAAATCCTTGGTAGGAAGCTAAGGTAGTGGATGTAGGCTTTGGTTAGAAAGCCGAACCACTCTAAATCATTGTGCAAAACTTCTATCTTTTTGCTTCCACCATCATCACCCAATATTCCACTTCTCCACCACTTGGCGAGCAATTCAGTTGAAGGAAATCGAGCACCATAAAACCCAACAATTGGTATCAGAGCCTCATCTCCATCGAAAGACTAACATCCGGGAGTAAAGATCCAACGCTTGTAGTCCATCGTTCAAGAAAATGGCAAGATTTGAAGAAGACCGCTCTATCTCGTGTCCTCCGCTCTTTGATGGAGAATCATACTTCCAATGGGAAAATATCATGAAATTCTTCATCAAGTCTCAAGATTATGAGGTTTGGGACATCATTGAAGATGGGTATTTGGAAGCTCCGAAAAAGAAGAAAAAGCAAATGAGTGCCAACGAGACGAAGGCAAAGCTAAACACCAAGGCAATGCACATTCTCTATTGTAGCCTTAATGAAGAAGTTTCCAAGAGGATCTCCACATGAAAAAGTGCCAAAGAATTATGGGAGAAACTTGAGATGCTTTATGGCAACAAGAAGAGAGAAAAGAAAGATGATGATCAATCATGTGCAAACCTTCTCTCCAATCTAAAGGTAGATGGTGTTTTGACTCTCGATGAGCCTAAGGTATCTTCTAACTCAAGTGAACTCAAAAATGAATTCTAAACTTGAGTTGCAACTTCATACTAGAATCACGATCGGGCAACATCACATACGAATTCGGTCATCACACAACCAGGTACGTATCATTTGGTATCAGAGCTATTTTGATTCAGTAAGTTAAGTGTTACTCTCTCTCGGTTTGCATAAAAAAAAGAAAAAAAAGAAAAAAAAGAAAAAAAAGGAAGTTTGGTTGTTGTTGGTATTACTCAATTTAGCAAATTATTATTTCCTATTGCCTTGTTATTTTCTAATCATTCTACTTTTCTACCTATAGCCTTTTTTTCTAAACCCTTTCTTTCAGCAAATTTCCACAAGTAAACTTGTTAAGCCTTGAGTAAGTTCTCTAAGGACTTTGATAGGAGAACAAGAGCGGTAAAAGGCAAGAGTGCACATCAAGGGTAAAAGCCATCTCGAGTGAAACACGAGTGTGAGTGTTTTCCTTGGAGTGTAACGGTGAGAATTTGTGCTAGTGAGGTTTATTAGTTAATCATGTCTCAAGATTCCGTGAGAAACACTATTGGTGCTAGTAATAATGTTAACATAGATGCAACTAACTCCAATCTTCAATATATTATCCGAGAGATGGATAGGTTGTTGCAACAAAGGTTAGAGCTGATGCAAGAACGATTAGATCATTTGGAGGAAAGATCTCAACAAAGGCATAATTCAGATCACGAGGAAGAGTATGAGGGAGAGGTGGATGAAGAACTCATAGACGAGCGAGCCTCCCAGCAAAGTTTGAGGCGTCGAGAACCTAGGTACCAAAGAGCTCGGCCAAGAGTTGATGATAATCTTAGCAACATCAAAATAACCATTCCTTCTTTCCAAGGAAGAACGGATCTTAAAGCTTATCTTGCATGGGAAAAAAAGTTGAGCACATCTTTGAGTGCCACAACTGCTCCGAGCTTAAGAAGGTAAAACTTGCAGCCATTGAAATTACAGATTATGTACTAATATGGTGGGATCAGTTGACATCTAGCAGGAGACGCAATGGCGAACATCCAATTTCTACTTGGAATGAGATGAAGGTCGTTATGCGTAGGAGGTTCGTTCCAACTCACTATCATAGGGAGTTGTTCAACAAGCTTCAAAATCTCACCCAAGGCAACCGTACTGTTGAGGATTACTTCAAAGAGATGGAAGTAGCCATGATCCGAGCCAACATTGATGAAGATCGAGAAGCCACCATGGCCAGATTTCTATCTGGTCTTGATCCTAATATTGCGGCCACTGTTGAGTTGCAACATTATGTGGAGATTGAAGACATGGTTCATATGGCCATGAAGGTCGAGAGGCAACTCAAAAGGAAGGGCACAACTCGTGCCTATGGAGGCTCTTCTTCTAAATGGGGGCAGGGTACCTACAAACAGAAGTCATCCTTTACGCCTAATGAACGAAGCGTTCCAACAAAGAGTGCCAAACCCATTACCGAAACTAGTAAGGGAAAGAGCATCGCTATGCCAGTTCGATCCTGTGATGTGCAATGCTTCAAATGCTTGGGGCGAGGTCACATTGCTAGCCAATGTCCAAATCGCAACACAATGCTCATTCGAGAAGATGGAGAGATCGAAACTGACCAAGAGGAGGAAGATGATGATGTTCCTATCCAAGAAGAAGAAGAGATGGAACATGTTGTAGATGGTGAGGTTCTTGTTGTGAAAAGAATCCTAAGCGTGCAAGCCATAGAAGGAGAAGATCAACGCGAGAACATCTTCCATACTCGCTGCCATGTAAACGAAAAGGTATGCTTTATCATTATTGATGGAGGAAGTTGTACTAATGTTGCTAGTACTTTGATGGTAGAGAAGCTTAGATTGGCAACAACAAAGCATCCTCATCCTTACAAGCTACAACGGCTCAATGATGGGGGAGAACTCAAAGTCACCAAGCAAGTTCTTATGCCATTTTCCATTGGAAAATAAAAAGACGAGGTGTTGTGTGATGTTGTACCAATGCACGCTAGCCATATATTGTTGGGGAGACCGTGGCAATTTGACAAAAAGGCTATACATGATGGTTATACCAATCGTTACACTTTCACCCATCAAACCAAAAAGATCACTTTAGCCCCTCTTTCACCAAAACAAGTCCATAAAGACCAAATCCACTTGAGAGAGAGTTTCAAAACAGCCAAAGAGAAAGAAAAAGAGTTTAAATCCAAAGAGAGTGACAAAAATGAGGGAAAACAAACCATTCTTTTTGCAAGAGAGAAAGAGATCAAAAAGTGTTTGCTTTCAGAGAAATGGGCACTTGTACTCATGTACGAGGAAAATCTTTTGAACACTAATGATCTTGATCCTCGTTTGCCATCTTTTATTGTTTCTTTATTGCAGGAATTTGAAGATTTGTTTCCGGAGGAGATTCCGAATGGGCTTCCACCTATTCGAGGAATAGAGCATCAAATTGATTTCATTCCCGGAGCCATCATTCCAAATCGACCAGCATATAGAAGCAATCCGGAAGAAACTAAGGAGATGCAAAGACAAGTAACCGAGTTAATGGAAAAAGGCTATGTGAGAGAGAGCCTTAGTCCATGTGCCATGCCGGTTTTACTTGTACCTAAGAAGGATGGAACTTGGCATATGTGTGTGGACTGTCGAGCAGTGAACAAGATAACGGTAAAGTATCGTCATCCTATTCCTAGATTAGATGATATGCTTGATGAATTAAGTGGTTCTAACATCTTTTCTAAGATTGATCTTAAGAGTGGGTACCACCAAATAAGAATGCGAGAAGGATATGAGTGGAAGACAGTATTCAAAACCAAGCAAGGTTTGTATGAGTGGTTGGTTATGCCATTTGGCTTAACTAATGCTCCAAGTACATTCATGAGGTTAATGAATCATATACTTCGACCATTCTTGGGTAAGTTTTGTGTGGTGTATTTTGATGACATACTTGTGTATAGCCAAACTTTGAATGATCATGCTCAACATTTAAGGTTAGTATTGGATGTTTTGCGAAAAGAAAAGTTGTATGCTAACCTACAAAAATGTACATTTTGCACTAACAAAGTTGTGTTCTTAGGTTTTGTTGTTAGTTCAAAGGGTTTGGAGGTTGATCAAGAAAAGATTAAAGCAATTGAGGAATGGCCGAGACCTACTAACATTAGTCAAGTGAGGAGTTTTCATGGACTTGCTAGTTTCTATCGCCGGTTTGTTCCCAATTTCAGCACCATAGCCGCACCTTTGACCGGAGTTATCAAAAAGAACTCTAGCTTCTTTTGGGGAGACGAACAAGAGAAGTCTTTTTGTTTGATTAAACAACTTTTAACCAATGCACCCTTATTATCTTTACCTGATTTTGATAAAGTTTTTGAAATTGAATGTGATGCATCAGGTTTAGGAGTTGGAGCTGTATTATCTCAAGAAGGACGCCCTATTGCATATTTCAGCGAGAAATTGAGTGGAGCAACTCTAAATTATTCAACTTATGACAAGGAGATGTATGCTCTCACGAGGGCATTAGAAACGTGGCAACACTATCTATGGCCTAAGGAGTTTATCATCCACACGGATCATGAGGCGCTGAAACACTTGAAGGGACAACACAAGCTTAATAAGAGACATGCCAAGTGGGTTGAATTCCTAGAAACATTCCCATATGTTATCAAATATAAGAAGGGTAAGGAAAATGTTGTTGCTGATGCTTTATCAAGAAGGTATACTCTTCTTAACCTTTTGGATTCTAGATTGATAGGTTTTGCCTTAATCAAAGAGCTTTATGAATCTGATTATGATTTTGGTGAAATTTACAAAGCTTGTGAAAAAGGAACATATGAGAAGTTTTGTAGGGTTGATGGCCATCTTTTCAAGGAAGGAAAGCTTTGTATCCCTCAAGGATCCATTAGAGAATCGCTTATCAAAGAGGCCCATTGTGGAGGACTAATGGGACACTTTGGAGTGGCCAAAACGCACTATATATTGCAAGAACATTTGCATTGGCCAAAGATGAAACGAGACGTGGAGAAGTGGTGTGGGCATTGCATCACATGTAAGAAGGCAAAGTCCAAAGTCATGCCCCATGGACTTTACACACCATTACCAATTCCAAATGCTCCGTGGGAGGATATTTCCATGGATTTTGTGCTAGGACTTCCACGCACAAGGAATAACAAAGATTCCATTTTTGTTGTAGTAGATAGATTCTCAAAAATGGCTCATTTCATTCCATGCAACAAGACTAATGATGCTTCCCATATTGCTAATCTGTTTTTTAAGGAAGTTGTGAGATTACATGGAGTTCCAAGAACTATTGTGTCTGATCGAGATGTGAAGTTCTTGAGTCACTTTTGGAGGACGCTATGGAGTAAGATTGGAACAAAGCTGTTGTTTTCTACAACTTGTCATCCACAAACGGATGGCCAAACTGAAGTTGTCAATTATTGTCCATGCTTCTTAGGACAATTATACGCAAGAATCTAAGGACTTGGGAAGAGGACTTGCCACATGTTGAGTTTGCATACAATCGCTCCATGCATTCCGCCATTAAATGTTCTCCATTTAAAGTGGTATATGGTTTCAATCCTTTGACCCCAATTGATTTGCTTCCTTTGCCTATTGATCAATTCAAAAATAAGGATGGGCAAAATATAGCTGAATTTGTGAAGAAGCTTCACCAACAAGTGCGGGAGAACATTGAGAGGAGAACAAAGCAATATGAGCAGCAAGCTAACAAAGGGAGGAAATGAATAACTTTTGAACCTGGAGATTGGGTTTGGTTGCACTTGAGGAAAGAGAGGTTTCCGGCCCAACGCAAATCGAAACTTATGCCTCGAGGAGATGGTCCTTTCCAAGTGGTCAAGAGGATTAATGATAATGCTTATCAAATAGACCTTCCCGGTGAGTATAATGTGAGTGCTACTTTCAATGTTACTAATCTATCTCCTTATGATGTAGGTGACGATTTGGGGGCAAATCGCTTTCAAGAGGGAGGGACTGATGTGACCACAACCAGCAAGAATTCCAATGAATTTCCTATAGGTCCTATGACTCGTGCAAGAGCTAAAATGATTCAAGATGCTATGGAAAGTTTGCTTTGCCAATGCTGGAAAATGAATGAAGAAATGACAGCAACAATTAGATCTTGCAACGTTTTGAGTTTGGAAAGTTGAAATAAGTTGCATAAGAATTTGCATGAGTAGTTGCATAAGAATTTGCATGAGTAGTTGCATAATAGTTCATTCATTCCATGAGAATAAATATGCTTGTTGTTGCATTTATGCAAGCACTTCATTTATGAAAATACTTCACTTATGTATGTGTTTCATTTAAGCATGTAGGTTCATTAATTAAACTAGTTCATTCATTGAACTTGTTCAATTAATTCTTTAAGTTTGCATAACATTTTATCATATTTTGATTAATATTTTATGTGTTTTTAGTGTCATTATACGTTGGGATTAAGATGGAAACAATTGAAGACTTTTCATCTTTTTCAAGGAGACATGCCATCTTTATCACCATTCAAAGAGAGAGTCTTTTTGAATTCCATGAGGGATGAAGCATTTAGAAGACTTTATTATGCTTTTATTCAGCCAATAAAGTTGAGAAATAAAGAAAGAAAGTGGAAAAGACACATACACTTAGATGCAAACATGGGCAGATTCATTCCAAGTCATCTACATGCACTTTTAAGAGCCAAGCAAGTGGAATATCAAAGGATGCATCACTTGGACGTGTATAAGTCTTCATTCAAGCCTTATTATGTCCAAATTCATTCTAAATTACACAAATGGCCAGCCACACTTGATAGGATTGAAGACAAACCATTGAATGTCATAAATTGGAGCCTTAATGCATTGTTTTGTCCATTCAAATTCTAGGCTGCCATGTAATATAAATAGGATGCTCATTTGCCTTTGTAAGGGACCTTTTTTTTGATGAAAATATATGAGAGTGTTCTCTTCATTGTTCTTTACGAACTTTATCGGCTTTCAAGCTAGTCTTGTGGCAAATTTTCCCTTTTCATTCCATTCTATTTATAGCGTTGGTTCCTAGCTTTCTAGCTAGCGGGTCACGTTCCACCATCACTTCCATTTGATTATATTGTTGGTTCTTAGCTCAATTATAGCTAAAGGGTCACAATCCAACCTTCTTCCATCATTTCACAAAGGGTAAGAACGTGTAAGGTTTGGGTCAACATTCACTATCTTGTTGGTTCTTCCTTGTTCCACACCGATTTTATTCCATATATCCATATCAACTTCTATCCATTTTTTCCCTTACATTTATCTTTCAAACCATAATCACCAACCATTCCAGCACCTATTAAAACAACAACTTTCACCATCTTCATTCCATATACATCACTTCCACGCTCAAGTTTCAAGTTTGCAACTTCATACTAGAATCACGATCGGGCAACATCACATACGAATTCGGTCATCACACAACCGGATACGTATCAGAGACTACATCCAAGCAACATGATCAAGAGAAATAGAGTCTAAATTTTTATTTTACTATTCTCTTGTACATAGTCTTTAGAGAGTGCTTAATTGTAAATCCTTTGTACTATTGTGAGCGTAAATTTGTGTAAACACCCACCTTGTGAGGTATTTAGTTTACCAAACAAATTCCTTGTAAAAGGAGAGGTTCTAGTTTAGCCTTGATAGAAAAACTAGAGTTGGTTCTATCTTAGCCAAGTCCAAAAGATAGGGTTGTAACGGTTTCCTCCTAAACCGGGAAAAAAGGACGAATTCATTGTTGAGTGAATTGGGAAATCCTTAGTGGTGTGCTAAGGTAGTGAATGTAGATGCTTGTTAGAAGGCCGAACCACTCTAAAATCATTGTGTCACATGTCTACCTTTATTTCGATTTTAGCCAATTCAACCACCAAACATTTACAACCATCCTTGACGATTTCGGTGATCAATTCGAGCGTGCTATAAGCTCAACACTACTTTTCAATAACCATTTATGTATTTTTCTTTCTTCTCTTAATTATTCTAAAAAAATATTTTTAGAATTTGTAGCAATTAATAATTAAAAACACATGTTATGTATTTTTGTTTAGCCACTAATATCCACTTCATTAGTTGACTAATTCAAATCGTGTACTGTAGAAGTCTATTATGGGGGTAACCTTTCCAATTAAGGGTGTGTATTTTTTGATACCAGATTCGATCCAATCCTAAAAATTAGATATCCCTAAATTTCGAATCGGTAAAATAGTGATCCGTATTCGATCCAAAAAATCAGATATCCAGTTATTTGGATATATATTTGGTTTAAGTATTTTTTTCAAATTTGGTCGTCGTACCTATGAAAGATTTCAGATTTTCGAATATAACAAGATTCACATCTATGGAATTTTTTATTGTTTGAATTTTCGGATATAATGAGCATCAAATTGTTAAATATAACAAGATTCATATCCATGAATTGAATTTTTAGATAATCCGAAACTTGAAATATTATGACCTGTATCCAATCCAAAAATTAAAAAATCAGGTCGGATAAACAATGCGATAATAAAATCAGATCGAATATCCGAATTTTCAGATCAAATATTTTTGCACACCCATACTTCTAACCTAATTTGCTCGATTCACAATATCAAAATTTGATCCCTTAACCTTGCTTAAAGGACCTAGTGCCTCATCCCATAGACCAACCATTTTTTTTAGAAGAAGTATTTTTGGATGAATAAAACAAACGTTTATTCCAATAAAAAAACTTTACCCATAATAAAATTACCATAGTCTTAATGTTTGGCCCACAACTGATGTAGTAAGTTGTTGTGAATTCCTTTTAGAACTCCCAGGCCCAAAATTCGCAATACCCGATAGGCCCTTTGTGAGCTCTAAGGCCCCACAAAAGCATGTTGGTTTTGTATTAAAATCCAATACTAACTCCTCCTGGGAAACTTGCAATAAAATTACATGTCTCGAACATCAACACAGCGATGAATGTGTGTAGACCTTAACTTTAATCACTGAAAAATAATTCTAAAAAATACTTTTTAAGAATTGACATTCCATTCCATTAGGGTATTAACCTATTCCTAGATCATAACAATAGCATGGTATTTATTTGTTGTAGAGTAGAACCTTAAATTACTTAGGTTGGTCCTCCCATAAAATACAAAGAATAGGGAGGGACTGCAGAGTCTGCAATTTGGCATTAAGAAAACCAAATCAAATAAGGCTGCGGAGTTATTTCTTCTTTTCCTTTTGTTCCTACATTGCATTCAATATCATAGGCCCTACTGCTCTATTGCTGTTGCTATACCTTAGCTGTTGTTTGAGCCATGAGATGACATTTATCTACCTCCTCTGCCACTGCCGACGTTGAATAATTATTCCCAACAGAAGAAGAGGTGAGAATCATTTACAAAAAACAAAGGCTTATTCACTATTGAGTATTGAATCAATGATTCCACTAGTGGTTTTAAGACATTGTTAGCAGTATCCGTTGGTTGTTTGGTTTCAAGTGGGTGACACCGGCGCACGTTCTCCCCTCTTTGCCAGCCTCGATTGCAGAACGGCAGAACCACCCCCCACATGCTTCACATGCACGGGAACGGACCACAGTTTCTTCTCTTTTTTCTATTGCCTTTTTTTAATTAAAAGGTTCGACTCTGGGCAAATGGCAGCCAATAGCCATCCACTTGACAAAAACACTTTCGACTTCATTGTTGACTGTTGTGTCATAAAACTCACTTAACAGTTAACCCCCTAAAAAGATTGTTGTGTAATAAAAATTGCATGCAAAAAGAATGGGAGAGAGAGATAACAAGTGGGTAGGTGGTGAGGCCCAATGGGCTTCACCTTTTCTTTTTCTCTCTATCAACTTTTTGGAACACGTCGGTAACAAGTGTCAACCATGGATTTCACCTTTTTTCATGGTCCAAGGCTCAATGTCATGAAGAAGATAACTATGAATTTAATGAGTTAAACTGTATTAAAAACACTAATCAACAACGAAGAACAACAGCAGCAACAACAAAAACAACAAAAAAAGGTTTTGAGGCTACCCCACTCACTCACACACACATGACACATATATATATATATATGATCTATTATGTGAGCCAAAGGGCAGAAGGGATGGGTACATATATCTCTATCTAAATGAAGAGAAGACAATGAACAAGCGTGGAGCATTTTTGGTGCACCCAATATGGCCAACTCATTAAATGATAGGTGCAACCCCTCTAGATCTCCCGAATCTCTCACCCTAATTAACCCCCTTCACAAGGACACATTAGTTTTTCCTTTTTTTCCTTCTCCCACCCCCTTATTATTGACTTGCCCAGTATAATTTCTCTCACACTCAAGAGTGCTCTCAAAACAAGCTTGGCCAGAGCTAGGGTTTGTGGCTATTACAGAAGATGGAATGGGGCATGGGATTGCTGCTGCTGCTACTGATAGTGATGAGTATTTTGTTAACATGGCTTTGGTACAACAAGATGAAGCTGGAAAACAAGAGTGGTTTTGGAGTGCCAAAAGGGAGCTTGGGTTGGCCTTTGATTGGCGAAACCCTTGACTTCATAGCTTCTGGTTACACCTCTAGGCCTGTCAGTTTCATGGACAAACGCAAGCTTCTGTAAGCTTTTCTTCTTCTTTTTTTCTCTTTTGTTTTTGGTATTGTCTTTTTTCTTTTGAATTTTTCTCCATCTCCCATCTCAGTTTTCAATATTCTGTACGTTATTATCTTTTTAAAACCAAGTGTTTTTTTAATATTTATTTCGATTATTTATATTGAATTAATCCGGATAACTAAGAATATAAGATAAGCTTGTGTTTCTTTTCATTCATGATGGGAACCCTAGACAGATATGCAAAATCATCACTCCATCAACGTCCCCATCATAATGCCGTCATCATGATATTTTTTGTTATTTTCTGGTTTAAATAAATTGAAATTATCATTTTTATTAATATTATGTAAAATTAATGCTAATATTTATAAAGAGAGAGATAAAATATAATTGTTCCTAAAATTTGCAGTTACATGAGATGCATGGCAATGGCATATTATCAACTATTAAATATACAATCATTCTTATGTGAACCTCTGATCATTATTATAATATATGAAAAGATTTTTCTCATCCATCAAATCAAATCATGTAACATGCAACTCAAACTAAAAAACATAAACTTGTGGGGTAATATTAATTATTTATTGTTTGACATTATTATTTGAGTTGTTTTTTTGGCAATTTAATAGCTCTCTATATTTTTACAAGGTCCCAGGAAAGGAAATAACATATAATTTACTTATAATTCAGAGACTTAAAAATACCAAAATAAATATAATTAATGACACACAAAATAGTTTTGTTTTTTCATTAAATGAAAAAATATCCCAAAAAGAATTTCGGCATTAATGAGCAACGACAGATACCTGCTCCGATTACATCCATAGGTGACATGGTCTAAAACGTTGGAGTGAAGAAGAAAAGAAATTGAATTAAGACAAACGCCATTAAAGCTTGTAAGAAAGTACGAACTATATCAACTATGGTGGAACTGGAAGCTCCATTGCTTTTGTTGCAGGCAGATCCCCAGCGGCCACCTCCTAGTTTCCGTTGTTTTCAGCTTTTCAATGAAAACCCAGCGTTTTCATTTCCAGTTTAGGACACTGGGGATTCAATCAATGAACCTAAAACAGCAAAACAGAAGCAATAAAAACCAAGCCCTTCTGCAAGCATTAAAGCAAAACAGATCCTACCTTTGCTTATGTTTGGTTTCTTGTTTTGTTTTTCAGGTACGGGAAGGTGTTCAAAACACACTTATTGGGAACACCCATCATTGTGTCCACAGATCCCGATGTAAACAAGGTGGTTTTGCAAAACCATGGCAACATCTTCGTCCCTGCGTATCCCAAATCCATCCGGGAGTTGCTTGGCGAACATTCCATACTTCAAATGAACGGTAATCACCAGAAGCGACTCCATGCACTCATTGGAGGTTTCTTGAGATCCCCACAGCTTAAATCCCGTATTACAAGGCACATTGAAAACTCTGTCGGATTAGCTCTGGGTTCTTGGCAAGACATGCAGCTGTTACATGTCCAAGATGAAACCAAAAAGGTTCCTTCTTTCAAAAATATATTATTTATTCCAAACATACTATACATACATACATATATATATATATATATATATATATATATATATATATATATATATATTTGACTATGGTTCATGGAAATGCCAGATAACGTTCGAGGTTCTGGTGAATGTTTTGATGAGTGTTGGTCCTGGTGAAGATTTGGACTTTCTGAAGAGAGAATTCCAAGAATTCATCAAAGGCTTAATTTGTTTGCCCATCAAATTTCCAGGAACAAGACTGTATAAATCTCTGAAGGTGAATATATATATATATATATAATGTATGTATACTATATAGTAGCATTTTTCTTTCGTTTCGTTGCTAAATTTTTTAGTAGGTTTGGGTTTTTTTTCTTTGGTTCGTTGTAGGCCAAACAAAGGTTACTGAAAATGGTGAAAAAGATAGTGGAGGAGAGGAAATCGGGTATGGAGAAAACGGACGAAAAGGGTATGGCCAAGGATGCAGTGGACGTGCTGTTACGAGACAGTGAAGAAGCAAGCGAGAAGCAAGCTCTGCCGTTGGATTTCATCGGTGGGAACATAATAGAGATGATGATCCCTGGAGAAGAGACTGTTCCCATGGCGATGACCCTAGCTGTCAAATTCCTCAGTGACTGCCCTGTTGCACTCCAACAGTTGATGGTACGTATCATTCATAAACATTTACCTTTTTCATCCAACGGCTAGGATTGTTTTGATTTCATCTGCAAAAGTGGGATGCCAAAGCCAAAACTATTTGACTTTTTTTCTCCTTGGAAATGCAAAAGTCTCTTTCATGGTTCCATATTTTTCATTAGACACACGAGTACATGCACGTGTAAGACAGATTGTACGTATGGAGGGACCCAAATTCTGTCATAAAATAGACCATACTTTGGCCTGTAAGAGAGAGTACTGTAACCCCCCCTTTTTATTTTTTTTATTTTCCTTTTGTCAGTTTTTTCAATGAACTTCTTTTGACATTACTATTTGTACTTTTGGGATCATAATTTCTGAACTGAAACTCTGATTAATGCAATAGAAAAAACCTAAGAATCCCATGAGTTTTTTTTAATATACAAAAAGAAAGCATCAGAAACCATGTTGTTTATTAAGAGGATTTCTGCATTTATCTCAAAAACGACGAAACATATTAGAACTTTAACTGGGAATTGTTGGATCGGAACTGTGTTTGCTACTTGGCTAGCTTTGGACCAGACATGGAAACTACATAATAAGTACAAAAAAAAATTGTAACTTGGTTTGGTTTCATGTCAAGATCTCTCTGCTGGAGAGAGTAAATGAAGAAATTTCATGGGGGCAATCTTTTAAGGTTAAAATTAAAGAGAAAAATTGTTGAAAAAAAAAGACAGTTTTGAAGTCTGTACTATACCCTATTTACTTGATGAAGAAACAATAAAGTAAAAGTGATCCAATGGCATTAGTTTTGGCCTCTTTCATTGAAAAAGCAATCTTTTTTTTGAAGCAAAAAGAGAAGATTTTTAATGTATAGTTTTGATGTTGATTTCTGCAGGAGGAGAACATGGAACTAAAGAAGCAAAAGAAGGATTCTGGTGAAGATTATAGTTGGACTGACTACTTGTCTTTGCCTTTCACTCAAAATGTGAGTCTCAAACTCTAGAGAAGATGCTCTGAAGGTTTCTTTTTACAGCAAAAAAAAGCAAACATTTTCATGGATTTGTTATATGTTTCTTTTTTCTCTTTGTTAGGTGATAAGTGAAACCCTTAGACTGGCAAATATCATCAATGGTGTTTGGAGGAAAGCACTTAAAGATGTAGATATTAAAGGTAGTGTTGCTTTGAACTTGAATCTGCATAAATATGGGAAAAAAGCATTTAAGAAAAATTGTTTTTGCAGGCTATTTAATACCAAAGGGATGGTGTGTCCTGGCATCTTTTATTTCAGTTCATATGGATGAGGAAATTTATGAAAACCCATATCTTTTTGATCCATGGAGATGGGAGGTTAGCTTTAAGTAGTTGCAGAGCAATTCTATTCGTCTAAAGTCATCAGAAAAAAAAAACTTTAATCTAAGACTTTAATTTGTTTATTTTCAGAAACTTGGAGCTGCTGTTAACAACAATAGCTTTACACCATTTGGAGGTGGGCAGAGGCTTTGCCCTGGTTTAGAACTATCAAGGCTTGAAATTTCAATCTTCCTTCACCATCTTGTCACCACTTACAGGTATTTCAATATAAAAAAATATATTGTTCTTCATGATTGAAATTTTCCAGTGAAGCAGTGGGACATAGAACCTAAACAATTTGATGTTTAGTCACCAATCACCATGCCCTGGTAGATAGGTGTCATTGGAAGCCCACCTATTATTTCTCCAGATTTTCAATCTCTTACTCGAATTCACTTCTTACATATGCAGATGGGTTGCTCAGGAGGACGAAATCGTCTACTTTCCAACGGTTAAGATGAAGAAGAAGCTGCCAATCAAGGTCACCCCCTTATGCAACTACCGGTAGTTTGGCACATTCATGAAACACGGTACAAAAGAATCTAATATAAATATATATATATAGTTTGAATTGGATAGATATAACCAGACAGAAACTTTAGAAGTTTTATCCCCACACCAAAAAGGAGCCATTGAGAATGGAATTTGTACAACTGCATCTAAGCAATGATCTTTTAGAAAGATGGGACTGTGTATTATGGTGTTAGTTCTCATGTCACCATCCTTTTTTTAATAGCAGTAGAGGTCCTTGGGCCCTTTCCTTTGGTCCTTCTGTATTGATTCTATTGAATGCAAGTGGGGGTCATATAATCTAACACAAAATGAATTAGATTTTGAAATTCTAGACATGGATACCAATAAAGTGTGGAATTCTAGCTGATACAAACAAGGGTTGATTATTTGGAGAACATTCAGCTAACTGATCCAAATACGAGTAGTTGCTGTCTCATATAAAACATGTAGTGATATTGACAATACCAGCCCAGTCACTTGAATGAAAGATACAAGACTCCCAAGCAGGCAGACACGTTAAATTCATCAAAAGTTAACTTGTAAGTGAAACTCACCATATCTAAGATGGAGCTTTCTGGTTCAAATTACTTGACACTGGACAAAATATAAAAAAGGAAAGAGAAAAAGTAGGCTTTCACATGCATTTGAATCCTATTTTCGCCATCTTTTTCAGTGCCATTGTAGTCCTTTAGTGCTTCTTAAGTGTGTGCAAGAGTTCATTAATCTTGTTTTACACATGGTGGGGCAACTTTTAAAGATTCTTGGAGCTCGAAAATCTGATGGTTGCTGATATTCATAATCTGTAGGGTTCTAACTCAAACTCAAAAATCTGCTGATATTCAAAACTCGTAATCATGGAAGCAATAGCAAGAAAAAGAATATAAGAATGATAGAGCTGCTATGAAACATAAGCAGCAGCAAAATCATCATCTGCATTATTTGAATCATTTGGTTTAACATGGTCATGAAAATATATTCCAGCTTGATTAAACAGAGACAGTAGATGCAGCAATTCCTCATTAGACAGCTTTGAAGGCCTCTTGTCTTCAAACCCACCTTTTTTCAAAACCCCAACAATTTTGTCCTTGAACAAGTTTATTTCCAGATCAGAGCTAGAGGATGCAAAATTATCCTCCCCGTTGGTATCTTCTTCAATGTTACCATCATAATACTCATCACATTCATAATTATGGCCAATCAGAGCACTTTCTCTCTTCGAGCTCGTTGTTTCAGCCAATTTCAGCAGCTGTATCACCTTCTTCTTCTGCTTAAAAGTGGCACCTAGGGTCTTATTCTTCTTGCTAAAACAAGTCCTTGTGAAAGCACACCACTCATTAAGGTTAACATCGGGGATTTCATTTTTCGGTCGGATTATTACAACAGAGGAATCCACTTTTGGGCAAGGAAGAAACTCCCTTTTGCTTACATCCATTACGAATTCAACATCAGCCACCAACTTCACATTCACAGCCAATCTGTTGAACTCGGAATCGCCAGGCTTAGCCAGTAACCGACGTGCAAACTCCTTTTGAAGAAGCAATGTAGCACTCCTAAAAGGAATCCCTCCATAAACCAATTTAGCTATAAGAGGGGACGATATCCCATATGGAATGTTGGCTACAACAAGATCAAATTGAGGGAACTCTGCCTTCATCGCATCTTTACATATAACCTGCAAACAAACATTTCACTTTTAAACGTGATAAGAAAAGGGTAAAAGCAAATTAAACACTTAACAAGGTTTAACACTACTTCCGGTTCTCTCAGGCATTTCATCGAACATGTAAATTTCAAAACTTACATGGAGCCTATCTTGCAACCCTATATCAGCAACGCGTTTGTGGAGAACATCCACCATCCTTCTATCAATTTCAACGGCGACAACCTTTTCAGCAGCTTCAAGAAGCTTGACAGTAAGGTTTCCGGTGCCGGGTCCGATTTCTAAGACGGTGTCAGTAGTTGTTACGTTGGATCGTCGAACAATAGCGTCGAGAATCCGTGTGTTGGTGAGGAGATGTTGGCCTTTGCTCTTGTACAAATATAAATGGTCTTGCTGGTTTTCGTTTGTGTTTCGAATTTCTTCATCATATTTGCCGGAACAATGACTGGATATTATTCTGAGATTTCGTCTAGAGTTTTGGAAGAAAATTATCCCAGAAATGTAGGTTGGAGTTGATTTCGGCTTGAAAAACATGGTTAATGATTATGATCCTACTGCAATCTGCAATGCAAGAAGTGAGAGTATAGTGATTATGAACCTCAATGGAACAGCCCAAGAGCCTACAACCCAGACCCCGAACAAGAAATTAATGGTATTTCATTGGGCCTTCAATCAAAATCCGACTTTATTTCTCATTGGGCTTAGCTTTTTCTCTCTCCCGTGATTTTATTTAGTAAAATATATGTTTATTTTATAATTTATGTTCGAGATTTGTGACTCCCTCATTCAACAAATTATTTTCTAAGGTTTAAACTTGAATTCTTTTGGTAGATGTTTTTTAATGGTGCCCTTAACTTTGTCATGCCAGTCAACAGAAATATTGACCATTAATTAACAATTCAAAAGGACTTATTTGAGAGAAAAAATTGAAACTTTAAGGTTTAAATTATCAAAGAAAACATTTTAAAAGTGTAACTGTAAAAAGTGAGGGTTTATTTTGCTAATGTGCGTATAATTAACCGTTAACCATAACCATTAACCAGTATAATCGGTATATCAAAGAAAACAGTACAATCAACCTACCACGAACGTCCCTTTTTGCCATTATACCAAAATAATATATCAAGGCATGGGAAAAGGAGTAATTATGGTTTCTTTGCGTGGGATTGGGGTTTACGAACGATCTAATCTTTTGGAAGCATGGAGAAAAGCTGATGCTACTTATCATCTATATAACACAATACCTTCACGCCTATTTGTTGTTTTAGTGGGCTTAACGTTAACCCTTTTCGAACAACAATTGCACAACATAATCATTTTAGTCTGTCTGCCTGTTTGGTTTACTTGAGAAACCCAATGATTTCAATTTTCAACCACGTTCTAGACAAGGATCTTGATACTTGTCCATTGATCATATTTCAGATTCGGAAGTTCGTAATTTTTTTGAAACATTAAAGCCATTTTTACCTAAATATACCATTTTAAAATATGTGGTTTAGATTTTAGAAGGAGCGTTTGACAGGACACTCTCTTCGATTGCATGGCAATGCAGGTGAAAAGTTTTGTTTCTAAATTAGTGGATTACCATTGTAATTGTTATTTTGTAGGGAGATTAAACTAAAGTTATTTGGATTATGGAAAAGGTTAGACCTACGCATATTATTTGAAATAAAAATTAATGTTATAAAAGATAAATTATAAAATACAACACTATGGTACAATAAAAGTTGATTATGGTTGGCGGATGTGTAACGTTAAAAGAGATGGACATTTTTTTCTCGATTGTAGCCTGGGTGTTCACAATGTCCACAACGTTTAGGTTCTTCAGTCTTCTCTCTGATATACATATCGCTGCGAATTTTGGTGGATGTCGTACACTGAAAATGTTTTACACAATGTATGTCCTATAGAATTGTAGGCCAATATCGAACCTCATTCCTCTTTTATTATCGATGGAGGAGAACTCAGATTTGTACCTTAAAGATATGTGAAAGAAAGTATACAAGATCCACGAACATCTTGTAATCAACAGTTGCATGTGAATATGGTGGACGCATAGATACTTTAAAGTTTAAAAGAAGTTGCAAACACATTACTTCTGTTTGAAATTTACTTTGAAAAAGTCTCTCTAAACCCAAACAAACCTTAAATTCAGCCCTCATTTCTATAACTGGTCATTAGCCGTCGGTGATGTATAGAATATAGGTTTGAAGGAAACAAAGAAGGAAGAAAAGGATTTGATAGAGAAAATGAAAGAAATGAATCGTATATTGATCACAAGATGATTGGTTTACATGGACGTTAACCTTCTTTATATAGAAGGATCTAAAAAACCCTAACGGTGTAACAACCTTTCCAAACTATATCCAGTTGTAAACCCAGTTGTATACCTAACACACTTCTTATCCTCTATCTTTTTGTTCTCTATTTTTTTTAAGAGAATGTACAGACTTTTTCATGCAAACCATGCAAAGGTCCTTGGAAAAATATCAGCAACAGAAGAAAAATTTCCTATACCTCCTCAACTTCACTTTCCTCATCTTCATAAACATCTTCCAGATTAAGAAACATATTCTTCACATCCTCAATCGTACAAACCTTTAGCTTCTGTCTTAGTTGAATAAAAAATACAGCAAACAATGGCTTAGTGAAGATGTCTGCTATCTGATCTATTGCAGGGACATAACTGACACCAATTACTCTTTCAGATATCTTTTCTCGCACAAAACTTAGATCGAATTCTACATGCTTCATCTTTGCATGATGGACAGGATTGGAGGCATGTGCGATTGCACTGATATTATCACACTAAATTGTAGGTGTTAAGAGATGCTAACACCAAGTTCATCTAAAATAGACTTAATACACATAATATCAGTCATTGCATTTGCCAAACTTCTATACTCAGCCTTTGCAGACGATCGTGACACAACGTTTTACTTTTTAGAACTCTATACAATTGGATTGCTACCAAGAAATAAGCAGTAACCAGATGTAGATCTTTTGTCATCAACATTTGTACCACAGTTAGAGTCGGAGTATCCAATAAGTTTATCACATGAAGTAGAAGCTCGAAAGAGTAAACCATGTCTAATCATGCCTTTCAAATAACGTAAGATTGTTAACTGCAAAGTGAATATCTGGTCGAGTGTTGTAGACATGTTGTAACATTCCTACCACCTTTCTGTACAAAGAGGCATTAGAGAATGGATCACCATCTTGAGCTGATAATCTCAGTGTAGATACCATGGGTGTTGGAACTGGTGCAGCATCGACCATGTTGGTTGTCTTTAATACTTCCATAATATGTTTTTGTTGACACAAAATAACCCCATGATCAACATATTGAACATTCAAGGAAGAATCTTAATTTCTCGAGATCTTTTAACGAGAAAAAGGAATTAATTTTGGCTATAACCTTCTCCACCTCTTCAACATTCGATCCTGTCACAACCATATCATCTACATACAACATAACATATAATCGATGGCCATTAGATTCACGAAAATAAAGAGACATATCTATTTTGAAGCAGAAAAATGAAGATGCTCAAGTAAACACATCCTGAACTTGTTGAACCAAGCTCTCGGGGCTTGTTTTAGGCCATACAAGGATCTTTTAAGACGACAAACAAGAGTTTCTCCTTTTTCTCCATGAACTTCGAACTCTGGTGGTTGAAGCATGTATACTTCTTCAGAGAGATCACCATTTAGGAAAGCATTATCCACATCAAACTGTCTCAAACACCATCCATTCGATATTGCAAGGCTTAACATAATTCTTACAGTAGTTGGTTTTACAACAGGACTGAACGTTTCTTGGTAATCAAAACCATCCTTTTCTGAATAACTTTTTGCCACCAAACGTGCTTTGTATCTGTCTATACTTCCATCATTGTTCCTCTTAATTTTAAATATTCATTTGCACCCAATAAGAACACGATCATCTGGTAAAGAAACTAGATCCCATGTCCCTTTTTCCTTCAAGGCCATAAGCTCCTTATCAACAGCTTGCTTCCATTCTGGAGAGACCAAGGCCTGATGAATGTTAGTTGGTTCTGATTGTTGCAATTCTGCTGAGAAAACCTTGGGCTTGAAGATTTCTCTTTTGGACCTAGTGACCATGGCATGTGTTGGAACTGTTCTTGTGGTCCTTTGGTATGTAGGACTCGAAGTACCACTTGCAAGCTCTGAAGGTAAGCTGGCAGGTTCAACAATTTCATTAGAACAACTGGCTGAAGTTGTTTGATCAACATCATTCTCAGCTTGACTAGAAGCTTCAGCACCCAAAGAATCACCAGCACCTTCTATAGGAGAACCGTCTGTAGCAGAAGTACTATTATTTGAAGGTTCATTATCACCTACAGTAGGATAACTTTCTGAAGTAGTGGGTAATTTATGTTGTTGTTGTAGAGAATCCTCAGATAACTATGTTCATTTGAAGCTGAACGAGACTACATTGAATGTCTTTGACTAGGTGATATCTTAATTTTCACCATAGATTGATTATCTTGCACAGATGAATTTGTATCCTTATCCTTGGAAAGCTTGTTTGTAAAAGGAAAAATCTCCTCTTGGAATTGAACATAACGAGTAACATACACCCTGCCATCTGGACTTAGACACTTATATCCATGTTGCTGCGAGCAATAACCAAGAAAGACACAAGCTGTCGATTTAAATTGCAACTTGTGTTGATTGTAGGGTCAAAACAGGGGGAAACATTGACACCCAAAAACTTTAAAAAAGGCATAATTTGATTTAGCTTGAAACAACATCTCATAGGGTGTTTTTCCTTCCAAAGCAGCTGAAGGTAACCTATTAATAAGATATGTTGCAGAATAAAAGGCATCAGTCCAAAACTTGAATGGTAGAGATGCTTGAGCTAGAAGAGTTAGCCCAAGCTCAACAATGTGCTTGTGCTTATGTTCTACAATTCCATTTTGTTCTGAAATGTAGGGGCATGTGTTTCTAAATTCAATGCTTTGTTCTTGAAAAACATGAATCAAATGTTTAAACTCAGACCCACAATTTGTTTGAATAGCTTTTAACTTACAATTAAATTTTCTTTCTGCAAGTTTTTGAAATGAAATAATAATATTAGCTGCATCAGATTTACGAGCAAGGAAATATATCCATGTGTAACGAGTATAAACATCAACAAAATTGATATAGTAAGAAGCATTGTTGGAAATTACATGGGCAGGTCCCCATAAATCTATCTGTACAAGTTGTAAAAGACACGAATAAGTAGTAACTGAATCTTGAAAAGGCAATTTGTGAGATTTTCCCAATTTGCAAGTAGAACAAAGAGATGAAATTTTATTAGTATTAGTAGAAACATTACAATCTCTAAGTACTTTGAGAAGAACATGATAAGAGGGATGGCCAACCCTCTTATGTCATAACTCTGATTTCTCTAATACAGACAAATTGGCAGAATAAGAAGACATCAAAGAAACACTTCTATTGCTATTAGCACAACTAAATAATTTCAAGGGTTGAGTTTCGATTGCACCAACATTACATGACTGAAGCTTGTAAAGACCATCAACTTCCTGACCTTCAAGGATGACTTGTTGTGTTGCTAAGTCCTTCACAAGACAAAAGTTAGGATAGAATTCTATGGAAACATTATTGGCTTTGTTTGGCAATTAGCGGATAGCTGATAGCTGATAGCGGATTACATTAGCTGATAGCTGATAGCTGATAGCTGATTGCATTAGCTGATTTGACTAGCGGATTGTATTAGCTGATTGTATAAAAGTGTTTGGTAAAATTAACTGATAGCTGACAGCTGTTTGATTATTTAAACAAGCAAAATGACATATAAGGACATGATTATATTTAATACTTGTTTGAATAATTTATCAGTTATTAATGTTTTGTATCTAATAAATCTTAATTAGATTTGTAAAAATTATTTTTTAATATAAATTTTCTAAACATATTTGAAAATTTTATATATTAATTTATTTTTTATATAATTATTAATTTTTTTATATGCACATAAAAAATAGAATTAACTTACAAATGTCACCATATAAATTAGTAGTATCAACAAACAAGTCCAATATTTAATATGTTATTATTTATATTAAAATATTATTATTTAATTTAGGTTATTTGGAGATTTTTGGTAATTGTTAAGGGTAAAAGAGTCATTACAACTCTAATATCAAACCTCTAATCTCAAAAAGCTACTATTAGAAGCTTTTTCAAAATTAGCTTTTTCACTCCAATCCGCTCTTTCAATCCGCTATTTACCAAACATCAATATTAGCGGATTTGACTAGTCAAACCTCTAATTATACCTCAAACCTCTAATTTTTACCCAAACCGCTCTTTACCAAACAGGGCCATTATCTTTAATAAAACGAGAAACAGAAAAAGATTCTTCTTAATCGAAGGAACATGCAATAACTGATTTAATATTAAGGGCTTAGACTAAAAAATTAAAGCAGCTTGTCCAATATTTGAAATTGAAACATTAGACCCATTAGCTACTGAAATTCTACACGTGCCTTGGTACTCAGTGGCATTATTGAGATTGTTTGCATAAGAAGTTAGGTGCACTGTTGCACCTGAGTCTGGAAACCATACTGCACCCCCAAGCTGATTGGAAAAGTCACCAGAAACCACGTTCATTGAGCCATCATCCAAGGAGTCTTGCAAACCAAGAGAGGGATCGTTATAGTCAGCATAACTGACAGGATGACTGGAGTTGTCATTTCCAATTCCAACAAAAGCTTGATTAAAATGATAGTAGCAACGACCAGCAAGATGGCAAATCTTGTCACATATTTGGCATTGAACACGTGAGCGTCCACCATCGAAACGACCACCTCTTCCTCTAAAGTTTCTTCTTTCTACAGGTTGAGCCATAGCCCTACCACCTTGCTGAACAGTTTCTTGATGCATAATTCGAGATGACACATGAAACCCTGTAACAACCTTTTGACCAAGACTTGGAAATGACATTTGTGTCGCAAAGCCATAAAGGTTTGTATTATCTTAGTGAAAGGAAGAATTTTCCTGAAAACCTCCTTGAAAACCAGAATCTTGAACCATATTTACTGAAAGATTCTGAGAAATTGAACCTTGTTGACGTGCTTCAGTGTCAAGAAGAACACTACACACACCATCAACTTTGTATTGTTGTTGACTAGATGTAATAACAACTACAACAGGTTCATATTCAGACGGTAGCCCAGATAAAATCGCAGAAATATGCATGGTCTCGGTGAGTGGATTACCAGCAGCAGCTAAACTATCGCAAATAGATTGAATCTGCCCCAAGTATTCCTTCATACTTTGATCTCTTTTCCTGAGATTCCTTAAAGAACAGTGCAAATGCATGAGTTTTGTTGTGGAAGAAGTCGAATAAGCTTGCTTTACCTTTTCCCATATGTCCAGTGCAGTCTTGCAGCCCACAAGAGAAGGCAAGATCGATGGACTGATCGACGTAAGAAGCCAAGAACACAAGACATTGTCTTCTTGTTTGTAAAAGAGATAATCGAGATTGGGAACTTTAACCCCTTTTTCATCGACAACAACTTGTGGAGGAATGGAGATTGTGCCATCAATATGACTGATTAAACCAAGACTCTCCACAGCAAAAAGGATTTGTTGTTTCCAAAGCAGAAAGTTGGATTCATCCAACCTAATAGTAATGGTTTTATTTGTAAAGGGTTTGGATGATGAAGAAGAAGCCATGGATGAAGTAACCTCTGATAACATGCAGAGAATATAGGTTTGAAGGAAACAAAGAATGAATAAAAGGATTTGGTAGAGAAGAATAAAATAAATAAATAGTATATTGATCACAAGATGATTGGTTTACATGGACGTTAACCTTTCTTATATAGAAGGATCTAAGAAATCCTAACGATGTAACAACCTTTCCAAACTATATCGAGTTGTATACCTAACAGGTTATTGTGCTTGTCTCCCCTAGCATATATAATAAATCTATGTTGCCTTGTTGGACTGGTCTCTCTACATTTTTATAAACCGTCTTTATCTTCCGGTGTTCCCAGGAGCGTCATACAGTTGGAGTCCCATGATTTTCCAGCGTTGTGCTTCCTCAGCTTCACTCGATGGATTCGTTGTTCGTGTTGTCGTTCCCCTGTTTTTCCTGCTCAATCCTCTAGACTTGTTGTTTTGTTTTCTTTTGCTTTGTTCTTCTTCTTCCATCTCTCGTCTCTCTGGTTCATCAAAAATCGTTTGTTTTTCTATGTTATATTGTTTCTTGTTGTGAATGAAAAGTCAGTTTGTCCCTTGTTAAAAAAACCTTAAAAGAGTTTGCTTCTACATCTTGAGGAGGTCGCGACATCTTCATTGCACAGAAAAGTGAAAGTGTGCGGGAAAAAACTCAAAACCAACAAATTGTTAAAGTCCTCAATTTTCTTAAGAAGTTATTTTTGTAACTTTAGGTGAAAAAGTGGTTGTGCATCCTATCGGCTAAAACCCTAAATCTTTAACCCAAACCCTACTCTCTAGATCACTAACTAAAAACCAAACAAATCAAAACCCTAAACCACTAACCTAGAAATAAAACATGAAGTGAAATTTGGAAGGTGTGCTCGTGAAGAATGTGTTTTTTATCCTTTTTCCCATGTAATCAGATAGTGTGCTTTATTAAACGCGTTTTTCATAAAATGTTGTTGACAAATTACATTTCTGATGTTCACGGTATATAGAAATGTTATATTAAGAATTAATGTTTGGTTGGTGTTATTTAAAAAATAATCTTTTGAATCAGAATATTTAATTAAAAATGGCAACATTAAACTACCATGTTAAATTCTAAATGATTCTAGTCTTTGAACAAAACAATTGGAGTACATAATTGTGATAAAAAGCTAAATATGATAGTTGGTGGTGGTTGAGTGAAATTGGCGCCAACGGTTTCTACCGTTAAAAAAAATTGATGAATAATGGCCCCGCCAGAACCGACAGAAATCTGGGAGGTGGGGATAAGCAAATAATAAGAGCAAGTCTAACCTGTGGTATATTTATGGTGGGTACGACCAAATTGTAAGTTTTAAAATTTGTTCTCAAATTAAATATATAAAACTTATTAATAATATTTTTTTGGTTTTTTGAGTTTTTTTTGTAAGTATCGATGCTTATTTTATAAGTTTCGATATTTCATTCCAAATTGAAAATTTATCAATAAAACTAAATATCGATACTTACAAAATAAATATTGATACTTGCAGAAAAAACTAAAAAAACAACTGAAATATTATTTAAAAGTTTAACATTTCCATTTCGAAAATAAATTTTAAAATTTACTGTTTTTTAGCTGCATTCTAAACATGCCGCAACTCACCTACCCAAATAATAATGGAATCCAACGTCTACTTTTACGACAATGGTGTGACTGAAGCAACATCAACATAGACTAGTGTTGACCAATGATAAAGTAGAAGAAGAAAGTGTTAAAGATTAGGGTAATAGAATAAGTATTATTTTTTTAAGAAATAGCTGCTAATGGGTTGAATGATGCAAGAGAAGAAGCTCTTTATATATTTCGATAATTAAGCCTTAATAATGTTATTGTTGCTCAAACTCTTAACTTTATGCCTCATTTCATATTAGCCGATAATACTCGTTTTTCTTGTGTGTAACTCTTATAATTACTTAACTTAATGCGCCTTTTATCATAATTTATGCATGCCAAAACAAAACTTCAAATTTCGTTATTCTTGTTAATTAAACATTAATTTATATTATATTATTATTGTCGTAATATTTTTTTTTTTTGACAATGACAACTGAATTTTATTAATAACCATAAAAATATTTCAAATACAAAGCATTCAAATTGGAGAATAATGAGATCTAGTACACTAAAATCTCAAACAACCCAAAGATGCAAAGAAAATAAATATTTTCATAGATATTAGCATACCGTCAAAATCCAGAAGTCTTCCTGAATCTCCTTGTCTCTATCCAAACGAGACGCTTTGCGATGTGAAAAAAGAGTGGTGAGCGAATCAAACTATCAGGCAGATTGCTCCGCTACCCAGGTCTGATTACATCGGCAAACAACCATCAACCGAGAGGGGATCTATCTTTCTATGAACACCGACAGAATCAAAATCAGAAACTAGCGCCGCGAAGATCTCTGTAAGAGCACCAAACGAACGCTAAGGTATGCTGAAATCATGCCAAAAACGACAGATAAAAACAAACCACAAAAATAACAAAAAAAAACGTGTCAAAAGGACAGAAAAACACGTGTCGCAAGGACAGAAATTTTTATTAAAAATATAAAAAATAAAAACAAAAATATAAAAACAATGAATCCGGTGATCGGCAACCAGTATTAAAACCGGTAGCCGATCACCGGCTAAGAAACAAAAGAAAAGAGGCGGCTATAAAATTGGAGAAGAGAATGTTGGGCGGCTATTAGGGTAAAAGAAAAAATATTATTGTCGTAATATTTAAGAGTAAAGAGATAGATAATTTCAATATATTTAATTATAATTGTCTCTAATTAAAGATCAAGAGAATTATACTTAATTTAAGTTCTACTATAATTTATTTATTAAAATTTTGATTTCATGATATTTTTTTGTGTATTTACATGACAAACGGTAATGTTTTTCGATAGTTTTAACTCTAAGTTGCCAATTTTATTAAAAAAACACTATCCTTAATCAATTTGCTATTAAATATAATTAAATTTATCTATGAACTTTTTAAAAAATTAATTCTTTTAAATATAATTATATAATAAAACCTTAAATTTTAGCGATGTTAATTTGATAAGTTACATGGGGTTGTTAAAGATTAATTCACATTCTAGTTAATACTATTTAATTGAGATTTTATTGTAGTTCATATAACTATAAATTATTTGTTGTTAATTTTTAATGAATTAGATACTTAGTAATAAGCGAGAAATTTCTGTGAATCATATTATCTGACAATTAAATATTGTTGGAGTTCAAGTAATATGTCATGTAAATAAAGGGTAGGGACCAAGGTCGGTCCACACCTATTTTATGGTTCGGGGCGAAACTTTAAAAAAATTAAAGAAATGTTGTGAATAAAATAACAAAGAGATGAGAGAAAGAGGGAGATTCGTATTATTATCAAAACTAGACTTGTGTACAATGCCTTCATCTATTTATAGGCATAAGAAGTACATAATATATTAAACTCTAATTAATGAATATAATATTCCTTATGATAAAGTAAATCAAATCTCTTAGATAAAGTTCTTATCATTGTAGGCATCCACATAGATAAATATTCATAACACTCCCCCTTGGGTGTCTATGAAGATAATGTGCCTCGTTAAAACCTTATCAGAAAAACACATTGGGACAAAACCTTGGTTAAGGGAAAAAAGAGTGCAATGTGTATTTACTCTCCCTCATGAAAACATCACATAAGATCTCTGAATCTTCATAATTCAATCTTAAATACTATTGTTCTAAAGATCGTGAGGGATGGAACTTTGGAGTAATATGTTCCATGATGTATCCACCTTTCATTATCTCTACACAAGATATCATTTGTATCATGTCTCTTGAAAGTAAATCACATATCTTCTGGATATGTTGGGTCAACGGTTTTAGCCAAACATATTTTTGGCTTGCCTCGTGCATAACAATTATTCCAACAAGATTTGAGAAGGCATCGACGAATGTTTGAAGATCTAAAGGTAATGATCTTTGTATATCCATGTATATTTCTTGATCAACTAATATATGGTGCCTCAAGACCAAGAAAAGATATAATTATCTTTATTCACTTCCAACAATCTTACAATAGATATGTTTTATCCATATTGAATCTTCTTTAAGATTCTTTCAACTTATGTTCATTCATAGACAAAAACCCATATTTAAGTGATCGATCTTTAGGTCGAGACAAAACCACATCTCAAGATTCTTTTTCTCAAATACTTTCATTAAATACTTTGAAAGCTCTTAATGAGTTTCCAATTTGAAGTTCTTCGGGAGTGCTAATTATATAATGAATCTTGGTCCAAACTCCTTTATAAAATACATAAGGAAATATGACCATTCTTATAGTATTTCCTCAATTAGTACCCACTAAGGCGATTATACCAAATGCGCCAAAATATGAATATTCAAGAGGACATATCTAAATAAATTTTCTCAAAAATTTTCAAATTCGTCACGGATAACTTTCCTTTTATGGGGATCCACAAAATGATTAGACACATATATAATATTTCATAACTGCCAATGTAACTGCATCCACCATAAAGTAATTAGAATTCTTCATAAATCATAATTCAGTCGTATTTGCGACTACTTATTTGTGCCCCACTTGCATTACACCTTTAGGTGTTTGGACTGCTGGTCCAAATACTTATCTTTTGGAAGTTCAGAGTGTCTTTCTATATTGGCCAATCACTTCAACATCTATAGATTCTTATACAATATCCTCATTTTCTTTCTTTACTTCTACATAAGTATTTTATGTAAAATCGTTTGTAAAACTATTGTCGACAACTTTTTAATTTTCTGGTTCCATTCTCGTAGTGACATAACTCATCGAGATCTCTTTAAGATTTCAATCTTTATTTCAGGTACCTGAAATCTTCAAGAATTTTATACTCCCTTCGTCCCATAAAAAATGTCCCTTATTGACTTTTTTAAAGTCAAAAATTTTAAACTTTGACTATTATTATATTGAATATTTTAAATAATTATTTTTTATAAAATATATATTTGAAAACTACTCGATTAGAGGTTTTAAAAATATATTTTTTCATATTTTTATCAATGATACATTTTAAATAATTATGAGTCAAAGTTGAAAAAAATGACCAAAAAAGTCAATAAAGGACAAAATTTGTGGGACGGAATGAGTAATTAATTATGTCTTGGGTCTCTTCAGGAGCACCCGCCTCCAATATATGACCATATCATACTACTTTCTATTTACGAGAATTTTGATCATTGGAACCAATTTCAACTATCATGCTTCATGCATGATTTACATTCATTCACTCTAACATGTAATTTAAACTTAGAGCATTTTCAGCTGGTATATGAGACTTGATTACTCTCATTAGGTTAGTAAACATGTCTAGCAGATGACATACAATAACTTGAATTATCTTATGAACTTTTAGTTCATATTCGAAGATCTGGATAATGATAATTCATTTTCCTTCTTTATCCAGCTTGTAACCCCCTAAACCCGGCCTAGGAGAAAAGACCGAATTTAGAAAGTTACAATTGAAAACTTTTCAATCAAGAAATCCAATTTTGAAAATTATACTTTAATTAAAATAAAATAACATAAAATTTAATAATAAATAAAATATAAATATCATAATAGATATTCGAATGATCATATAAAATATCTAAATTAAAATAACAGTAAAAGGATTCTAGAAAAATAATCCCAAAACATATTTATTCTCAAAAGTGTGAAATTACATCAATATCCTAATATAATAAAATAATAATTTAAATAATTAAAAATGTTTTCGTACTAAATAATAAAATAACCGAATAAAACATGAGATCCTCCAAGTACCACGTCACCTAAAGTCCAAGATATCTGAAAAGGAAAACTATGGGGAGTAAGCTAAAGAGTTTAGTGTATCTCTAAAGTGCAAGAAAAACCATAATTATAAAATATAATATTATTTTGAATGAAATCTTTTAAACCATAACACAAATCACAAGCGCAGTGCAATGCACCCAACTACATCACCGTCTGAAGAGTAAGGTTCCCCAGAACCACTCTCTACATCGTCACCAATCCGAAGTGGAACTCAGCCCGAAGGGTGGAACCACTGATCCGAAGTGGAATTCAGCCCGAAGGATGAAACCACTGAACTTCCTCCGTACAAATCCCAACCCATGCTCATACATATATGATGTTTAAAAATCAAATTCCATAAACACAGTTCCATAAATCCGATATTTCGTAAACATACTTCATAAAACATAGTCCATAAATTCATAAATCATAGTTCCGAAAATCCGATGTTTCATAAATCAAATATTCCATAAATCATAATTAAAACACATTCTGAATTCATATGCACATGATGTCAACCATACAATCCATAATACATATAATAATCACACAATGTGTAAAACCCCAACACATAAAAAAATAATATATACTTTATTTTTAGCACCAGAAGAAAACACACAAAAATAGTTTATTTATAGCACCGGAAGAAACACACCTTAAGCGGCAATAGCTCTAACGACGAACAAAGGGAGGTTGCGACTTCGATGTAAGGTGATGACAACGTCAATTCGAGAAGAATTCATAAAACATGGGAATAACTAAGAGCGACAACACTTTAAAACTTAAGGCTTAGGTTTATTTCTGTACATAATAACTATGACTATATAGAGAGAGAGTTGAGAGTTGGTAATCTAAACAAATTAGGTTTATAATAATAATAATAATAATAATAATAATAATAATAATAATAATAATAAAACAAGAATTTAAGTTGAAAAAGGAGAGTCAATTCAACCGTGAGTAAAAAGGAGAATTATAATTCAATTTGAAATTAAAAGATTAAATATATATATATATATATTATACGGCTATAATTAAAAATTATAATAATAATAATAATTAAAAACAGAGGAAAAGACTGGCGGCATAAATCTAATTGATTTAGAATTCAATTTCATAAAAAAAGTTATATACAAAGTCAATCCTTGACTTTTCAAGAAATTTCAAATTAATTTTTAAGTTTCATAAAAATTCTTATTTAATCTCTCATAGAAAATTATAGTTTAGAATTAAAATTTTGAATTGTTAGGGTAGGGATTTCAAAATTAGGTTTCTAAATTAGGGATTTTTCAAAACTATGGTTTATAATTTGGGCGTAATTTTTGGGGTGTTACACAGCTAATTATTCTCTCCCCTTGATGTTGAGAAAAATCATCTCATAAATGATTCTCCAATTAATGTTTAAGAGTTTAAACATAAAAGGAGACTCATACTCAATATATATTCTCAACCTTTTTATTTACCCATTTTGTGCATTATGGTGGAGCAATTTATATCGCACATTCAAAAATTATAAAATAAGAAATGTATGATTTCTGACCAAAAATCAATCATAACGAGGAGTTTATTATAACTCGTTGGCTTGATGTGTATAAGTGTTGCTATATGGAAACATCATTTAAATAATAACTCTTTTGTTCTCATAATTTAGCTATTAAAGAGGAGACATCCAATTGAATTTTTACTAAACTGTATTTTTCATAATCAATAGGCTTTGTAACAACTGATAGCCTAAAATATAAACCTACTAGATTTTGTCAGATGAATAGTCTAATTGCATAATCTAAATCCTTTTAGAATCAATCTCACAAATTTCTAGTTATAAGTTGATAAAACAATGTAGATGTCTACTAAAATCATATAAAACTTTCCACATTTGTGGATATATGGTCTCATACTTCATTCAGATATGCAAGACATGCAGTCTCAACTTCAATACAAGAACTTCAAGTTCTAGTTCTTTTGGTAAGTGAGATCAACTAAATCTTTTGAGAACAAACAACACAAGAACTTCAAGTTCTTTTAGTAATTGAAATTTAATCAATTTCTTTAAGCAACACAAAAACTTCATGTTCTTTAATAAGTAAAATTTAATTAATTCCTTTGAGAATAAGCACCACAAGAACTTTAGGTTCTTTTATACATGTGCATGTAAATCTCAATAATTTTCGCATCATTATTAATCAGGATGGTCTAATCGATCATGCCAACTATATATGTGTGTATATGTATTTTTGAATTTGGTAAACTTCTAGTTTACCATAACACGTGATTCAATTTCACACATACATGTCTAGTACAACCATCAAAATTGTTCCTTTGAATAGGAATATATTTAGCTCTTTCGGAGCTTTTAATGGAAATTATCTTTTGGTAGTAATATATAGCTCTTCTATAGCTTTCCACTGACTTTTGGCTATCAGAACTTATATCCATATTGACTTATTTCAGATGTAAATTAATAACATATGTTATCGATAATTCTCGAAGGATTATTTTGCGAACTCATATTGCCTTCTTAAAATTTCTACTTCTAGTGGTGACGATATTATTATCATTAACGGTAATTTTTACAATATTGGCAATTCTGCACTTTTCATAATGTGCTTTCTTTCAAGAACTTATTGCTCTTTTGGAGCATCAATATTTTCAGTACTTTGAGATATAGTACTCACATTTTTTCTTACATTAAATAGGAAAATATATCTTATGCTTATGCTAAGCATAAATCGTCACCATAAATTATATTTGATAAGTAATCATGTTAAACAAAATAAATAAATATCATAATGTATAAATATAAAACGTAAATAATTAATATGTAAAGTAAATAAACAAAAAAATAAATAAAAAGATAAATAATTCTCTTCAAAGTTATGATAATAATTAGAAGATAATTTATTCCCTTTGAGGGTTATAAGAAAATCAACAATGTCCAAATGAGTTGGACTAGCAATGTCCAAATAAGTTGGACCAATATCATATTCATCATTTTTTGCAAACAAAATTTGCTTCTATTTTCTTTCCTTTATCATTCAATGATTGTTGATTTTTCAACGTACGACAAGTACGAGACCAATGGATTATTACATCGCATTGGTAATAAAAAGGATTTTACTTCTTTAGAATGATCTTTTATCACTCTTGTCATCCTTATGACCTCACTACTGATGGGTAGAAGTATTCTTAAAATGATCATAATGTCTATGTTCATGGCCTCGACCATGACCACAACTACTAATGTGGCATTTATTCTTTTCATTGTAAAATCTCGCATTCACTTCGGGGAATGGAGTAAAGTCAGTCGGCCTTTAAAATCTTTTTCATGATATTGTGTCTGAGGACAACATTATTTGTCGTGAAAAGTGGAGTATGTTTTTATTAACATATTCTCATCACATAGAATAAAGATTTAATCCTCGTACGCGGCATTGTTAAACCAGTTCACAAGGTCCTTTAAAAAACCTCATTTGAGACCAGTAGCCTCGCAGAACGGGATGTCCAGCCAATATACTTGGATTATATCGAAGTTATGTCTCTAATTGAATAATGATTACCATGTTTGCATTCACTTCAGGGAATAAACATCTTGTTTGCATTCACTTCATGGAATGCCCCATCATTGATAATCGCATGGAATAAACATCATGCTTTGCATTCACTTCATGGAATGCCTTTTACGAAAATTCTTGTCAAAATGAATTTTTGTAACATGAACTTGGGAGAAGTCTATAGTCGATTTTTTGACGTAGAATAAATATTGCTTTTAAGCAAAATCAACATAATTTATCGTACTTTAAAATAATAATTTAAAGAATAAAAATAAAATTAGAATTTACCGATGTTGATTTTCCTCTTAAGGACAAAGGAGACATATCAAACGGTCAAAACTACTTCTCATAATCTCTTTATGTCATGTCTTTTACCATACCATTCAAACATATCATGTAAAACTCAAAACACGGTTAAAAATATCAAATATCATTAATAGGATAAAATAACTAAATATTGATAAATAAATCACAACAAGTATGTAGGGACTAAAGTAAATAAACTAGAAAAATATGAAGAACTTTGTAACCCCCTTGTCCCGGTCTGGCCGGATGACCGGTCCGAGTAGGCCACACGGGGAAAACCGAAGCAAAACCCGTTAAGGTTCCCCCTCGGTTAGCAACCCTAAAATTTTTCTTTTAATCTTATCTTCTCTAATGGCACATTTTAGGTCCTATATGATCATAACAGCGGAATAAAAAGAAGAAGACAATCAACTAAACCCAAAACAGCAATTAAACAGCCCAATTTTAATCCAATAGACAGACCGTTTCGAAACACCATTGAGGCGTATCGAAACGCCCTTGACCAGGTCAACTGCCCCAAGCCCCTACGAGGAGGCCGTATCGGAACGGAGGTCAACCGTTCCGAAACACCCTCAACGGTCAACTTCTCGTGGTCAATGAGATTTTGACCGTTTCGAAACCCATAGACCCGTTTCGAAACGTTTTCATCTCGGCAATTTCTCAGATTTCTAATAGCCAAAACATTCCGAAACTCGTATCGGAACATGGGCTCTCAGTGGCCAAACCATATCGAAACGCATTCCGATACGGGGTCCCTGAAGCCTTACCCGTTCCGAAACGGCCCAGCTCGTTTCGAAACGCGGGCTGTCTGCAACCCTCAAAAAAACCAGACTTAGGCATTTCTCAACAATTCTAAGGGCCCTAAACGACCCCAAACAACACTCAGCATAAACATACATAAACTAGAGGCATGGGTCCTATAAAAAACGTACTCAAACACACAAGGCATATGAAGAATCATCCATTCATGGCATTTACACAAAATGAGGCAACATTACAAGTAGGGTATGCTTGAAGACTTAAAAGCCAAAAGACACATTTCATCTCAAGTAGGTTTACATATCATTCAAAAGCAACTTAAGCATCCATAAGGCATACCATCACACAAGCATTTGGCAAGACATAACATGTTTACAATCAAGTCAAACCTTAAACATCAAACACATATAGGAGTCATACATAGCTCATACAAAACACACTCTTGCCACATTGCTAAACTACTACATAATTGTTTAACCGTACTTAAGCAACAAAAATTTGGAAAGCCCATTTTTGCCTTGCTCCGAACTAACACCACGATAATTATCTGCATTGTTGAAAATGAGAGCGTAAGCTAGAAGCTTAGTGAGGATGCTCTAAAATCGAAAACATCAACAATGCAGGGTTCAAGCATTCAATCTCTTAATCTCATATACATCATACATAGGTAAATCAACAAGTAGACCTAGCTAGTCTTTCAAGAGTCATAATATGGCATCTCACATCATACTAGGCTCAAACATCACATATCAATATCATACATCACAATTATAAGAACAAGTTCAATATGCCCCTATTAGTTTACCCGGATGTGCGGATTTAATCTCAACAATCACTTTACCTCGGTGGGATTACACTCATTACCGGACCTTGCATGGGCGGGATTCCACTCATCACCACACGCCCTACGGATGGGATTCCACTCATCATCCCGTAGAATATAAATAAATTTCCGGTGGAATGTTACATCACCGTACTCCTCCTTGATGACTCAACGCCATCAAGGCCACATACGTTTTGACTCAATTTGTGTGCACACTAATCCTAATGATCGATCATTTACACTCGGTAAGTCAATTAGTGCCAATTTCATTTACCACATCACACATCCACCATTTACATCACATGCTCATCATATACATATGTCAAGATACACATATTCATACCAAACCACATTTCACAATGGCAAATAGGCAAAGCATAAATAGCATCTATAAGAATTAAGGGGTTAAGTTACCAATTTAACTCCACATGGGAATGGCCTACCAAGTACATTCCATCACATACACTACACACACTTGAACCAACTTTAAAACACCTTTAAAGTTACTCACCACCCTTCCTTAGCAACCAAAGTAAGCCTCCTATAAGCCCGAAATCGATCTCGTTGCCTCTCCAACGTCTCCTCTTGTTTCTAGCCAATCAAAACACATCAATTACTCTCAATCAATTCTAAAACTCAGTCATCAACTCAACCCTTAAGCACAAGCCAAACTTCAACAATTTTCCAATTTAAATAATCACCCAAAATGCCCATTTTCGTGCTCCTTCAAAACCTAACTGAAAACTATATTTTCAAACACCCAAATGACACCCAAATAGTCCCAAAACACCTTCCTATCATACTTAACCCATCAGCCCTTCAAATTAATCCTAAAACTCACCAAAAATCAAGTTTTAGACACTCTAATCATGGCCACAAAAACTCATTTCAGGTTTTCACCCAAACTCATTCATTTTAATATATTAGGTGTATTTTAAGGTGAATAAACTAAAACCCAACTTAATATTTCAAAACAATTTGAAAAACTCAATAAAAACTAAAACTTTCTTCAAACCCTAAGTTTTCAAAAGTTGATAGTTTCAAAATCTATAATCATGTAAAGATAGAGAATGAGGAGGAGAGTCCAAAAATATATTTACCTTTGAAAATGGCCTTGAGTTGAAGGAGAAAATTAATGGAATAGTAATTTAGGGTATTATGGAGGGTTTGAAAGTTCCCAACGTTGGAAGAGAAGAGAGGGGAGAGAAGATGGTGCCTTTTTCTTTTTGTTCCCTTTTAATTTCAAAAAGTGTTCTAGCTTTTAAATTCTTTTGGGTTAAATCACCAAAGTGGTCCTTCCTTGTTATTTTAAATTTCAATTAGGTCAGGCCTAGGCCATATTGATTAAAATTAATTTTACCGACTCAAACCAACTAACCCGACTAACTCCTAACCCCAAAACACGGGTGTTACAAACTTGACAGAAATTTACCCTTTTCTCTTAAAGTTTACGCATATGCAAAACACAACATAGGAAACTATTTTTTATCAAAACAGTGAAAAGCACTAACAAAATAAAAAATAATCGATTGATACTGAAATTAAAATACAACTAATCATGGTATAATCTCTGTTAATTCATCCTTTGATTTGTGAGAAACCACAAATTCATCTTTACTCAATGCTTAAATACAATCGAACACACCCGTTTTTGGTTTTTCAACAAAAAAAATTAAAAACTAAGTTAAAATATAAAGAGAAAGGTAATCAGTAACAAAAAGAAAATTGAGGAAAAAAAAACTTATCTCTGGTTCACCTTGGAATTGAATTCTTTATAATATTTTTTTTAGATTCGAACGACGAAGATCTCAGTTGATTAGAAGCTCGTGCTGATAACATGTTGTGAATAAAATAACGAAGAACAACGAATAAGAATAAAATAACAAAGAGATGGGAGAAAGAGGGAGATTCGTATTATTACCAAAACTAGACTTGTGTACAATGTCTTCATCTATTTATAAGCATAAGAAATACATAATACATTAAACTCTAATTAATGGAGATAATATTCCTAATAATAAAATAAATTAAATCTCCTAAATAAAGTTCTTATCATTATAGACATCCACATAGATAAATATTCGTAACAAGAAATATGTAATATAAAATTTCTATTTATTAAATTAAACAAATAGTAATTCATTACGATTTTTAAATCATCAAAAATATTTAAGCATACAAATACTTAAAAAAGTTATTGCCTTCGAGCATTTATTGATGCAAAATCATTGATGATTGTGTCAACAATAATGCTTTCCAACATATTTTTCTCGATACATAACATAGCTAGCTCATTCAATCTGTATTGTGACATTTTTGACCTCAAATAATTTTTCAATAATTTTAATTTTGAAAACCTCTTTCCCCAGATGCTATCGTCACTGTCATTGTTAATAAGATTCAGTAAACAATTGAAACATTAGGATAACAATCTGCAGCTTTAGCAAACTCAAGAATTTCAAGTGCCGACATGAACCCACTTGGCAAAGTCATTTGCAACACTTTCATTTTAGAAAAAAGTCATATGCACCAACGTCCAACAAATTATTACACTACAAGAAAATAGATTTTTAGTGACATCAAAAATAGTCACTAAAAGTATTAAATTTAGTCACTGAAATTTACAGTAATTATTTTTCTGAGTCGTCATCTGTCGTCACTAATAACTCCGTCACTATTATATTAGTGACAACTTTTATGCATTTTGTCACAATAAGTTGTATTTTTTATGACTATATTTTTTGACACAAAAGATTAATAACAGTGACTAAAATTTAGACACTAATGTTATTCTTATTAGTGACAAACATTTTATCACAAATACATATTGAAATAGTGTCTAAAATACAATATCACTTTCAATAATAATAAAATAGTAATATTACTTTAGTTGCAACCATCTTATTCAGGCAACACGCACATTGAATATCTCGCGGGGCGTAGCGAATGTGCTAGATACCAAGACTTCTGGATGAGTGCGATATGAGGCACTCTGCCCTAAACTAGTCCCTAGAAGGTCATCCACTTGGTCCCAATGGCCCGTACACCTAAGGCCCACATGAGCCTAGAAGAAGGTAACTTACACCAAGGTTAGCTCGGTTGCTAGCCCATGGCGAGGGGGTTAATTATAGATGATGTGACATATTTATATATCAACTTTTAATAAATAAATACAATGCATGGTTTCGTAATGGATTGAACCTGGAACCTTTAGGGGGAGAGTGCAATGTCTATCCACTAGGCTAGGCAAGAAATTTAATATTACTTTGAAAGTAAAATATTATTTAGGTTAAATTGTAATTAAAATTAATTTTATTTATTTTAAAAGTATGTATTAATTATAACAGTAATTAATATAACAATAATTTAATTAATTTTATATGGTTTCCTACACGAATTACGTTTGTTGAAGAAAACATATAAAAATAATTGAGTTGGTTTAAAAATATAAACATACAAATATTAAGATTTACACCTAAATTATTGATAGAATTATCCTTTATGTGATAATTATTTACTATAGTGACAATGCAAATTTCTCCTCCACAAGAAAAGTTAAAACAAATATCAAGTGTAAATTTTTTCACAAGGTAAAATTTTGCTATAACATATTATGCCAAGATTACATATTAGCCTTTTTACTTTAATTTGTTTACTTTAAGTTGATGTACTTTCTATTAAAAAAATATGTTCTTTTTAAAATTTGAAATTCTGATCTTAACATGAATGATAGTCTTTAAATATATTAAGTAAAACTTTTGATTTTTATTCTTTTGTTCAATCATTTTTAGTCATTGTAATTTAATCATATTGTCATTGTCCCGTTTGGATTAGGATTGAAGTTTTAAAATTTCAAAAATATAGGGACTAAAATTGATCAAAATAGAATGACTAAAACAACAATTTACACCTAGTGTAAAGACTAATAGAATTATTTTACCTTTTGATAAACTAGTTTATGCCTTTATGGTAACTTCAACTTTTTTTATAATTGTTAATATTACTATAATTATAAAAATAAATTTATTATTGTGACAATATATAATTTGTCATTAAGTTTATTTTTTATTGGTGACAAAATTTATCACAACAAAAGTAAAATTTTAAGTGACAAACAATTCCATTGTCACAACAAACATCAAATTATAGTGGCCACTTTATATATCGTCACTATCATGTGTCAAAGTTTCAGTGGCAATGAAATTTGTGTCACAATTATAGACTTATAGAGAGTTTCTCACATGGGCTTATCAGAGTGTGAGACTAGCCCTTGGATTCGTTCTGCCTGTAATTCTATATCCCTTCGTTCTGCTTTCTCTCCTCTATCTCTTCCATCCCTTGTCAAGCCTTTGTGTAAGTGTTAGAGGGTTAAGTGAGCAAGACAATGATAAAAAAGTGCTTTGATCCTGTGAGGTGAAAAATATAATCGTCACAATTACTACTATAATAGTGACCAAATAAAATACATCACAATTACTTATGCTAATAGTGCCGCACAAAAAATCTGTCACAAAAGTTTAATATTTGTGACAAAATTATTGTTAGTCATTGTCAATTTGTCACTAAAAGTCTATATTCTTGTAGTGTTATGAGAAAAATAATATTTAAATTATCATAACATTCTTTTAATTTATTATCATCCAATGACTTAGACCTTGTAGAATCAATTATGAAACCAAAAAATAATTAACTCTAAAAGACTTCTTTAGAGATTGTATTTCTTCATCATGATCATTCTCACTAATTTTTTTATTTTTTTTAAAACACGGCGTTTAGTCAAAAAGGTTAGCTCTATGTTCATATTCAATGCAAGACTTTTGGCAATATTTATATTAACTTCAAACCCCTCACTCCTATAGTTTTCAAAATATGACATTACACCTTTCAACTCATTTATGGTAATATTAATGCAAATTGATTTAGATTGTAATTTCTTACTTACCATGTTGAGAGCAAATAAAATATCATACCAAATAACTATTCCAAGTAAGAAATCAAAACTTTAAAAGGCACTGGCCAAACTTTCTACTTCACATTTAACTTTAGTATCATTACCACAAGATTCATATAATTGTAACAAAGCTAACTTTATTTTAGGAGCATGACATTTAATAGCTTTGACATTTTTAATTCGACTTTCTTATCGAGTATTAGATAAAAATTTAACAATTTTTAAAATATTATCAAATAATTTTTTTCATCTTTTGGTAAAACTTGCAAATAATGAACATATATGTTGCACAACCACAAAAAATAAAATGACTTAAACACGAGAATATGACATATCAAAAAGAGAAAGATTAAGATTATGACAAGTGCATGGCATATATAAAGCTCTAGGATTTATTTCAAGCAATCGCTTTTGAACACCTTGGTGTTTTTTTTTCTATTAGAACCATTATCATATCCTTGACCCCTTACATCATCAATATTTAACTCAAGAGATTACAATGCATTTACTAATTCATTAAAAAGTTCTAATCCAGAAGTATCATCTACTTTCAAGAACTCTGAAAAGTACTCCTTTATTTTTATTTTGCTGCTTGACATATTTACACATCGCACTATTAGAGTCATTTGTTCTTAATGGTTTACATCAGGGGTACAATCAAGAATAACAGAAAAATACTTTACCTTCTGGATGATCTTTAAAATAAAAGTTTTAATACTATAGGCCAAGAGAGAGATTAGTTCATTCTGAATTTTATGACCAAGATAATAATAATGAATATTTTCATTTTGAATACGTTTAATATGATCTTGCATTCGCAAATCAAATTCAGCAATCATTTCAATCAACCCAAAAAAATTCATTACTTTCATTGTAAATTTTCTCACTAGACCCTCGAAAAGCCAAATTATTTTTAGCAAGACATTTTACAACACTTATTATTCTTATTAAAATTTGACGCCAATGTTTTTTCTCCTTTTAAATTCTTAATTGTAAATCTTTATCAAGTGTTTGATTAGATTTTAATATCACTCTTAATTCACTTCAAACATTCATGTTAGTTATGCTCAATGATATTCTCATGTTGTTCGAGTCTTTCACTAAGATGCTTCCAATCATTAAATTCATCATTTGCTAAATAACTCTTGTTGTTTTACTTTGTATACAATTTACAACAAAAACAATAAACTTTATCCACGTGTTTAGAATATACCAACTATATTCTATCACTAATTTCTCCATTACTCAACTCTCTAAAAAAATAAGCATATGAAAAATGTCTAGAATTATTGGCTAAGACAAATTTCAAATTCGGTTCTCTTATAGGCACTTTATCAATTAAAATATCTCTAAACTTATTATCAAGATTACCCTAATTTCTATGATCATAAATGTCTAAAGGAGGGACTAAGTGTTGATCAATCTCAATATCTTTAACATTAGATTCATTTTGTGCATGATTATGGTCATTTAAATTAGAAGCTTCATCATCGATATAATTTAAGACATTATCATGGTCATTTGCATCAGTAGCGCAAATAATGGTATGATTTGAAGAATTATTAAGATCATTTAAATTAACAGTAACACCATTTAAATTTTCAAGGCTCTCCTCTATTTTAAAAAAATGGCAAGTGTTCCTTTTTATGATTCTATTAACTCATCTCTTTGTTTTCTTTTTTCGCTACCAAACAAATGTTTTTTAGGTGACATTATATGACAATGTAACTAATGTAGAAAATAACAATAGCACTTGTGAAATGAGAAGATCCTCGATCAAAATATTTATATACTAAATCTGCAACACTGCAGTGATTAAAATCTAAAATAATTGCACCTGTAAACATATGAAAAAGATAATAAGTATTTGAATCACATCTTAAAAACTACCAAATATTAAAAGATTCAAACTTATTAAACAATAATAAAATAACAATATTTACTATAATTTAGAAATATATAAAAATAAGAAGAAAACAAGAAACATGATCTTACCAAAAATTTTAAGAACAAGTTTCAATAGGATTCAAGCACCACGATTGATGATAAACAATTATGATTTTATGTTTGTGAGAAATATGAGAAATTGAAAAGTGAATAATAATTTTCATACGAGTTGCAAAATATAGAAGAGAAGAAATGCATGTTAATTATACTTGAATTTTTTTCACCCAATGAGTATTAAAAAAAATGACGTTAAATTTTTTTCCATTAATATAGAAAATATGAAAATATGGTAAATTGATGGTAGTGGAAATTTAGAAAGATGGTGGTTTAACAACTTAGTGGATTTTTTTGAATTTTCGGAAGGATATATTTAATTAGTGTTTCATGGGAATTAGAATTATTATTACCGTTAATATAAAAATTTAAAATGTCAATTAACATATTAATAAATTTATGGGCCCTATCATTTTACTTGGACAATTTATTATCAAAAAATAACAGATATATTATACTAAGAATTTTTTTAAATTTATGGGTTCTGGGAAGGTGTCCTTGCTGCTCTGGCCCAGGGTCGGCCCTGGTAGGGACGTAGGATTCAGTTTTTATAACTGAAAGGTTGACAATTGATAAGTATGAAGGAAGGTTTGTAATTTTCTTCATATAAAAGTTACATATATTGTTGTGAAAAGTTATGATAGTATATTAAAAAAAGTTCCAATAGTAAAAGGATTATTATTATATAAACTAATGGTTATAATTATAAGTTTTTATAAATGCTTTAATTTTAGAGTTTAGGGGCTTAGTTTAGGGTGCATGGTTTGGGGATTTAGGCGTAGGGATTTAGAATTTAAGAATAGTAGTTAGAATTTAGGGTTTAATGTTAGCATTTAGTAGGGGTGGGTAAGACCGGGTATCCGGCCAATTTGTCAAGAATTGGTCCCGGTCCCGGTAACCACCAGTTCCTGAAAATTAGAACCAGTCCTAGTCCCGATTAGATCAGGTTCAAGAATTCAGGAACCGGTCCCGGTACTTGTGAGAACCGATACCAATATCGGGTACCCAAAGTTTTTACAGCTCATAAATTCTATGGTATGCCAACTGTATCCAATACTTCGATCCCAAAGTTCGATATCAATGATTCAATGACAATATCTCAATAATCATATTGTCGTAGCAATAGGCAATAGCAATATGCAATATCCAATATGCAATAATCAATGTTTGATGATCAATTATTCATATAGAAATGTTTCAATGACTTCGATGATAACAACAACAAGGCTTCGGGCATGATCTCAATGCGAGACTTACCCCAGCTTACCAATGGAGTCTATCAAGAGATTCGATGCAATTTATCTTAAGACAATGTTAGCTACTCAAACAAAATCAACAACAATGAATTCGGAAAGGCTTCTCGCTTAATCCAAGACTCCGACTACACTCACATATCACATCTTAGAAACAAAGATCAGAATGACAACGTGTCACCCGAGACAAATGCATCTACACTCACCTTGATATTAGGGTTCATGTATGATGGCGTCTTTTCCTTGGTTGACGGTTGTCTTTTATCGACTTCTTAAACTAGATTAAATAGGAATCGGATAGGACCGACAAGACAATATCAAAAAATATGAAAATATTAATCAGACTCGATACCAAAACTTAGACCAACCAAGGATTTGAGCTTACCCCGACGTCGACAGAAATTTGATATTATTATATCGAAAATAACAGACCACCAATCTAATACTGAACTCTCCTAATTATTTCTCACTAATTTCACTTAATAATTTTCTTACTCTTATTTTTTCTTCGAACCTATTTCCCCTTTTTCTTCATACTGCCATAATGCTTTCCCTCTTCCTAATTTTCTCTTTTTCATTACACAACATCCCCTTCTTTATGTACCAAACAATCATTGCTCCTTGTTGATCTCTCCATGCTCCACGCATTGTTAGAGAGGTGGTAAACCCTTGGGGCATAATGCCCACATGGTGAAAAGCAATATGGCCACCTTGTGCCCACGTGGTGAAAGGGTAATTAAGGGCTTGTTGAATCATCCCAAATGTGGAAAATCCATGGGAAATTTCTTCACCGTGAAAGAGTTAACATGTGGGTCTCATGCCATTTTTTTTCTTCTTTTAATAATAATAATAATAACTGAATAACTAGGTTTCGAACCTAATTTTTACTAGACCAGTTTTTGGGGTGTTACAACTCTCCCCTCTTTAAAGAAAATTTGTCCTCGAATTTTCTCCGACAACAATACGCTCATCTATATGAGCCTGATTAAATTTAGACATTTATACATAAAGAGATCGAATTAGCCGGCAAGTCACAATAAAAAGCTCATAGGTGGCAAAGTAACACAATATACAATACAAACAAGCATAGGTTTAGTCTAGAAACGAATAAACTCAAGCTCTGATACCACTAATGTAACACACTCTTTCCAACCTGGTAAAGAACCGAGTCGTAGTGTGTTACCAAAAATAATACGGAGATCGGAGACATAAATTTTAAACTTTTAATCAATATTTTAATGCCAAATATGTCATTACAACCGATATACACATATCTAAATAACTAAAGTCGAATTAACTATTTTACCACCATACTAGGAGTTCATAAGGACAAAATACATTACTATTTACTTGTAGCGATTTGTCGATCTTCCAACTAATCCTGATCTCGACCCGTTACTTTCCTTAACCTGAAATGTATGGACCATGAATGCGTTAGACTTATATAGTCTAAGTGAGGTAGCCAATAACAATGAATGAACATGGTATGCCATTTATCATGCTTTGATAACAATCGTAATATCAATTATGCAATAAACATGGCATGCTCCTTATTCATAACAAAAGCATAGTATCAATCATCATATCATCAATGTCAATATCATAACAAAGAAATACTAATAACCAATAATTTTCCTTAGATCGATTCACGGTATATGGATACACGAATTCCACCTCCTCACCAAATCAAGGAATGGTCAACCCGCCGACATCGCCAATAAGACCAATACACAATACATCTCGCAGCCTCGCCAAATCAATATAGGGCGTAGCCTTAGGATCGTAGTCCACCCGTACACTGAGCTCATGAGTTCTATGGCATGACAACTCTATCCAATACTTCGATCCCAAGGTTCGATATCAATGATTCAATGACAATATCTCAATAATCATACGGTCATAGCAATAGACAATAACAATATGCAATATCCAATATGCTATAATCAATGTTTGATGCTCAATGATTCATGTAGCAATGTTTCAATGACTTCGATGATAACAACAACAAGGCTTCGGACACGATCTCAATGCGAGACTTACCCTGACTTACCAATGGAGTCTACCAAGAGATTCGATGCAATTTATCTTAAGACAATGTTAACTACTCAAACGAAATCAACAACAATAAATTTGAAAAGGCTCCTCGCCTAATCCGAGACTCCGACTACAATCACATATCACATCTTATAAACAAATATCAGAATGACACCGTGTCACCCGAGACAAATGCATCTACACTCACCTCGATATTAGGGTTCCTGTATGATGGCGTCTTTTCCTTGGTTGACGGTTGTCCTTTATCGACTTCTTGAACTAGATTAAATAGGAATCAGATAGAATCGACAAGACAATATCAAATAAATATGAAAATATTAATCAGACTCGATACCAAAACTTAGATCAACAAAGGAATTGAGCTTACCCTGACGTTGACAGAAATTCGATATTATTATATCGAAAATATCAAACCACCAATCTAATACGGAACCCACCTAATTATTTCTCACCAATTTCCCTTAATAATTTTCTTACTCTTGTTTTTGCTTCAAACATATTTCCTATTTTTCTTCATATTGCCCGAATGCTTTCCCTCTTCCTAATTTCCCCTTTTTCATTTCGCAATATCCCCTTTTTTATGTACCAAAAAATCACTGGTCCTTGTTGATCTCTTCATGCTCCACACATTGTTGGAGAGGTGGCAAATCCTTGGGGCATAATGCCCACGTGGTGAAAGGCAATATGGCCACCTTGTGCCCACATGGTGAAAGGGTTATTATGGGCGTGTCGTATCATCCCAAATGCAGGAAATCCATGGGAAATTTATTCATCGTGAATGAGTTAACTCGAGGGTCTCATGCCTTTCTTTTCTTCTTCTTCTTTTATTATTATTATTATTATTATTATTATTATTATTATTATTAACCGAATAACTAGGTTTCGAGCCTAATTTCTAATAAATCAGTTTTTAGAGTGTTACAACTCTCCCCTTTAAAGAAAATTTGTCCTCGAATTTTCTCCGACATCAATACGCTCATCTATATGAGCCTGACTAAATTTAGACATTTATACATAAAGATATCGAATTAGCCGGCAAGTCATAATAAATAACTCATAGGTGGCAAAATAACACAATATTCAATACAAACAAGCATAAGTTTAGTCTAGAAACGACTAAACTCTAGCTCTGATACCACTAATGTAACACCCCATTCATGGCTTGGTAGAGAATCGGGTCGGAGTGTGTTACCAAAAACAATACGGAGATCGAATATATAAATCATAAACTTTTAATCAATATTTTAATGTCAAATATGTCATTACAACCGATATACACATTTCAAAATAACTAAAGTCGATTTAACTATTTTGCCACCATACTAAGAGTTCATAAGGATAAAATACATTACTCTTTACTTGCAGTGACTTACCGATCTTCAAACTAATCCTGATCTTGATCTGTTACTTTCCTTAACCTGGAATGTATGGACCATGAATACGTTAGACTTACATAGTCTAAGTGAGGTAGCCAATTACAATGAATGAACATGGTATGTCATTTATCATGATTTGATGACAATCATAATATAAATTATGCAAAAAAACATGACGTGCTCCTTATTCATAATAAAAGCATAGTATCAATCATCATATCACCAATGGCAATATCATAACAAAACAATACCAATAACCAATAATTTTCCTTGGATCGATTCACGGTATATGGATACATGAATTCTACCTCCTCACCAAATCAATGAATGGTCAACCTGTTGACATCGCCAATAAGACCAATACATAATACATCCCTCCGCCTCACCAAATCAATATAGGTCATAGCCCTAGGATCGTAGTCCACCCGTACACTGAGCTCATGAATTCTATAGCATGCCAACTGTATCCAATACTTCGATCCCAAGGTTCGATAACAATAGTTCGATATCAATGATTCAATGACAATATCTCAATAATCATACGATCATAGCAATATGTAATATCCAATATGCAATAATCAATGTTTGATGCTCAATTATTCATGTAAAAATGTTTCAATGAATTCGATGACAACAACAACGCTTCAGACACGATCTCAATGCGAGACTTACCCCGGCTTACCAATGGAGTCTACCAAGAGATTCGATGTAATTTATCTTAGGACAATGTTAGCTACTCAAACGAAATCAACAACAATGAATTCAGAAAGGCTCGTCGCCTCATCCAAGACTCAGACTACACTCGCATATCACATCTTAGAAACAAAGATCGAAATGACTCCGTGTCACCCGAGACAAATGCATCTACACTCACCTCAACTGATGCGTAGTATCAATATGGCCTGCAATTCAAATGACTGTTGGGAGTAGTTAAAACCGTATCGGTACGACTCTGCTCCGTACCGATACGAACAAGCCATATCAGTACAGGTTTTGGCTACTGGAATTTTCTTGTAGCTTGAAACCCTAAAGCGTATCGATACAGTGTATATTGTATCGGTACGGTTACTTGTAAAACTAAAGTTTGGCTACTTTAAAGACATTTTAAAATATTCTAAAGCCTTATAAAATTCATCAAACATATTTTCAAGTTATTTAGACTTATAAACATTTTTGAAATCTTTTCAATTTAGTCCAAAACAATTCTATTATTATATTAAAACAAACATTTCAAGAATCTCTCCATTTTTTATATAATAAAACCAACTTGAAAAAATGTTTGTGATTCTCCCCCTTAGTATTGAAAAATTTGAGTAAGAGATTTTAAAAATGAAATGTAGTTAAAGCTCCCTTATTCACTTGAAAAATCAATTTTTCAAATAATTTATTTCCCTTTTTGTTATATCAAAAAGATTTTAAAAGACTTTAAGCTCAAAATAATAATGAAGGTTTAAAAGATTTTGACAAAAATAAGAATTTTGGTTTTAAAATGGCCACCCTTACTCAAAGCATCATCAAATGGTTAGTCCAACAAATATGATTATATAGTTGAATCAAAGTAAATAAATCAAATAAAAAAGCAAATAAGTTCAACTAAATTAATTTTACCACTTGAACCAAAGGGAGGATGTGAAGCCTTCTTTCTTCAAGTGATCTTCCTTGTGTGTATGGAGCTCCTCCTCAATGTTGTACTTTATTTACTAATCTCTACCACACCTAAAACAAGACAATCAAGTAATTTTTGGTAACCATATTGCTTTATATACATAAGTGTTAGTAGCACATAATTTAGTTCTCTAAGGAATTTATTTTTCAATTTCATCCTTTTTGGTTGAAGTAATTAGTCCTTTTGGGACACAAAATACTTCTAAAACATTTGTCATTTAAAATTCTAGGGGCACTAGATTGTCTTTGATAAAAATTTGATTTTCCAAAAATTGTTTTCTTTTCAAACTCTTTAATAATCAAATCTTTTTACTCTTGAACTTTATGAAGCAAATTTTGTAAAGCAACACATTTTTGTTCAAACTCATTGAGTTTTGCTTAAAGTTCAATTTTGGTTTTAAAAATCAAATCATTTTGAATTTTCAACTTTAAAATCACTTTCTTGTTTTTCAAAATGTGATTTTAAACTCTAAAACCTAATCATCATAGGCATCTTGTAATTCATTAAAAGAATGAAAAGTTGAAGTAGATGAATTAGAAGTCACCCTTGAATCTTCTTGGATGACCATAAGGCAAAGGTTGGCTTGTTTATTTTCGGTAGAGTCATCATCACTCCATGTAGCCACATATGCCTTCTTCTTATGGCTTGAAGAGCTTGTCATCTTCTTCTTCTTTGATTCATGCTTGGATTCTTCAACTTTACTCTTCATGAATCGGGCACATTTCTTGAAGAGATAAATTATCTCTTCATCTTCACTTTCCTCTTCACTTGATTCTTTATGTTGGCATTTAGAGGAATTGAGAGCAATGACATTAACCTGAATGCCTTGCTCTTTGATCTTCATCTCTTTCTCCCTCTTCAAGGGTGTAGACATCATTTCATGGGTAAGAAGGGACCCAATTAGCTCATCAAGTTTGAGCTCTTTTAGGTTCTTAACTTCGATGATTGTCGTCATCTTGCCTTTCCATGATTTGAGAAATGAATAAATCAACTTTCGAACGATCTTATCTTCTGAAATCTCCTCTCCAAATCTTTTGAGTTTTTGACGATTGTGTAGAATCGATTGAACATGCTTGTGATGTCTTCTTCCGGGTTTATCTTGAAGTTCTTATACTCATAGTTGAATAGACCGATCTTGGTCTCATTTACATCTTTGTTCCTTTGTATGTAGCTTCAAGCTTGTCTCATACTTCCTTAGCACTTTTACAAGAAGATATATTTTCATAAACATCCGGGCCAAAAAGCACAAAAGAGAATGTGTAACGCCTTGCAATTAAACTTCATCACCTTCTTGTTGTTGCCATTCTAAACCTCCTTCCTTCTTTGAGGCACGAACGATCTATTTTTAACAAAGTTTCATAGGCAACAATCCTTGGCCTTGATGAAGTACATCATCCTATTCTTTCAATAAGCATAATGCTCATCGTTGAAGAATGGTGGCTTATCAATTGATTGCGTCATTTATCACCAGTTGATTTGTTTGTTGATTGAGCTTCCATATCGTCTCAATAGGTGGTTAAACCTTCTCGATTGAGCCTCTCTCTTATACTAATTTTTAAGTTCGATATCCTTCAACCGAATTCTTTGCCAAGTGTGAAGAAGATTGATTTTTGGGTGTTTTTAGTGGAAGCAAAAATTGGAAAAATTGGAAAAAATAGACAAATGATTTATAGTGGTTCAAGCTTCTAACAAGCTTTACATCTACAACCTTAGCTCCCACTAAAGATTTCAACCAATTCACTAACAATTTTCTCCCTTTTCTTGGCTTGTGAGGCAACCAATTACAACTTAGACTCACTCGTCAAGTCTAGCAACCAAAACTCACAAACTAATTTTTGGGATCACTCTCTAACAAGAGAAAACATAGAAACTAAAAATCCTTCAAAAAGGTTGATGTTTGCACACTTAAGCTCTCACTCAAAACCTAATACACTTGAGCATACATTGACATTTAAGCTCAACAAGTGTGGTCTACAAAAAATAGGAAAAAATAGTACTAAGACTTGATTACAATCATAAATATATTGGTATTTGGATCATTAGTCTTTCATAGATGCTTGAAGGTCCCTTTTATACTCCCAAAAGAATTTGTAGCCGTTGGAGACCGTTAGGGTTGAATTGGAGCCGTTGAAGATTTTATTTCCCGCAATAATTGTAGTTTTGGAGCTGTCTGTATCAGTATGTGGGTAGCCGTATCGGTACGCCCTTGTTCAGAACTAGTTGTTGAGCTCTTCTCAATTGATGCATATCGATACACCTAGGAACGTATCGGTACGACCTACAATTCAAATGACCGTCTGGGGTAGTTAAAAATGTATCGGTATGCTACAAAGCGTATCGGTACGACTCTGCTCCGTACCGATACGAACATGCCGTATCAGTACGGGTTTTAACTATTGGAATTTTCCTGTAGCTTGAAACCCTAGAGCGTATTGATACGGTTACTTGAAAAACTCAGGTTTGGATACTTGACATTTTAAAACATTCCAAAGACTTATAAAATTCATCAAATATATTTTTAAATTGTTTGGACTTATAAACATTTTTTAAATCTTTTCAATTTAGTCCAAATCAAACTTTTTATTATTATATAAAAAAACATCTCAACACATAAGTCATGAACCATAAACACAATATTCCAATTTAAGGTTTAGAATTTTATTTTTTAAATTGAATAAGGTTGATATTTGATCTAATTATTTAAAAAATTAAAAAATATATTATATATATGAAAAATAATTTAATTAATATTTTTATTTAAATAATATACTTTTAGATTTTTAAATAATTTATAATTATTAAGTCCTTTAAATTTTTAATCTTTATAAAATAATTTAATGGTGCTTAGTAGGGGTGTTCATGGTTAACCGTTGGTTAACTATTAAGAATGAATCCCTAATTTTTTATGCATTCTTAGATACATTCTCTATGCATGTTCCCTCTAATTACATTAAGAACATATAACTTTTGCACCAAGAACATAACTTATAGGTTAACCGTTATAGTATTTTGGTTAACCGCGAACACCCCTAGTGCTCAGCGGTGCTCATCATTAGTGGTGCTCAACGGTGCTCGTCGAGCGCTGTAGAATTTTCTCAACCTATTTTAATAGTCGAAGATAAAATTTAACTAGAAAAATATTAAGAAGTGGATTGAAAAAAAAAATATAAATATTAAAGATTAAATTTATCACCATATCTGAATAACGTGTCAACTTTTTGAATTGAAATTATTTTACATTTGACCATTTTTGTCAATAATTTTTTTTAATCTATACATTTTAAGTTGGAATTATTTCGATTATTCATTAAAATCATTTTTTTATTTTGGTAGTTTTGCTTTGAATAAGGTAGGTTCGGATTTAAAATTATTGTGATTAAATAAAACTGAAAATTTAGATAATAAGTCAAAGCTACCAAAAGTAATCATTCTAGTTGCACCTAGTTTCACTGCAGACAATCTTATCCCTATACCTCGTAAGAATATTCCAACCCGAGAATCGGAAGGGGCAAAACAGACAACTCATCATAACAAAATAATTCCCACCGACGTTAACGGAATAAGAATCTGTAATCCTTGACCTGAGTCCTGACCCTCTCACTCCGGTGAAAAACTAACGGCTGTTAACGCCGCTTCGTTCCGCTCGTCCTTATTTTCTTTTTAATTTATATTTTGGTCCAGACATTCTGAAAAAGAAAATAAAAGGGAAAAAATGGAGAGTCACGCGCGGCACGTCCACCGACACTTGAACACTTAATGGAGGAAGGAAATTGGACCCCATGAGCTTACTTGTTTTCACGTGTAACCACCACTCGTCCAACCAATCAAAATCAAGATCCATGTACATCAGACACGTGGAACTATCGTTGTCTTTGGCGCCTTTTTACACCTCTCCACCACCGTCAATCAAACTATTCTAACGTTCCCTTTTAACGGTTGATTATTTTTGGTCGCTGTAATAATCATTAATTAACTCTTTTTATTTGTTTGTGAAGCGTTGCAATTATTAACCTTCAACGGATTTATGTAATTTGGTTTAGGGTAAATTATGTCGGTACTCAACTATGTGGGATATTTATTTTGGCCACTGAATTAGATAGTTCGTCAATCAGACCACTAAAATTGTTAAATTGACTTATTTTGATTGTTACCGTTAAAAAATTAATAGATGACGTCGCAGTTAACCAAAATTTATAAAATTACACATTTGAACCATGTTATTTACCTATTATATCAATTTGATCCTAATTTTAATTTATTTAAATAAAATTAATTAATCAATCAGATGATGACACGTGTCATTGTCGGGTTAAAGAATAAAGAGGGATAAAATAACCTTGTGGTAAATCAAACCTAAGAGCAATGAGTGTTATACCAACACTTTTACTATTGCACCAGCCTACACTTGGTGATATAAATGCACTATTTTATATAAATATCTTATAATGCAGTAAATGTTAAGAAAAAATAAAAATGATTAAAAATATGACCCGAACCTAAATTACCTGGATGTATAAAATTACAAAAACCACCAAATCAAATCAAGTAATTAATAAAAATAAAACATTTTAAATATGTTTAAAGTTGTTATTAAAACAAGATTTAAACGAAAATACATTTATTATTTTTATTTTTAAATTAAATTAAATATTTAAAGTAGTTATTAAATATTCGATTTAATTTAATATGAAAAATATTAAATTTTAAATTTTAAAAAATATTTGAGTTAAAAAAATTAATTTAAAATATTTAAATATTTTTCATTTTCATATTTAAATTAAATCAAATATTAATTAAAATATTTAAATATTTGATGTAAAAAATTAATTTAAAATATTTAAATATTTTAAATTAAATTTATTCTATTTTAACTCGAATATTTAATATTTTTCAATATTCATATTACATTAAAATTTCACGGAATGCTTTGACCCCAAATCATGATTCCATCATAACTTTCACACCCAAAAAAAATCCGTGGAATGCTTTTACCCGATGCACGAACATTCTCCGGGACATGGAGCATGGATCCGGCGGCAATTCCCTTAGAAAAGCATTACAATTAGGGAGGGGCATTTATCCGACCCGATCGGATCGAATTTTCTTTTAATAAAAAATGGTTTTGGGTCGAGTTTTATTTAGGATGAAGTTGGGTTAGGATTTAAGGTGGAAAATATTTGATTTGACCGTGTAATTTTCCTTAATTTTTTAGGGATATTTATAATAATACCCATCTTTATATTTTCTATAATTAGGTCATTAAAATTGAATTTTATTTACAATTTAGTCCTTAAAATTATGTTTTTTACAATTAAGTCCTCTAAAATTATTTTCTTATAATTAGATCCCTAACATTATTATTTTTCTATAAGTCGGGTCCAGATCGAGTTTAGTATATTTATCTTCAGGTTGAGTTTTTTAAAGAATACATTCGGGTTGGGTTTAGAATGTTTATTTTTGGGTCGAGTTTGGGTGGGCCAAAGATCCGACTCGGCCCATGCCCATCTCTAATTACAATGACTCCCGAAAGAAGGGAACAACAAATTAATGAGAAGGAAAATGCTTAATAGTCAGAAAGGTGTCCAATTTATACCTTTTGTTCCAGTTGGGCGTCTAACATTTTTTTTGTCACTTTGGTGCCTAATGTTTCATTTCGTAACTCAGATTGGATTTTTTCGTGACGAGCGTTAAAAAATTTCCGTTATCTAATAAAAACACGACACGTGGCATGTTTTAGTATTTTGTTTACTTTCTATTTTTTCTAAAAAAAAACTTTAATTTTATAAAAAAAACTAAAATCTTTAATTTCTCCAAAACCCCCAAATCCAAACTCTAGATCCCTAAATTCCTCCTCTCCCATCACTGATTCAACCACCACCGGCCACACTTGCCTTCATCGCCCCCACAACCGAAAGCCCCATGATTCTGTCGTCGAATACCGACGAATGAACCGTTGATTGCTCCGTCGACGAACATTCAAAAATGAAAAAAAAAAGAGACAGGATGAGCTTCTAATCGACGGTTAGAGGGTATGGATATTGAATTGTGAGGTACTCGATGCTTGGGTGGTGAACGGTGAACCGCCAACGTGTGGGGGATGCCGAACGATGATGGAGATGTGATTTGAAAGTTTGTTTGAAAGAAATTTAAACTTTTGAGTTTTTTAAGAAGTATATAATTTTTAAGTAATTTAAAAATCAAATAAATATATAAAATAAGCCACGTATCATGTTATAATTGGTTAACGGAAAATTTTAACGATCGTTGACGAAAAATTTTAATTAAAAAAATAACAAAAAAAACATTATGCAGTAAACCAAAACAAAAGGTATAGGTTGAACAATTTTTTAACTATTAAGCCGAAAGAAAACGAAAGTTGGGAGTTGAACAAACACTTCTCCAAAGGTATATAATAGTGTCGTGTCGATGTAATAGAGGTGACGACATAAATGGGCAACACAGGCAGCGGTCGGTGGGTGACCTAATATTGATCAAGTGCTGATGCAATGTAAACAAAATCCTTATCCTACGCTTGGGATCCAGACCTCACAGGGTTTGAGTTTGAGGGTTTTGAACTCAATTCCTTTTTACATGGGGACGTTGAAAGTAGGAGAATCTCAGGACAAAAGGTAAAAGATGATTACCCACTTTAATTAACTTACGTGCCTTTATTATCGGGTGATATTAAACATTTAAATATGTTCAATTTCACATTTTTTTTATATATTATATCAACAACACGTCAATCGATCTAAATTTAATGGACATTAACTTTGTTTTTCTTAAAATATCATTTTGATGAGTGTCTAATGTACTTAGGACCATGTTGGGGGCAGGGCCCTTTCCCCCTTTGTTAAAAGGGTTTGATTATATGTTTAATCCCCAAGTACTAAAAATTAATTTTAACCTTTTTAACCCTCTTATTAAACGAAATAATTTTATTTTTGGCCTCTCCAATAAATTAATTATTCTGTTTAAGCCTTTTTAAATTAATAATTTTTTTTCATTTAAACCTTTCAAAAATATTTTAATTTCATCCGGATCTCTTGCACAAAGTCCTAGAGTTCATCTTTGGACTAAGCTTTTAAGAGAGTATATGGCTTTTATGCCTCTCGTAAATGAGCAATTGCGTATGGAATAAAGACATGTTGCATTTAAATAAATTGTAGATTCGTTTAGCTGCATTTATTACACACACATTTCTCTCAAATGAAGCTTCATTGTGATGGCATTGCACATGAAAATGGTTTCTTTTTTTTTCAATAAGAACAAATATATGTTTTATTGGTTGTTAGGTCTTGAGAATTGAACATAACGCAACATTACGATATACATGTTTTATTATGCAGAGCGAATCGAAAAGAAATACACTAAAAAAACTCTACACTGTCCGACCGGATTCATTATGAATATAATTGAACTTAATATGATATTGATATGATTATTGAACATAATTTTTTTTATAGAAATATATTAATTAATAAGACAGCAAAAGGGCAGAATAGAATAGCGATTCGAGCTGGAAATGACAGCTAGAAAGTTCAGAAGATCAACCAGAGTCACTAGTATAAAAATATATTACGAAAGATCTATGTTAAGGACTCTTTGACTTTTTGAGTTAGACAAAAATTGTGATATCACTCTGTCATTTTATCACAATGATCAAAAAAATATAACTCATAGACTCATAGTATATATATTATGGTACCTGCATACAAAGACCAACACAAAATTTTATGTTAAAAGTGAACCTATATAATTATAAAAAAATAATTTATAAAATTTTAAGGATAAAAATAAATTTTTAATAAATTTTTAATTCTTTTTAAAATTATATACAAATATTAAATTTTCAAGTACAATTGTCCTATGAAAATTCCCCTCAATCCATCTCTACCTGCATGAATATTTTACATTTTCATCATTAATATATTATATTTACAATCACAGAGTGGGAGACGGATGGAACTCCAAAGACAAAAGGCAGGCAGCACAGCAGCAGGAGCAAACGCTAATGACCATATTACCCTAGGACAGAGAGTACATTAACGAGTCAAACCACAAACAGTAGTGGTATAGCCGTATAGTATAGTGAGTGTGTTGTCGGTTGGCTTTGTAAGTTTATTTGTGGGTTAATTTTGGAATTAGGTATACGTCACTCGTTAGACCATGGTGGTGTTGGTGCAAGTCTCTTTGGTGGTATTATAGTGGTACGGTGATGCAATTTATTGACCACTGCAGTCTGCAAGTGAACATTTTAGCTGATCGAATGCAATAAACGTAAGGGATCATCAGTGTTTCAAATCCAAGTTTTATGGTATTCAATTCGATTTTAAATATAATCGAAATTGTTTATAAACCCGAAACATGGAGTGTCTGGTATAAAAGAAAGTTTTTTTAATATATATATATATAAATTATGTCACATTATCATATTTCACTAAACATGATTCGTTTAAACAGGGTTTTAAGAGTTAGCACATACCAATTAGTTAAACGGTTTATCTTTATTTTCTTGTATTACCTACGAAAAATATGTATGAAAATTTAATAAAGTCATGGCAGATGCTGTTAACGCGTGAGCAACACTCACCAATATTAAGCTTTTTTAATCTTTCATTTAAGAACAGTATAAAGCTTCCGTCTTTTATCATCGGATACTACTTTTTTTTTTTTAACTTTCCTGTATTGTAACAATGGCTGAGCTGTGAGTAGAAAACCTGTACACACATTTCTTTTTCTATTTTTTCACTTATAAAGGTGTCTTCTGCTCAGGGCCTCACTTCTTTCTGTGTGAAACCGGGTTCTCTACTTTACTCTCACTAAACCAAAGCCACAACCCAACCAGCTCAAAACCTTTCTTTTCTTTCTCCCATTATAGTTGGAAGCTTTCTTATTGTGAGTTTTGAGCTGTTGAAAGACATGGAAACGAGCTCATTTTCAAGGCTTTTAATTGCATTTTGCTTAGCATTGTGTTTGGGTTGTCCAGTGGTTCAGAGCAGTGTTACCTATGATAGGAAAGCTATAATGATTAATGGGCAGAGGAGAATCCTCTTCTCTGGTTCCATTCACTATCCCAGAAGCACTCCTGATGTACTTCCAAAGTTTCTGCTTTTATTGAAATCTTTTTAGAGCATTTTGGTCTATTATTTTTCTTTCATTCTGAAGAAAATTAAATGGGGTTCCTTTTTTGTATGTATAGATGTGGGAAGATCTGATACAGAAGGCTAAAGATGGAGGACTTGATGTGATTGAAACTTATGTTTTCTGGAATGTCCATGAACCATCTCCTGGAAATGTACTCTTATTTACCCTCCATCTCCCTCTAAAACATAAAGCTTATATTTTTACCCTCTTTCCTTTTCTAACTTGGTTTACATTTGTTAAATATTTCTTCTTTTTTTCTTTTGCAGTACAATTTTGAAGGAAGATATGACCTTGTGAGATTCATAAAGACAATTCAGAAAGCTGGTCTCTATGCTCATCTCCGCATTGGGCCTTATGTTTGTGCAGAGTGGAATTTCGGGTTAGATCTAAATCTCTGTTTAACTCTTTTTCTATGTTTCATTTCTTATTTCTCTTATCTGCTGTTTGAGATAATCTGCGTTTTTCTTCTTGTTCTGAACATTTTTACTATATGCAGAGGGTTCCCTGTGTGGTTAAAATTTGTGCCAGGCATCAGCTTCAGAACAGACAATGAGCCTTTCAAGGTATTCCTTCTGTTGTTCTTCATTATTGCTTTAATTTCCTTCTTTCTAACTGCATGGCACATTAGAGCAGAATTACTTGAAGATAAATAATCATCAACTGTTAAGTGTATATGTTAACCATTGTTTCCAAAAAAATAAATTGATAAATAAGGATTGTTTATACATTATTGCAGAGAGCTATGCAAGGGTTCACTGAGAAGATTGTTGGACTGATGAAGAGTAATAAGCTTTTTGAGTCCCAGGGTGGCCCCATTATTCTCTCTCAGGTAAATGTTTTTGGTTGTTGGTGTTTTTGTTTTTATTTTCACCCCATTTTCATTTTTTTCTAAAAATATTTCTATATCTTAAGATGCCAATTTATGTAACCCTGCATCTTGCTAATCTACTTTATGGTTAGCTTACAATGGTAATATGAAACTTTTTCACCCCCTCTCTTTTGGATTTGCATGAGCTCAGATTGAGAATGAGTATGGAGCACAGAGTAAATTACTGGGGGCTGCTGGCTCTAATTATGTTAACTGGGCAGCGAAAATGGCGGTAGAAACCGGAACTGGGGTCCCTTGGGTGATGTGCAAGGAAGATGATGCCCCAGATCCAGTGGTAAGTAATTAGCCCTCAAATCTGTATTTAACATGATGAGTTTCTTGCTTGACGGTCTTACTGAACTTAAAAAGTAGTAAGTCAGCTCGGCTAGAAGTGTACAATGAGAATGACTAAGGGAGTTTCATGTATAATTGTCTTAGATAAACACATGCAATGGCTTTTATTGTGATGCATTCCAACCCAACAAACCCTACAAGCCAACAATGTGGACCGAGGCATGGAGTGGATGGTAGGTTTATAACGAGTTTATATTTTTTTTAACCTTAATTTTAAGAATCTAGTATGAAACAATAAATCATTTTATGCCTTGGTTTATACAAAAGGTTCTCGGAGTTTGGTGGTCCACTTCACCATCGGCCAGCTGAAGATTTGGCATTTGCTGTTGCTCGATTCATTCAAAAAGGAGGATCCTTTGTTAATTATTACATGGTTGGTTCCCTATATCTTTTCTCCTTTTGCTCATATTTTTCAAAGCGCATGAAATATATACAATGGAAAACAGAATATGGTTAACTGAGTTGCATGTTTTACAATGTGAAACAGTACCACGGAGGCACAAATTTTGGCCGTACGGCCGGAGGTCCTTTCATCACTACCAGTTATGATTATGATGCTCCAATAGATGAATATGGTGAGAAAAGAGCTATTTGCATATTTCCATGTAGTTTGTTCTGTTATAATACCAAATAGTTCTTACATCTGCTTTAGGTGTTTTCAGTTTGTTTGACATGCGACTGCTCTTCTAAATATGCACTTTTAACTTTTCAAAATGGTTTGAACAATATAAATTCAGTTCTTATTTGCTTGTGTCTGCTGATTTATACGTTTATACTTATTTCAATTAGGGGTGCATTCGGTTCGGTTTAGTAAATATTTTGAACCGCCTCTTGTGTTTCGGCTTGATTAACCTCACTTTTCGATTTAATGCATTACTAACTACTTGGCACAAAATATTTCGGTTTATTAATAATACTTATATAGAATTTTTAAGTGTAAAATACTTGTTTCTACATTATAAAGCAATTGAAATTAATTATATCATTATATGACAATTAATGCATTACTAACTACTTGGCACAAAACATTACAGGTTTGATTAGACAACCAAAGTATGGTCATCTAAAGGAGCTTCACAAGGCTATTAAGATGTGCGAGCGAGCTTTAGTTTCAGCAGATCCTGTTGTCACTTCACTTGGAAATTTCCAACAGGTTGTTTTTTTTCTTCTCAAATTCTGTAATATGTGGGGCCTTTAGAGTTTACTGAATCTAGTCATTGTGTGGCATTTCCCAGGCTCATATGTACACATCCGAATCTGGAGATTGTGCAGCTTTCCTATCTAACTACGATACCAAATCTGCTGCAAGAGTGTTATTTAACAACATGCACTATAACTTGCCTCCTTGGTCCATCAGCATTCTTCCTGATTGCAGGAATTCGGTCTTTAACACTGCAAAGGTTCGATTTTCTGAATTTGCATGATCTGTTTCAGTATTATTGTTAACCGAAGCATATTATTTGAGGATGATTTATCCTTGGTATTAAAAGTTAAAGGATTTCTTGATTGACAATGTCATCGTCATCCTTTTCAGGTGGGAGTCCAGACTTCACAAATGCAGATGTTACCCACAAGTGCTAATATGTTCTCTTGGGAAAGCTACGACGAAGATATTTCTGCACTAGATGACAGCTTAACAATAACTGCAAATGGTCTATTAGAGCAAATAAATGTCACAAGGGATGCAAGTGATTACCTATGGTACACTACTAGGTGAGACTGATGTCCCCACAGTTATATTTGAAGCAATTCACTTTTTTATTGTTCTTAATTTACATTTATGAAGCTTACCGATTCTTAAATTTCAAAATGTCTCACAATTAGATGTTATATGTTACAGTGTTGACATTGGCTCATCTGAATCTTTCCTTCATGGAGGTGAACTCCCCACTCTCATTGTTCAATCAACAGGTCATGCGGTACACATTTTTATCAATGGGCAACTCGCAGGTACATATACATAGTTATATTTCCTGTTCGGTGCATTGTCCTTTCTTTTCAGAAATAAAAATTTTAAACATGATGGTAACAGGTTCTGCCTTTGGAACGAGGGAAAATAGGAGATTTACATTCACCGGGAAGGTCAATCTGCGTGCAGGAACAAACAAAATTGCTCTGCTGAGTGTTGCTGTTGGATTACCAGTTAGTTTCTCTCCCTGACCTGTATTATTTTTTACTGCCAAATCATAAATAATTTTGTAACCCCTGTATCACATTTGCATTCCATTCAACAAGCACTTTCTGAGCTACCTTTTTCGAGAACTAAGCTGACTAACCAGGGGCTAGAAAAGGTTTTGAGCCTTGTAGTTGGAAAATAACTGAGGCAATATAGTTTAGAACCTGGAAATTTTTATGACCAGTTTTTTTACTTAGATTTCATCTTATATGAAGCAAATGGAAATTTGGAAAAGAATAGTAATGGCATTGTTATTGTGTTTTATACTGGGAACCTGACTCCTCTTTGTCGGTGATTGAAGAACGTAGGGGGGCACTTTGAGACATGGAACACTGGAATCCTAGGTCCAGTTGCACTACATGGACTTGACCAAGGAAAATGGGACCTATCCTGGCAAAAATGGACATACCAGGTAGTGATCTCTCAATCTTTAATGTCATTATCATTCTTGCAAAAATGTTTAATCATGATTGCCGCTTTGAACAGGTTGGGCTTAAAGGAGAGGCCATGAATCTTGTCTCGCCGAATGGTATTTCTTCTGTCGAGTGGATGGATGCATCATTGGCAGCACAAAAACAGCAGCCATTAAGATGGCATAAGGTAAATAACAATGAATAGAACGAGTAATTCCAGTATAAGTTGTGGCATCTTAAAGTTAAAAAAAATTCCTTTCGATGTTGCAGGCATATTTCAACGCACCCAATGGTGACGAGCCATTGGCTTTGGACATGGAAAGTATGGGAAAAGGTCAAATATGGATTAATGGGCAGAGCATTGGCAGATATTGGACTGCATATGCACATGGTGATTGCAGTGGCTGCAGTTATGCCGGGACATTTCGACCTCCAAAATGTCAGCTTGGTTGTGGCCAGCCAACCCAAAGATGGTAGCTACTCTTAGGACCCAAGATTTAAAACAAACAGGAAGCAACAATCACCTTAAGTAAAAAAATTTTGTTCATCGTTTAATCCGTAATTTCTTTTGTTATAACATTTCAGGTACCATGTGCCTCGGTCTTGGTTGAAACCAACACAAAATCTGTTGGTTCTATTTGAGGAGGTTGGAGGTGATCCGTCGAAAATCTCACTTGTAAAAAGATCTGTCTCCACCGTTTGTGCTGAGATCTCCGAGTATCACCCGAATATCAAGAACTGGCAGATTGAAAGCTACGGGAAGACTGAAGAGTTCCATAGGCCAAAGGTTCATTTGCACTGTAGTTCCGGACAGACTATCTCTTCCATCAAATTTGCTAGCTTTGGAACTCCTTTGGGAACTTGTGGAAGTTACCAGCAAGGCCCTTGCCATGCTCCTGCTTCGTATGCCATCTTGGAGAAGGTATTTCAACTGCCTTGTTGAAAAATAAACCGAGACTTGCATGTATGCATTTCTCACCATGTTCTATTTTATTTTATGCAGAAGTGTGTTGGGAAGCAAAGATGCGCGGTCACCATAGCCAACAGTAACTTTGGGCAAGATCCATGCCCGAATGTATTGAAGCGTTTATCGGTTGAAGCCGTTTGTGCTCCGATGACTTCAACAACAGCACAACCTGGGGTAAATTAGATCGAACAAGTGAAGGAGAACAACTCCATACAACGTTTGCATCTAGTAATTTAACTATACACTATCAGCATTTGGAGCAAGCAGAAAAGAAGAAAATAAAAGAAAGAGTGCAAAGAACAAGCGTTTAGTTAGTTTAGGTTGAGTGCCAGAGCTTCTCAAAATGGAGGGCTTTGGCCAAAGGTGTTTCAGTGTTATAGGCAGTTGTTTTAGCTCAAGTGTGTGGTTAATAGACTCCTGTAAATTAGTGCCTACAAGAAAGTTGGAGTTTCTAAAATCTTGGGGTCCTTGTAAGGTGATATTTCTAGCCTGTGCCCCCGGCCTTTTAACCGGATACGGAAGACCGTTGTTGGTGTGATTAATTTCTATTCGTGTGGGTGGGGAAAGTTGGACTCCCTCTTAGGTTCATGTTGGGAGCAGTTTCCATTGTTTTATGTGCAGTTAAAAGTGGCTTTGTTTTCAGTTATTTCCTAATTTTCCTTGTCTTTCCCTTCTGCTTGAATTATGAACTTCTATAGTAAATGGACCTGCCCCTATAGCAAAATAACACAACGTATCCTAATAAAAACAGCCAAGGGAACCTAGCAAAAGACTGGTGGTCTCTTCCATGGCGACAGCTTAGGTTAGGTGTATCTATGCCCATGCGGCGCTGCAGCAACAGTCGTTCAAACACTGACAATTTAACAGAACCCAATCTCATTGTTTCTGCTTAATATATGTGGTGGAAATGAATGGTTTCTTTGCCATTGCCCATTTCTCTTCTATTCACCTCCCCTAACCTACAAACTACCGCCTCTACTTGTACTTTCTGCCATTAGAGAAGTTAATTTTCTGCACTTAAATGCTCAGTTTCAACTTTCAACATGAATTCCTGATACGCCTAGTGAATTAGGACCAGCGATTTAGTTGTTTACAATTTTCTCATGTAATTGTAAACCTAAGAAGTGTTCATCCAAGCTCTTTTGCCCTACCGACATACACAACACTGCCAAAAAGTTTAAAATCAGACGTATTGTTTTAGGACAAATAAAGGGAATAATTCATTTCTTTCAAGGACAAACATTTTTCAAATTATTCTTTTTGTCAAATCCAACACCAGAAAACCCAATTTCAAAGAAAGAATTAATACCCCTATGAATTTGACCGAATTGGTTTTTGATATATTGTCTAAGCTATCAAAATCTCTCCAAACCCCTGAATAAGAGGATAATATACATTTAAACGTGTTCGGACTCACATCTCTTAAAATGTTACCGCATCAAATCGAATTTTTAAATTCAGATTAGGATGATGGTTTTCTTCAAATGGTTGGGGTGAAATGAAAGAAATGAGCATGAATGGCGAAAAAAGGGGCTTTCATAAGTGGAGGATTGAAATGAGCATAAAATAATGAAGAAAAAGGGTAAGCATAGAAAAGCTTGATGTTGCCATCTTACTATTTTGGGCGGTGCATCCCTTTCTCCATGCACTCATACCCATTGGATGGTATTTATGCTCCCCACTTGTCCTTTCAACCCTAACTTCACCATCACGATTACCATATTTCTCTTTGCTTTTCCTCTTTCTCTATTTATTTTCATTCTCTATCATGTCTATCGACTTTGTCTTGGTTAGGGGTGAAATTAAAAATTTATAAAGAAGGAACTATAATAAAATTATTTTTTTTGAAGGGGCTAAAATAAAATTTTAAAGGGATTGAAGGGATTATAAAACTAATTTTACCTTTTAAAAAATATTTTATTACCGGTAAAAAATTGACAGAGACCCCACCCCCCCACCCCCCCCAAAAAAAAAAAAAAAATCCCTACCTAGTTCCTCCCGTGGTCTTGGTTATCATTAGAGTTTTGATTACTAATGCATGCATTATTGTTATTTACAATAAAGGGTATAACCCAAAGTTAAAATCCGATTTTCATATACTATAAATTATTGTTTATTGTCAACAAGTATCGAATGTAGTTGTTAGTCAAATAATACTTTTCAAGAGTGTAATACAAATTATTTGCTTATACATGAAGACGGCAGCAAAGAAGATTAAAAGTATAAAAAGATTATATGTTTTCACTAGAACCACTTGATGAGTTCTTAAAGTTTCGCCCATGGTCTTGATTATCGAATGTAGTTATTGAAAAGAATAATTGTGATCTTGAAACACAGACCATAAAAACGAATTTCAATGAATGAAAGTAATACGTTACGGTTTTGGCAAAGAAGATTAAAAGTATAAGAGGATTGTATTGGGAACTGATTCAAAGGTAGTGAGGACTGAGGAGTGTAATACAAATTGTTTGCTTATATACGAAGACGTTAGTATAGTTAGTGTGATTATAACATAATATATGTTCACAAATTCTAACATTTAAAAAAGTACACATATATACAATCAAAAAATTTCAACCTATGTCACTTACGGATAACAACAATCTTTTTTACACTAGAACCACTTGATAAGTTCTGTTTAAAGTTCATAGTTACTCTTATCAATGTTATTTTCAAAGTTTTTTCCTGGTTAGAAAGTTATTTCCAAAGTTTGCATTTATCTGTCTCCATCTCCCCTAAAAAAACCATAATTGCATTTCAATGAACTTATGGGAGTTGTTTTCTTGGACTATAGGGAGTTGTTTTTTAAGCTACGTTTACTTGTCCTTTAGGGAGTTTTTAATTTTGAAGCAATAGGAATTGAACTTATGATTGGAGACAATCCAAGATTTGATACAAATCTTTTTATCACTCTAATTACATTTCAATCGACTTGGAAAATGTCTTATTTTTTTAAATGAATTTATAGATATTACGTTGTGAATTTCTAATAACTTGAATGAAAATGTGCTGCTTTGATAAAATGAAGAAAAGAAAAACATCATTCAAATGCAGCTGAAAAAGGTTCAAATGATGATATCATTGGATCCTAGACTATGAAACAAACTACTAGAATAAATTAATTTTGGGTAAACTACACTGGTAGTCACTGAACTTTCAGGGCACTTTCAATAAGGTCACTAAACTTTTAAAACTTTCATTACAGTCACCCAACTTTTAATTCGCTTTCAATAAGGTCACTGCCGTCAACCACCGTTAAAAAGCTGACGTGACATGTTAAATGTAAGGGTAAAATACACTATTAGTCACTGAACTTTTAAGATGCTTTCAATATGGTCACCGAATTTTTAAAAATTTCATTACTATCACTCAACTTTTAATTCGCTAATGGCGTGTTTACCAGGTTTGAATGTAAGTAATGCAGTGGTGAAGGCTTCAGTGCCGAAAGTTTTGTGACACTGAGGAATCATTGATCTCCTTCGGTTCTGTGAAATATCATCAATTCCGGTGCACTCTTTTTCCTCCATCTAGGACTAGGGAGGTTTTTTAACGAGGCACCGGGTTGGTGTTCGAATCTTTGTACCAAAAGTAAACAGTAATAAAATAACTGTTGAAATTAAAAAAAAAAACTTTTAATTCGCTAAAAAAAGCTGATGTGACATGTTAAGTTTAAAAATAAACGTTTTCCCATCATATTTTCTCTCCCCTCTTATTTTCTTCCATCTAAATATGTCTCTTTCTTCCATATGAATCAAATTGTAATTTTTTTGTGAAGGTCGTTACTTCTCTAGTAACACATCAAGGAAAATATTAATGTATCTAGACATGCATGCGACATGTATTGGGAGAAATCCGATGATGGAATGATAAAGAAATAACTAAAATTTTGCTCATAAAAATCCTCTTTATGCTTCAAGCCCGACATTTACTGAGTCATGCATTGGATACTGAGAAGTTCAAAGGAAAATATTAATGTATCTAAAAGATAGACATGTTTAGATGGAAAAATAAGACATGGAGATAAAATAGGGTGGGAAAAAGTTTATTTTTAAACTTAACGTGTCACATAAGCTTTTTTTAACGGTAATGAAAGCGAATTAAAAGTTGAGTGATGGTAATGAAAGTTTTAAAAGTTTGGTGACCATATTGAAAGCCTCTTAAAAGTTCAGTGACTAACAATGTATTTTACCCTTACATTTAACATGCCACGTCAGTTTTTTTAACGGTGGTTGACGACAGTGACCTTATTGAAAGCGAATTAAAAGTTGGGTAACTGTAATGAAAGTTTTAAAAGTTAGGTGATCTTATTGAAAGCGCCCTAAAAGTTCGATGACTACCAATGTAGTTTACCCATTAATTTTTAATAGTCTAAAGGTAATTAGAATGTAGTATTTATTTATACATATTCTTAATCATTTGACAAGGCACACACCTAGTAGATAGAGTGATTAAACTCGAATCTCTTAAGATAAACGTCAATTGCTTTTTTTCACTTGAACTATTTATTGGATTCAATCAGGGTTTATATCTAATTCATTGATATTATATATCTCGTTAAATTAGATAATAATAAATCAATAATCCCATTACCAATGAGAGTAAAATAATTGAACCCAACACAAAGGAGAGTAAAAATGATGCGCTGATGAAAAAGGAACAAGTCCCCATCACCATAATTTGGGAATTAGCAAGGTTTCTTAAATGAATTAGGCAGCAAGTCAATGGCCCTAATGACATTATTTTTAGGGTTGATTTTTTAGGATGGGGATTGATGAAATACCAGACCAAAAGGCCATATTCAGCCCCCCCTTATCTGTTTCTGAGGCACCTCTTCGATCAACTTTAGTAGTAATTACCCATTTCGTTCACTCGTAACCCGACTTGATTTACTCAAATAATCTTTATATTAATACATTGTTGGTGTATAAAATGATAAATTATTTAGATACGACATTGTAAGAAAAAGATATGTTTAAATAATATTTAAAATTTTTAATATTACAGTACATGAAATATATCAACTTAAAATATAATAAAAATATAAGAAACAAACATTGATTAATCAATGATGGAGTTGATCATCAAGAATTCGGTAATCTTGATGTTTCAAATTAAAATTTATCATGCATAAATATCAGGTGTCGTTGTAATTCAAATATATTCTAACTATATTATTCATAATAGACATCAATTAATCAAACCATTTATTATTATTATTATTATTATTATTATTATTATTATTATTATTATTATTATTATTATAATACTTTTTTTCTGAATTTTAGGTGCCTAACTAATTTTTGTTAAAAATAAGTGCCTAAAATTTAAACAGTTAAAAAAATATGTTAACAATAAAATTTTAACATATGTCATGTTCTAATTTATAATTTATTCTAAATAATTGTTTGTTTTTAATATTTTGATTTTTTTTAAATCTTGGAATTCTGAAAATGTCTAAAATACTCTTAAAATTTCTAAATACTAAAACTCCAAATTTTCACCGTTGTCGCCAACCATACTCGTTCTGCCGCCAGACCCAATCGACTATTTTTCCCCAGCGTGTCGTCGTCGAAAGTCGACGAGCGGTGTGTCAGCTGAACATTGAATGTCGAATGTGAAATAGTCATTCGATTGACACACCGTTCGCCAGCTTCCGGCGGTGACATGTTGTCATGTTGAGGAAATGGTCGGCTGGGTCTGATAACCGAACAAGTGTAGTCGACGATGGTGATCAACGGCGATAATGGTGAAGATTTAGGGATTTTTTATTTTTAGAAATTTAGGGACTGATTTGAAATTTTTTAAGAATTTTAGTTTTTTTAAAAAAAACTAAATTTTTAAAGTTTTTTCCATAATATATTAAAAATATCAATATTCCTGCCACATGTCTCATTCTGAATGGATAATGAATTTTTTGAACGATTGGACACTTATAATCATAACTGTTGAAACTTTAGACATCTATTTGTATAAAAAAAATACTTTAGGCACCTAAAGTTTAAAAATAATATAGTTTGAGCACTTATTTTTTATTTATTATTATTATTATTATTATTATTCTTATTATTATTATTATTTATTATTATTATTATTATTATTATTATTACTCAAGTTTCAAAATTTCCATCTGCTTTACCATTTCACCATCGTCTTAAAATGCGACTACGTGGATGAGTAATTTTTTTTTTGAAAGCGCTACACGTTAAAACAATCGCAATTACATTTTCAATTCAGATAACTATAATAAAAACAATTATAATATATGATCAAATTAATAATCATAGCCAAATAAATATATATTTAAAAAACTTCACATGGTAGAGTTCAATCAACATGAAATTTAACCCAAACTCATATAATAATTATATGTGCATGGGATTCAAATTTAAAATATAAAAATTGTTAATATTCCAATTTTGACATCAAATTAAAATCTTATTACCGTATTAACACGACAATCTCAAGATGAAAAGAAAACCAAGTTGCCTTTCTATGTAGGTTTACTTTAATTTCTTTTTAAAACAATAGCATTGTAAGTGTCGATGCTGAATTGCTTGATTTAAGACAGGTTCAAGTCAACGTTTGCTGAAACACATTTTTATTGCAAAATAGTTAACAAATAATATACACAACTACTACAACAATAATGAAAAAATAAAAATATTCGATCGATCAACAAGTCAAAATAATTTTTAATGTCAAAACCCTAATAGCGCCGCTCAAAACCATTTCCTTCAATTTGATATCCGCTCTTTCTCTTTTATTTCTTAGCCGGTGATCGACAACCGGTTTTAATACTGGTTGTCGATCACCGGATTCATTATTTTCATATTTGGTTTTCTTGTTTATTTATATTTTTAATAAAAATTTCTGTCCTTGTGGCACGTATTTCTTTGTCTTTGTGACACGCTTTTTCGTTATTGTTGTGGTTCGTTTCATCTGTCGTTTTTGACATGATTTCGACATACCTTAGCGTTCGTTTGGTGCTTTTACAGAGATCTTCGCGACGCTAGTTTCTGATTTTGATTCTGTCGGTGTTCATAGAAAGATAGATCCCCTCTCGGTTGATGGTCGTTTGCCGATGTAATCAGACCTGGGTAGCGGAACAATCTGCCTGATAGTTTGATTCGCTCGCCACTCCTTTTTCACATCGTAAAGCGTCTCGTTTGGATAGAGACAAGGAGATTCAGGAAGACTTCTGAATTTTGTCGGTATGCTAATATCTATAAAAATATTTATTTTCTTTGCATCTTTGGGTTGTTTGAGATTTTGGCGTACTAGATCTCATTAGTCTCCATTTTGGATGTTTTGTATTTGAGATATTTTTCATAGTTATTAATAAAATTCAGTTGTCATTATCAAAAAAAAAAACTACTACAACAATATAAGCTTTTAGGGACAAATTAACGTTGACCATAAGTAATTTTATCATAAATATTAAATTTTTGTGACAAGTTTTTTGTGTGACACTATTAGTATAAGTAACTGTAATGTATTTTTATTTGGTCACTATTATAGTAGTAATTGTGACGATTATATTTTTCACAATTAAATTTTCACTATAAGTCTATAATTGCGACACAAATTTCGTTGTCACTAAAACCTTGACACATGATAGTGATGATATATAAAGTGGTCACTATTAATTGATATTTATTGTGACAATGAAATTGTTTGTCACTTAAAATTTTACTTTTTGTTGTGATAAATTTTGTCACCAATAAAAAATAAAATTAATGACAAAATTATATATTGTCAAAATAGTAAATTTACTTCCATAATAATAGTAATAATAACAATTATGAAAAAATTTAAAGTTACCATAAACTAGTTTGCCAAAAAGTAAAATAACTCTATTAGTCTCTATACTATATGTAAAATTGGTATTTTCGTCATTCTATTTTGATCAGTTTTAGTCCCTATATTTTTCAGATTTTAAAACTTCAATCATAATCCAAACGGAACAACAACAATATGACAAAATTACAATTATTAAAAATGATCAAATAAAAGAAGAAAAATTAAATATGCAACTTATGTATAACAAATGGGCTAAAAACAAAATTTTACTTAATATATTTAAAGACTATCATTCATGTCAAGATCAAAATTTAAAATTTAAAAAGTACAGAAACTTAAAGTGACCCAAATAAAGTAAAAAGACTAATATGTTATCTTCCCATAATATGTGATGACAAGATTTTACCTTGTGAATTTTTTTTCACTTACATTTGATTTAACTTTACTTGTGGAGTTAAAATTTACTTTGTTAGTATACCAAATAATTATCACATAAATAATAACTCTATCAATAATTTGAATTAAATTAAATTAATTTATGTAATTAATGAAATTATAATACTTAATATCTAATATTCAATATTTTAGGTGTAAATATCCATATGTTTATATTTTAAGATTAACTATTATTTTATATATTTTCTTCAACAAACGCATTTCGTATAAGAAACCATAGATAAATTAATTAAATTATTATTATAATAATTAGTGTCATAATTAATACATATTTTTAAAATAAATAAAATTAATTTTAATTACAATTTAACATAAATAATATATTTCTTTCAAAATAATATAAAATTTTTTTCTTAGCTTAGTGGATAGACATTGCACTTTCTCCCTAAAAGTTACGAGTTTGATCCTCCATGAAGTCATGCATTGTATTTATTTATTAAAACTTGACATATGAAGGTGCCACATATTTTAGACACAATTTTAATATGTATTTGTGATAAAAATGTTTACCACTAATAAGAATAACATTAGTGTTTAAATTTTGGTCATTGTTATTAATCTTTTGTGTCAAAAAAATGTAGTCATAAAAAATATAACTAATTGTGACAAAATGCATAAAAGTTGCCACTAATATAATAGCGACGGAGTTATTAGTGACGACTGATGACGACTTAGAAAAATGGCCACTGTAAATTTCAGTGACTAAATTTAATACTTTTAGTGACCATTTTCAATGTCACTAAAATGCATTTTCTTGCAGTGAACCCTTCATACTTAAACTGTAAAATCTAAATTCCTAACCCTAACACATGAACTCTAAATTCTAATAATACATCCTAAATCTTAAATTCTACACCTTACAACCTAAACCCTAACCCCAACCTAAATCTTTAAACCCTAAAATACTTTTTCCTTAGTTTAATTACGTAATCAATGGAGACCACAACAAACTTTCATCAGCCACCACGTTAGGTAATTGCAAGCTAATCAATATCTTTGAGTAATCACTATTTAATAAATAGTACTATTACTTCAAAGTTCAAAGATTTGAAAGATATAGTTAAATTGCTAATGTTGTACTTGTCATTACAGTACATAGAGGACATGAGATCGAGTAGGTTTAAGCGTTCGATATCCTCTTATTTGAGTGATGATAGATCTAGGTGGTATAAATGTGAAAATTAGAAAAAGAAAACAATTCAAGGACTAATGTGGAAAAAATAGTCAATTTTGAGGACTAAATTTTATCTTATCCATTTTAAATAGTCATATAGACCACTGTAGGGCCATTAATTACGGTAATTAGGCAAAATAAAAAGATGGTGGTCCAAATTAACCTTTTGGGCCTCATAGGTTATTTAGAGTGGGGACTCATAATTTTTCAAAAGGTAAGGTAAGTTGAATTTTATTAGCCAGAGACACTGGATTAACCATATATCTGTTTTTTCCACTCTTATTTTTATCTGTTTGTTTAAAAGTCTCTTAAGAATGTATGCACATTTGTCAATTGTTTGGTGTTTATTTTATTGGTTCATCTACTTAAGAAGAAATCTATTCTATTGGTTATTTTAAGTCTTTTTTTAATTCAGAATTATTAATTTTATTTTAAAATGGTATTTAAAGAGTTGATATACATGTTAATTCTCAAGTCGATAAAAATTTGTATCATATAAAATATTTAAAATTTATTTATTTATTTTATTATCCTTATTTCAAGTAGTTGATACTTGATAGTTGATACACATGGTGAATTGGTGATGATTGGCATATTTCTCCATAATTCAAAACTATCTTAATAGAAAAACAAAAACATTATTATTGTTGCTTTTATTATTGGATTTATATCTAATACACTAGCGGCGAAAACTTTTAGTTTTCACAAGTACCTTAGTTCTAGGATTAATGGACTTAATTTAGGGTGTATGGTTTAAGGGTTTAAGTGTAGGGATATAGAATTTATGGGTAATGGTTAGAATTTAGGGGTTAGAGTTAGGGTTTAGAGATTAGAGGTTAGGATCTAGGTTTTAAGGTAATATGTTAAGAATTTAGGTTTTAACCTACAAAACCCTAAATTCTAACCATAAACTTTAAATTTTATTTACACACACTAAATTCTAAACTACTAAACTTAAACCACTAAACCCTACACCCTAAACTAAGTCATTAAACCCTAAAACTAAGGCGCTTGTAGATTTTTTTTTAATTTCCACCGCCAGTGTATCAAATGATTATCCTTTATTATTATTATGGATTAATATTTAAAGTACATGCATGAATTTTATTTCCACAATGATGTCTATTTAGACTTTAAAATCTGAAATCTAAACATCTAACTCCAAAATCTCTAAAATTTAAATTATAAATCTTAAACTTTAAACCTAAATCTTAAATTTAAAACACTAAATATTAAACCCTAAAATAAGATTACTTATATAAATTAAAGTTTACACCGAATAGTTAAATAGTTGTTGAGGGGTCACATATTCACTCTATTTTTATTAAAAAAGAATTTTATGACTTTTAAATGTTGTATTAAAGTGTTGAGTTTCGAAAGGTTTAGAATTCGTACTCATAAACATAATTTTTATAATTATATTAATATTATTAATTTTTTAAAAAAGGCATAGTTATATGGATGAAAATAAATGAAGTAAGTAGGTGTCAATGTGGAAACTGGTATAGAAATACCCCGGTCCTCCAGCAAGAAGAGGATTAATGAAGCAAAGCTTTTATAATGTTGAAAATGGAAAAGATATGGGCATATAGTGACTGGAGATGGTAATGATGAACGTGGAGATTACAGTTTCTTGCTTCAACATCCATGCCTGAACACGGGATGGGACCAAAAACCCTAATCGAAAGTGGACCCGCAGAAGAGCAAAAAAGGGGGTTTGAACAATGAACAATGGGAATGGTGGGTGGTGGGGACCCTTAACCCTTAACCCTTAACCCACGCCACAGTTGCAAAGCAAAGTGATGAGGTGGAGATGTTTCATTATGAAAACACAAGAGAATAGAACCCTCCTACTCCAACTGCAGGCTGCAGCAGCTATTCAGGACATTAAAGGGGGAATGTATATAGAATAATAGAAGGTTTGGGGTTTTGACACCATTGGCAGGAGGCAGCCAAATCTTATTGCGCATATTTTTGACTTCCCTATGCTCTGCAACTGCAATCACATGCTTGCCTCTTCCCATTTATTGCTCCTTTTGACAGTGTCTCTTTTTATGTTGCCGCTGCTGGCCTGCATGCACCATACTTCAACTCTCCATCATCCATGCATACAAAACAAAGTAATTCTAATTCTACACTGGACTGCTTGAGTTTTGGCACTGCCCATGCCTCACAGGCTCAGACTAGTAATGTCCAATCTTTGGGCCAAGGGCAAGGAGTTGGTTAACTTTGGGATTTGTAGCACTATTTGTTTAGGGTTGCCCTAATTCCACTCAATATTCCAAAATTAAGTTTGTTTAGAGAGCCCTTTTTAACGCCTTTGCTGTCACAGTGGTGCAGTAGAAGAGGAGAATGGAAAGGTAGTCAACCGTGGGAACAAGCACAGGGCTCGAGAACACAAGTACTGACACACAGAAAGGACCGCTGTCACTCACACCCCCTCATTATTCTATTATTCTACTCATTTAAACCACACAACACTAGCAGGAAGCTTCTTCTCCTCTTTCTTATTTGTAATGCCTTAATCCCCACCAAAATATTCCCATATATCTTAAATATATTTCGCTAATTATAATTAAAAGGAAAAAACCAAAAGCTACACGGCAGGGTGGCGCAGTGTTCCCCTCTAACATCACAATTTATACCTGAAGTAATACTTTTTAAGAAATTGATTATTATATTACACTCTCCTCTATTTCCACCCTCATTTTTCACTCTCTACTTTAATAAACTAATCGCTCATTTTAATTCTCAAAATTTGACAGATATGCCATTATGAAAGCCACATGTCCTGAAACTACTGGATAAGAATTTGCTTTCTCTTCTCTTTAATATAAGATGAAACACGTTAACAGACTGACTAATAACAATAAAGACAACCTTAAATATGTGTTTAGATTATTTGTGGGAATAGAATTCTTAGAATTTAACATTATCTCATATATTACTGGAAATGTTATATTATCTTGTTTGGTTTAATTGGCAGGAATATGAGATGGTAATATTTAGTTAGAGGAATATAAGGTTGTCCGAAAATAAAGGGATATTTTGGGGGATAATCCATTTTGGATTATTAATTAGGGATATAGGGGAGTTTGGGGGATATTTTGACATCTAGGCCAAAATCTACAGGACCTCGCCACCTCCTTATGGCGAGGTTACTTTTTAGCACAACCTCGCCACCTCCTTATGGCGAGGTCACATGGACCATGCAACTCACGTACTTTACATGATTCAAGTGGATGTTATTTGGTTATATAAGTACGTGGTCCATATGACCTCGCCATAAGGAGGTGGCGAGGTTGTGCTAAAAAGTAACCTCGCCATAAGGAGGTGGCGAGGTTGTGCTAAAAAGTGACCACACCATAAGGGGGTAGCGTGGTCCTGTAGATTTTGGCCTAGATGCCAAAATATCCCCCAAACTCCTCTATATCCCTAATTAATAATCTAAAATGGATTATCCACCTAAATTACCCGAAAATAAATTTGACCAAACTGTTCTTATTATGTATTTGCCTTTAGACAAGTTAAATTTCACATATAATTGAAAATATTTACATAAAAATGCATATAACTACTTCGGTTGCACTAAGTAAATTTTAAGGGAGAAATATGTAACAAAATTTTAATATAACTAGTACGTTAATCCTATATTTTTAAATAATCATCAAAACTATTAAATTTATATATATATGAGAAATACCATCACATGAAAAAAATATAGATTTAAAGTAAGATTTTATTAAAATTTAGTAAAAAAATATAGTAAAAATATCCTTAATGACAGTTATTTAAAGTTATCTAAAGTAAGATTTAAATCTACATTCTATTGTGATATTAGATTAATAATATTATTCGGTCACTTTTATATTTTGAAAACATGTAATAAATTTATATTTTTCAGTTGTTATAATTGAATTTTTTTACTATTAATTCGGGATAGTAATCCTTAAAAGGTAAAATCAACAAAGTATGTTTAAAGTGTTTTTATTATTTTATATAAATATAATTATATATTCTGAAATTGTAATCGTTCAAAATATATAATTCATTTTATAAAAATTTGTACATATATATTTTTGGCAATATCTATATATTTATTTATTATTTTATGTTTTAACTTTGTGTCTTATTTTTTTAATATTTATTTATTTGTATGTAATTATGTCTTATTTAATAATTCAAAGTAGCAAACTAATTTAAAAAATAAAGGATATGATTGAAATGTTTCTAATTTATCAAGGGCATTTTGTCCTAAATGCAAGGAATTGTCAAATGCCTAACAAAATGAAGGGAATGAGATTCTCATTATAAACCCCCAAAAGCGCTACTGTTGAGAATAAAATATTATCTCATGGTGGGAATCCTCCCAACCAAATGTTAGTATGAGATTCCTAAAAAAGTTTTTTCACCTTGATAATCCTTTTCGCCGTGATCCAAACTCCCCCTAATAATATCAGCCAAGGCCCGTAAAACACAACATATCGCGGAAACAAGCATTTAGAGTTGTAAATAAACACAACATCCATATATTTCAATGCAAAGCGTTTGCTTTAAGCGCTTACTCGATGGCAAAGCCGAATGACAGAGCTTAATGCCAAACAATCGAGTTAGAGTTCGGTTCCTGAAAAGAGAAAATTCGATCCAACAACCGTTATTTGCATGTGAAAGTGCCTATTTGAAATCAATTAATTACTTGGAAATTTAATACCTTTTCGAATAAAATATTAAATTAGTAAAATTTGATAGTTTGAACCATTGGATGATAAGTTATGAGTTTTAAATAGGGGTAATGCCAATGTCGTATGAAATTCGTGAAGGTTTTGATGTTTTATTAACCTGGTTGAAGTAAAAGGAACAAATTGTAAAGAGGCCAAGCTTGATGAGTAAAATTGTAGAATCGGGCATAAGTATCAATATGTCATATGTAGTATCGATGTTCATGATATGCTATCGATATTCAAATTAACTGATATGCTTATTAAGGGACAGATGTCCTGAAAACAGTGGAGGAGAAATTGCTTTACAGCTGCAATATTAAATATTTTTAAGCACTTACATTATTATAATTGTAAAAATAGGATTTTTATTTTTAAGAATAAGAATTAGAAACGAATTGGAATTGCAACGAGATTGGTCGTAACTCATAAAACATAATACGACTACAACTATAGATTGTAATTGTAACTGAAAAAAAAATTGATTCCATCAATTTAAACTTAAAATAGAACTTGAATTATTATGTAAGGGGTCTGCTTCTTAGCACGTCTTCTCTCTGCTTCTTAGCACGTCTTGTCTGCCTGTTGGCACGGTTTTTTCCCATCTTTTGCTTCTCTTTCGCTGTACGTTATGGCTGATCACGTTGAAGAGGATTTGGCTGGCCTCACCATTGATGATGATGAAGATTTGGAGGTTCCTCTCGAACCAGAAGAGCAGATCTCTAGTATTTCTTATAATCTCTGCCTGGTTGGAAGGTTTTTGACGACCAGTGTTGTCCATTTTAACTCTATGAGGACTACATTGGCAAACCTGTGGCGTCCACTGGGGGGTATTTCGATTACCGATCTGGGTAATGATCGTTTCCTTTTCCGATTTTATCACCCTGTCGATATTGATCGCATCGAAGCGGGTAGTCCTTGGACCTTCAATTCTCATCTCCTGGTTTTTCATCGTTTGAAAGATGGTGAAGATCCGCAGAAAGTCCCACTCTTTTCTGCAATTTCTGGGTTCTAGCACATGACGTTCCTCATGGCTATGTTTCTGAGAAGGTTGCACAACAGTTAGGTAATTTTGTGGGTGTTTTTGTTGAATATGATTGTCAGGCGGTTGGTCTGGGTTATCGAGGAATTTTACGCTTTCGAGTATGTGTGGATACAAGGAAACCTTTGAAGCGCCGGAAAAAGTTCGTTCTGAAAGCTGGTGGATCACATTACATTCGTTTTGAGTTTGAGAAGTTACCCTTATTCTGTTTTATCTGTGGTAAAATGGGCCACTGGGGCATTAAAGCTATAGGAACTCTTGGAAGTCTATTCATCTTGTTCGGGTCAGCGTGTTAATTTCTCCAAATCCAGTATCTTTTTTAGTACTAACGTGATTGATGATAACCGAAGTGATGTTTGTAGAATTCTTGCGGTTTCTAGTCAATCTAGTCCTGAGAAGTATTTGGGGTTACCATCTGTTATAGGGTGAAATAAGAAGCAGTCCTTAATGTTTCTGATGGATAGGTGTACCAAGTGTCTTCTTTCTTGGTCCCCTAGGTTGCTCTCTTTGGGAGGTAAGGAGGTCTATATTAAATCTGTTCTCCAAGCTCTTCCTTTATACGCGATGTCTGTTTTTCTCCTTCCTATAACTTTATGCAAGGACTTGGAGGCTAAATATGCAAGGTATTGGTGGCAGAAGAGCACAGAAAAACGAGGCATCCATTGGTGCCGTTGGAGTAGTCTATGTCTTCCTAAAAATGATGGGGGCATGGGGTTCAGGGACATGGGGAAATTCAATACATCACTGCTAGCAAAACAGGGTTAGAGGATCTTTTCTAATCCTACTTCACTGGTTGCTAGGCTTTTGAAGGCTAAGTACTTTCCCACTAATGACTTCCTTCATTCTGTTGTTGGGCACACTCCATCATATATATGGAGAAGCATTTGGGCTGCTAAACGCACTTTGGACTTGGGCCTGGTTTGGAAGGTGGATTCGGGTACTGCGGTATCTATCTGGAATGATTTCTGGTTACCTTCTACGCCCTCTAGCTTGATACAGTCCTCTAGGGTGCAAGGCTTGGAAGTTGTAGCTGATCTAATTGACCCTATTACTAGAAGTTGGAGGCAGGATTTAATACAATCCAATTTTTCCAGTGAGGAAGCTAGGAAGATTCTTTCGATTCGACTCTCGGCTTCAGGCCAAGACGATGTTCGTGTTTGGGGAGGTAAATCTACAGGAGTTTTCACCGTCCGCAGTGCCTATCGTATTCTCATAAGTGCCAATCCTGAGGATCGTTATTCAGGTACTTTATTTAAGCAACTATGGCACTTACAATGCCCGTCTAAGATTAAAATAACCATATGGAAGTTTGCTATGAACTATATTCCTACGCTACACAATCTGTTTATTAAACGAATAGCTACAAGTAGTGTGTGTCCAAGATGCAACTCAGATATTGAAGATGGTTTTCACGTGTCCTGTAATTGCGTTTTTGCTCAAAACGTTTGGACAAGCCTAAATTACGATTGGTCTATAACCCCCAGTTTCACAGATTTTTTCAGTTGGATCTAATGGATTTTTCAGAATTACAATACAACAAAACTTCTGGAAATCGTAATAGCAATATGGAGTTTATGGTTTTCTAGAAATAAGCTACAACATGAAGGGATTAGGCAACCGGTAAATGAGGTTGTTACCTTTGTCCGCAGCTATTGCACAGAACTCAAATTCCTTGACGCCCAGTTATCTCATCCACAGGCCCGCACTCCGGTCTGTTGGTCTCCTCCGATATACGGCAAGGTAAAGGTGAACTTCGACACGAGTTTCTATTTGAGGAGCAAGACGTCATGGTCAGGAATCGTTATCAGAGACCATGAGGGTTATTGTGTAGGAACGGCTTACCGCATCAATTTAGGGGTCACAACGGCGTTTGAAGCGGAGGCGCTTGCATGTGTTCAGGGGTTGCAGTTCGCGGCGGATTTGGGTTTCCAGTTCATCGTCGTCGAGGGCGACTGTCGCACCATCATCCAAAAAGTTCGTTCTCCGCTGGATGACCAATCTGTGGTCCGGCCGCTAATCGGTGATGCAAAGAACTTTGCCCTAAATTTTAGGGATTGTCAGTTCTCCTTCGTCGGTCGGATGGGTAACCAAGCGGCGCATGCAATGGCGGCCTGCGGTCGTGCTGCAGCAGAGGATCGATTCTGGGTCGAAGACGCGCCGCCGTCGGTCCTGGCGGTGGTAGACGCTGATAGGAGGTTTCTTAAACCTCCTTAAACACCATTCTTACAGAAAGGAAAGTATCCGCTCGGATATTTCATGATCGGGGTTCCTTCACTCATCTTCTCCCCATTTTTTTGCCTGATTTGGCCTGAGCTTTCGCCGTTCTTCTTCGATGCTAAGTGGCTTAGGATCGTCTGGAATGCTCTTCGGAGCTTTGATTTTGTGTTTTTTGACGCTTTGTTTTTCTTGAGTCTTTCATTGTAAGCTTTAGACTTTATTTCAGCTTTTCTTTAATGAATAAAACCAGACGGTACCGTTTTAAAAAAAAAAAAAGAACTTGAATTATTATTATTTTTCAACACAACAAAATTTCAAATAAATAATATGTAAACGATTTAAATCTAAAGTTACAGTGAAGAAATTCAAAATACAAATAAACTCGAATTTGACAATATTTAAATTTGAAATAACCAAGGCCTAAATTTATTCAAAATTTTCAAAATTTAGATCTCACCCATCCAATCCATAAATCGGGATTTGTCAGTAGTATAATCACACGTATAAATCAAGTTTTAGGGATTTAAGGTAATTTCATTCGAACCAAAAATCAGAAAAAGACAAGGAAGCGGGTTTCAAGGGGAAAAGGCTGGAAGGACGACACGTGGAAAAGTGTAAACCGTTAGATGGGAATGAGAAGGTGGGACAGAGCAGTGGTGGATCATTGGATTTGGAGATGAAATGACATCTGCCTCAGTGAAATGAAAGGGAAACCCAGCAAACTGTTTATAGAAACAAAAGCAAAGGCGAGCTTTCTCTCTTGCTTACATTCACAATTAAGAATCCATTAACTATTTCCTCTTTCTGTTTCTGGGCTTTTGTTTGTTCATCAGAGAAACCTGCAAGAAATCAGAGAAAGTAGAGACGGGTTTAAGGGAAGGGAATTAAATTGTGGAGAAGAAAGAGAAGAAAGGCCATGGCGGCGTTGGCAGGAAAGAGCTGTAAATTCTGGGGTTGTTGTTTTGTTTCTTAAATGCCTCGCTTTGCAACACCGAGAAAAAACAATTAAATTTAAAGCGGAAGGGGCAGACGATAGCACGAGGGGGGACAGCCTGCTGCTGCTGCTGCAGCGAAATCCAAAAACCAACGAGAGAGATTTTATGTAAGAAATACCCCACCATGAATACACGTACGCCATAGGGGGAGAGAATTGGGAAATTAAAAGCCTCCGGGGAGATTTTATGATATGGATTGTCTGTCACAATTGAGGTCCGGAAGAGGTTTAGTGGAGGAAAAATGGCGGGCTTCTTTTCACTAGAAGGAACTAACTCCCAGCAAGGCAATACGCCCACCGAAATACAACCCGAGAGCTGGTCTTGGTACAGAAATGAAGATGTTCCTTACAAGGCTTTTGAGCTATGGCAACAACAACAACAGCAACAAGATCTTTATGTGTCGGCAGCTGGGTTAGGGGTTGGTCCTAGTAGGAGTTCGGTTAACTTTTCTGATGATTCTTCGTCGAGATCGGGTTTCATGATGATGACAAGTGGTGGTGGTGGTGATGGCGGTGGTAGTAGTGGAGGAGGGAGTATAAGTTGCCAGGATTGTGGCAATCAAGCTAAAAAGGATTGCCCTCACATGCGGTGTCGAACTTGTTGTAAAAGCCGAGGTTTCGATTGCCAAACTCATGTCAAAAGTACTTGGGTTCCTGCTTCTAAGCGCCGTGAAAGGCAACAACAACTTGCTGCTTTGCAGGAACAGCAACCACTTCAGCTTCGGACAGAGAATCCCAAAAGACATCGAGATAATCGCTCCTCTTCTTCCCTTGCCTACACTCGTTTACCCACTAACGCGTCAGGTACAGTTTCTTCTTCTTCTTTTTTCTGTTCTCCCTTTGGTTGACTCACTAAGAAGATTTCGAGGCTTTTCTTTTCCATCTTTTCCTTTTATAAACACTGTTTTTTAGTAATCCTGACGAGGTTTTGACAGTGAAAAAACTATTTTCCTCCTCTTTTCAGTGATAGTTTTGTATATGATAACCCCTTTGTTTCCAAATACAATCATGGTAACCATCAAAATATGGAAAACCCATTTTTTTCTGTACTTGAATATATAATATCTGCTGAAGGGTTTTGATTTGTTGTTTTTTTGTTCTCTTTTTAGGGTTAGAACTGGGGAATTTTCCAGCTGAAGTGAACTCTGAAGCTGTGTTTCGCTGCGTGAGGGTGAGTAGCATTGAAGATGCCGACGATCAGTATGCTTATCAGACGGCTGTGAACATCGGAGGTCATGTTTTCAAGGGAATTCTTTACAATCAAGGCCCTGAAAGTAGCTACGACATGGTTACACCCTCCGCTGCTGCAGCTGGTGAGAGTAGTTCGGGTGCTGGGGTGGTTCAACCGCTGAATCTCATCACCGCCGCACCCACCAACACGGCTACCATTGTGTCTTCCGCCGGTGGCGGTGCTTCTCCTTCGTCGGCGACCGCTTTTTTAGACCCTTCCTCTTTATATGCAACTCCACTCAACTCTTTCATGGCTGGTACGCAGTTTTTCTCAAATCCAAGATCTTGAAGGAAAAAAAAGAGCACACCCCTTGGTCCATTTTCCCTTCTTCCACGTTTCTTCTTCTTGTTCTCTAATATTGTCACCTTTAATGACATTGATAATTAAGTAGTACAAAAATTTGACATCCACCATTGGAGCTATGGATTTTGTTGAAAGGGTTTTAAAGGAAAAGAGAGAGAGAAGGAAGTGCGGGAGATGTTTGTTCTTTTTTTGTAGTACAAATTCGAACGCTTTTGGCTCAAATCATCAAATATAAATTTTTCTTCCTTTTCTTCTTCTACACTGTAATTCTCCCGAGTATTCATTATTTTGTGGTTGGTTTTGAACTTTGAGGGGAAGCTGCTTTTTCCCTGTTTACCCGTATGTTTGCCGGTTTTCAAAGGGAACGAATATTGGCTTCATCTTCGGTTGGACAAACAAACACAAAGACCAAACGCCTTTTTTAGTTCTCAAGGTATGGGCGGTCCAGCCATTAGCCATGCATGAATACATGTCATTCAAATTCCGAAGGTGAAAACATAAAATTCCCAATATCTTTTTTCCCTGTCTAATTTCATGTGATCATCATTGTCGTTGTCGCTGTCGTTCTTCATTAGATTCAACATGCATTAGCATTACTGTGACCTGCTTTTGTTCATAAAATGGGAAATATTTGTTATCATCATCTGGCTCTTTGTTTTATTGCCTTCCTGCAAACTAACCTGCTGTTATATTATTGCATACACGTTGTTTACTGCTTTGTTGATACTTTTCCTTAATCTCACTTCCCAATGACTGATTATATGCATTGGTTAAACGGATCCATAATCGTAATATTTATAGTATTTGTTTTTGGGATTTGGGAAGGGTTTCTTTGCTCTTACATGCTTTTTCTAGGACAGGTTTTAGGTTTATGTAGCATGTTTCATTTAATGCTAGCACGTAATGCCAGCTGCTATGTACTTGTTCTCTTTCTTTGTTTCATCCCTAATTACTCAATCTAATTTCATTACAACTAATTCAGTATTAAAACCATAAACCAGAAGTCTCTATCCCTTTGCTATAATTTAACCTATGGTATTCACACTAGAGGTTAAGTGTTGGATACAAGTATATATCTATCACGGATATTTTTTATATTTTAAAAAGCTTCGTATATTCGGACAATCATAATGTTCAAACCGTGTCCGGAAAAGGTTTGTTATGGTGTTAGGCACTGGTATTTTAGAGAAAAAAATGGAGAGTTTGAGTTAAGTGATTTATGTTAATTGCTGTTGATTGTATAAAGCATAAGCTGTTATTCTTTGTTTTCTTTCCCCCCTTTTTTCTGGTTATTTGCTTCCTTATGGTACCAATTATAGAGTCAGAAGTGGAAACTTGTTGATCACACAATCTTGTAAAAATAGAAAAAATTTCAGAACTGACAAAATATGTTATTGCTTTCCACCTAAGGAATCTGGTGTTAAAGCACAAGGGTGGAACAATGAACAACCCCTTGAGATTGCTATATGAATCAAATATGGGTGAATTTGAGCTTATTTTGAAGCTGCATGAAACCATGAACATCAAAATTATGTCCAAGGCAAAGGATTAGGTCTTTTTTTATTATCAATTATACTGATATTTGAAGTCCTTCCTGTTAAGTACTTTCTTGGTGATGTGAAATAGCTAGCATCCTGTAATAAAAGCTTGTTGTGCCTTTCTATCATGTATGTTTTTGTCTGTCTACTAATGAAATAAAGATGTAAGAAACCAGGTTTTGGTCTTTCCATATTTAGTATTTGTAGTGTTGGACCAAGCCAGATAGCCAAATTTTGGTTATAATTCATCAGATATATGTACTTATAACAACATTTAATATTGACAAGATATTTGACAATGTTTTTAAATGGACTATTGTTTTAAGTCAGAAGTTAAGTCCCCACTTGCATTGTGACCTGGTTTTGGAGTATGCCTGAATATGTTCAGTATCTAGCAGGAAATATTCAAATGATATATTTATCTGCAGGCTATCTGTGTTCTTTCAATGCTTCGATATGCTACCTTGTTGTTTGAATGTTTTGCATTTTGTATTGGCATGCAAAACCCAATGGTTGGCGTTTTTAGTGGCCATATATTTTTTTATTTTCCTTTGCATGTAGGGACTGAAATTAATGGATTGTATATGGCCAAGGGAACATTAAAATAATGTTAAAACATGAATTCAATCATGTTTACTCTCATACATGATACATTTATACTTGATAATATTTCCTGCAACTGGCAGTAAAACTAGGATATTCTCAGTGCTGATCTGTTGTGTGGTGATTGGTGGTGGGAATTTTCTTACAATCGACTGCTGTAAAGCTAAATACTGGGTTGTGTTGTATATCAAAGTTATTCCTTCCCTGAAAAGACCTAACAACAAATGAAACTTGGAAAACAAATCATATATTATCCTTTTCCCAATGCAAAGAAAACTTGCACTTTTTCTCGGATTCTCATGTTGAGAAGACAAAGAGGAATAATATTAATCTATGTCGTGGATTCACTGAAAGATAGAATACTACAATAAGTAAAGAATACTCCGTTGCCATTTTATCCATCGGTTAGCCATTTTTTTTGCCAAACTGGTATGACTTCATTCAGACTAAGAAATACTATTACTTGCTTTTTAAAAACTTCCTAAGCTTAAACAAAACAAAAAAAAGAGTACACACGATAGTCTTGACGTCCAGTTAGAACACGAAAGAAATAGCAAAGCACAGAACCGAGAGCCGTTTTTGGCGGTTTATAGTTTGGAGTCGATATCATACCAAGAAACTGGGCAGAGAAAGAGAGCAGCAGCAATGATTAAGCACATCGAACTGAAAGCCAAAATATGATTTAAGAGCACTGGGATTTGTTGCGACACATCGAGGCCTTGTGCGTGGCCTCTGAGCAGTGAGCAGAAAAGACAATTCAGTTAATTTAGTGCATTTGTAATTGTATTGATGTGGTCCCGAATCTGGCTTTTACGAGCATCCTTTGCTCAACTTGCGGTGTGGCGGAAAAAAATGTGCTAAAAAACAAATGCCATTATAGTGGTTGTGGGATTTGCTGGAGCCTGGAGGATTGGATGGGGACAGTCTGTTTTCTAGAAAAGGGGGATTGGATTGCTGTTCTGCTGCAGATTGGTCCTGATTTAGAGTTGAAGTTGTTGTAATTTATAAACAATGAATAAATATGGCCACACCATGTTGCCTTTTCTATCACCAAAAATCTATTCTCCTTTTGTTCTTGTCATCTTCCAACTTGTCCTAAAATTTGGCTTCTATTCGGGTCCTATGTTTGGAGCTGACAAAGCTTAATGGATTGGAATTGGATATGTCTTTGTTCAAACTTTAAGCCACCGAATTAGAAAATAAACAAATTGGGTTAGAGTTGGAATATAATAATCTCCTCTTCATACCATAAATGTCACATCCCAAAGATTTTGCATAAATCAGTTGATAGCAGCTGATATGATTCACCAAAAATATCTGACACCAAAGTTCCCTGAGCTGACAACATTGGGCTAAACAGATTTTGCACAAAGATTTTGTGAGGCTTTTCTACGATTTTAGTTCTGTTTGGCCCATTAAGAATGTTCCCAATTATGGGTACTTCTTATCTGGCCCATAAAAAGAGTAATTGTATAGGGATTGTTGCCGTGCAGTTGTGTTTAGGCTGTAAATGAGACGAGACAGATCGTGTGTCACTCGAGTTAGATTTCGTTAAAATTTAAGCAACATTCGACTCAATTAGAATCAACTTGATCTCGGACTCGGTTCAAGTACTTAACGAGTCGAGTTGGATTCAGCACTATTCAGACTCGATCAAGCTCCAACTCAATGGCGAATCTAGAAAACTATAATCGACTAGGCCGATTTAAATAGTAGTAGAAAATCATCTAACATAACTCATATAGGTTTTGAAAATTTAAAATTTCATTGTTCAATAATTTTATTTATATAAAATTGAAATATTTCCTAAAAAATAAACTTTTATCTATAACTTGATTGATTTGTAAAAAAAAATATGTCTTAAAAATTAAATATAAATTTATTTAAAATTAATATTTCTCACAAGTTTCGAAAAAAATAACAGAGAAATATATTATATTTTTTCTCTTTTAAATTATTATTTGCTAAAAATATTAGAGAAGACTTTTACTAAAAAAAACATATTTTTTAAATTTTAATTTTGATCTTAATCTCAATTATGTTTTGTTGTTTTTATTTTATGATCATTATATGTTAGGGTGAAACTCCAACAATACTTGAAGAAATCAATTTTTTTTAAAAAAAATATTTAATTAATTAGTAACCAAAAAATGTTTGAATTATTTTTACTAAAAAATAATTATATAGTATTTAAATAATGTAATGAAAATATAAACAATCATACTTTTTCCACTTTTTATCCTTTATTTGAATTGAATTTAATTTCTTAAATTAATTCAAGACTAAAAAATAAACCAAATTTCTATTTTGGGCTATTTCTTTTATCATTACTTATTCAAAACCTAATTTAATTAATATTATATATAAATTAAATGATATTTATTTAGGCATGGATGGGCCAAGGCTTAGACACAGATCCGCCCCTGCTCCAATTAAATTCGAGTTCTAACGAGTTTAATTCGGCTCGTTTACGGCCCTAATTATTTAAGGATTCAAAAGAGCACGAAAATAATCAATTCCTTTATATTTCATCAAATGAAACGACATAGTCGCGAACAATGTTTCTTATGTTGTCAAAAACCCGGCAACAACAATCCGATTCTCACGAGTAAAATATAATTACCAAATTAAAATCACAGCGGAAATGAAAAAATGAATAAAGTTTAAGATGGATTAGATGTGGAGCCCATGGAATCTGATTTATAAAGCTTATTGTAAGCCTCGAGCTCCTCGTAATACACATCCCAAACGCACCGCACGCACCCGCTCCCGCAACAATCTCCAGGCTCGGGCTTCTCCGGCGGCGGCGGTATCTCCTTAGCCAATTCTTCCCCCTTACCTCCTTTCTTGTTGTTGTCACTGGTACCTTTTACTGTCGTCTCTTCCAACTTGGTCGCCATGGGTTTGAATCGACGATGAACAGCCGGCGTGGATCGTGAAATCGATGGCTGCTGATGGAGAAAACAAATCTACGGGTCGAGGTGGAGGTGGAGGTGTTAATGAAATTGAGTAGCGGGGATTGGCGGGGGAGGGTTCTAGAAACGTAGTGAAAAGAATGAATGGCAGCGTAATGACTTTTGGGTATTGGTCAAAGGGCATCTGTACAGGTGGCAGCGTTTCATTTGTTCACTGGCTGACTATCACCTCAATTCCGTTCAACTTTCGGATGGAAAACTAGGATTTGTGTTTGGTACGTTTTGTGTGTTTGTGATACATCAATAAATTAATTCAACCAGTAAAAAAATAGATAATGTTCACCATAAAAGATTTAAATTTAATCACTTTGTTTATAAAAGGGTTAAGAATACATATGAACATATACTACATTTTAATTAGCTAAACAGATAATAGTGCTCATATTGAATCATCTTGCAAAGAGAACAACAATTATTTGAACTCAGATACATATCTTACAAACAAAGTTATTTGAACCCGAAACTTTTAAGATAAACATCATTCTCTTTTTCAGCGAAACTACTTGTTAGGTTCAATATGAATATTAAATTTAATAGATTTAATATGTAATTTGATATATAAATTTTAGTTTGTTGTGATTATGCAATGAAATTTTGACTGTGATTAAAATGTATATATTAAATTTTAATTTTGATTCAATTATACACAATTAGCAAAATAAATATATTAGTTTATTTTTATATTAAATAAATATAATCATTTTTAACATTTCAAATAAATTACAATATAGTATTTTAGTCTAGTTTTAAATTAGATAAACCTACGTACATTTGTAATAAATTACGGTGTTATGAATATTTATCTATGTGGATGTCTATTATGATTAGAACTTTATCGAAGGAGTTCGATTTATTTATTATTAGGAATATTATCTCTATTAATTAGAGTTTAATATATTATGTACTTCTTATGCCTATAAATAGATGATTCATTAAAGGCATTCTACACAATTCTATATTTGAGAATAATACAAATCTTATTCTTTCTCTCATCTCTTTGTTCTTCCATTCTTGTCCTTTGTTCTTATTATTGTTCTTTGTTATTTTATTCACAACACGTTATCAACACGAGTTTGCTCGAAAGATTTTGGTGCTCTTTGTTTGAATCCCAAAGTAGTTACCGAAACAATTTTGATTCTACGTTGAACCGAAGATAAGTTTTTTTCCCACATTTTTATTATTGATTGTTTTTATCTTGATAATTTAACTTAGTCTTTATTTTTGAAAAAGTATGGTAACATATTTTGAAGGCTTGGGCGAACCATGGAATCTCGCCCAATTACCTTGGTTCTTGTTGGTGATTCTCGAAAAGATTTCAATTTGATATTGACGATCACATGTACCATATATTCAATATATTTAATTTAGCTTGGAAAGTCTGGTATGTTTTACTTATTTACATATAGATATAGTGATCACTCACAAATTAAGGTTGGTATATTTTAATATATTATTTAATTATTATTTCGATATAATATTATATGATGTTTATTGGACCAAGTTTATATATTTAACCTTCAGCGAAACCTTTAGGGAATGTACTTGGATAGGTGACGATTCAATCTCGAGTATCAATGCACTTGGTTATGGTGCTTTCCATTTTGATGTGAATTTGATCAAACAACGTTCAACCATTTTGATGTCATTGGTGTAGCATTGTTCTTTAACACCGCTTTAAGGTGATGTGCGTACATCCACATAAGAGGTTTATAAATTGGTTAATGTATTTTTGTATGGCTTGAATCAAGATAAAATCAAAAGAGGTACGTTTCTTCAATATGTTTATATTGAGATCAATTTTTATTTACGTTATTCTATTGGTGAAAGCTAATATTTTTAACCTTGTTTTGAGTTTTACATGTATTTAAATGACTTGAAAAGAGACGTGATATAAAAGGATTATGAGAAGCTGTCTCGTTCATTTGCTATGTCTCCATCGTTCTTGAAAGGAAAATCATTATCGGTAAAATTTATTTTCCCCTTAAATTGTGATTTTAAAGTGCGATAAATCATGGTGAATTTCAATCTATAAAAAGATTGTTATAAAGTCTATATTTGCTTGAAAGAAATATTATTTTTGTGTCGAAAAATTCAACTATAGACTTCTCTCAAGTTCAAGTTACAAAAATCGTCTTGATCAAAAAAAAATTATGGGAGGCATTCCCTGAAGTGAATGCAAACATGATGTTTATTCCATGCGATTATTGGATTTGTTAGGCCGCTACATTTCCTGAAGTGAATGTGATATTTTTATAGCGAAAAAATAAAATAAATGTCACATTAGCAATTGTGGTCGCGATTGAGGCCATAAAAAATAGACATGGATATGATGATCCTTTTGAGAATGTTTATATCCACCGAAAGTGGGATTATAAGGATGACAAAAATGATATATATCATATCAAAATCTTTATGTTATCAATACGATGGTACAAACCATTGGTCTCGTACTTGTTAAACGCCAAAGTATTATGGACTTTATCCATAAGCATGAATGATAAATGAAAGAAAATATAAACAATTTTTGTTTATGGCAAAAATAATTATGGCGTTGTTAGTCCAACTCAATTGGATATTGTTAATTTCTTCATAACTCTTGAAGGGAATAATTCGCCATTTATTTCATTTCCTAATAACCTTTAAAGAGAATAATTGATCTTTTATTTATTTTGTTTTATATTAATTTTATTATTTATTTATGTTAATTTACTTTATATTAACTTGTTTTACATAATTATTTATTTATGCTTTATTCTTTGAAGAACATGATTACTTTCAAAATAAAATATACAATGAATTGTGGCTATTTATGCCTAGCAGATAGTGCAAGTACTCATACTATACTTAAGCATAAGAAATATTTTTCCATTTAAATGCAATGGAAAAATATGAGTACTATTTTCCAAAGTACTAAAATATCAATGCTTCGTAAGAGTAATAAATTCTTGATGGTTTATCTCTGATAGATAACCGATTTGATATAATGTGCTATATTTAATATTTTTCATTCCCCGAAGTGAATGAAACAAAGCACATTTTGAAAGGTGCATAACTATGCATACTTTCCCATTTAAAATGCAAGGGAATAATGTGAGTATTATATCCGGAAGTACTAGTATCACAGAAGACTTCGACTGAGCAAATATGTTATTGCCAAATGGAACTCTATTCCATTTTCACAGTGCATTATACTCGTCAAAGACGTAAAGAGACTTATTGAATTTGAAAGATATTTGCAGAAATATATTGAGAATATTAGCCGAGGGGTTCCGACTATCTCAATATTACGAGTATAACTCAAGACAATAATAAAATCTTGAAAAAAATATATGCACTGTTATCCATATTGTACTACACAAGAATTAGTACAAATTGAAGCTCATGCTATTGTAAATCAAAAGTTTACTGATAACTTTATTATTTGGCATGACCGGTTAGGCCATCCCAGTTCAATTATGATGCAAAAAATTTGTTGACACTTTCATGTGGTCATTATTGAAGAACTAAAATTTTCTTCAAAGTATGTTTTTCATGTGATACTTGCTATCAAAGCAAATCGATTATTTAATCATCATCAGCTAAGATAGATTGTGAATCTATTAATTTCTGGAACGGATACAAGGTGATATATGTGGGCCCATACACCTTTCTTACAGTCCATCTAGATATTTTACTATTTTAATCGATGCATCGAATAGATGGTCATATGTATCCTTGTTATCAACCCGTAACTTGGTGTTTACTAGGCTACTTGCTCAGTTGATAAAATTATGAGCACATTTTCCATATTACCTTATAAAGACAATCGATCTTCATAATGTTGGTGACATGTCATTTTACATGTAGTATCACTAATTCCCATCAAGCCAACAAATTATCATAAGTTCTCCCCATTACAAATGGTTTTTGGTCAAAATTAAATATTTCTCATCTTGGATTTTTTTCTTGTGTGCGGTATATGTTCTGACCCCTTCACCACAACGCACAAAGATGAGTTCTCAAAGGAGGTTGAGAATATATGTAGATTCAAATTTTCTTTGATAATTAAATATCTTGAGCTTCTAATAGGGAATTTATTTACGGCTTGATTTACTACTATCATTTTAATGAGTCAGTTTTCCCAACATTAGGGGGAAAAAATAAAATAGCTGTGAAAAGAAATAAATTGAAATGGATTATCATTATCTTAGTTTGATCCACATACTCAACAATGTGAACTATAAGTTCAAAGGATAATTCATTTAGCAAATCAATTGCCAGATATTTTGCTGACCCTAATAGAGTGACTAAGTCACATATACCAGCTATGAATGCTCCGTTTAAATTTGATGTCCCAAAAGGACAAACTCTAGTCGCTAATGAGTCTAACTTACGCTTGTAGCGTGGTAGACAAGTAGGTTCCAAAGATAAAAATCCTCGAAAAAAGGAAGAGAACTATAGTTATGATGGACTGATCAAGGAATCAATGAATTATGAAAATCTCAAGAAGAGATTAAAAGGTCTCTAATAGAGGCATTAACATGATTCAGGTACCTGATAATAAAGAGATCTCAATAGATTATATCATGTCTGGTAATAATTGAAACTGAAATCAAATCGACGTTGATAATACATTTGCATGCAATATAGCACTAGAGATTTTATTTGATGATGTGGACCATGAATCATTGTCAATTGGAATATGTAAACAAAGAAATGATCGGCCAATATGGAAAGAGGCAATCGAGGCGAAACTAAGATCTCTTTCGAAAAGAAAAGTATTTGGGCCTATAGCCCGTATATTGAAATGTGTAAAACTCGTGGATATTAATGAGCCTTTGTGAGAAAGAGAAATCAAAAGGAGAAATCACGAGATATAAGCTCGTTTGGTTGCAAGATTCTCACAAAGACATGAAATTGATTATGAGGAAAATATATTCCTCGGTGGTGGATGCAGTTACTTTTAGATAGTCTGACAATAAATGAAATAACTCAGTTTCCGCCTAATGGATGTTGTTACATCTTATTTGTATGAGCCTCTTAATAACAACATTTACATGAAGCTTCTGGAAGAATTTAGACTGCCAGAAGCAGTTAATTCAAGTTCTCGAGAACATTATTCAATTATATTGAATATATCCTTTTATGGATTAAAACATTTTGGACATATTTGGTATAATCGCCCCATTGAATAGTTATTAGCGGAAGGCTATAAGAATGATTTAATTTTTGGAGCATTTTATTAAGAGGTTTAGCTCTAGATTTGTCTTTGTTTTTATTCTATATGTTGGCGATTCATTGAGGCTCATGAAGATATCTCCTTAATAATGGAATCCTTGTGAGCAATCAACATACACAGAAAAATGTTTAACGAGACTTTACATGCATAATGCATATTTGTTGACCACTATTTGGTTGCTAGGTCTCTTAATGTAAACAAAGATCCATTCCGCCCTCGAAAAAAGGTAATGACATTCTTAGTCTAAAAGCACCATATATACATTAATTGATCTGGAAGCATCGTATCTTAGCTGGTCCAGAAATACTATCTAAGTGCTACGAGACCATTGCCTTTAAATAATTGATATGCATGAGGCAAAGCCGAAATATGTGTTTGGCTAAACATACCCAGAAGATATGTGAATTGCTTTCACAAAATAAGATGCAAGCTATTTTATGTAGAGATAATGCATAATTTATATTACATCAAATGTGATAAAACGAAACATATCTCTTTAAAGTTTCGTCCCTCATGTTCTTCAGAAGAATAGTATTTGAAGAATCATTTCAAGCAATAATTTGGGAGATTTATCCACTAGTGCATACTCTATTTGAAGATTATATTCAAGATTGAGTTATGAAGATTCAAAGATCTTATGTGATATTTTTATGAGAGGGAGTAAATATGTGTTGCACTCTTTTTCTCTTAACCGAGGTTTTGTCCCAATAAATTTTCCTGGTAAGGTTTTTAATGAGGCAACATGTTATGCATATTAAAGATGTGTGTACTCTTTTTTCTTCACTAATGAAAATTTTTCCCACTGGGTTTTTATCTTAGTAAAGTTTTAACGAGGCACATTATCTTCATAGACATCCAAGGGGGAGTGTTATGAATATTTATCTATGTGGATGTCTATCATGATTAGAACTTTATCTAAGGAGTTTGATTTATTTATTATTAGGAATATTATCTCTATTAATTAGAGTTTAATGTATTATGTACTTCTTATGCCTATAAATAGATGATTCATTGAAGGCATTCTACACCTCAAATATTACTCTTTCTCTCATATCTTTATTCTTCCATTCTTGTTCTTTGTTATTTTATTCACAACACAATATAGTATTTTAGTCTAGTTTTAAATTAGATAAACCTACACACATTTGTAGTAAATTACGGTGTTTGAATCCATATCACTTAAAAAGACAACTGGAAAAACATAGAAAATAGTGTTAGTGATTTGTGAAAGTTAAATCAAATTAAAATCATATACATACATTAAAGGTCGTTTATTAATGAAACCATAGTACGAGTAAGATATGAAATGTTAACAAGAAACAATATTGCACCTTAATGAGATTGTCAAGTATAGTTGATATGCCATAAGATATATGATGTTTTATTCTATTTTATGTGTTGTGGGGTGTAGGGATGGACCGAGGTCGGAGGTTGGAGGAGGTAGTTGTTCTCTATAAAAAATTGAAAATTACATATGATTTAGAAAATTTTTATGTATTTTTTATTACAAATGTATTCTCGCCTCCTAAAATTTTATAAGTTTATCCCTAAAATATTTTACTATCATGATAGTCGATTGGGCAATGAGTTTAGAATGTGATAATTAGAGTTAAAGTTTAAAATGTATTTATTTTTAGTATATGGTATAGAAAAAGGCATGATTAGAAGAAGATAACTTTTGTTCTGTGCATCGTGCTATTATGCTGAATATGCACATTGCCCTATGGTTGGGTGCTTGGGTTTGGTTTTGACTTTTGAGTCAATAAAATTGTAAAAAGTTTTAAAATAACATGAAAAATAAGAACAAATGCTTTGAGATTCCAATAAGCTAAATGATTCAGCTAACTTAAAAGATGCAGAGGGATTACAGCTTTCTTCGTCAACTGAACCACCATAAACAATTGAGGGTGCAACAAGGGGATATTTGAAAAAAAAGACGAATGAAAAAAAAATAGTGAGCGAATTAAATTATTATATAAATTGCTTTGCTATACAATTTTGATTATATCGACTAACAAACATACATTTGAGAAAATTGAAAGAAATATTGTTTAAACAATTTCATTTATGACGACTAAATGATTTTGGTCAACAATTTATAGGTAAAGTAGCAAAAGTAAGAAAAAACAAAATAAACCTTGCAAAAACATTTATTATACTTGAAAACAGGAGTAAATTTGTATGTACCAACTACACCAAACTCAATCATGATTTTAATTATCATTATAGATTCATTAGTAGAAATCAAGTAAAAAATTAACGAGGCTTGTTTGATGGTCTGGACAAGAGGAGAGGTTTGCAGCGGTTCACTCCGGTTGATGTGGACAGTGATGTTTAGGAGTTGTCGGAGTTTGTACACATGGTTGGTACCAATGGAGCAACGGAATTCATATTGAATGGAGCAAGATGATACAATTCCAAATCACCAAACCGGTTCCTTGTTCTTAATGATTAATGAGGACTGTTTGATGCATGGGAAATTTTGATACTGTTTTCATGTTTGCTGTTCAAAACAGATATATTATGTATTCATTTTTTAAGAAAATTGTTGAGGGGGAAAACAAAAGCTTGAAACTTGGATACTGATTTGGTTTTAGTACTTGTTTCAGACTTCCTGAATGTCCTGTCATGGTCAAAGCACAAAAAAAAAAAACAATATAAAAAAAAGAGTAAACAAGTTTTGATCATCAATTTTGAAAAACTAATGTTTTGGTCACGTACGTTTTTATTTTTTAAATATTTGATCACTCAAGTGTTAATTGTTGTTATACTACTAACGGTGTGCTGAATTTGCACAGTAAAATAAATCACCTAGATAGTCACTAAATTGTTATTGCTTTATTCTTATTTTGACCACCGAACTAAAAATAATTTGTATAATTCTACATTTAATCATTCATATTTACGCGTACAATTTAATATAAGATAAATGGGTGAAAGATGAGATCAAACCTAGGTCCTCTACGGAAAATCTCCGCACCTTAACCACTGCACGATCTAATGCATTTGGAGTTGGATTGCAACATTTTATGTATATGTTATATATATGTAAACTAGTTTCTTTAATAAATGAAACCAAAGATGGATTAAAATTAATTTTCATATTAAAATTAAGGTTAAATTGATTGTATGTATAAATATGAAAAATTAGATGTATAATTATATAAATTATTTTTAGTTCGGTGGTAAAAATAAGATTAAAGCAATAGTTTAGTGACTATATGATTAATTTATCCATCTTTTTGTTGTACCAAGTCAGCACGCCGTCAGTTGTCTAACGACAATTAGCACCAAGTGTTTTAAAAAACAAACCAAAACATTATTCCGTTTGGTTATATAAAATATATTTTATTTTTTATTTTCCATATTCATTTTCAGTTTTTCAAAAACTAGAAAACACGTTTGGTTAATAGAAATGAAAATTTATTTTTAAAAATAAAAATGGTGAAAATGTGTTTGGTATCTATTTTTTAAATAAAAATAAACAAATAGTTACTCATTAAATAATTAAATTAAAATAAAATTATTACAAACCATTATTATAATAAAAAATATGATTAAATAAAATTTAATTTTAAAATTATCATTAAAATGGTTCGAACTCATATTAAATAGAGTTAAAATTTAAAAATTCTTATTTTCACATTTTCCACTTTTAAAATATTTTTAATAAAAATAATAAAAACATTTTTGGTATGTTTTCAAAATTTTACACAATTTTACCAATAAATGTTAGGTGCATTGGTAAGACACATTGCACTTTCAATGAGAGGACATGAGTTTAAACCTTGGAGATCACAACATTGTTGGGAGGGACAACCTTACAACCCGAACATGAACCGTAAGACGGACATGCATATAATCAATAAAAAATCACATAATTTTGTTTTGTTTTCTAAAAATTATTTTCAAGCTTTACAAACAAATATGTTTTATTGGATGTTTTCTATTTTTCAAAAAGATACAAATAAAAGTAATCTATATTCTCTAGAATAAAAAAATTGAAATGAAAGTGATCATTAAGGTAGTTTACCTTGTAAAAAATTTCATGCGTTATCAGTTGATGTAGTCCTCAACATACTGAATATAAATCTTTTACTTTTTTTCGGTGCTCATATTTATATCCTACATTAAAAATTAAATTTAAAGTTTAAAGTTACGATTTAAAAAATTAAAGGTATGGCGTAAGATTTATAATTTAAAGTTTAAAGTTATCACTTGAATTTAATTTTTTAACATTACATATAGAGAGACACAAAGAAAAAGGAGAAAAGATTTTTCCACTGTTACAGTTACTTGGATTATTTCAACCACCATTTGTAGTTATCAAACAACAAACTTTCCATCTCCTCTTTCCCGATATAGATTCAACCCCCTTCCCTTCTTTTTTTCTCTTTAATCGTTCTCCCCTCTTCCTCGAATCCAAGCCAATTTGTGCAAACCCCCTTATCTCCTTCATCTGATTATTTTCTCCCAAAACTGGGGAAAAAACCAAGTATGGGTCGTGGAAAGATCGAGATCAAGAAGATCGAGAACGCTACAAACCGGCAGGTTACCTATTCGAAGCGAAGGAATGGGCTTTTCAAGAAAGCCGAGGAGCTTACCGTTCTATGTGATGCTAAGGTTTCCTTGATCATGTTCTCCAGCACTGGGAAATTCCACGAGTTCCTTAGCCCTAATACCACGTATCATCTTTTCCTTCTCCTTTTCTTTCCATCAATTTAAATATGCATGAAAGATATGATATGGGTTTGTTTTCTTTTGATGTTTTGAATCAGGACAAAAGGGTTTTTTGATCTGTATCAGAAGACTTCAGGGATTGATCTATGGAACTCCCACTATGAGGTTTACAATTAGTCAATTAGTCTCGCTCTTTAACTGTTAAGCTTTCTGGGTTTCTTTCTTTTTGCATGTTTTAGGTTTGTGTTTCATGGTTTGGCAGAGAATGCAAGAAAATTACAGAAGGCTGAAGGAGATTAACAAGAAGCTGAGAAGAGATATCAGGTAAAGGAATTTTAGGGCTTTCATGATACATACCAAAAGCTAGGGTTTTTTTCTTCTTGTTTTTGATTGGGGAATGGTTTTAGCAGGCAGAGGATGGGTGGAGATTTGAATGAACTCAACATCAAGGAACTGCAAGCTCTTGAGTCTAAGATGGATTCTGCCTTGCTCACTATACGAGAGAGAAAGGTTTGAAACTGTTGGATTTTGTTATATCAAAAGGAATATAACTATAAATATATCTGAGGATTTTGGTTCACATTCTTCGTAATCCTTCTAATTTTGAACCCGCTAATCAAATCATGCAACTAACAAATATCAGTTGATTGTTCACAGTACCATGTCATTAAAGGGCAAACCGACAAACATAAGAAGAAGGTTAGTGAAGTGAACAGCACAAGCAATCAACTTTTTTCTTCAGTTTAATGAAAATTTTCCAGTATTTGCTGAATTTTAGGCCTTTACTTGCTGCAGGTGAGGAATTTGGAGGAAAGACATGCAAGCCTTGTGCTGGACTTGGTAAGAATCTTTGGAATTGAAATTTGAAACTTGATATGAAAGAATTGTAGGCTTTTTTCATGATAGTGAAAAATTCTTTGTGGTTCATAAGGAGGCGAAGCTTGACCGTCAGGATGGAACAGTTGAAAACGGAGGCTACTATGAATCAACAATGGGAGTAGCAGCTGGTAACTTGTATGGTCTTCGGCTGTACCAAAACCAGCAGCCTGAACTTATTCTTCAACATGGAACTAATGATCTACGCCTTGCTTGATATGGTGGTTCTATGAGGAGGAACACCCTCCATAATTTGGGATGATGTTTAATCTTAATCTCTTTTATTAGTATATGTATGTGAAGTTATGAGTTGGGAGATTGAATAATTTCGGTCTGCTGGCGACTGAAGTAGCAAGATTTTCAGTGTGCCTTGTGGCTTTCTCATTCTAAGACAAGTGAAGGTGTGTTCTGGTTTGATGTACTAATATATACTATAGACTTACATGTAGCTTTGCCTTGGTTGTATTGTATTGGCATTGTATTGGAAGTTTAGTCTCCTCCATTTTCACCTAAGATTAGTGGGTTTAATTTGTTCATTGACTATTATTCAGTACGGTATCATTTTTTTAAAATTTTTAATTTTTAATTTTGTTTTACAAGTAAGTTGAAGTACTGTTAAGTGTATTTGAATATTTTTAAAACTTTAAAAAGATAAATAAATGAGATAGATGTTGAACCCAACAAGTGTCTCACTGGAAAAGTGAATGATATTCATTTATGAGACATGGGTTTAATCTACTCCCTTTACAAAGTGTATGCCCATTGTCAAAGGGTTAAGAATATCTATGAACAGATTGGTGCATGGTGATGTTTTGCACGAAATTAAATAAAACATCTACCATTTTTGGGGTTTGGGGCTTGCTAAGATTTGAGGGAATTGTTCGATAATTCAAATGGTAACCGGTGAGAAGTATTATTTTGAAAAAAACGAACAATATATCTCAAAACTAGTCTTATCGGACGACCATCGAAGGAGATAAGAGTACTTTCACGTCAAAACTTTAGATGAATTTTCGTCAAATTTGAGTGAATTTCGTGAATAACCAATATGATGGGATGAAAGAGAAAAATGGACAATTGCCAATGATGGCAAAAAAGTTTAGTAGTGTTGGGCGTTCGATCGAGTCGAGTAAAAAAAATCGAGTTATTTGAGTTTGCAAGTCCTATTTTATGATTCAAACTTTATTAGAATTTTTTTCGAATCGAGTCGAGTTTATAAAATTCGACTCGAATCGAGTCGAGTTTTCAAGTTTCTGTACAAATTTAAGTGTATATAATATAATATATATATATATATACACACACACACACACGTTTGTGCACATATTGATTCTAATTTTAACGGTTTTTTATATGCATATACGATATACATATATATTTCGTCATATTTACACATGTGATATACATATACCATACAAAATTGATTGACTCGACTCGAATATGGAAACTGATAAACTAATTACTAAAAATTTCGAGTTATTCGAATTTCTATTTTATAACTCATTTACATGTTAATTAACCGAATAGTTAAGGCTAAACGATTTCAGTTAATCGAACTGCTAAAAATAATGGTTAATGGTTAATCTTAACTATTATTAATTTTTTTATATGTACATTTTCTTCACAAGATTAACTACATCAATCTCGAAGCCCTGTTATAATATACTATTAATATAATATTTTTTTCACAAGTGTCGAGTTATTAATATGGTTAAAGATGGTTCCAATTTAAATGACTTTCTATAATCGGTTATAGAAAGTCGTTTAAATTGGAATCAATCAGTACCATGATATTATAAATGTTTACAATTAAATTTAAATAGAAACTCAAACAACTCGGCTTGACTCAAAAAAATTTAAAAATAGTTTAAGTGATAAAATATGACTTGCCAACTCGAGTTTTTGGCTAACCGAACCTGACCTGAAATTATGAAGGTTCCACCCGAACCGAACCCAAAACAAATAATTGTTTTCTTCCATTTTTAATTAAAAATAAAGGGATAATAAAAAATATATAAAAAAGTGTTGTGAATAAAATAAAGAAGAACAAGAATAAGAACAAGAAGAACAAAGAGATGAGAGAAAGAAGGAGATTTGTATTATTCTCAAATATAGACTTGTATACAATGCCTTCAATGAATCATCTATTTATAGGCATAAGAAGTACATAATACATTAAACTCTAATTCATAGAGATAATATTCCTAATAATAAATAAATTAAACTCCTTTGATAAAGTTCTAATCATGATAGACATCCACATAGATAAATATTCATAACACTCCCCCTTGGATGTCTATGAAGATAATGTGCCTCGTTAAAACCTTACTAAGATAAAAACCCAGTGGAAAAAAAATTCTTTAGTGAAGGAAAAAGAGTACACACATCTTTGATACGCATAACATGTTGCCTCATTAAAAACCTTACTAGGAAAACTCATTGGGACAAAACCTCGGTTAAGGGAAAAAGAGTGCAACGCGTATTTACTCCCCCTCATGCAAACATCACAGAAGATCTTTGAATCTTCATAATTTAATCTTGAATATCATTTTTCTAAAGATCGTGAGGGATGAAAAATTTGGAGTAATATGTGTTGCGACTAAAATTTTTTTAGAAAATATAATGTGCCTCGGGTGTCGCTCGGACGAATCGAGTTTTAAATTGGTTTTCGAAAAATTAGTCGGATTTATAAAAAATAGAGGAGTCGCCACCGGCCATTTAAAAATGGTAGACCGGACACCGAAATAAAACCAGAGATTTTTCTTTTGAAAATGGGTTCGGGAGTCGGTTACACGCGGGGAAGGATGAGCACCCCCGTCGTGCCCGAAAATCGGTACCAAAAACATTACCGCTCAATTAATATTAAATTTTGCGAATTAAAGTGACGATTCGTATCGAAATTTGGTTATACGGGTGAGTAAATTTTAAAAGTCTTAATATTCGAGAAGGAACGCCCGAACCACCACCACTACGACTGGTACTGGCCTCGTTCGTTCCCGAATAGAAAGACATTCGCATTGCAATTTATGAGTTCGAGATGCAACTAAAAAAACATAAACGAGACATACAAATATACACAGAGCCAAGCAAAAGGTATAAAAACATGAGAAGACATGTGCAAATAAAACTACACAATGTATTAAGTTACGACAAGAAATATAATATAGATAAACTATATAAAATCATGCTTGGTATACGATTATATAAAATTAATCTACGTGTAACATTACTCTAAAAATGCAACAACACAACAAAACCGAAATTAAAATATTAATATCAAACATGAATATGAATTTTAAGGGATTGAAATTTAGAAACTTTTAAAAGCTAGAGGGACCAGGGAAGGAATTTACGCTTTGAGAAAGTGAATGGTCACCAGAATCTTTTAAAGTATAAGGGAAAAAAGGAAATAAAACCCATTTTACTTCGAGATCAGATTCAACGTTTCGGGGGACTAGATTGAAAGGTTTCGCAACGTTCTGAGGACCAGAAAGGGAATTAAACTATTAAAAAATGTTAAATCGTCAAAACAAGGACCAATTTTAAAAGACGCTGAAATCTGTAGGGACCGAAATGGTTATTAAACCATTCGGTGTCGACTGAAGCAAATTAGGGGACGAAATTGAAAACAACTTTAAAACAACAGTGACCAGAGATGGTATTTACAAAACGCGGAGACCCCTGCAGGGGTATTTTAGAAACGCGGGAGGGCTTAAATTGGTAAATAAACCAAATTTAAAACACAAACAGGCTATAAAAATTCATTTTAAAGAAACGGTAATCCTTTTGCCCATTTCGGATTAAAACACAGGCTCTCCCCTCTTCCCCTCTTACCCGACGCCAGAAGCCACATCGGCCGTGCTACCGGCGACCAGGGTAACCAAAAGCAAAAAAAAAAAACGCCTCCTTTTCCTCTATTTTGCTTAGAAAAAAACTGAAAATAAAAAAAGACTTTCCCCCTAGAAAACTTTGGTTCGAAAACCCTAAAAAAAGACCTTTCCCGTTGAGATTCCGACGGCTCACTCCGACGACCTCCCAGACGGAAGCCAAGAGTTTGTTGCCGGCACAACTCGAAACAAATGGGAAACGGTTCCCGATCGGTAAAAAAAAACAAAACTCCTCTATTTTTTGGGATTGATTTTTTTTATGCATGTAATCGAAAGAATCGAAGAAGGGATACCTCTGAAGGTTTCGTTTTTATTGATTTTCTCTCTGTAAAATTCCCCCCCCCCCTTACAATGGTTTTTTGTTCGGATTTTATATCCGAAACTATTACATGCAAAAATCTCTTTTTTCTCTTTGTTCTGCTCTCTCTGATACATGCTTGTCTAGTTGACATTGCGTCTCGATTTATTGTTTTTTGTTTTTTTTCTCTGTGATTCTGGTCTCTGATGCTTCTGGTTGATATTTTTTGATTTTGCTTTAATCGCATTTTGGGTTTCTGATTTTTCTGTTTTGCGTTCTGATGTTGCTGGACTTGCCCGATCGGGAGAGACGTGCCGGTGTTGGCAGCGGAAACAGAGGTGGCAGAGGAGGGGTCACGGGCATGCGCGCGTGGGAAGCAAAACGTCGCGCGTGGAGACTCCAAGGGGCGCGCGTGAGCGTGTGCGGGTTCCAGATCCTTCTCTGCGCCGATCTGGGACCGTTGGATCGCGTTTTGATCCAACGGCTATGATGAGGCGGCGCGACATCTTCAATGAGGGGCATCTAGGGTTTGTGACCTAGAGCGATCTGGGCCGTTGATCAAGCCAGATCCAACGGTAAAGGGGCGTGCGACGCCAAGACATTAGGGCTCCTCCTAGGGTTTCTTTTTGCGGGTGCAATCTGGACCCTTGGATCTACCAGATCCGACGGCTGTGGGCTGAGGCGGCGGCTGCACATAAAAAAATGGGATTAGGGTTTTTACAATGGATTGGGCTTTTTATTGGGCTATTATTAAATCTGTATAATTCGGGCTTATTGTAATTTATTTGAAGTATGGACTCTTACTTATTTTAATCAAAGTTTAGATTTTATTTACTTATGTCCAATTTTATTATAATTATAATAGTGATATCTGGTAATAATAATAATAAGTATGATAATAATAATAATAATAGTAATTATACCTACTGGCAAACAACAAAAATAATATGAATAATATTATGATAATGACAATGGTAGATATCGGTGCCAAATATATACATGCAAACAAATGCGTATATATATATATATATAATAATACATAGTATGGTAACAATATGTATTATACTAATAAATAATATGATGATAACAAGTCATGACACACATATATATATATATATATATATCTTTTTTTTCTCTTTTTTTTACCCAATATAAGCCCATTAACAGTTCAAACTTAAAGGGGTCTGAAGTCCGGACAAAATTAGTGATTACAACTGCCCCTCTTTGCTTATACTTGTGGAACAAGAATAAAGCAAAGACCATAAACACTAATTTTGTCCTACTTCCCTGTTGGTCGGTTTACTCCCGATGCAGCCACGTGATTCCAAGCAACTCCTCTTCCCAACGCCTTCTGATCATGAGTTCTCCCCTCGATGCCCCAAACAGGTAGACAAAGAGTTTTTTTTTTGTTATTTACAGATTTCCATTCTCCAAGTGCCCGAACAGATAGGCGGGTTCTATTCTCCAAGTGCCCAATCGATGAGCAGATTTCGAATATCTTTCTCTTCTCTTTTCGAAAAAAACAAGCTGGTTATTCAAACGACCTTGCCTTCCCTTTCACGGTCTAAAAGCAAGCTGAAATTCCAAATACTTTTGCCTCCCCTTCGCGGCCAAAAGGCGAACTTGGGCGTCCAAGTGGATTTGCTCTCCCTTCACGGTCGTAAAGCAAACTGATCATAATTATATCTGTCCAACTTCCATGTTGGACGATTTACTCTCCTGGAGCTGCAACGCGCTACACCGAGTAATTTTCTCTTTGAAGCCTTAAGAATATGAGTTCTCTCTCTATAGAACTCATTCCCTTGGCATGTTCTTCGAGTGACAGTTCTTCCTATACAGAACTCTCGTCCTCGTATTTCTGAAATCAAAGATCTCCCAAATCCTTTCCCTATAGGACCCTTCGCTTTCGAGATCCTGAAGCCTTAGGATTCTAAGTTTTTTCTCCACTAAACTCATCTTCCTTAGCGTACTCTTCGAGTAATAGTTTCTTCTCTATGGAAATCTCGTCTGAAATCAAGGATCTACAAGTCCCCTCTCCGTAGGACCCTCCACTTTCGAGATCCTGAAGTCGCAAGTTCCTCCTATATAGATCTTGTTTGGACCCTTTCTCTGTAGGATCCTTTATCTTGAAATCTGTTGGCAAGCTTGAAAGCTTTCATCTGAAATCCTTGAGTGACGAACATGGAAGGTTTCACCTGACATTCTGGAGTGGCGGCTTGAAAGGCTTCGCCTGAAATCCTTTTAGTTCTCGCTTTATCGTTTTCTCCTCATCCCAAGAGGTATTCAATTTGTCTTTCAAAAATCTGTGAAAAGAGATAAAAATGCTATGATGGTATGAGTTAGCATGCTCCTAACCTAGGGACGCCTAACTACTCGTGATGCATGACATGGGTTTGCAAGTTATTTAGTCATATTAATTCTATTGACATCGTGTCCTTTGGTGCTGCTTCTTGCTTTGATTGCCTCTCTTCTCGGTTCTCCCGGACCAATGTTCTTCTTCTTCTCATCTTGACCCACTTCTTGAATTGTCTGCCTCAAAGTGCTCATGCAGGTTTTCACCTTGAACCCTCCGTCTCTTCTTCTTCTTCTTTTTCTTTTCCTTTCTTTTCTTTTCTTTTTTGTTGTTGTTGCTTTGTTTTTTGTTTTTTCTTCTTTCTTTTCTTCTACCGACTTTTGATTGCCTAAATAGGTAGGCAGATTTCCATTCTCCAAGTGCCTGAACGGATAGGCAGGTTCCATTCTCCAAATGTCCGAATAGATGAGCAGATTGCACGCTTCAAATACCCGAATAGGTGGGTAGGGTTCCATTCTTCATGTACCTGAACGGATAGACGTGTTCTATTCTCCATGTGCCCGAATAGATGAGCGGGTTGTATGCTTCAAATACCCGAATAGGTGGGTAGGGTTCCATTCTTCATGTACTTGAACGGATAGACGTGTTCTATTCTCCATGTGCCCGAATAGATGAGCGGGTTGTATGCTTCAAATACCCGAATAGGTGGGTAGGGTTCCATTCTTCATGTACCTGAACGGATAGACGTGTTCTATTCTCCATGTGCCCGAATAGATGAGCGGGTTGTATGCTTCAAATACCCGAATAGGTGGGTAGGGTTCCATTCTTCATGTACCTGAACGGATAGACGTGTTCTATTCTCCATGTGCCCGAATAGATAAGCAAATGTCATATATATTTGTCTCGAGCTTTGAGTATCTATCTCCTTTGCTCTAAAATCTTGGCTTTTAGTTTCTGTCTCATTTGTCACGAGTTTGTGATCTGAAGCGTTCCACTTGAATTTCGCCTCAATCCCCAAAGTGTCTTTTGGGTTTTCACTGTGTCTTCTCTTTTCTTTGTTCTCTTTCTTTTTTTTTTCTCTTTTTGGGCACTCCTTTGAGTTTTCATCTTGAAGTCAACTTCTCTCTTTTTCGCTTCTTCTTGAAGGGAGGACTTACACTAATTAGAATCCCATTGCTCCCACTTGCTTTAGGCTTATGTATCTTCTAACTGACCTCTGGTTAATGTCGACTGCTTTAAATGGTGTCTTCTGTCCAAAGATGCCACCAATTTTTGGCCCTTGTTCCTCTAAATTCGTGGTCAATAGCGCCTCTTCTAAATTTCGCTCATTTGCCCCAAAGTGCCTTTAGGGTCCTTGACTTCTCTTCTTCTTCTTTTCTATCTTTCTCCTTTTCTTAGGCGTACTTCTGCCTTCATCGCCTTTTGTCGAGTTGATTTCAGATCACTTACTGTCTCATCTTAGTGCGCGGCGCACACGATCCTTCTTGGGACATTCCTTTAGCGAGATGCTTAGGCTCCGAGGGTAACTTCTTTTCCACGACTCTCAATGTCAAAATGTTCTATTCCAACACTTCTCAGCGAAGGTTGACTTCATAACTTGTCATTCCACCGAAGGCGGTCTTGACATTTCAACTGGTGGTATTCGTCGTCTAGTAGGAAAGTTTGAACCTCCGATGGTGCCCCTCTGGGTACTGATGGCTTTACCTCGAGCCACGATCAGTCCGCTTGTTCATTCTCATGTAGAAGACTTATGCAAGTGATTGAGTAATAATTTTATTATGAAAATATACATTTGAAGAATCATGTCAAGTGAAATCAAGTTTTTGGGTCTTCGAAAAAGGTTGACCCGAGTGAAATTTTCCGAGTGTTGTAGGGATGCACATATAAAATCTTTTCTAGGCTATTAGGCTTCCGAGAGGAGCGACTCCTATACTTAGTTTCTACCCAATTTAAAGGTGGCTCTCTTTACCTCACTAACTCACCATGCCCCATCCTTCCCTCTCTTCTGATCTCAATCAGGCATTAGAAGTGTGGCAATCCTTGAAGAAAGGTTAACCCCGATAGGCGGAATGTGATCTGAAGACAAATTCATCCTTTCGTGCATGGTCCAAATGGTCTTTTATGGCTTGTAATGTATGCTAAGGCTCACGGCTATGAAAGAAAGGGTAAATAGGCCCAAACAAGTGTTTAAGGGTGGTGAAACCAAGGATCAACTCTTCCAATCTAAAGTCTCAATAATGCTCCGATGAAATGCTATTTCTTTTCTGGCTTCTTTGGATCGCTCTAGACTGCCCCTTTTTGTTGGGGTTTTCACCCTAGAGTTCATTTCCTTTTATCAAGCGTAGTTTCGGATCAAGTTGCGCCTTTGTATTGTACTGGTGCAGGCTCTTGCTCAAAGGTGAACAGTTTTTCGAGGCTCATCTAAGCAGAGATTCATTTGGATAGGGGATCCTCTTGTCCCTTTTCTTTATTCGTTTCTCTCCTTTTACAAAACTGCACTTTTCACTTTAGTGCTTTTGCTTTTGATTTCTTCAACTTTTATGTCGGTAGCTTTCGCCTTGATTCGGGTAGCTCTTTGAGCACCTACTTTTCTTTCGTTGTTTCCTTTTGATGCTTTTGCTGCTCAAACTGAAAATGTATTCAATGTATCTATTCTCTTTTATTTCCCCTCAAGGCCTCATCTTCATAGCCTAATCAGAATCCAATGTCAATTATTTGTCCATAGACTTCAATCTTTTCTTTGCCCCCGGTGTAGGGGTGATCCTTGGTTCGGGTTCAATCAGAAGAAAAAAAAATTGATAGGCTCAAACGGGGACCACAATGGGTATTTTTTTATTTTCTTTCTGTGTGAATGGAATTGAAGGAATGTCAATTGTCCTCCCATACACTGATATCAAAATTGGTCTTTAGGTGGTAGAAGTTTTAGGGTTATCACTTCATTCAAGAACCTTAGGCAACAATGCCCGAGAGGAAAATTCACTTAATGGGAGTGGCCCATTATTCCTAAACACTCGTTGTCACCCCTCTCTTGGCCTGAGTAGAACAGATGGTGCTTCCATTCGTATCATTCCTACAACATTTGGGTTTTTTTTCTTTTCAAAGTATTAAGGTCATTTTTTGTAAAAGTATATACATGTATGTTTTTAATAGAAAAACAATAAGGTTGTAACCATAAAGAATAAATGAAATGTTTAAAAGAAATTAAGGAATATAAAATGCTCGCAAAAGTCTCCTTCATTGAAAATAAAACAAACAAACATCACAAAAGCCCTTACAAGAGATGCTAGCTATCACGGGCCAACAGTACAAAGTTAAACATGCACATTAAAGAGGAAAAGATATGACAACAAAAGGTAGGATGCAACAGAAATTCCCCACCACCACGACACCGGACCCGACTTTTCGCGCTCGACCTTCCTACTTAAACTTAGGTTTTCCATTCTCGAAGGAAAACACTCTAGTCTCCACAAGCCTATAGATCATGCGCTTTAGAAACGCACACTCTTCCGTTGTGTGGCTGAAATCTTCGGAATGATATTCACACAGAACCCTGGCACCAAACACATTGGTATTAAAATAGGCGTACCGCTTCGGGGGTGGTGGCCTCAGGAGTTTGTTCTGAATCAGCAGAGGTAACAGCTCTGAATTGGTCATCGGGAAACACACCTTCGTCTTCTTGTCAACCTCTCCTACAACGTTCTCTGTGGCTTTCCTTTTTTCCCTTTTCCTTAGATAAGGCTCACTTTCTTCAATTTTATCGGGGTCGATCGCTTTTTTAGGTTCTTTCGGAAATTCTTTCGATCCCATAAGTAGGTCTGACCCTTCCTTAGTATGATCAGGACAGCCACTGATGTTCGTAAATATTGCTGATGCTTGCGACTTTGCCTTATCCACCTCTTTCACCACAGCAACTTGACCTCTTCCTCGCTTCATCTCATTATCCGCAGTTGGAAACCTGATTACCAAACCTGGACTTTTTGTCTCAAATTCCAACACCCCAAGGTTTAGGAGAACCTAGATTTTGCGCTTAAAATTTGTGCATTTCTCGATCGAATGCCCCCGAATTCCGACGTGGTAATCACAATGCTCTTCCTTACGGAACCAACTGGGGTACGGAGGTGACGGGGTTTTAACAAAGCAAGGTGCCACCACTCGAGCATGCAACAACTTTGAATACAGCTCTTGGCAAGTGAAAGGGCTGGGGGTGAACTGATCATTCCCTTTCTCAATCCCTTTCATCTTCTTTGAACCTTGAGGACTCCCGACCATAGTTTGAGGTTGCGAAGTCATAACATTCTTCGGGGCTTCTTGGTAGTCTTGTCGCTCTTGAGCTGATTCTTCCTTCGTTGGAGAAGACAAGCTTCTCCTAAGAGAATCTTCGATCTTATTTAACGCCAACTCAACGGGGAATTCTAAAGCAGTGCGGTTCACCTCATACTGGCCGATGATGGCCTGGTCCTCTTTAGGCAAAGCTTCTTTCGTCCCAATGTCATGGCCCACATTCTCACTATTCTCGGTCCGGGGGTTTCCCCTCACGCCGCTTCTTTCGGTCATCACGGCTATTATAGCCCTCAATTCACTAATTTGCCCCATCGTTTCATCTTGGAACGTCTTCACATACGCGATCGTCTCCTTCTGATTTCTAACCAACTGCTCGTGAAGCTGTTCAAGCATGTCCACCCTTGCTACTAGGTCATTCATACTTCCAACACTATATTGGCTAAAAACCGCTCCTCTATCCATTTTCTCTCTTTTTCTCTGACATGAGTGTTTTCCCCCGATTAGTAATGATGAAATGCCTTAAGTAAGTTTCAATGATGGATGTATTATGGACTCGAATCAACATATGCATGCTCATGAGATGGGTGCATGGCTCACAATTTTAATGCTGCTTTGAAATGATAGATGAAGCAAATGCTACAAATGTATGCAAGTCAAAGGTGTTGGTCATATAGGTGATTCCCCTTAGGTCAACTTTCATTTGAACGTAAAAGAGGCTCCTTGTTACAAGATAGTCATAGCAAAAGTCCTATGGGTACTCTTCTTGTCCCCTAATCATGATCAAGGAAATGAAAACTTCGGCTAAAAAGCTGGGGCCAGATTTGCTTTCTTCTCTAGCAATTCAAGACCCTCTAAAACTGCTGATATCAAGTCTCGGAAAACAAACTATCTCCTCGAAGCTGAATCCATCTCTTGACTCTATCCAAGCCCTTTTCGGTTGCCCCGCTCTTTCTGGCCGCCTCTTTGCACTTGGTCCGGTAGTTTCATGACTTTGGATGTTCGGAGTAGCTCCGATCTTGCTTGATTTCCTCGGGATGGAGAAGGGTTGTGCTTCCTTCAATGGTATCTTCTACTGTGTGTTCGCTCGGTAAGCTGTTCCTTTATCATTTATGATTCAAATCTGACCGATGTCGGACTTGCTAATTGACACCATCCTTTCTAGCAACCTCACGTCCATAATGATAGCCTTTGATTGGGTAAAACCACCTTGACTCAACACCTTTATGTCATGAAATGCATGCGAGAATAAATACAAAAAGATCATAAGAAAAATCGTTAGTGTCAGATAAACATGATAAGAAAAAGGCAAGCATGAAAGCAAGCAACCCTACTTATCCCGTCTAATAAACCTAGGTTGTCCGCATGGCTCTAAAAGGGGTGGGTGATCTAGTTCTCTACATGCAGTTTTGGTTCTAGGAGGTACTCGAACTGTCCTTGTTGTCCCCTTCTAAGGGTAGCAAGGCCCCCGGTCATCACCCATTATAGGCTCCTCTCAACCGAGTTCAATTCGAAGGGACCCTTTCGCTATATCCGGATGGAGAAACGATATTCCCACGAAGATATAGGGTACTCGAGCCCCGAAGGTACTTGCTAGGCCCAGACGGAGGAACAATATCCACACGAAAGCACTAGCGTTTTCCCCCCACTTAAACAAACGGGTTTAAATGCCAATTTTAAATGCGTTTAAAATAAACTCGCACTTATAAACAAATATCGATCGATTTGGTCACTTTAATTCGCAACTTCTAATATTAATTGAGCGGTAAAGTTTTTTTGGCTCGACCCTCTTTTTGTTTTTGAAAACAAAATTTTAGTCCCCAGCGGAGTCGCCATCTGTTGCGACTAAAAAAATTTCAGAAAATATAATGTGCCTCGGGTGTCGCTCGGACGAACCGAGTTTTAAATTGGTTTTCGAAAAATTAGTCGGATTTATAAAAAATAGAGGAGTCGCCACCGGCCATTTAAAAATGGTAGACCGGACACCGAAATAAAACCAAAGATTTTTCTTTTGAAAATGGGTTCGGGAGTCGGTTACACGCGGGGAAGGATGAGCACCCTCGTCGTGCCTGAAAATCGGTACCAAAAACATTATCGCTCAATTAATATTAAATTTTGCGAATTAAAGTGACGATTCGTATCGAAATTTGGTTATACGGGTGAGTAAATTTTAAAAGTCTTAATATTCGAGAAGGAACGCCCGAACCACCACCACTACGACTGGTACTGGCCTCGTTCGTTCCCGAATAGAAAGACATTCGCATTGCAATTTATGAGTTCGAGATGCAACTAAAAAAACATAAACGGGACATACAAATATACACAGAGCCAAGCAAAAGGTATAAAAACATGAGAAGACATGTGCAAATAAAACTACACAATGTATTAAGTTACGACAAGAAATATAATATAGATAAACTATATAAAATCATGCATAGTATACGATTATATGAAATTAAGCTACGTGTAACATTACTCTAAAAATGCAACAACACAACAAAATCGAAATTAAAATATTAATATCAAACATGAATATGAATTTTAAGGGATTGAAATTTAGAAACTTTTAAAAGCTAGAGGGACCAGGGAAGGAATTTACGCTTTGAGAAAGTGAATGGTCACCAGAATCTTTTAAAGTATAAGGGAAAAAAGGAAATAAAACCCATTTTACTTCGAGATCAGATTCAACGTTTCGGGGGACTAGATTGAAAGGTTTCGCAACGTTCTGAGGATCAGAAAGGGAATTAAACCATTAAAAAATGTTAAATCGTCAAAACAAGGACCAATTTTAAAAGACGCTGAAATCTGTAGGGACCGAAATGGTTATTAAACCATTCGGTGTCGACTGAAGCAAATTAGGGGACGAAATTGAAAACAACTTTAAAACAACAGTGACCAGAGATGGTATTTACAAAACGCGGAGACCCCTACAGGGGTATTTTAGAAACGCGGTAGGGCTTAAATTGGTAAATAAACCAAATTTAAAACACAAACAAGCTATAAAATTCATTTTAAAGAAATGGTAACCCTTTTGCCCATTTCAGATTAAAACACAGGCTCTCCCCTCTTCCCCTCTTACCCGACGCTGGAAGCCACATCGGCCGTGCTACCGGCGACCAGGGTAACCAAAAGCCAAAAAAAATGCCTCATTTTCCTCTATTTTGCTTAGAAAAAAACTGAAAATAAAAAAGACTTTCCCCCTAGAAAACTTTGGTTCGAAAACCCTAAAAAAAGACCTTTCCCGTTGAGATTCCGACGGCTCACTCCGACGACCTCCCATACGGAAGCCAAGAGTTTGTTGCCGGCACAACTCGAAACAAATGGGAAACGGTTCCCGATCGGTAAAAAAACGAAACTCTTCTATTTTTTGGGATTGATTTTTTTTATGCATGTAATCGAAAGAATCGAAGAAGGGATACCTCTGAAGGTTTCGTTTTTATTGATTTTCTCTCTGTAAAAATTTTTCCCCCCTTACAATGGTTTTTTGTTCGGATTTTATATCCGAAACTATTACATGCAAAAATCTCTTTTTTCTCTCCGTTCTGCTCTCTCTGATACATGCTTGTCTGGTTGACATTGCGTCTCGATTTATTGTTTTTTATTTTTTGTTTCTCTGTGATTCTGGTCTCTGATGCTTCTGGTTGATATTTTTTTATTTTGCTTTAATCGCATTTTGGGTTTCTGTTTTGCGTTCTGATGTTGCTGGACTTGCCCGATCGGGAGAGACGTGCCGGTGTTGGCAGAGGAAACAGAGGTGGCAGAGGAGGGGTCATGGGCATGCGTGCGTGGGAAGCAAAACGTCGCGCGTGGAGACTCCAAGGGGCGCGCGTGAGCGCGTGCGGGTTCCAGATCCTTCTCTGCGCCGATCTGGGACCGTTGGATCGCGTTTTGATCCAACGACTATGATGAGGCGGCGCAGCATCTTCAATGAGGGGCATCTAGGGTTTGTGACCTGGAGCGATCTGGGCCGTTGATCAAGCCAGATCCAACGGTAAAGGGGCTTGCGGCGCCAAGACATTAGGGCTCCTCCTAGGGTTTCCTTTTGCGGGTGCAATCTGGACCCTTGGATCTGCCAGATCCGACGGCTGTGGGCTGAGGCGGCGGCTGCACATAAAAAAATGGGATTAGGGTTTTTACAATGGATTGGGCTTTTTATTGGGCTATTATTAAATCTGTATAATTCGGGCTTATTGTAATTTATTTTAAGTATGGACTCTTACTTATTTTAATCAAAGTTTAGATTTTATTTACTTATGTCCAATTTTATTATAATTATAATAGTGATATCTGGTAATAATAATAATAAGTATGATAATAATAATAATAGTAATAATACCTACTGGCAAACAACAAAAATAATATGAATAATATTATGATAATGACAACGTCAGATATCGGTGCCAAATATATACATGCAAACAACATGCGTATATATATATATATAATAATACATAGTATGGTAACAATATGTATTATACTAATAAATAATATGATGATAACAAGTCATGACACACACACACACACATATATATATATATCTTTTTTTCTCTCTTTTTTTTACCCAATATAAGCCCATTAACAGTTCAAACTTAAAGGGGTCTGAGGTCCGGACAAAATTAGTGATTACAATATGTTCCATGATGTATCCACTTTCAAACTGTGATATACATCTTGCGTTATCTTCACACAAGATGGCTTTTATCATATCTTGTAAAAGTAAATCCACATATCTTTTGGATATGTTGGGTCAATAGTCTTAGCCAAACACATTTTTTTTTGGCTTACCTCGTGCATAATAATTATTTCTACGACATTTGAGGAGGCACCAATGAATGTTTGAAGATCTAAATGTAATGATCTTTGTATATTCATAGATATTTCTTGACCAACTAATATATAGTGCTTCAAGACCAAGTAAAGATATAATTATCTTTATTCACATCCAACAATCTTACAACTATTGGGATACTCAATAGATATGCTCTATTCATATTGAATCTTCTTTAAGATTCTTTCAGCTTATGTATATTCATAGACAAAAGAAATATATAAAAATGCTCGATCTTCAGGTCGAGATAAACTTGATGTCAAGATTCAAGTACTTGTATTGAAAGTACTTCATGAGTTTCCAATTTGAAGCTCTTTAGGAGTTCTAAAATTATCATAATGGATCTTGATCCAAACTCCTTTATAAAATACATAAGGAAATCTAATCATTCTTATAGTATTTTCTCAATTAGTATTCACTAAGGCGATTATACCAAATGCGCCAAAATATTCATGAGACATGTCTAAATAAATTTCCTCAGAAATTTTCAAATGCTTATAGCATTTTAGATCCTTCAAGGATAAATATGGATCCACAAATAATTAGACGCATGTAAAATTTTCAAAACTGCCAAAGTAATTGCATCCACCATGAAGTAATTAAAACTTTTCATAAATCATAGTTCAAGTCGTATTTACGACTACTTATTTGTGCCTCACTTGCATTACACCTTTAGGTGTTTAGACTGCTGGTCCAAATACTTCTATTTTAGAAGTTCAAAGCGTCTTTCAACATTGGCCAATTCAATATCTATATGTTGGGATGTTTGGGGCTCGATTCGTTCAACCGATTTTGCTCACCAAGTGGTGGAGAGGTGGATATTTGGGTGGAAGGGTTGTGGAAGCTAGAAAGAATATTGACACAAAGATTTATAGTGGTTCGGCCTTCTAACAAGCACCTACATCCACTATCTTAGCTCCCCACTAAGGATTTCACAATCAATCCACTAATTGATTTGTCCCCTTTTCTAGGATTAGGAGGAAACCCTTACAACCGATCAAGCTTCTACCCAAGCCTTGATCAAAACCCTCTTTTACAAAGAGATAAAGAAAGCAAACTTAAACCCTCTAATAGGTATTTGTTTGCACAATGAAGCACTCACCCAAAACCTAGAACACTTGAGCAAATTTGACAATTTTGGCTCACTAGTGTTTGTCTATACAAGAAATGACAAATTAAGCACTAAGACAATTTCTTGATCATTTGTTGATTGACAATTGAAGCATTAGTCTTCTCTTGATGCTTGGAGGTCCCTTTTATACTCCCAATTGAGTTTATAACCGTTTAGGACCGTTGGGGTTGAAATAGAGTCGTTGGAGCCTTTAATTCCCTCCATAAATGCAGTTCTGCAGCTCCCCGTTTCGAAACGCTCGAAGCCGTTTCGAAACACTCTTAATGTAGAAAGAGTCGTTGCAGTCTGTCAGGGTACCCGTTTCGGAACACCCCCTTGCCGTTTCGGAACGCGTATCGAAACGCCCTTAGCCCGTATCGAAACGACCTACATTTAAAAGTTAGTTGGGAAAGAGCCGTTGGGATGTTTATGACCGTTGTGGTCAGTGCCACGTGGGCGTATCGGAACGGCCTAGCTGTTTCGAAACGCTAAGGCCCGTTTCGATACGAGTATCGAAACGTTTTGGCCACTGGAGGCACCTGTTTCGAAACGCCCTAAGGTGTTTCGAAACACTTGGTCAGTTTTGTGAAAATTGGCCTTTGAAAACATGAAAAACCTTTATGAAAAATCCCTTAAATATTATTTCAAGTTGTTTGGACTTTGGAAATGTTTTAAATACTTTTTAAATCAGTCCAAAACATTTTTCAATTATTATATCAAAACATTAGTTCTACAATCTCCCCCTTTTTGATATAATAAAACCACTTGAAAAATTGTTTGGAATTCTCCCCCTTTAACTTTAAAAATGTGAATAAGAGATTAAAATTTTAATTCAAATAAAGCTCCCCCTTATTCATTTGAAAATTCAATTTTTCAAATCATTTCTCCCCCTTTTTGTTATATCAAAAAGATTTAAAACATTAAGTTCAAAAATAACAATAGAGGTAAAAATTTGACAAAAATGAGAATTTGGTTTTAAAATGGCTCCCCCTTACTCAAAGCATCATTGAAATGTTAGTCCAACATATATGATCATCTAGTTGAATAAACTAAAAATAAAACAAATAAATGCTAAAAACAACTAGAATTTTTACCAACACTTGAACTCAAGGTAGGATGTGAAGCCTTCCTTCTTCAAGTGTTCTCCCTTGTGTGCATGGAGCTCCCCCTCAATGTTTGACTTGTTGAACATCTCCATCACACCTACAATAGACAATCAAGTAACTTTTGGTATCCAAATTGCTTTGGATCCATAAACGTTAGTTGCACAAAATTTAGTCCCCTTAGGAATCCATTTTTCAATTTCATCCTTTTTAATTGAAGTATTAAGTCCTTTTGGGACCCAAATACTTCTAAAACATTTACCATTTATAAATCTAGGGGCACTAGATTGTCTAACATAAAAATTTGATTTTCCAAAATTGTTTTTCTTTTCAAGCTCTTTGGAAATCAAATCTTTTTCTTCTTGAACATTTTGAAGCAATTTTTGTAGATCAAAACATTTTAATTCAAACTCTTCAAGTTTTGCTTCAAGTTCAAGTTTGGTTTTAGAAAGCAAATCATTTTGAATTTTTAACTTTGAAATCAATTTATTGTTTTTCAAAATGTGGCTTTTAAAATATAAAACCAAATCATCATAGGCATCTTGTAATTCATCAAAGGAATAGGAACATGAAGTAGATGAATTAGAAGTTACCCTTGAATCTTCTTCGATGGCCATAAGGCAAAGGTTGGCTTGTTCGTCGTCGGTGGAGTCTTCATCACTCCAAGTAGCCAATTGTGCCTTCTTCTTATGGCTTGAAGTGCTTGCCCTCTCCTTTCTTTTAGGTTCTCGTTCAAGCTCTCTCAAGGCTTTCTTCATGAAAGGGGCACACTTCTTGAAGAGATGAACTATCTTTTCATCTTCATCCTCCTCTTCACTTGAGTAGACATGATGGCAAGTGGAGGATTTGAGAGCCATGGCACTAGCATTGATGCCAAGCCCTTTGATTTTCTTCTCTCCCATAGCTCTAATTTCTTCCCTCTTCTTCTCATCCTCTTTGTTCTTCTTCATGATTTGATGAGTAAGAAGTGACCCCATTAGTTCATCAAGCTTCAAAGTCTTCAAATTTTTGGCTTCGATGATGGCGGTCCTCTTTGAGTCCCAAGACTCGGGAAGTGAGTAGATGAGCTTTCGAACAAGCTTCTCCTCCGGGATGGCTTCTCCATAGCCTTTGAGACCATTGGTGATGGTGGAGAACCTATCAAACATCTTCTCGATGTTCTCTTCCGGATCCATTTTGAAGTTTTCATACTCAAGGGTTAGGAGCCCAATCTTGGTCTCCTTGACTTCATTTGTCCCCTCGTATGTGACTTCAAGCTTGTCCCATACCTCCTTGGCACTCTCACAAGAAGACATCTTCTCATAGATGGATGGACCAAATGCACAAAATAGAATGTGCAAGGCTTTGCAATTTAGCTCCATCTTCTTGCGATCGTCGGCACTCCACTCCGCTTTACTTCTTTGAGGCACGAACGGAGCATCTTCAACTACATCCCATAGCTTGTAATCTCTTGATTTGATGAAGAATTTCATCTTTGTCTTCCAATGGGCGTAGTGGTCTCCGTCAAAGAAAGGCGGTTTGTCGATTGATTGTGCCATTTGAGCCGGTTGATGAAAAAGTGATCGAGCTTGTTGGATCTTCTCAATAGGATGTTAATCCTCACCGATTGAGCCAAGCTTTGATACCAATTGTTGGGATGTTTGGGGCTCGATTCGTTCAACCGATTTTGCTCACCAAGTGGTGGAGAGGTGGATATTTGGGTGGAAGGGTTGTGGAAGCTAGAAAGAATATTGACACAAAGATTTATAGTGGTTCGGCCTTCTAACAAGCACCTACATCCACTACCTTAGCTCCCCACTAAGGATTTCACAATCAATCCACTAATTGATTCGTCCCCTTTTCTAGGATTAGGAGGAAACCCTTACAACCGATCAAGCTTCTACCCAAGCCTTGATCAAAACCCTCTTTTACAAAGAGATAAAGAAAGCAAACTTAAACCCTCTAATAGGTATTTGTTTGCACAATGAAGCACTCACCCAAAACCTAAAACACTTGAGCAAATTTGACAATTTTGGCTCACTAGTGTTTGTCTATACAAGAAATGACAAATTAAGCACTAAGACAATTTCTTGATCATTTGTTGATTGACAATTGAAGCATTAGTCTTCTCTTGATGCTTGGAGGTCCCTTTTATACTCCCAATTGAGTTTATAGCCGTTTAGGACCGTTGGGGTTGAAATAGAGTCGTTGGAGCCTTTAATTCCCTCCATAAATGCAGTTCTGCAGCTCCCCGTTTCGAAACGCTCGAAGCCGTTTCGAAACACTCTTAATGTAGAAAGAGCCGTTGCAGTCTGTCAGGGTACCCGTTTCGGAACACCCCCTTGCCGTTTCGGAACGCGTATCGAAACGCCCTTAGCCCGTATCAAAACGACCTGCATTTAAAAGTTAGTTGGGAAAGAGCCGTTGGGATGTTTATGACCGTTGTGGTCAGTGCCACGTGGGCGTATCGGAACGGCCTAGCTGTTTCGAAACGCTAAGGCCCGTTTCGATACGAGTATCGAAACGTTTTGGCCACTATAGGCACCTGTTTCGAAACGCCCTAAGGTGTTTCGAAACACTTGGTCAGTTTTGTGAAAATTGGCCTTTGAAAACATGAAAAATTCCTTAAATATTATTTCAAGTTGTTTGGACTTTGGAAATGTTTTAAATACTTTTTAAATCAGTCCAAAACATTTTTTAATTATTATATCAAAACATTAGTTATACACTATACTTCTGGATAGATTTTTATACAAGATCCTCGGTTTCTTTCTTTACTTCTATAGAAGTATTTTATGTAAAATTATTTGTAAAATCGTTGTCGACAACTTTCCAATTTTCTGGTTCCATTCTCGTAATGACATAACTTATCGAGATCTCTTCAAGATTTCAATCTTTATTTCAGGTACCTGAAACTCTTATAGAGTTTTATTATTTGTTATGTCTTGGGTCTCTTCAGGAGCACCCGCCTCCAATATATGACCATCTCATATTACTTTCTATTTACGAGAATTTTGATCATTGGAACCATTTCAACTATCATGCTTCATGCATGATTTACATTCTCTCGCTCTAACATGTAATTTAAACTTAGAGCATTTCAGCTGGTATATGAGACTTAATTACTCTCATTGGGTCAGTAAATATGTCTGGCAGTTGACATGTAATAACATGAATTATCTTATGAACTTCTAGTTCATATACGAGGATCTAGATAATGATAATTCATTTTCCTCTATCCAGCTGATTATTATCTCCCCTGATGTTGAGAAAAATCATGTCATAAATGATTCTCCAATTAATGTTTAAGAATTTAAACATAAAAGGAGACTCGTACTCAATATATATTCTCAACCCTTTTTATTTACCCATTTTGTGCGTTGTGGTGAAGCAATTCATATCGCACATTCAAAAATCATAAATGGGAAATGTATGGTTTCTGACCAAAAACCAATCATAACGGGGAGTTTATTATAACTCGTTGGCTTGATGCGTATAAGTGTTGCTATATGGAAACACCATATAAATAATAACTCTTTTGTCCTCATAGTTTAGCTATTAAATAGGAGGCATCCAATTGAAATTTTGCTAAACTATATTTTTCATAATCAATAGGCTTTGTAATAACTGATATAGCCTAAAACATAAACCAACTAGCTTTTCAAGAAGAATAGTCTAACTGCATAATCTGAATCTTTTTAAAATCAATCTCACAAACTTCTGGTTGTAAGTCGATAAAACAATGTAGATGCATCTACTAAAATCATATAAAACTTTCTACATTTGTGGATATATGGGCCCATATTTCGTTCAGATATGCAAGACATACAGTCTTAACTTCAGTACAAGAACTTTAAGTTCTAATTCTTTTGGTAAGTGGGGATCATCTATATTCTTTGAGAACAAACAACACAAGAACTTCATGTTCTTTTAGTAAGTGGAATTGAATCAATTCCTTTAAGCAACACAAGAACTTCACGTTCTTTAATAAGTGGAATTTAATCCATTCCTTTGAGAATAAGCACCACAAGAACTACATGTTCTTTTAATACATGTGCATGTAAATCTCAATAATTTCTGCACCATTATTGATCAGGATGGTCTAACCGATCATGCCAACTATATATATGTGTATATATCTCTGAATTTGTAAACTTCTTTGTTTACCATAACATGTAATTCAATCTTACTCGTACATGTCTAGTACGACCATCAAAATTGTTCCTTTAAATAGGAATACATTTAGCTCTTTCGGAACTTTCAATTGAAATTATCTTTTGGTAGCAATATAGAGCTCTTCTAGAGCTTTCAACTGACTTTTTGGCTACCAAAACTTATAAACATATTGGCTTATTTCAAATGCCAATTGATAACATATGTTATCTATAATTCCCAAAGGGATAGTTTGCGAACACATATTGCTCTCTTTATGACTTTGACGAGTATAACGCACTGTGAATATGGAATAAAGTTCCATTTGACAATAACATATTTGCTCAACTAGAGCCTTTTGTGATATTAGTACTTCCGGATATAGTACTCACATTATTCCCTTGCATTTTAATTGAGAAATGCATAATTGTGCACCTTTCAAAATGTGCTTTGTTTCATTTACTTCAGGTAATGAAAATATGTACTTTGTATCATTCACTTCGAGGAATGAAAAATATAAAATATAGCACATCATATCAAGTCGATTATCTATCAGAGATAAACTTTCAGGTGCTCTTCTGAAGTATTGATATTTTAGTACTTTGAGAAATACTACTCATATTTCCCCTTGCATTTAAATGGGAAAAATATTTCTTATGCTTAAGTACAATATGAGTACTTGCATTATCTGCTAGGCATAAATAGCCACAATTCTAGGCATAAATAGCCACAATTCATTGTATATTGGGTAATGTTCACAAACAGTCCCTTTCGTTTGGTGTTTGTTCTAGTTTGGTCACCAGATTTCAAAACAGCTTATTGTGGTCCCTTACGTTTATAATCTGTTTTATTTTAGTCACTCTTCCGTCATTCTCCGTTAGAGAAGTAACGGCCGGCTGACATGGCAATTTTAAAATTAAAAAATTCCACGTGTATAATACACATCATACTAGAAAACAAAAATAACATGTTATATAACTGATATTTACGAACCTTTCGATGTTTTCGGCATTCTTTCTCTGGTTTTGGCTGCCGGAGTTGAAGACAAGGACGGCTTACCTGCCATGCCCGGCGATCTTCTCGCCGTGGAAATATGTAATCTGGGTCCTTTGCCGGGCGACGAATGGGGCTACACGGCGACTTTTGACAGGGAAAATGGTGGAGGATTTTTGACAGACCATTTTCCATGTGCAACTAAAGATGGCCTCTTACCTTACAAATTTGTTCAAGATTGAAGGGGGCATCCTTCCTGGAGTAACAGCTATTGTTGTAATACTAGCAACTTTGTTCCCTACACAATTTGGCGACCTTGCACCTGCTGGTGATGCGGTTGCTCTGGTTCTCATGCAGGTTTGAATATTTCAAGCTCGAATTGATTTGGCTTAATAATATGTTATTCGATTCGGTTCGACATGTATTGTTGTTCGTGACAGGTATTTTTTGGAGTGGTGGGTGCTAATGGGAGCTTATGGAATGTGATCAACACAGCACCCAGTATTTTCTTGTTTGCTGTGGTTCAAGTGTCTGTCCATCTTGCGGTGATGCTTGGACTTGGAAAGCTATTCGGTTTCAATCTAAAACTATTGCTTTTGGCATCGAATGCCAACATCGGTGTCCCGACAACTGCTTGTGGAATGGCCACAGCCAAAGGATGGGGCTCTTTGGTTGTTCCAGCAATTCTGTGAACTGGAATTCGATGATTTCAGGGTATGCACAAAACGGATTCTGTGAGGAAGCTTTGGAAATGTTTAAGAAAATGGAAAATGAAGGTTTCAAACCCGATGAAGTTATCATCACTAGTGTTTTATCTGCTTGTGCACAGTTAGGTGAATTAGATGTTGGAAAAGAAATCCATTATCGTATCAAGACGAAGGGAATGAAGGCTAATCAGTTATTTTCGAATGCATTATTGGATATGTATGCAAAATGCGGGGATTTAGGCCAAGCGAGGTCGATCTTTGAAGGAATGAGTCATAGGAAAACCGCCTGTTGGAATTCCATGATATCGGGTTTTACCATTCATGGAAAGAGCGAAGAAGCTCTAGAGTTTTTCAAAAGAATGGAAGAGTCAAACGAGATGCCGGACAACATCACTTTCCTTGCTTGCCGGAAGAAATCAAGAAAAAGGAAAAGGAAAAGGAAATGGGCAAAGAAAACCCTAATCAAACCAAGAAACGAACACCATCAGTAATGGCGTCCAACTCCACTCTCAAATCTTCTGTTTCAAAAAAGCTTCTTCACTTGCTTGCCGGCTTTAATTTCACTCCCGATAGCATCCGAGTTCTCGCTGTAACTACATTTCCTTTTCTTTCACCATTGAGAATGAGAACAAAGATTACTTTAAAGTTTGATAAACAATTCGCTGTTTCAGGATTACGTTGTTGTGCTTGTTTCTAATGGAAAATGTCAGTCTGAAGCAAAAGCTGAGTTGGAACCTTTTCTTGGTCATATCACCGCCGGCTTTGTATATTGGTGGAGTGGATACACGTGGAATTTTTTTTTAATTTTAAAATTGCCATGTCAGTCGGCCGTTACTCCTCTAACGGAGAATGACGGTAAAGTGACTAAAATAAAACAGATTATAAACGTAAGGGACCACAATAAGCTGTTTTGAAATTTGGTGACCAAACTAGAACAAACACCAAACGAAAGGGACTGTTTGTGAACATTACCCTTGTATATTTTATTCTGAAAGTAATCATATTCTTCAAATAATAAATTAACATAAATCGTAAATAAATAATATGTGAAATAAATAAACATAAAGCAAACCAACATAATAAATAATAAATAAAATGAATTAACATAAGAAAAACCAATTATTCATGTTAGAGGTTATAAGGGAAATAAAATAAATGGTAAATTATTCCCTTCAAGGGTTATGAGAAAATTAACAATATCCAATTGAGTTGGATCAATAACGGCATAATTATTTTCGTCATAAACAAATTTTGTTTATATTTTATTTCATTTATCATTCATGATTATGGATAAAGTCCATAATACTTTGGCGTTTGACAAGTACGAAACCAATGGTTTATAACATCACGTTGGTAAAAGGATTTCACTTCCTTAGAATGATCTTTATCACTCTTGTCATCCTTATAACTTCGCTACCAGCGGGTAGAAGTATTCTTAAAACGACTATATTTTTCATGTGTATATTCATAGCCTCGACCACGATCACAACTTTTAATGTGATTTTTTATTCATTCCACAATATAATCTCACATTCACTTCAGGGAATGGAGTAGAGCCAGTGGGCCTTTAAAACCTTTTTCACATATCCTTATCACAGAGAACAAAGATTTAATCCTCGTACGCGGCATTGTTAAACCTGTCCACAAGGTCCTTTAAAAACCTCCTTTGAGACCAGTAGTCTCGCAGAACGGGATGTCCAGCCAATTATACTTGGATTATATCGAAATTATGTCTCTAATTGAATAATGATTTACCATGTTTGCATTCACTTCAGAGAATGAAACAGATTCAATAATTGCATGGAATAAACATCATGCTTGCATTCACTTCAAGGAATGCCCCATCATTGATAATCGCATAGAATAAACATCATGCTTGCATTCACTTCAGGGAATGCCCCATCATTGATAATCACATGGAATAAACATCATGCTTTGCATTCACTTCAAGGAATGCCTCCCATAAAACTTTTTGGATCAAGAAGAATTTTCGTAACTTGAAATTAGGAGAAGTCTATGGTCGAGTTTTTCGACAAAGAAGAAAAATTGCTTTCGAACAAATATAGACTTTATAACAATCTTTTTATAGATTGAAATTCACCATGATTTATCGCACATTAAAATCATAATTTAAAGAATAAAAATAAAATAAGAATTTACCGATATTAGTTTTCCTCTCGAGGAAAATGGAGACGTAGCAAATGACCAAAACATCTTCTCATAATGTCGTGTCTCTTTCCAAGTCATTTAAATACATGTAAAACTCAATACATGGTTAAAATATCAATATCATCAAATAAAATATTATAAACACATATTGATCTTAATACAAAGTTCAACCATTGTGTCAAAAATAAACATATATGAAACCATAATAATAAGATCTATATGTATGGGTTGAATTGAATATATTAGAAATCAGAGGATCTATGTCATAATTCTCTCTTTAAAAAAAAACTAAACCAACAAAGGTGTTTCATTAATGTACAGATCTTTGTTACTAAAAAAAACCTTAAACCTAGAGTACGTATTTTAATGAATTTATATGAAAGACTACCATAGTTCTACGTACATAACTTTTTTATTCATGATTACAAAGTATAGTCAGTAAATCGAACAGGCTTTACATGCACCATCATCAAACTTCATGAATTTACAAATATACAAACACAAATAATAATAATTAAGTATGAAAAGCATAAGCAGTTGGGTACCAAAAAATGAAAACCCACAAATACTTTCGCTCAACAAACCTTAATCGATTCCATCGTTCCCTGCTTTAAAAGCCGAGGAGGCAGGTAAGGAAAACATCGCGACATTATCGATTTTTTCCGCTAATTAACCCTTTTAGGAACAAGAGAAAACACACGTAATTTACACCAAACACAACATCTTCGTCTCTGTCGATTCGTCTTTTGGTTTGTGAGAAGCCACAAATTTATCTCTTTCCAATGTTCGAATAAAATCAAACATACTTCCAAAATTTTTAAAAATTAAAACAAAGCTAAAAATATAAAGAGTAAGACAATCGGTAACTAAAAAAATAAGGAAAAAAAAACTTATCTTTGATTTATTCTATAATCGAATTCTTCCTAGTAACTTCTTTTGAATTATAACGATGAAGACCTCAGTTGATTAGAGTCTCGTGCTGATAACGTGTTGTGAAAAAAATAAAGAAGAACAAGAATAAGAACAAGAAGAACAAAGAGATGAGAGAAAGAGGGAGATTTGTATTATTCTCAAATATAGACTTGTATACAATGCCTTCAATGAATCATCTATTTATAGGCATAAGAAGTACATAATACATTAAACTCTAATTCATAGAGATAATATTCCTAATAATAAATAAATTAAACTCCTTTGATAAAGTTCTAATCATGATAGACATCCACATAGATAAATATTCATAACAAAAAGTTATTTATAGTAATTACCCCTATTCTCTTTAATTTTTATTTAATAAAATTAAAGATTTAATTTAAAAAATATATAAAGAGAGATATTATAATAATTATATGAGAAAATATATAAATATCTCGGGTCAAGTCGAGCATTTTTTACCTTAAACTCAAACGCGACCCGACATTTAATATTTTTCGTCCGACCAAAACCAATTTTTTTAATAAAAAAATCCGACATTATCAAATCGAGTTGGAACCTGTTAGATCGAGATCAAATTCATCCCTAATTAACTTGACTAGCTCAAATTTTTTTTATTCAACTTGACTTATCAACCCTAAATACCATATTCTTTTAGTTCACCTATAAATTTAAAAACGTCATATTTCGCCGTCAATTTGTGCACATAGTAAAAATGTGATATTTAATTGTTGTACTCAAAGTTTTAAAAATTAGGTTATCTTACGTACCAAACTAAAAATTTCAACACAATCATTGATATTGTCAATATTTCGATAAAAAGTATTAATTGTGCTATGAATTTACAAGCAGATGAGATAATAACGTGAAATAAACATAGAATAAGACATATGCAAGATATAACATTTAATATGATTAGACTTTGTTTATTTTCACAGATGATCAAAATAATATTTTATTGTAAATGTAAAGATCACAAAAACCTCAAATAATTGTAAGGTAAAAAATTTACAATTCTAGACTTACTTTATATTTATAGAACTAAATAATTAGTCATCAAAAAACTTTATTCAATATAACTTTTTATCTAAATATAAACATTTACTTATTAAATAAAATAAATCTAAACGCAAAGTAATCTTAAATCAATTAAACTAAAATTCGTAACAAAACTTAATTTATTTTTATGAAATTATTTTAATTTATTTAAACATAGATTAAATCTTAAATTTTATTCAAGTCTAACAAGTAGTGATATATTTTTACCAAACTTTCTTTTATGTATTAATGATATATAACCTTAATTTCAAGTTTATCAACAAATACATACCGGGAACATTAAATTACTAGCAAATGGAAAATTTAACTTTAGAAAACCAAATTTCTTCCAAAATTTAACGAGTGATATATAACTTTTGTTCCTGTGTTTGACCTAAAAAATTAATTTCGTTCCTTGCTGAAAAACATATTCAATGTGGCTCTCCAGTCTGCAAAATCGATCAAATTGACCCTTTGACTGACATTGATCGTTACCGTGCTGACGTGACCGTTAATGCTGATGACGTGGCGGTCCACGATGCTGATGTGACAGTCCACATAGAATGGTGGCGTGGTAAAGGGGGCTGGATTAATTATTTTAACCGAATTCAAGAACATACTTGAATTTTTTACCGAATTCAGGGGCACAACTGATTTTAATTGAAAGTTCGATAACTTACTTAATCTTTAAGCTAAATAAATAAATAATATTTAAATATTCATAAAATATTAAAAAAATAAAAACACAATAATGAATTAATAGACTAAGTAAAAACATTAAAATTAAAATATAAAAAAGTTATAAATATAAAAAAAATTAAAAATTAAAAATATTTATAAACCATCAAAAAAATCTTCGTCTGTTTCTCGTTATGCTAAGCGTATTAACGTTCCTTGAACATATTTTTAATTGAAACATCCTTGCATTAGAGTAGTAATAAAACCATAATTATCTTTCATTTTTCTATATCAAATATTAATGAGCATTAATTTGATGTAGAAAAGCGAAAAAAAGTCGAATTTTATTGTTATTCTAATACAATGTTGATTCCACTAAAAATTTGTTTAGCGAATGGTAATACTCAGACTAACAAAGTTGAAGACCTTTTGATGAAAGTGTTCAATTCTTTTTAATACTTTATAAATATTTTTATTAAATTTTTATATTTAAATTTTTATCGTTTTATAATTTCTAATACATTTTAATTTTTTATATAATTTTGATTTTCAATGCTTTTTTTGCATATTTTATTTATTTTTTTAACTTCATGGATTTTTATAAAAAAATTGAAGAATATTTTGATTTTTTTTTGTAAGAGTACTCATTTTGTTTATTTTTAAAATTACTAGGGACCCAAAAAATATTTACACCAATTTGTCAATCAGTTTTTAATATATTCCATTTGAAAAAGTTCAACACGAAAAACTAAATTATTTATCCAATTTTATTCAAAAACTAAATAAAATTGATTAATTTAACTTGAAATTTAAACAAATTATTTATCTAATTTTAATATTTTTAAAATTTTAATAATTTCTTAAATTCTTATTTTTTTAACTTAAATATAAAGTAAATTATCGAACTTTTAATTAAAATCAATTATGCCCCTAAATTCGGCAAAAAATCAGTTATGCCTTTAAATTCGATTAAAATAATTAATTCAGCCCTTTCCGCTACGTCATCATCCCACATGTATTGCCACATCAGTATCGTGGACTGTCACGTCAGCATCGTAGACTTCTATATCATCACCGTTAACTACCACGTCAGCACTGTAAAAATCAACCTCGGTCAAAATGTCAATTTGATCGATTTTACGGACCGAGGGGCCACGTTAGATACAATTTTCAGCAAGGTACGAAATTAATTTTTTGGGTTAAATTCAAGGACAAAAATACCTCTTTAGTCTTTATTTTATAGAATGATTTTTTGAATTAAAATTGTATAAACTAAATCCAATACGAACGGGCTCCGTTGGCTGGCCCAACGGTGTCAACGGTTCTTGAGGTGGTAGTAGTAGCAGTCAATCTTAAGTAAGCCGATTCGGTTTAAAGCAGCAGTTTCACGTATATAAGCAATCCACGCCACGTCGTCTCCTTTGCGAAAGTAACGGAGACTTGCCCCAAACAACAACAACGAAAGAAAACCGATCCAATCTCTATCAAGAAGGAAAAAACCCGAAAAGAGATGTTGCAGAGACCTGGACGTCGCTGTGAAGGCACCGCTATGGGCGCCATCGTTCTAGATCTCCGCCCCGGTCTAGGCGTCGGACCTTTCACTCTCGGTTCGTTTCCCTCTCATTTTTTTTTTATTTTTAATTTCATCGGCGAGATGTGTTTGAAATTGTATAATCCGATGCGAGTTTTGATCGGTCGATTAATGGTGATTTATTTTAACCAAATGATTAGGTTATATTTTCCTCCACAGCTGATTTTTGTTACTAAATATGGAAAGCATGAAAAAAAAACAATTGTAATTCAGTCGTTTTTAATCCTTTTTCCAATATGAACATGGTTATTTACTTGTTGCCAGGCTTTATCTTGTTTACTCGAAAAATCGAAATTGCGATTAAAAAATTGTTTGTTTGCTGCTGTTTGTTTCAGGAATGCCAATATGTGAAGCATTTGCTCAAATAGAACAACAGCCTAAAATTTATGATGTTGTTCACGTGAAGTATTATGACGAGGTTTGTACTGAATCATTAAATATTTTTGCTTCATGTAATGTCGTGTTTAGTAGTTTGACCAACCTAAAATTTACGATGTTTTACTGAATCATTAAATATTTTTGCTTGCTGTAATGTCGTGTTTTAGTAATTTGACCAACCTTTTGGTGAGGGGAAGAACTCTTTAGTGTGGAATTTGGATAGACTGTAATATCTATACAGTCTGCCTCAATTGAATTTTTTTTCTTTGATTTGGCTGTTAAAGACAGTTTGGTGTATTCAGAGTGATTATATAGTCCCAGCAAGTTTAACATTAATGCCAACCTTCCTTATTATGTATTTGTGCACAGGAGCCTCTAAAGCTTGATATCGTTATAAGTTTTCCAGATCATGGCTTCCATCTCCGTTTTGACCCTTGGTCTCAGGTTTTATTTTCAATTAGTGCGCACACACACATCATTTTAGTACCTTTTTTTTATTTATTTTTTCTTCCACCTGGTTTCCTTAATTTTATTTGATTCGATTTTGGATTCTGTACTAGAGGTTACGCCTTATCGAAATTTTTGATATCAAACGTCTGCAAATGCGCTATGCCACTTCCTTGATAGGGTAAAGTTAAGCCCCAAGATTTATTTCTACATTTCAAAATTACTAGTTTTGATAGTGAACCTGGTTTCTGCATGCAGGGGACCTTCTACTCTTGCTACCTTTGTAGCTGTCTATGCACTTTTTGGTCCAACCTATCCCGGTACTTATGACAAGGATAGAGGTGTTTATAATCTATTCTATCCAGTATGTGCCTTGATTACTTGATTGCTAGGCTGCTTTTTTATCTTGGTTTTTTTAAATATTTTGTCTAAAAGTCTGCAGTTTCTTATCTTGTTATTTTGCAGGGTCTTTCATTTGCATTTCCTATTCCAAGTCAGTATTCAGATTGCTGTCATGATGGAGAAGGTTTTTATTCATTTCTCCTGATTACTTGCCACGCCTATTCTTCGACAGTCGACTCCGAATCAATTTTGCTCCGAATTGATTTTGCTCTTTTGCTTGACAGCGGAATTGCCTTTGGAATTTCCTGATGGAACCACACCGGTTACCTGCCGTGTATCCATCTATGATAGTTCTGCAGGCAAAAAAGTTGGCGTCGGATCCTTGATGGATAAGGCGTCTGCTCCTCCATTACCTACTGGCAGCCTTTACATGGAAGAGGTGCATGCCAAGGTTTGACTTCTATCTTCCTTAGTCCAGTTGTTAATATGAGTCGGCTATATCATTTTGGTATCTGACTACCTTTTTACTTTTCATCCGTCTAGAGTCAACTTTTGGATTTTGTCTATTGAAAATAAGTTATCTTTCTACAGAAGGGATGCCTTTTGGGTTTGATACTTTGATTTACCTATTTGTTTGCTTCAGTGGTATTTAGAGTATCAATAGTCTCTTAGTCTGGAGATTGATCTTTCGAATCCTTTGTCTATATTTCCAGCTTGGGGAAGAATTATTTTTCACCGTTGGAGGCCAGCATATTCCCTTTGGTGCATCACCACAGGTAAATATAAAATTGATTTCTTGAGATTAAGCTTTACTCCCTTTCCCCCTGTAGAGCATCATTTGTTCTCTTACTATTGCTTTATTCCCTTTCATGCAGGATATCTGGTCTGAATTAGGGCGTCCTTGTGGAATCCATCAAAAGCAGGTATGTAGCAACAATGCATGAAAACTTTGGAATGTGCTATGGTTTTTTTACACTGGTTATACATTACACATTAAATTTTCACTGACGGAGTTGTTGCATTGAATAGTACACTTTGCTATTTTCTTTTTAAGTACAAAATAAAAAGTGAAACATTAAAGAATGAATTTGAAACAAGAGCTAACAGCAACAGGCAAAATGTAAAAGCATTTACCAAACATAGCCTAGTAATCATGCATGATATTTATTTTCTTCTTTGCATTCAGTTATGGAGTAAAAGTGTTTTCGAGTTCTAGTGTAGCAACCTTTTATGCTTGATTTTTGTTTTTGCATGTTACCCTCATAACAATGATTTTGTCAACAGGTTGACCAAATGGTTATTCACTCTGCTTCAGATCCTCGTCCTCGGACAACTCTTTGTGCTGATTATTTCTACAATTATTTTACTCGTGGCTTAGACATCTTATTTGATGGCCAGGTATTCCAAACATATACCCTAACACCCAAAAAATGAAGGACCTTCCTGCATAGTACACTTTTTTTCTCTGTTTTGGTTTTCTACATGATTAAGAAAGCATTTAGGCATATTTTCTGGCTAGTATTCCCACGTTATTTACATTCTACATTCATTGTACTCTTAGGTTGTTGTTCAGAAATTCTTAGAATGCGTTTTTTGATTTTGCAGACTCATAAAGTCAAGAAGTTTGTTTTACACTCAAACTATCCTGGTCATGCGGATTTCAATTCATACATAAAGTGCAATTTTGTCATCCTAGGTTCTGACAATCAGCCCCCTTTTTCAGCATTTTTTCATCATTACAGCTATCGCTGAGGGTGATTGATCTATTTTTTTTGTTCCTTGCCCGCAGTTGGGGGGTCCTTCCCAGATGTAAACAATTACAAAAGCAGAATCACTCCAAGCACCAAATGGGAGCAGGTCAAGGTAACTTTTCACAGTTGCATAGATACTAATATCTTCCCTTTTCCTTAACATCAACCCCTCTTTTTGCCTGTCCACTGGTCCTGTTTCATTCCTGTGTGATAATAATGGTCGTCACTTAGAATGATATTTTTACTGCAGGAAATCCTTGGCGACTGTGGCCGTGCGGCTATTCAAACACAAGGTTCTACTAGCAATCCTTTCGGCTCTACTTTTGTATATGGCTACCAGAATGCTGCATTTGAGGTAAAAGTTTGTTAAAATTTATAGCATGATTTGCTTTTTTAGCATTCGACACAACTCTTATTTTGGCAATATTTCCGATTGCTTATGAAGATCTTTGCTATTAGCAGGTTATGAAGAATGGCTATATTGCAACGGTGACACTTTTCCAGTCTTGACATGCCATCTCTGGCACGATATGTTGTTCTTCTGCTTCCGAAAGTGGGTTATGCTTAATCATTGATGCACAAGTAAGAAGTTACTATAATCAATTTGGGGAAGCATATCAATAATTGTACAGTAATGTGTTTATTTGTATAGTTGATTCGTGCTGTAGCATACATTAACAATGGATATTCTGTAATTATTCTTCCCGTGATAAGATGCTACATTGTTTCTCAGCTTTGCTCAAATTGCCTTTGTATTAGCCATCTTGGGTGATACTGAATTATTTGTGGACGTTTTTTTTAAATAAAAGGGTGCCATCTAGCATCTGCATCAACTTTATAGCCTGATTTATAAACTGCAGAATCTAGTTCAACGTCCACAAAGACGATTTGTTTCTGAGCTTATATTGGCAGGACACATGCTTAATTTGAACCACCTGTCATTGCAATCAATACATTTGATAATTTATGTAATTTTAATGGGATTTTCTCCTCTAGCCCAATCTATGGTGTCTGTTTAGCTGGGAGCTTGCTAGATCTTTTGATTATGGGACCATTTATTTTACAAGTTTGAGGTGATCAGTGAAGCAAACACTGATATTTATTTATACCTCTTTCATTTTCAATTGCTGCAGAATTGGTTGAGAAAACTGTCCTCGTTAGAAATATTTGCACGTTGTCTTTATGGTGCAGAATTAGTGGCCACTTGCCAATGCCTACCTCTTGCTCATAATTTGGACTTTGGTGCTAATTGTCATGTAGTAATGTTCACCGTTGTTTCAACTTTGTTTTCATTGGAGAAGGCAATTTGTTGGTTCACAGCCTCAACTTTATTTAAAAAGTTAAATAAAAAAGAATTATGTCGTGGTCTACGTTTTTTGTTGGCTACGAATAGGGGTCTATTTTATTTTCAAATAAAATAAATAGGAATTATTCCTGAATTTATGTCTGCGTCTTGCCTTTAGGGTGATTTCCCCCAACTAGCAAAAGGCCAAAAGAAAAAGAGACAAAAAAAACACACACAAAAGATGAATTAATCAGCTCCAAAAAGATGAGGGTTTTAGCACAATTTCCATTTCCTTTTTCTGGTTTACAAATTTGAGAAAATTCAATCTCATATCAACCACTCCTCTCTGCCATATCAACTTGCCAGGGACTAGACTAGGAGCTATAAATTGGAGAATTAGAGGCAAAAGTTGTTTATGTGTTAAAAGAGCTTAAGGGGAGAGATAAAGAGAACCATATTTAACAACACCAAAAATGGCCTCTGCATCTCTCCTCAAGGCTTCACCTGTCGTAGACAAGTCCAAGTGGGTTAAGGGTCAGACCCTTCGCCAACCTTCGGTTTCTGTGGTGAGGTGTCACCCTGTTGCTCCCTCTGGACTCGATGTGCGTGCTAGCTCGTATGCTGATGAGCTTGTCAAGACTGCAGTAAGTGTAACATGATTGTAATCTCTTCCACAATTTGCTTAAAATGTGCCAACACTAGAATGGCCTAACAAAAGAGAGAAAAACAAATGGTTCTATAAGCCATGATTTTACTTATATGGGATTGTTGGGATGTTTGTAGAAAACTATTGCTTCTCCAGGCCGTGGGATTTTGGCCATGGATGAGTCCAACGCTACCTGTGGGAAACGTTTGGCCTCAATTGGCCTAGAGAACACAGAGGCTAACCGTCAAGCCTATAGGACATTGCTTGTTTCAGCTCCTGGACTTGGGCAGTACATCTCAGGTGCCATCCTCTTTGAGGAAACCCTCTACCAATCCACAATCGATGGCAAGAAGATGGTCGATGTTCTTGTTGAGCAGAACATAGTCCCCGGTATCAAGGTCGACAAGGTAAAGTCTCATCTCCCATTTGTGGCAGGAATGTCCACTATGTAGGTCAAATTTAATGCCAAGTAGAATCTATTAGTAAGAGTTCGACTCTATGGATACTGCAGGGTCTTGTTCCACTGGCTGGCTCAAACAACGAGTCATGGTGCCAAGGTCTTGATGGCCTCGCCTCACGTTCTGCTGCATACTACCAACAGGGAGCTCGTTTTGCAAAATGGTAAAACTTTATCCCATTTTCAATGTTGTCTTCGAATATTTTAAGTTGCTTTTTGTGATGTTTGTGCTACTATCAATATTTTTAGGCGTACTGTGGTAAGCATTCCCAATGGACCATCTGAACTTGCTGTGAAGGAAGCAGCTTGGGGACTCGCTCGCTATGCTGCCGTCTCTCAGGTTAGAATATGAGGGAGTGGAATCTTATTACAAGACTGTCTTGAGTACAATGTGGAATTGGTCATTGGATGGCGTTTTGATGTTTTTGGCCATGCAGGACAATGGTTTGGTTCCAATTGTTGAGCCAGAGATCTTGCTTGATGGTGATCACGGAATCGACAGGACTTTTGAAGTAGCCAAAAAGGTGTGGGCTGAGGTTTTCTTCTATCTTGCCCAGAACAATGTGATGTTTGAAGGTATCCTCCTCAAGCCAAGCATGGTCACTCCCGGTGCGGAGTGCAAGGACCGGGCTACTCCTGAACAGGTTGCCAGCTACACCCTCAGCCTCCTCCGCCAAAGAATCCCTCCAGCTGTGCCTGGAATCATGGTAATTGGCTATAAACCTGCAAGTTCTTTACACATGCTTAGACGAACCTCAGTAGCCAACGGTTAATCGGTTGTGGTTTTGGCAGTTTCTGTCTGGTGGGCAGTCTGAAGTTGAGGCGACCTTGAACTTGAATGCAATGAACCAAGCACCAAATCCGTGGCATGTGTCGTTCTCATACGCAAGAGCCCTTCAAAATACTTGCCTGAAGACGTGGGGAGGCAGACCTGAGAACGTGAAGGAGGCTCAGGACACGCTGCTTGTTCGGGCAAAGGCCAACTCTCTTGCCCAACTTGGCAAGTACACAGGTGAAGGGGAGTCCGAGGAGGCCAAGCAAGGAATGTTTGTCAAGGGTTATGTTTACTAGGCTGTTTGAATCAAATTCACAGAAGAAGACAACAGTGATGATAAAATTATAAATCATGTATGAGTTATGAAGATCATCTTTGCCGTTATCCTCATAGCTAAGGGACAGCTTTATAAATTTCCTGCAGTGAAAATCTAATTCCCAGAATGATACTTCTATAATCTATTAGATATTTGGTAAACAAGCCAAGTTTACTGTTTTTGAATATTTTGTGTCCATTTAAACTCATATCACTAAATATGAAGAGGATAAAAGAAGAAATAGCTGTGTAAGTTCAGGCAATTACTTAAAGTTCAACTGTACAGTTCCGAGTATTACCTGAAATGATAAAGATCTTCGAGTCATTTAAAAAATCGGTATCTTCGTGTTTATTATAACTCCGTAATCTTTGTGTCATATATGTGTGTGTCATATCTGTGATAAAGGTGAATCTCTGACTATCTGGGTATATAACATTACTGTTTAAGCATTAATCTCAAGCATTATCAATTATTTCCATGTGCTTTGAGAAAGTCATACAAAAAGTACTGTTTTCACAATGCAATTTCAACCATTACAAACAAAACTCACGAAAGAATGACATACTACAGATCATTTCTTGGCACTGGATGCGGATTACATTCTTTTGCCTCACAGTATGAGCCTTGAAAGCTGTCTGGAAACTGGTGTAAACAACTAAGCTAAGGAGATTGAAGTGGAGATGATAGATTGACCAAGAATGGCAAGAACTCCCCCAAGCTCAGTCTTCTAAATAAAATTTAACCAATTGGAACCGTGACTCCTGATCAATGATCATCACCACCTCTGCTGAGAATATCGAATTATTATTCCTTCAGACATCAAAGCAGGTGTCGAGGGTCAATATGTAAGCTTAAGAACAATCTAATGTATAGAGTATATAGACTATAGTTTTTATCTTGAACATGCTTGTTCCATGTAGGTAAACCTATATCATGAGGCATTCATATCACACTATGAACTTCAGAAATGTACCATTCCTCAATGTAATCTCCAAGTCTAACTTGAAAAATCAAGAGAGAAATGTAATATGTCAACAAAATGAACTTAAATCAAACAAACGCACCAGCGGTGAAATAATTACATAGGTCAAATGGACTGTGCATGAACTTAGAATGAAAGCTTAGAGTGTGGTACAGTTGCGGATTACTCAGAAATGCATGCATCTATTACATATGGCAGAAGAGGAAATCATGCTTCTTTTTCTGGATATATAAACAAAATACTTTATGAAAGAAAGTAAATCATTGTATAGGTTTATGTCTTTTTCAGACATCAAAACAAAGGCGTGAATATTGCACATGCAAAATAAAATTTCGAGGGGCTTCCTAACAAAACATGTACCTAATGTCTCACCATTATTGGATGTTGGAAGAACAAGAGCATGTGTTTCGAATGTTGTGTGAAAGAAAAATGAGAAACAATGAGAACAGTTCCAACCTGATTGTTCGAGGCTTGCCCATGCATTCGATGAGGCTTCATATTCAAATCTATCATTTTAGTATTGGTCTTGAGATCTTTAGCACCCATCACTTGTGCAGGAGAGACCTTGTGATTTTGTTGGTTCTCTCCTATTGTTGGTTTAGCCGGCTGAGTTTGGCCTCTTCCGTTCTCACTCGGATCGACCGGTGTATCCCCCGGGAACTGCAGAAGAAACAAACCAATAAAATTCCAAAAGGACAAACTTATACTCCTGGAGAAATGTAATATATGACTCAATTCTAGTCAAAGATACAAGCCACAAACCTCTACTCTCTGCCTTAAAAGAAGATTTCTTCCATGGGTCTTTTTACCTCCAACATGTACAATCATATCACATTGCAAACAAAGGGAACTTCCATCTATCTCGCAGTAAAAGAAAGCTACATACACAATTCCAAGGGACGGAGACATAAAGTTTTAACAAAACTTATACAAATCTGCTTATAAAGCTTTGACAAAAACAACACCTGCATACCAGGTGCATTTTCACATATATCACAGCGAGGAACATCACTGGGATTTGCTAGACCCACCCGGACATGGCGGCTAGCAAGCTTATTGCACATATGGACCTGAAACATTCATCAACAGTTCAAACCACAGGTTCCGTTTTCCAGAACAATGTAAGAAAGCTAATTCTAAACAGGTTTGAAGAAAGATCCTTTCTGATAGCAATGCATAGGAAGTTTTTGAGAAGAAATTAAAAAAAAAGACTCAAAAGTATTCCCTTGACTAGGACTATTCATCAAATTATGGAACCCCAGCTGAGACTTTATAGGAAAAATCCAGTAGTGGCACATAAGATACCCCATCAAAAAAATCAATCTTGAAGAAGAAAATTAGGGTCTTTGTTATATCAAGTACAACAATTGCACTAGCAAGAAAACTGTAAGAAAAAATCGTGCTTCCTACAAAGAAGAACAATAGACAAACAAAAATCAAACATGGGGTCCAGTTAACAGCTAAAAAACACAACACCAAAGTGTGTAGTAGCAGTAACAGGAGGAAAGAACCGACCTTTTCATCACAGGCACGGCAAAGAGCAGCCTCATCGGCAGCACAGAAGACAATAGCAGGAGCACTTTCACAAGCGTCACAAAGGATTCGCATAATGCTCTCTCACTCTCATCCTCTCCCAATCAAAACCAGCAAGCAGCTGTTGTTTTTGTTGGTGTTTTGGGGAGTAATAATGATGATAATGGCCAAGGATTAGGATTGATGATAATGTGGAAGAACAAAGGAAAACAAAACAAGATGATGTTTTATCTTTCTTTCTTTTATAATAATATAATAACAAGAGATTGGAGAAGGATGGAGAAAGATGTGGGAATTTAATAAGCAAGCAACAAAAATGAATGTGAAAGAGAGAGAGGATTGGACTCTAGAGAGTGGATTTGTCAACTTTTGGTTTGATTCATTTGGTAATTTGCACATTTGATGTCCACCACAAGTTTTTCAAAGAGAGTCACTTGTGGGGCTGAGAGAACCTCTCTTGCCTTTAATCTTGTCCACCAGTCACATATCTACCATGGACCCAATTTTTTTTTTCTAGACTTTTTTCTTTCTTTCTTTATTTGCTGGAAGCCTAGCCATACACAAAGCATCTTCTGTCTTTAATTTTTACCTAATTTGTTCCACAATCTACTCCCTTCCCTTGTGATTAAAGTGTGGCAGCTAATATCTTCTCATACAGTAACCATATCTTGTTTCCCATGATTGTTATACCTAATTCCCCTGTTTTCTCTTTCTACAGTTACTCGAATTTTTTTGTAGGATGGTATCCTAATCCAATCCAATCCAATCCAAATACTCTATTTTCCATATTTTGTGGTTAATAATTCTACATTTTCAATGAAAAAAGAAAATTAGCTTCCTTAAATATTTTTTAAATTACCTTCAACTGTGAACAAGTACCACCTAGCCAGGTTCATAAATGTTTATGTGTTTAAAATCTAGCTTCAAGGCCTGGTAAGATAATGAAAAATCATATGCTTGTGAGCTTACTAACATTGATTGGTTATGGTGGATGAGGATGAGGTTTAACAAAGCAATGTAAATGTTCTAACTTCTAGGTGGGCAAGACACATCATTTGGACCACCAATAGTTCTCTTTATTTTTAATTTAGATGTGTTAGCCATTGGGATTCTTTATTTATTTTAACAATATTTATAATCTTTTTCCATCAAAATGATGTAAGAGGTACGTAGACTAATGGATGATTTAGACCTACACTGTTATCGTATCATGTTTTCAATTAGTAAAAAATTAATACTTTCCGTATTCGATCCGAACAAGTCATTATGTTTCATTCTTTGAAATGTATATCAGGTATAATCAAGTGTTTATCCTATAAATCTGCATTCAATATGTTAAGATGATAACCTTGAGAAACAATAAGAAAAATCCTAAAATAGAAAAGACCCCACCACTGCTCTAAGCAAGGAGCAAGCACATCTCCCTACAACAAATGGACGAAGGCCAATGAATGGCAAGTCCAATCAAGTATTATTTATGGTACAAGGTGGGGCTAATGAAAAATCATATGCTTGTGACTTGTGAGCTTAGACAACTTGTAAAAATAGTTTTTTTTTTTTAAATCCATCAAACATATTCATAGAAGGAAATGTCTTTTGTTGAACCAGATAAATTGACATTTCACAAATAACAATAACACTTACTTTTGTTGCAAATAATTTGTTTCATTCTTTTGATCTATATCACAGGCCATGTTTTCAGTTTAATACATTCACATTCATAAGCCTAAAGTAGGCTCACAACCCTATTGAAAATTGAAACATACCATAAACAATACAATTTCTTGTTGAAACCAAAGAGACACCGGACACCATTACAAGACCTGTAAAAAACAATTGCAGCATACAATAGCTGAAAAAGAGAGTGAGGTTGTTCACCATTTTCTTGTTTTAAACTTTGGGTTCACTTCAAAATGAAATGTTCAGCATCTCCATGCTCAAGCTCTCCATCATCGCGTTTTCCATGAATCCGCATTTAGCCTTGATGGAATTGCTTAGCCTCGGCTTGAACGAGCAAGAAGCAAGAGGAATGATTGGGATGTTCTCACAGTTGCAGAGCTCAATCATGTACCCATCTGGGTCATGGAAGAACACCTGGTCGACTCTGTTCCCTTCGTCTTCGACCACCGCGGTGACATACTTCATTCCCATGCCTTCGAGTCTCCCCTTGACAAGGTCAACATCAATACACTGTCATCACAGAACAAAGAACTTGTTATAACCAAAGCTGCAGGCAGGCTTAGTTTCTGATAGATTTGATTCGAATTCATATATTATACCTGGAAGGATATGTGATTGTCCTTGGGATTAATCGGCCGGGGCTCGACAATAGTATCGAAATCATCAATGGATGGATTCTCAATTAAGTGTATCCCAATGCCATAATTGTACAACCTGCATCAAATAAAGGAGATCAATCATTTGATATGCTTTTTCATTGAAAACTGGATTCTCAGTTAAAACAGTAAGCTTACCAAGCTCCATTGAACTTGAAAGAAGAGGGGCGTTTGATGAGAACAAAGCCCAGGACTTCTTCATAGAACCTCGCAGATTCCGAAACCGATCTACACAACAATGAGACATGATTCAATGAGAGAAGTGGCAATGCCTCGTAGTTGTTTACTTCCTCAATCTCCATCATGATTTTTTTACTCTTTACACCTTGCTTTTGCTTCTTCTTTTCTCAGCAAACACTTTGCATGACTAGGTTACTGCCTTGCGATCCTTTTATAAAGCAGAATATCTGGGAAACATCTAATTTCCTGAATTGAAATTCAAGTAATTTATGAGGAACTTTCCTAGAAAATTCTCTTACCCCCAATCAGATGCATACTGCATACCATGAGAGCCATGAAATCAAGTTACAAGAAGAAACAAAGTTGTCAGGTTTAGCTTGTTGCCTAAGTCCTTTGAGTAAAATATGTTAATGTCGAATACACTGTTAGAATATCTAAGATCAGAGGCAAACTTACACAATTATATGGTTCATTGGTTACCAAAAATGGTGATATCGAAAGCTATATAATCAAACAAACATCAAGCAAAAGCAGAGCCCTTTTAGCCCTTCGAGGTATCCTAGAGACAGAAAGTGCCAAAGTTGGGAAAAAACTGAGAAATTTCTTTGATGTTTCCCCGATGTCTCACTCAAACGACAGCACAAGTTTGGCACTTGACAGATCCTTCTTTGAATCATTTCCAGGATTGTTTTCAACGTGATTGCCCATGCATGCGTCGTGCTGATATATAAATATACTAATTTTCTGGCAATCATCTTAGCAGTTTCAAACAAGTTTTTGTTACATTGAGTTTAACACATTTGATTATCTACATAACCAACATGAACATTGGGTTTTCTTTCTTATTTGATTTCTGGTACAAATCTGGGATGTTTTTTAAGCTGCAGAAAAACAGCTTGACAGGAAAGCTTAATCCGTAACCAAGCTGTCAACTCAACGAAGCTCACAAATGGAAGAAGACGTAAAACTCATGAAGTTCCGGGAACTCCATTCACGACAACAAACATCAGCATCGATGGTTCTGTCTGGGTGGAACATGGATCAAGATTCAGGAAAAAAGAAGAATATCCGTAAGCAGATATATTTAGATATTCGGCTAAAATACAAGTTCTGGATTCAAGATATAACCCATTGTCTACGACATGGTCCAAGTTCAAGTTAGAAGGTCAAAAGAGGCAAAAACAATTAGCAGGGCTCACACGGTCTAGCCCATTATCTTATTTAATAATAAGAGTTAATATTTGATACATTATCGGTGTAATTTCTTTTTACACAAACATGTCTATTTTTTTTTTCCGAACAAAAGCCAACATTTTATTAAAATACAAACATCACAACAACAGAAAAAGAAACAGAAAAATAGGGGAGGGAGAAGAGAAACATCACGAAACAAGCAAAATCAAAACAACACAAACAACACAAAAACAAACAAAAGACCAAAAAACAAAACAACAAGGAACAACAACACAAAAAAAAACCACCACCCCATATCGGAGTGAGAAAGGAGATCCGACAAGAGGATCGAGAAAGAACCAAAGCTAGCATCCAATCATCAGCTGCATGTACATTCCTGTTGACACAGAAGCATGGAGACAATGGTAGAAATGCAATGAGGAACAGACAGCCAAATCGCGCTCAGATCATGAGCATCGCGATAGCTGAAGGAGAAGCGAAAGAGACGGTGCCTGAGCGCCTACAGCCAGAGAACGAAGGACAAAGCTGGACGAAGACCCTTCTCGACCGCGAACCAGAGCCTCCTCTCACACACGAGGGCCCGAACAGAGCCAAAGACGCCGGGGAAGAAGCCTTCACAACAAGCTGACCTGTGGGTGAAACCGAAGCACCCCAACACGAAGAGGAACCAATAAAGCGAATCAAGAGAGAGCAAGGAAAAGTGGGTAGAAAAAACCGTGGAGTTAGCGACCGCTTAAGGCGTGAAGCGGCGCCACCCGAGAAAGAACAAAAACTCTAACTTTTAGTGAGAGGCAGGAGAAAGCTTTTAGTGAGAGAAGGAGAAATAATTAAAACAAATATGTCTATTTGAAGTTCACAATATAAAATCTAAATCCACAACCCTAAGCTTAAAATTTTAAACTAACCCTTAACTATATATCTAAATTTTAACCTTTGACTCTAAATTTGAAGCTTAAAATCTAAGCCTCTAAAACTTAAATTAAACTTTGCTTGTGTAAGACAAGTTTGTCCGTGCATAAAAGATTTTCTTTATTATTTAAAAAAAATAAGTTTGGACAAAATTTAAGGTCGGGTATAACATATTAATATTATACATACCCAACCTGATTCGGGTTATATACACTTCTGCTTAGTAGTCCCCCCCCCCATTCTCTTGTCATTAGGGGTGTGAAAAACTGACACAATCTGGTAACCTGCCTGAAACCCGATCGAGTCAGAACCTGGTTTGACCCGAGAATTCAATGGCCCGAACCCGACCTGCACCCGACCGAAATGAACCCGAACCCGAATTTGACCTGTTACTGTAGAAACCGAACCCAAACTGCACCCGACCGAAGTGAACCCGAACCCGAATTTAACCTGTTACTGTAGTAATCGAACCCGACCGAAACGAACCCGAACCCGAGACTGACCTGCCAGATAACCGATTTAACCCGACCCGTTTGGACCTGACCTGTTTTGAACCCGACCTGTTTTGAACCCGGCCTGTTTTGAACCCGACCTGTTCTTGACCTGAACTGATATTGACCTGAACTGTTCTTGACCTGAACTGATATTGACCTGAACTGATATTGACCTGGACTGATATTGTTATTTGATTTGATGATAATGATAATTATCTGACATTTGAAGAAGTTATATTTAATGAATTTAAAATTTTAAAATCAATTAAAAATAATAAGTAATTTTTTATATTTAGTAATAATGTCAAGTATTAATAAATTAACTAACTTAACTTTAATTAAAAGATAAATTGAATGAATAAATATCAAGTGGTAATAAATTATCTTTAATTAAAAGATAACTTTAATTAAAAATAATAAAAATAATCTTTTAAGTTTTTTTTTTTATTAATTAAGGGGGAAAATCATGGTGAGCCTCATTAAAAACCTCCCTAACCTAGATGGAGGAAAAGAGTACTCACCATAGCATTACATCAGCAAATAAGCGAAAAGAAAATAACATTAGCCCGACACAGGTAGATCATCATGTAACAACCTCAACACCGCATCAGGCAGAGAACTAAAGTAATTCGCAACATAACCTTGCCACGGTCCCAACTTAGCCAAGGCGTCGGCAACATGGTTAGCCTCACGACAAACATGGCAGAATTCACACATCCGAAACTGAGGAAGCAACGCACGGATCGCACACGCAAACGAAGACGGACTGCCCCTAGCGTCACCATTACCCAACATTCGGATTGCCTCCAAACAATCCGATTCCACGATAACATCTTCAACATTGCACTGTAAAGCATATAACAACCCTTCATGAATCGCCCAATATTCCGCATCAATCGCACGACACCGACCAATAAATTTCGAAAATCCACCACCCCACATGCTCATAGTGTCTCGGAGAACGCCTCCACATGATGCCAAACTAGAACCATTGTCACAAGCCCCATCAACGTTAAATTTCCAAGCACCCTGTGACGGTGGCACCCAACGCCGTTGTTGCTGGCGATTGGTTACTGCATGAACCTGCAGTGAACGAGTGCTCAACAAAGCACGCAGGGTTTCTTGAACCAACCCCCTGCTGTGCATGAGAATCACGTCTGTTCCTCGTGCCTCATTGCGGAAAACGACGCTGTTACGCGCAATCCATAGCTGCCACAGCACAGCCCCGAACATCAGGTCCCAACGATCCACCCCTCCCCAGGCAGTAGCAGCATCATGCTGCAAATTCACCGTAACCCAGGCCATTATCGAGCCGCTGAAGAACCGCCCCCAATGCGTAGGTGGTACCAGCTCCTTCCACACCGACTGTGCTGTCGAGCAATGGCGCAAAATATGATCGACGTCCTCTTCACTCGCCCCACACGTTAAACACGCAGCCTCCTCCACCATATGTCGCCGGACACGTTCGCAATTGGTCAAAAGCTTTCCCTTACACACCAACCAAAGGAAACACTTAATTCGTTGCGGACCTTGAAACTTTTGCAACAAGCGCCATACATCATGCCGTTGAGCCTCACCGTGCGACTGATTCACATCATACGCGGACTTAACCGTGAAGGCCAAATTATCAGCCCATCTCCACCCTGGCGAATCAGCGACGCTACCACCAAACGGGGCCCTAACGGCCATAATTTGGTCGAGCACCTCCTCCTCAAAACAGTGCTGAAACTGACCAACATCCCAACTTCCGTCGTTCAAACACATCTCTTTAAGAGGCAGAAAATCACCCGAGATAATATCCAGGTCCGTCGCAACTAACCCAAGTGGACCAACCCCACGCACCCAATGATCACGCCAAAAATCAATGGATTCACCGTCACCAACACGCCAAATCACTCCCTCCCGAACCTCTTGCCAAATCGTCGATACTCCGCGCCATAAATGTGAACAATTACTTCGAGTAATAGACACCGGCACAATCTCAACACACTTATATTTAGCACGCAAGAAACGAACCCAAAGCTGTCCCCGTTTCGCAATCAAATTGAAGCCAATCTTCATTAAAAAAGCATCATTTTGATCTTTTAGCTTTTTGAACCCTAGCCCACCAAACTCAATCGGTGTACATAACTCATTCCAATTAACCAAATGAACACCCTTCCTATCAGCGCAACTGCCCCAAATAAAATTGCGAATCAATTTCTCAATTTCCTCACACACCCCTATAGGAATTTTTGTCGATTGCATCGCATAATAAGGAATTGCCGACAAAACCTCCTTAGCAAGCGTTATCCGACCCGCAAAAGATAAGTATTTAGCTTTCCATTCTGATTACCTATCCCGCACCTTATGAACTAAATAAGAATAGGTTGCTCTAGTAACCCGTCGATGTAGCATTGGGACCCCAAGATAGCGCCCAAGATCGGACACCTCAGAAAAACCCAACACCATGCTCAAATCGTGACGGATCTCACTCGAAACATTCCTAGAGAAAAAAATACTCGACTTCTGTACATTCACTTTGAGGCCCGAAAATTTACAGAACTCGACCAAAACCTCCCGAATTTCGTCTAACTGTTCCATAGAAGCTTCCGCAAACAGAACCATGTCATCTGCAAACATTAAGTGAGAAATAACTGGGCTGCGCCGCGAGGTACTAAAGCCTTTCCATCGGCCCGAAGCCACTCTCTGATTTATCGCCTGACTAAGCCTTTCCATACAAAGAACGAATAAATACGGAGAAATAGGATCACCTTGACGGATTCCTCGCGATGGTGAAAAGGTATCAGTTAATGAACCATTCCAACTAAGTTGAGTCGAAACACTAGATACACATTTCAAAATCAACTCACATAAGACATCGGGAAGGCCAACATCGCACAATGTATCGTCGATAAATCCCCACTCCAGTCTATCATAAGCCCTCTCTAAATCAATCTTCAACGCCATCCATCCACGCTTCCATGATTTCCTATTCATAGAGTGAACAATTTCTTGAGCGATTATAATATTATCAGAAATCGCACGCCCAGGCACAAAACTAGTTTGGCTTTCCGAAATCCAATCTGATAGAAAAGGCTTGATCCGATTAACCACCACCTTAGTAATTGCTTTGTAAATCACAGTGCAGAGACTGATAGGCCTGAACTGACTCATTGTTTCAGGTGAAGCAACCTTAGGAATCAGAACCATAATAGTTCGATTAACTTCTATCGAAAACGGCTCCCCAGAAAAATATTCTGGATACAACGACAAACACTGTCTCCCACAACATCCCAATTGCGCTGATAAAAAGCCGCGTGTAAACCATCAATACCCGGAGCCTTCCAAGGGTCCATGTCAAAAATAGCAGTCCTAATCTCCACATCCGTAACATTCCCGCCTAGCGCCCGCAAAGCATTGTCTCGTACCCTGGGGAACAAACCGCGGATATGGTACCGCCCCTGGCAACTAGGATCAGCCGTGAATAATTTCTTGTAGAACTCAATAGCCTCATCTTGCAAAACCCTCTGATCCGTAATCCAAAAACCATTACTCGATTTCAAGCCCCCAATCATATTAGCTCTTCGGCGTGCCATTGTCGATGCGTGAAAATATCGGGTATTTTTATCACCCGATACGATCCATTGACTACGCGATTTCTGATACCACATTGACTCCTCCTGCTCAAGAATAACATCAAGAGCACTTCGCAACTGACTCCTCAAATCAATCAAGAACTTCGATTGTAATCGTTGCAATGATTTCTCAATACCCCTAAGTCTCGCCAAAATTCTCTTCTTCTTCCCAATATGACCAAAAACATCCATATTCCACTGTTTGATAGCATCCTGGAAATTCTGCGCATTAACAACCACATAAGACTCACCATCCCAGGTAGACTCAAGGAGAGCCCGAAAGTCTGGATGGTCCTACCAAGCCGCTAAGAACCGAAAAAGCCCGTTCCAAAGTCGAAGTCAAAACACATGTGGGCTTAAGAAGAAGAGGACAATGATCACTACCTACACGATCCAAATGAACCACAATCGATAGCAGATACTCCACAAACCAAGCACAATTAGCCAAACACCGATCCAAACGCTGATACAAATTACCCCGACACCAAGTAAAAGCATCTCCTTTATAATCAATTTCCGTCAGCTCTGTATTATCAATAAAATCTTGAAAAAGAGAACTAGTACCCAAAGCCTCACTCGAACCACCACAACGCTCCTCCTTACGGAGAATTGCATTAAAATCACCCACTAATACCCATGGGGCCTCAACTCCAGGACTAAGCTGCTTCAACTTATCCCACAAATGTCGCCTAATACAGGCATTAAGGCTAGCATAAACCGCTGTAAAATAAATCCACTGTGCAGACCTCACCTCACGGGCCTTCCCATGAACAAACTGATTACACACGGATAGGACCACAACCTCCACATCGTCCCGCCACAAGATCCAAACACAACCACTGAAGCCACGTGCTTCAACACGGAATGAATTCTGAAAGCCAAAACTCCGAATGACCCTATCAGCTTCACCATAACTCACCCGTGGCTCAAACAAAGCTACCATCTGCGGATTATTTGATCTAATAAAATTTCTAAAATGACGCTGGAATTTCGCACTTCCAGCGCCCTGTGTATTCCAAAACATAATATTTATTAAAAATAATGAAAAAAGAAACAAGCAAGAGAAAATCTTACTGAGACGGCGGAAGATTTTCCTTCCCGACATCCACACCGTGTCCACCAACCGGAGCCCTATCAAGGCTCATAGCTTGATCTGGCACACACTCATCCGCACCATCATGGGTTTGCCCCGTGTCTTGTAATTTATCAAGCTTCGTAGAGAGCGACGAAACCCATTCCGTAAGCACAGGACGCGGTGGTACCCTTGTCTCCGACTTCTTTGACACTTTTAAACTCTTCCGCTGCACAACGGATAGCGTACTGCCACCTTTACCCGAGTTCACCCCAGCACGAAACCATGAAGTTGATTTAAAATCACTCATTCCTTTCCTAATAGAGATAGCCCTGTGAGAACCCGACGCAATCCCTGGCGTATGTGGTATAGCTTGTGACTCGACACCCACCACGGACGGAACAACCACCATCATCTGATTCCCCACGCAACCAGGTTCAACACGGTCAGTAACCCCCTGCAACACCTGCTGCTGTGTACCAGCCGAGACCCCCTCCACAACAACGCCTTTACCCTTATCCCCACTTCGTGTAGTATTAGGCAAATTCTCCAATCCAACACTAAACCCCCCACTACTGCCTGATGCCTTATTCCCATCCTTGCGCACCCCGCTGCTATTCGAATGGGCCCTAGCAGCATCCTTCGAAACACCCCCAGCATCAGCTCCCAACTTGTGTTGCATACCCTTAGCACCTACACGTGCATTATCACGCACATCCCCTTGTTGCATAGCCCCTCCCTTGTCACCCGGTGCATTGTCACTAGCCACTGAGTCTTCACGTGCATTTTGTAGTACCCCAAACCTAGATCCTCCACCATCCACACGGCCCCCACCTCCTTTATTACCAAACGCCCGAGATGCCCGCCGCCGATTCCTCTCCACAACCATCCATGGACCAAACAATTCCTCCCTCGATACCTCAACAGTGGACTGCTGCATCATATTATTACTAGCCGAACGTTGCACTCCATCCGCGGTACTTTCATTATGATCATCCGCACATAACTCCATGGAATGTCCATATTTTCCACATTTAAAACAAATTAAATGGAGCCCCTCATACTCAAGTTTCTGGACAAAACCATCGATTCCAATACATGACAACAATGGTTTATTAAGATCAACAACCACCGCAAGCCTAGCAAATCGGCACCGCTCGCCCAAAGCCGTACTGTAATCTATCTTAATAACACGACCAATAACTTCCGCAATCCGTCGGAACAAAGCTTTCGTGTAATATCTATACGGAAGACCCGGTAAACGTATCCAAACCACCACTTGAGATGGATGTTTTTCCGCAGTTGAAAAATTCCTGCACCACGGTTGCACTGTCAAGTAGCATCCGAATAAAGTCCATGGACCACCCGTGAGCACCTTCGTATAATCCTCAATCGATTCAAATTTCACCAGAAAATAATTGTTGTCTAGATCAATAACCTGAAAATTCTTCTCCGTTTTCCAAATCGCATGCACCCGATTAACCAAAGTCTTAAACCCTATCGCCCTTCCTAGAGGTCGAAGAATAATGGTCGTTTGCATACTGTCATCAATACGTGCATGGATCCTCTCCGAGAAAGAAATACGAGGAAAGAGACCACTGCGATCGACTACAAAGTCCGTATCCAGAACTTCAAGCCCCTCATCGGCTACACCAACGCTGGCACTGCCCCCCTTCGCCGATGATGCCGCCACCATGGATGCATACGTTTTCCTCACGCCATCAACCCCTCCATTCTCAGTCCCTAACCCTGTCACCGCCGGATGCTCAACTCCATCGCCTACCATATCTACGTCGATCACCCCATGCACCTCAACACTGTCACTTGCTTTCTTCAGCACCGGCTGAGTTTCCAAAGCCATCGGAGACTCTTGCCGTTCCAACGCCGCCGGAGCAGAGACATCAGCGACCGCTCCCGGTGGCTGGCCGCTGGAGTCATTGTAGAGCGCCGCCGCTTTGACGCCGTCAAGCTCCGGAGAAGCCGGAGGAAAGGTAACACTCATTCTAGGGTTTTTTTATATATATAAATAATCTTTTAAGTTAACAATAATAATATGAATAAATTAATGCTAAATTAATAATAAAGAATATTAACTTAACTTAAGATTAAAAATAACTTTAATTAACTTGCATTCATTTTAAGTTGAATGAATAAACATTAATAAATCAAATTGTCTTTATAATTAACTTAACTTTTATTTTAAAATAACTTGAAAGATAAATTTTTATACTTAATTAACTTAAGTTGAATGAATAAACACTATTAAATTAAATCTTTATACTTACATTAAATTAAATCTTTATACTTAATTAACATGCTTGCAAAACTTGTGGAAACTTGTGAAATTTTCATCTTTATACTTACGTTAAATTAATATTGTTAAATTAAATTAATATTTTAAATTCATAGTTATATTATAATACCGTAATTTTAATTATTTTACACAATTTTATGTTGCTAATAAAGGTGAAAATGAAAAAGATGAAAATGACACAATGGTCCCTCGTTTTCGCCTCACATTGTGGACCGACAATGGCCTATAAAAAGCACTATATGAATGGACTAAACAAAATTCAAAATGCATATCAGAAAAATATGAATGAATTAAACCAAATCCAAAATGCATATCGAGTAAATATGAATGAATTAAACTAAATCCAAAATGCATATAAGGAAAAACTATTATTAACAGGTTATTAAAGATAACAAGGCTGATTATTAAACAACTCAAAATATAGATATTACAAAAATAGCATTAGCAGCTAATTTTTCTTTTTTTTTTCTTTTCTATTATGAACATCAGCAAAATGAGCCCAAACAATAAATACATTTCTCCTATACAGCTTTTAACTCCTTAGCCTCAGAACCTTCCTTGAGAAAGTTTAAACTGATTTGAGTGGTCCGCTTGCAAGGTGTTTAACAAAATATGCATAAAAAGATCAGTTATGCTGGGTTCATCTTTGCACTGTATAGGGGATTTTTCTCATTACCTTTTGTGCTCTTCTTCTTGGTTGATAGAACACTTGTTTTTCACTCTTCATATGCAACTTTCTCCTCTATCTTTTTTCGCTTGTAACTTGAAAATTACAAGAGGCTGCATATGTTAGTTCTATACTACTTGATGCACAAGAAAATAAGTGAATGTGCATAGCAAAACAACAATTAAGATTGTTATTTTTTAAGAAAATATGGACTTGCTAAATATCAAAACCAATTGAATAGTCAAGTAATGTTGCACAATCATATCACTAGGCTTTATCTCTAGAAAACAATGAATCCAACTTTCATCCGACACCCAGTAATCCAATTCTATAGATACTGCAGTATTACCTCTAGTTCATCATAAGTAAAATATGCACTATCAACTACATATGGTATAATTTTAGAACATGACTCAACATCAACCTGAAAAGATGAGGAAACATCTAAGCTGTTTTCTTCAAGATTTTTGTTAGGCTTGACCAGCTGCTGGAAAGTCGGTGAAATGCCTTCAGGATATACCCACTCACTTCTACTCAGCGCAAGAGAATTATGGTCATTATTGAGATCAATTCGATACCTCACTGCCTCACCATCAGATGAAGTACCTGCATTATTCTTCAAAGACAAAGTAGTTTCTCTATTCCCTAAATTGGTGAATAGTGGAAGAGATTGTTCATCCAAAAAAAATTTCGCCAACTTCTTAGAAACTATTCTCAGACTCTTCTTCAAGGTGTCATCTCTTCTGGCTTCGAAAACGCCTCCTTAAAAATATTTTAAAATATTGGTTACCATTTCAACCTCGTTAAGCGAAGGACACTTCTCAGAATCCTCATGATCAACCTTTTTTGGTCCAGGAAAGTACAGTAATTGACTATGAACCTCAGTGGATGGTTTTTGCCTTTCATGCTTCCAGTGATCCATCCAAGCAGATTGGTAATGATTCATAGATTTCTTAGTTGTTTCATCACTATTGCAATCTGGTTTTGCAAGGTGATCAGACATGATTCATAGATTTCCTGAAAAATGAAATTCAGCAAATACTAACATCAAACATGATATTCATAGAGTTACAAAACAAAATTTCAAGAACTTAAAAATCAAAAACTGAAAATTTAATGCTCATAAAGGCCAGTAAATAGTCTATTGGAAATTAAGGATTAACAAAACATACCCATAACTTATCACCCAACCCAATTTCATCTTTCAGAAGTGTGAATTAGAAATGTTAAGATTGAAGTAAACCAATGTGAAACAAATATTTTAATTTTGATATAACTAAAAACCTAAGGACTAAATTAAAAGTCTAAACGAATTTTAAGTCCTAAAAATATCCCCATATAATTTTTATAATATGCCTAAGTTAAAAACATACTTTTCCAATTATTTTTCTAAGTGTTTCAAGTCAAAACAGTGGTTTCCATGTACCCGTTCCGAAACGGCCTCAAGGCGTTTCGAAACAGTTTCACCACTGTCAACCACCGTTCTGATACGTGTATCGAAACACTTGGGAGCGTTTCGAAACGGCTAGCCTCGTTTCGAAACTGTTCTTCATGTTGGATTTAAAAAGGGGTTAAATTATTTCAAATATTTCAGATTTTTAAATATATAAGGGGTGTTTCGAAACGGCATATACCCGTTCCGAAACGACCCTTTGACAGTAGCCATTCCGTTTCGAAACGGATCAATACCGTTCCGAAACAGGGGCTAGGTTTCAGTTTGAAAAATATGACCGTTGTATGTCTTAACTGATTTTATCAAAACCGTTAAGGCGTTTCGAAACGGTCTAGGACCGTTCCGAAACGACCCTTTTACAGTGGCAAAACCGTTCCGAAACGGCCCTAAGGCGTTTCGAAACGGGCTCTTAAATGCACCCCAACGGCTCTTTCTATTTTAGTCCGTTCCAAAACAGGTTTCCCGTGTTCCGAAACGGGTTGGTGCAGACAGCATTAATGGTGGCAAGAGAGGGTTCCAACGGCTCCATTTATGTTCCCAACCACCCAAACGGCTAGAAATCAATGAGAAGGTATAAAAGGGACATCCAAAAGCATCAGCAACAACTATTGAACTTCAAGCAAACATCCAAACATCAAATTCAAGCATTAGAGCAAAAATCCCAAATTTGTGTAAAATCCAAATTTGTGTTCTTCATTCTTATTTTGTAAAATTGGGTTGAGTGCTTGTATTGGGGCTATCATTTGTATTGAGAGATACCTAATTAGCCTACAAATTCCTTTGTTCTCTTGTGTGAGGGTTGGGTTGATTTTTGGGTAGAAAAATCAACCGATATTGTAAAGGGTTGCCTCCTTGTCCTAGAAAAGGGGAAGATCAATTTAGTGAAATTGTTGCAAATCCTTAGTGAGACTAAGGTAGTGGATGTAGAGTTCATTTGGAACTTGAACCACTCTAAATTCCTTGTCCTTCAATTTTAATTTGCCATTTTCCACTACAATCCTTCAAATTTCCAATTCACCCCCCCTCTTGGTAAATATCGATCTTTCGATCCACTCAACAATTGGTATCAGAGCTTAACTCTTTGAGGATTAACAACCACAAGAGGAGATCCTTGGAAGAGTGTGATCATCAAAATATCAAGAGATGGCTTCAACCTCCGGTTCCGGCATGTACGAGTCACAATCAACCACCAAGCCTCCTTTCTTCAATGGTGACAATTACTCCTTTTGGAAGAACAAAATGAGGCTATTCATCAAGTCAAGTGACTACCTTGTATGGGATGTCATTGAGGATGGGCCATACATTCCATTGAAGCAAGATGGTGAAGGCAAGATGGTGTTGAAGAAGAAAGCCGAAATGAGTGAAGAGGAGAGGAAGAAGATTCAAGTCAACGATAAAGCTCTCCACATGCTTTTTTGTGCTTTCGGTCCGGACATCTATTCAAAGGTCTCCTCCATTGAAAATGCCAAAGAAGTGTGGGACACACTTGAGACCACTTACGAAGGCACCAATGAAGTCAAGGAAACTAAGATTGGACTTCTCAATCTTAGTTATGAAAATTTCAAGATGGAGCCCGATGAGACGGTGTCAAAGATGTTTGATCGATTCTCCACAATTGTCAACGGGCTAAAGGGCTATGGAGAGATCATACCGGAAGACAAGCTTGTCCGGAAGCTACTCTATTCACTTCCCGAAGCTTGGGATGGGAAGAGAACTGCCATCATCGAAGCAAAGAACTTGAAGACATTAAAGCTTGATGAGCTTGTGGGTTCTCTCCTTACTCATGAGATCATGAAGCAAGGAAGGGAAGATGAGAAAAAGAAAGAAGAGAAAAGAGTAGAGAAACTTGAAGTTGAAAAGAAGAAGAAGATGGGAATAGCTCTCAAGGCTAAAGCTTCACAACTTGATGAGAGCTCATCTAGTGATGAGGACGAACTTGAAGAATTGGCTATGATAGCCAAACGATTCTCACGATTCATGAGGTCCAACCGGGGTAGAAAAATCCAAAGAAAAATGGACTTCAAGAGCAAGAGCAAAGAAGAAGGAAAGGATCCCATCATTTGCTATGAGTGCAAACAACCTGGCCACATCCGTTCGGAGTGCCCTCAACTCAAGAAGAAGAGCTTTGAGAAGAAGAAGAAACTCAAAGCCAAACTTGCTACTTGGAGTGATGAGGAGTCATCGGAGGATGACGAACAAGAAGTGGCCAACCTTTGTCTCATGGCACTTGAGGAAGATTCCTCCTTGGTAACCTCTAACTCATCCACTTTAGATTTTTCATATGAAGAATTAAATGATGCATATGATGAGTTGCAAGAGGTATATGATGAATTAGTTGAGAAGTTTAAAGAGTCGGTCATTAAAAACAAGAAAATCATTTTAGAGCTAAATGAGAAAAATGACTCACTCACTCAAGCTAATTCTAAATTTGAGAAAAAGATTTTAGGATTAAAAGATGAACTTAAATTCTTTCAAGATGAAAATGTTGATCTTAATAATCTTTTGTCTCAATGCAATAGTGAACACCAAAAGGTGTTAGGTGAGCTAAATGAGCTCAAAAAGTCCTTAAAAAATGTTGGTAGTGTCAAACATGAAGTAAGAGAATCCTCTAGAACACACCAACCTAAGAAAAGGACTAATTACTACAAACAAGGTAGCTACCCTAGACATAGTAGAGCTAAAAGAATTAGAAGTGTATGGGTTCCTAAGGAACTTGTAAAATCTAATAATATTATTGCTATGTCATCTTGGATTCCTAAGGGAACCAAGGTTTTGGGAGCTAACACTCATGGACCCAAAATGATTTGGGTACCAAAAATCAAGGTTTAATATCTTTGTTTGTAGGGGGAGCATTGCTACAAGGCCAAAGCACAAAGTCAAAACTCATGGTACCTTGATAGTGGATGCTCGAGACACATGACCGGAGACAAGAGTCGATTCATGGATTTAAAGCCAAAAAGTGGAGGAGTAGTAACATTTGGTGACAACTCCAAAGGCCACATTAAAGGTATTGGCTCCATAGGTAATCACTCTACCATTCTCATTGAAAATGTCTTATATGTCGATGGTCTTAAACATAATTTATTGAGCACAAGTCAATTGTGTGATAAAAGATTTAATGTTTTATTTGATAAAAATGGATGCAAAATTGTTGACATTAAATCTAATAATATTATGCTCATAGGTCATCGCATAGGAAACATATACATGGTGCATTTAGATGACATACATACATCTCATGCATGTTTAGTTGCTCAAAATGAAAATGATGCATGGTTGTGGCATAGGAAGCTAGGACATGCTAGCATTAGTGTTTTGGAAAAACTAGTCTCTCTAAATCTAGTTAGAGGTTTGCCCAAAATTAAATTTTCAAATGACAAAATTTGTGATGCATGCTCTAAGGGTAAACAACATAAGTCTTCCTTTAAATCCATTAATGATGTTTCTACTAGTAGATGCTTACAATTAATTCACATGGATTTATTTGGGCCAATTAGGACTATGAGCTTGGGTGGTAAATCTTATGCATTCGTGTTAGTTGATGATTTTTCTAGATTTACTTGGGTTCTCTTTTTAAGTACTAAAGATGAGGCTTTGGAAAAATTCATCACATTTTCAAAACTAACCCAAAATGATCTTGAACTTAGAATTTCACACATTAGAAGTGATCATGGAACCGAGTTTCAAAATTTAGGGTTTGAAGAATTTTTGAATGAAAATGGTATTAGCCATAATTTTTCGGCTCCTCGAACTCCTCAACAAAATGGGGTAGTTGAGAGGAAAAATAGAACTTTACAAGAAATGGCTAGAACTATGCTTTGTGAAAATAATTTACCTAAATATTTTTGGGCGGAAGCCACAAACACCGCTTGTTATATTGTAAATCGAGTAATGATTAGGCCAATTTTAAAGAAAACACCTTATGAGATTTTAAAATCTAAAAAGCCTAACATTAGCTATTTTCACCCTTTTGGGTGTAAGTGTTTTGTTTTAAATAATGGAAAAGATAACTTAGGTAAATTTGATGCAAAAAGTGATGAAGCTATTTTTATAGGTTACTCTTTAACCTCTAAAGCCTATCGAGTATTTAACAAAAGAACTTTAGTAGTAGAAGAATCCATTCATGTTGTATTCGATGATAACCTCCTTCCTAGGAAGGATTCTTGTGATGATGATGATGTAGGAATCATAAATGCCTTTGATGGAGGTCAAACTTCAAAGGAGGATGAGATTCAACCAAAAGAAGAAGACACACAAGATCCACCTCTTGAAGCCTTGAAGGACCTGGCTATTGAGGAAAAGGAAGTGAGCTACCCAAGGGAGTTGAACTATGTCAAAGATGGTGAAATCTTGGGTGATCCATCCAAGGGGGTAACCACTCGTTCTTCTCTTAAATTAATGAACCATGTTGCATTTATCTCATGCATAGAGCCTAAAAACATAAAAGAAGCATTGAAAGATGACTTTTGGATTATGGCTATGCAAGAAGAGTTAAATCAATTTGAGAGAAGTAATGTATGGACATTAGTTGATAGGCCTAGTAATCAATCTACAATAGGAACTAAATGGGTCTTTAGGAACAAACTAGATGAGAGTGGTAACATTGTGAGAAATAAAGCTAGACTTGTAGCACAAGGTTACACTCAAGAAGAGGGAATAGATTTTGATGAAACCTATGCACCCGTAGCTAGAATGGAAGCCATTAGGATGTTGCTTGCATATGCATGTTATCATAATTTCAAGCTTTTTCAAATGGATGTTAAAAGCGCATTTTTAAATGGTTTTATAAATGAAGAAGTGTATATGGAACAACCACCGGGGTTTGAAGATTCAAAATTTCCAAATCATGTTTTCAAACTTACCAAAGCTCTTTATGGTTTAAAACAAGCTCCTAGAGCTTGGTATGAAAGGCTTTCAAACTTTTTAATTGAAAAAGGTTTTGAAAAAGGTAAGGTGGACACTACACTTTTCATAAAAATGTATAAAAATGACATTTTAGTAGTTCAGATTTATGTTGATGATATAATTTTTGGTTCTACTAATGAATGTCATTGTCAAGAGTTTGCTAAGCTAATGCAAGGTGAATTTGAGATGAGCATGATGGGGGAGCTCTCATTCTTTTTGGGACTCCAAATCAAGCAAAAGAAGGATGGCACCTTCATCAACCAAGCAAAATACATAAAGGATATGCTCAAGAAGTTTGGCTTGGAGAATGCAAAGCCTCAAGCCACTCCTATGAGCTCATCTACAAAGCTTGACAAAGATGAAGGAGGTAAGTGTGTTGACTCTAAACTTTATCGTTCTATGATTGGATCCTTGCTTTACCTTACCGCAAGTAGACCGGATATCTTGTTTAGTGTTTGCTTGTGTGCTAGGTTTCAAGCTAGTCCTAGAGAGTCTCACCTTATAGCCGTTAAGAGAATCTTTAGATACCTTAGAGACACTCCTTGTTTAGGCCTTTGGTATCCTAGAGACTCTACCTTCAACCTACATGCTTATTCGGATGCGGATTATGGGGGTTGCAAAATTGATAGGAAAAGTACTTCGGGAACTTGCCAATTCTTAGGTAGTATGCTCATATCTTGGTTCTCTAAGAAACAAAATAGTGTAGCCTTATCTACCACCGAAGCCGAGTACATATCCTTAGGGAGTTGTTGTGCTCAAGTCCTTTGGATGAAGCAACAACTCTTAGATTATGGAATTAAAGTTGGAACCATACCCCTAAAATGTGACAACACTAGTGCAATATGCTTAACTAAAAATCCCATCCAACACTCTAGAACCAAACATATAGAAATAAGGCATCATTTCATTAGAGATCATGTCCTTAAGGAAGATGTGGTTATAGAGTATGTAGACACCTTGAATCAATTAGCGGACATTTTTACAAAACCTTTAGACAAAGAGCGTTTTTGGTCCCTTAGGAGAGAGTTAGGTCTAGCTAGCCTATCTTGACCTTTTAGGACCTCTTTTGTGCTTAAATATGCTTGATTTTGTGAAATGCCATGTTGATGTGTTTAAACTCCTAATTTCATCCATGCTTATAGTTAGGGGGAGTATGTTTATGCCTACGTATGTTTTGCCTGCTCATTCATGACATTTATGCATGTTAGGCCTCTTATAAGATCATTTTTCTGCATTTTTAGAGCCTCATCTGCACTTCCAGGCCCAGGTGTATCGAAACAGGTGAACCCGTTTCGATACGGGTACCTTAAATCACGTTCTGAGAAGAGGGCGTTTCGAAACGCCTAATAGCGTTCCGAAACGTTTTTGATTCTGCCAAGGGAGTGTATCGGAACGCGTTCCGATACGGGTCAAAGGGAGTTTCGATACGGTCAACTGCGTATCGAAACGTTCTGTTTATGGTTTTAAAATGGTCAAAACCCTAGCCGCCCGTTCCGAAACGGTCTTGACCGTTCCGAAACGGCATCGCGGATTGCTATATCTAGGGCTTTTAATGATACAAATTTACTTTTTTATCAAACTCTAAAACCCTAAACCGCCTCCCTCTCTATAAATACCCTCTCAAACTCCTTGATTTTCACCAAATTGTGAGGGGTTTTAATCTTCAACTCAAGTCTAAGCAAGTTTCATCAATATTGTGCAAGGATTTCTTCAAAATCATCCAAAATCCCAAACTAAGGTAATTTTTCAATTTTTCTCTTTTCTTTCAATTCATGTTCGAATCATAGGATAGAAAATCTTATTTTTGTATAAATTATACGTTTTTGTTGTGGGTTTTCAAAATCTTGTGAAAATTTTTTCAAATCCCAAAATTTTTGATTCGAATATAAAATTTTTCAATCGTCTTTTTTTTTAAACACTGATTTATTTTAATTTTGTTTTCAAAAACCTAAGTGGGATTTCTTATTGGATTGATTTTAATTATCAATGCATACACTCAATTTTAAAACACTTGCTTAATGTTTTTAGATGGCGGATCAATCGAACAAAAAGCGCAAGGCCGTTCAATCCGGTGAATCGAGCATTCGTCCGAATCTCACTCTGCTTTTTCAGAAATCCTTCAAAACTTCGGAAGCACGTGCTCGCTTTGCTTATGTCAAGGATTTCGCGGTTCGTAAGGAACGTGTTATCGATCTTGAATTCCTCAATTCCGAGCGATTCCTTTTTCGTTATCTTCCTCGTTTGGATGAGTGGAATCTCATGGATTTCTTGAGCCTTCCGGATGTTTGCTACAAAAATATGGTACTCATCTTTTACTCTAATGCTCACTTTCTTTATGATGAGTCCAAAACCGAGATCATAGGGATTGAGTCATCCTTGCTAGGCAAAAAGGTTGTTATAAATGTTAAACTTTTAGAGTCTGCTCTTAAACTGAAAAATGAGGGTCTTGAGGATGAACGCCACTTTGGCACTTTTACCGGGAAAGCTCTTAACCTTGATGTGCATGATCGTGTCCTTCACTTAATGGTCTCTTGGTTTATTCGCCCTTCCGGCGGTAAATATTCCCATATCCGTCAACGAGATTATTTTTGGTTAGAGTGTTTCCGTAGGGGTGAGCGCCCAAATGTCCCTAAGATCATCTTTGCCGAGATTGTCAATAATATCAAGCTTATTGACACAAATGAGTTGACATCCTTCACTTATGGCATTGTCTTGAGCGCCCTATTTCACCATCTCGGTATTGATTGTACCTACGACTCTCCGGAACCTCGCAAGACCAAGATAGGTGAATCATCCCTTCGCAAGTCCGGGTTCCATTATGTGAATGGTATTTGGGAAAGAGTTGATAGAGAAGCGGATCCTCCTCTTGTTGCTCCTCCACCGCAAGTTCAAGCCGCGAACAATGATGCCCTCACGGCTTTCCTTACCGAGCGTTTCAATGCCTTGGACTCTCGGTTCGATGCTTTGGACACTCGCATTACTTCGGGCTTTGAAACAATGGGCAATCGTTTGTCGAATGTCGAGGATCGTCTTAGTTCTCTTGAAACTTCTCATTCCAATTTGGATCTCTCCTTCTCCACTCTCTATGGGCAATGGACGAAGTTTCAACGTTCTCAAGCCAAGGACGATGACGATGAAGATGACGAGGATGATGATGACGAGGCTTAGGATCTTCATTTCATATCATATTATTTATGCTTTTTAGGATTTAGATTGCATCTTATGTTTTATCATGTTTTAAGACCTATGCTTATGGCTATTTTATTTTGGGATTTTGTTGTTTGAATTATATTGAACTTAACATTTTGAATTATGTTTTGGATATTTTGGTTATGAATTTATGGTTGCTTATTATTGCTTATTGGTACTAATCTTTTATCTTCTCTATGAGCTTATGTTATTCTTTTTGATCTAACAAAAAGGGGGAGAAGAAATTTAAGAGCCACAACACTAAAATTCGTTTTTAATTTTTAAAAGGTTTAAACTTCAAATCAAAATTTTTTTTAAAAAAAACCTATCTTAAATTAAGGGGGAGTTAGAATATGTTCAAAACTTTCCAAATTCTCAAAAATTCTAACTTTGGTTTTGTTATATCAAAAAGGGGGAGATTGTGAAACAAATATTTTAATTTTGATATAACTAAAAACCTAAGGACTAAATTAAAAGTCTAAACGAATTTTAAGTCCTAAAAATATCCCCATATAATTTTTATAATATGCCTAAGTTAAAAACATACTTTTCCAATTATTTTTCTAAGTGTTTCAAGTCAAAACAGTGGTTTCCATGTACCCGTTCCGAAACGGCCTCAAGGCGTTTCGAAACAGTTTCACCACTGTCAACCACCGTTCCGATACGTGTATCGAAACACTTGGGAGCGTTTCGAAACGGCTAGCCTCGTTTCGAAACTGTTCTTCATGTTGGATTTAAAAAGGGGTTAAATTATTTCAAATATTTCAGATTTTTAAATATATAAGGGGTGTTTCGAAACGGCATATACCCGTTCTGAAACGACCCTTTGACAGTAGCCATTCCGTTTCGAAACGGATCAATACCGTTCCGAAACAGGGGCTAGGTTTCAGTTTGAAAAATATGACCGTTGTATGTCTTAACTGATTTTATCAAAACCGTTAAGGCGTTTCGAAACGGTCTAGGACCGTTCCGAAACGACCCTTTTACAGTGGCAAAACCGTTCCGAAACGGCCCTAAGGCGTTTCGAAACGGGCTCTTAAATGCACCCCAACGGCTCTTTCTATTTTAGTCCGTTCCGAAACAGGTTTCCCGTGTTCCGAAACGGGTTGGTGCAGACAGCATTAATGGTGGCAAGAGAGGGTTCCAACGGCTCCATTTATGTTCCCAACCACCCAAACGGCTAGAAATCAATGAGAAGGTATAAAAGGGACATCCAAAAGCATCAGCAACAACTATTGAACTTCAAGCAAACATCCAAACATCAAATTCAAGCATTAGAGCAAAAATCCCAAATTTGTGTAAAATCCAAATTTGTGTTCTTCATTCTTATTTTGTAAAATTGGGTTGAGTGCTTGTATTGGGGCTATCATTTGTATTGAGAGATACCTAATTAGCCTACAAATTCCTTTGTTCTCTTGTGTGAGGGTTGGGTTGATTTTTGGGTAGAAAAATCAACCGATATTGTAAAGGGTTGCCTCCTTGTCCTAGAAAAGGGGAAGATCAATTTAGTGAAATTGTTGCAATTCCTTAGTGAGACTAAGGTAGTGGATGTAGAGTTCATTTGGAACTTGAACCACTCTAAATTCCTTGTCCTTCAATTTTAATTTGCCATTTTCCACTACAATCCTTCAAATTTCCAATTCACCCCCCCCCCCTCTTGGTAAATATCGATCTTTCGATCTACTCAACAACCAATTTTATAGATACTGCAGTATTACCTCTGGCTCATCATATGTCAAAAACAAGTAGAATAGAGGAGTAAAGCAATTTAAAAGACTGACTGCGTGTGCTTTACCTTATGCTTTTTTGCACATAAAAAAAATGCCACAGCAGTGAACACTGGCCTGGTAAAATCTGCACTCGCTTGCCTGGAAGAAGGCAACAATGCCATAAGCCCACAAATTGGTCCTGGTAGCTGACATGAACATTAATTATATCACTTAAACAATTCAAAGAATGATATAAGAACATAAAATTTCACCCAATGATCAAACGAAAAATGTCACGGATTTTTAATCCTAATAATTCTAAGCACAACAAAGATCATCTAGCTTTGGGGTTTACTCATTCAGGCATTATTGTAAACACATGAGTGCCAAAGAAACATAACTTAATAAACTAAAAATCAAAGACTGTATGAAATGGAAAGGATCTTACAGAGATAAACCTTTCTTTACAAAAGGAATAAGCCTAACACATCCAAATTGAATCTCTAGTTCTTTAATATTCAGTGTTGTTCTGAAACATCAATTTCCTCCAAAATTAGTCAAAATCTGAGTACAATAGTAACTCAAATTCATAATGAAGATGATATAAAAAAAGAACAGTAGGAGAAATCCATTTGATATTCAGACAATAGATAATACCGCTCTAAGTGTTTCCCTGCAAATAAGAGACGAAAAAGAGTTCATTGCTACACCAATAAATGGTTCGAATCATCCCCAAAATACTAAAAAAGGTTAAACTTTTTAACAATAATTTGATATCAGAACATGCTTAACTCGGAAAATCTGTAAACCCAAACGAAAAATAATTGCAAAACCAAACAAAATATGTTCCAGTTTTATAAATCTACACCCCTTTGCAAAAAAAAAAAATTATAAAACAACAGAATGAAAAATATACCTCTGAATGAAAACTTGTTACTTGGAAGCCAATGGGTGAAGTTCACAGCTGCCTTATAACCTGGAAGTGTTGTCAAAATCTGAGCAGCATGCAATACATGTATATAAAAAGACAATTAAGAAGAAGCATTTGATCACTAAAACATAGAATTTGAGAAGAAGATTAAATGAGAAATCTTGAGACAGAAAATGGCGACAGCATTTTGAGCACCAAAAGAAACCAAACCAGAAGCACCCCATGAAACGTTGTTGACTATTCTGCCTTCTACTTCCACTAATTAACATTTGATAAGAGATGAGTCGGTACCTATTTGGGGGCTAGGGTTTCGACCAGAAACGTATTTAATTAGGGAGGGAAAATAATTGGTAAAATAAATGGAGGGAAAAATAAGTAAACAGATAGAGGGAAAAATCCCACCCATTTTATTAGGGGTTAATTGCACTTTAGGTCATTGTTAGTTTAGGTTTTTTTTATTTCTTTAGTTTTACTTTGATTCAATTTAGTCCCAATTTTAGTTTAGTTTCCTTGTACCTTTAGGTTCTTTTTTAATTAGATCCTCCTTTATAAAATCATTTAATAATTAAACATTTAATAACTAAACCCTAATACACACACACACACATATATATATATATACTAAAACTTACATTATAAACCATAAACCTTAATACGTACATACTATATATATATATATATATATATATATATATATATATGAATTTATGTGTGTATATATGTATTAATATAAATATATATATATGTATTAATGAATATACATATATATATATATATATGTGTGTGTATTAATGTATATACATATATGCATTAACACATACTAAACCATAAACCCTAATACACCCACATATATTAATGAACTAAGCTTGAGGTTTTGATTTACGGTTTCATTTTTAGGGGTTAAGGTTTTAATCTAGGGTTTAGGATTTATAATTTATGGTTAATATGTGTTGTTTTGAGGGTTTAAGGGTTTTATTTAGTGTTTTGTTTTATGGTTTTAAATTAGGGTTTTGTTTTAATTGTTTATGGTTTTAGGGTTTTATGGTTTAGTATTTATTTTTAGGTTTAGGGTTTAGTGTTTACATGTTTATGGTTTAAAATGTTTAAGGTTTAAGGGTTTAGGGTTAGTGTTTCGAATAAAGGTTTTATTTTTAGTGAACTAAGCTCATCATTAATGTTTAGGGCTTAGGGTTCATGGCTTAATGTTTAGTGTTTTGATTTATGGTTTTGATTTTATTGGTTCTAGTTTAGGGTTTTTATGGGTTTAGGGTTTCTTTTTATTAGTTTAGGGTTTTTGTTTTTGTTTAGTGTTTTGAATTAGGGTTTAGGTTTTATTATTAGTGAACTAAACTTACCTTTAGGGTTTAGTGTTTAGGGTTTAATGTATGTATGTATGTAGGAACGTGAAACACTAAACTCTAAACCCTAAACCACAAACACTAAACCCTAAAAATAAAAACCATAATCCATATATGTATGTATATATAATGCATGTAAGTATGTATACATCAATTTATGAACCATAAACCTTAAAACCTAAACCCTAAACCCTAAACTCTAAACCATATAAACCTATCTATAATGTACGTAAGTATATATGTATGTATGTACCAATGCATAAACCCTAAACCCTACCCCTACCACCAAACTCTAAACCTTAAACACCCAAAACACTAAATCATACTTCCTATATGCATGTACGTATAATGTATTAATATTATGTATGTTAAATCCTAATCCCTACACAATAAACCCTAAACCCAAATGAACCCGACCTAAAATTACCCGAACTGAAATGAACCCGACCTGAAATTACCCGAACTGAAATGAACCCGACCTGAAATTACCCGAACTGAAATGAACCCGACCTGAAACGAAACCGACCTGAAATGAACCCGACCTGAAACGAAACCGACCTGAACCGAAATTAACCCGTCAATTAACCGTTTTGGCCCGACCTGAAATGAACCGACCTGAAATGAATCTGACCCGAAATGAACCTGACCTGAATTGAACCCGACCTGAAATGAACCCGGCCTGAAATGAACCCGACCCGAAATGAACCTGAACCCGAACCGAATCGAGTCAAAACAAAAAACGACCTGAAATGACCTGTAATCGATTTAACCCGACCTGACAGAGCCCGACCTGAAACCCAACAGTTGACCTGTTTTTACCTCCCTACTTGTCATCCCACTATGTCCACTACCTTACAATCAAATAGTCGAGCGGGTTAACTTGATATGCACCGAATTCCGCTAGGAACCCAGTTCGCCTTCTTGATTTTAAAGGCCTTGATGGACGATCATAACTCTTCTGAAAGCAAAACAGAGTGATTTGCACCAATCTTGTAAGCCAATATGAACTACTCGATTGTTTAATAATACATCTATTTAATGTGTATTCTAGTTCTTTGTACTTCTCTTGTGTGTATTTTTCTTTTGATTCAAACAGAACCGAAACATCATCAGCAATAACAAAGATTACACATGGGGTGTCGCAATTACTAATGTTGATCTTTGTTCAGAAAGGGTCCAATGCTTTCTGAATGTCATTTATCAGCTTTTGCATGAAATACAGAAAATACTGCAACATTTAACTACATGTTTCTGTTCTCTGTGTTCTGGATTTAGCTTTCCTAATCATAGTTTGATTTGAGATGGAAACCTATCATTGCCATTTGAAGCTTATGACTCTGCAGGATTAATTTAATGCAACGACTTGTGAGACTTTGTTTCCAAGCAAATTAGGTACAGTTTTAATGGCCAAAACTGTGTTCTCATCAACTATCAACCTCTGTTATCAAAAAGCTTCTTCATTTTTTGTTTTAATTCAAAAATTATGTATGTTTTTTAACAATTAAACAAAAGCAGCCAGCTTTCACTCTAAAAAAAAACTAAGGATACACAGGTTTTATTTGAAAATTTCGGTTAGAAATTTTACTTTCATATGCATGAAAATACACCCCGGAAAGCTTCCAACTTTGAGGTTGTCAAAGCTGAAGAATTTGAAGTTTGGTGTTGATGTAATGATTGTGGTAAAAATATGCCACACAAACAAAGTATTTTACACTTTTGGGTGTAATTCTACATTTGCGGAAAGGTTGTTTGGTTTTCTTCCATGTGGTATCTATATTTGGGAAGTGGAATTTGGGGTAAGTTATTATTGGATTTGTTGGTTTTCTTACAGGTCTAAATATAGACAAAACTAGATCACATATAATAAGAGAGAAGAAGAAAAAACAGGGTGATATTGCTGTTGTTCCAAATGTAATCTGGGGGAAAACCAAACATTTCCTTGGGAAAAGGCAATGCAAGGTGTTTCCAAATCTTCAATCCCAAGGTAAAAAAAATAAATAAAACTTCTTGTTTCTTAAAAACTTCAATCTCTTTTTCCTGCGATGAAATGCTGTAAAGTGAGAATCTGGCTTTGAAATTTGGTTTCTGGGTTGAGACCAGTTAAAAGAAAAAAAAAATTGGGGTGAATTTAGCACTAACACATGATTACTTTGTTGATTGCAGACAATGATTAAAAGTTGGGTGTTTTTATAGGAGCCCAACGAGACTTCATTGCCTAACCCTTTGAATGTTGATGCCCTTGATTGAATAGAGAAGAATATAGGTGGTAGGAAGCTGAAGTGTTTAGGCCACAGCCTCTTTGAATTGATTTTTCTATTCATGGTATAGTTTTTATTGGCATCTTTTTGAAGAGGGAAGCTGAGAGATGGTAGTAGTGGAAGAAATGCAGGAGCCAATGGGTTGTGGGGAGAAATTTTTTGTTTCGGTTCGATTGCGGCCTCTCAACAACAAGGAGATTGATAGGCATGATGTTTGTGACTGGGAATGCATCAGTGATAACACTATCATATACCGGAACAGCCTTTACCCGACTGCCTATACATATGGTAAGTGCTTAGACTTTTAGATATCCAGTTTATCTACATGTGATTGCTTTCCCCTTAGTTTATATCCTGACCTAAGTTTTGAAATTGCCTCTTGATTTCCGGAAATGACTAATGAAGTCATTAGTATTTGAAACAAAACTCTGCATTTTCTGTTAATTATGTTCAATGTTAATGTCAGCTACTGTATGAAGTAAAATTTTACCGCAGAAGCCCTAGAGTAGGCCATAAGATGATAGAAAGATTTTTCCTTCAAACCCGTTTCCATTGCCGGAGTGCGCAATTCCTTTTATTGATATACATTTTGTTATGTATACCGGTCCACCATGATGATCTTGTAGCCACTTTTAGGTTTCAGACCTCTTATGCAATGCCTTATAGATACAGTATAGTTAAAGGCTTAAAGCATGTCCTCATGTATGGAGTTGGCATCAATGGTTTCTCATAGTTAGCCGGTTGTTTATCTACTGGAATCATAGGTCTCGTTTCTGTTTTTTAGACAGGGTTTTTAGCTCCGACTGTCCCAATAGGCAAGTGTATGAAGAAGGAGCAAAAGAAATTGCCCTTTCAGTTGTCAGGGGAATAAACTGTGAGTTACATCTCTTTTCTATCATTTTGGATACTCCCAAGGCTCTTTTGTGGCTCCATAAACAACTTCCTAACCTCAGCTGTCAATTCATAAACTATATTTCAGCGACCATTTTCGCTTACGGGCAAACGAGCAGTGGAAAGACTTATACGATGACTGGAATTACGGAGTATGCCATGGCAGATATATATGATTACATACAGAGGGTAATGCAGACATACAGTTTTTGTTTCTCCCTTGTGGACTGTGGTTATACTTATCCATTGTATTTCCTTCTTTGACAAAAAAGCTACTTTTCTGTAGCACAAGGAAAGAGGGTTTATCTTGAAGTTCTCTGCTATGGAGATTTACAATGAATCGGCCAGGGACCTCCTTAGTGTAGATGGTGCTCCCCTTCAAATTCTAGATGATCCCGAAGTGAGTTAAATCCTATGTTCATGAGGAACTGAGTTTTATGGACTTATCTTACTAACAGATATCCATTTTGATAGAGCGGGACGGTTGTCGATGGACTCACAGAAGAAACTCTGCGGGACTGGAATCACTTAAAGGAGCTTTTATCTATTTGTGAAAGTAAGATTATGTCCAAAAGTCTACATTTCCCTTGCTATTGACTGCATATTTAAGCATGCCTTGGTGCACATTGGCAGCTCAAAGGCAAATAGGGGAGACTTCTCTCAATGAGACGAGCTCTAGATCCCACCAAATTTTGAGAGTGGTATGCTTTGTGTTCCATTGCAAAAGTTTTAGATATTATTCACTTGACAATGATGTGGTATTTATTTTTATACCATCTGTCTATTTGGCATTTATCAGACAGTCAAAAGTTCTGCACGAGAGTTTTTAGGCAATGACAAATCAAGCACCCTTGTGGCCTCCGTGGTATGAAACAATATATATCTTTTTTGGTCAAGAATTGATTGATTAACCAATATTTGAAAGCAACTGACATTTTCATTCTGTTTTGTCTAGAACTTTGTTGATCTTGCAGGAAGCGAATGTGCATCTCAGACATCAGCCGCCGGTGCTAGGTTGAAAGAAGGTTGCCATATAAATTGCGGTTTATTAACGCTTGGAACTGTAATCCGTAAGCTGAGGTTAGTTGTTTACCAGATTACTTATTAATATTTGTAGTACTACAAGAATCCTCTAATGTATCTTGTTATGAATTTGTATTTGGTTGCAGCAAGGGAAGAAATGAACACATTCCTTACAGAGATTCAAAGCTGACTCAGATACTTCAGTCTTCCCTAGGAGGCAATGCTAGAACTGCTATAATTTGTACCATGAGTCCGGCACGAATCCATGTTGAACAATCAAGAAAAACCCTCTTGTTTGCAAGTTGTGCTAAAGAAGTGGCTACCAATGCACGAGTCAATTTGGTGATGTCTGATAAAGCATTAGTGAAGCAATTGCAAAGAGAATTGACTAGATTGGAGAATGAGTTGAGAATTGCAGGAACAAAGCCAACTTCCTCGATTTTTGACGCGATGCTGCGAGAGAAAGACCTTGAAATTGAAAAGGTGATGATATACAGATAGTGAATAAATCTTTGGCTTTAATCCATGAATTATTGTTTTGATTTTCCTCCATGCTTCATGCAGCTAAAGAAAGAGGTAGCCATTCTGATTCAGCAAAGAGACCTTGCTTGGTCCGTGGTTGAGGGGATGCGACAAGCGGCTGACAATGAAAGTCCTAGATATGAAAAACCAGTGAAAGTATGTGCATGTGTATATTACTAAAGCATTTGATGCCACTTTTAAGTTCACTTCACCATCCAAAGTTTAATTCCTACATGTCCTCATTCATCAGGTAGGTTCAGACTCTTACCCTAAACTGCGAGTACGAGATAGAGATTCATTGTCTATTGGATTTAGATCCCACTCTCCTTCAGAGAGACAAAGTTTCGGTTCCGAAGAGAACTTCCTTCAGCTTCCCGACTTCAAATTGACTATACCATGTCCAAGTGCCTCCTCCCCACAGATGTCACCGAGAATTCCTGTTTTTGTCGGAGGTACTTTCCACCAGGAGGAGAATAACTATGAAAATTCAGAGGTGTCGTGCAAGGAAGTTTGTTGCATCGACTCGAATTTGAGTGTGAATAGATATTCAGACTCAAGTTTTTCAGAGTGTCGCCCAAAGATTCATCAATACAATAGCTCATCTCCCAGGGAAAGCTCAGCTATTTCAGGAGTGATAGAAGTTGACAATGAAGATATATCAAAGCAAGAATCCAAGCCATTGCACCTGAACAAAAATATGGACTTTGCACCTACTGAAAAAACATATTTATTCGAGCTGAAAGACGAACCCTGTAGCTGTAGAAGCTCGAGATTTACTAGGAGTAGAAGTTGTAAAGCGAGTCTGATGACCTGTTCTCAATGGATTGAGAAGTTAGAAGCGAATGCTGGCATATCTCCGATGCAAAATGCCAAAGATTTCACTGGAACACCATACAACTTCGATAGAAAATCTTCTGAATCGAAGTTGGATCCCCAGAGCGAGGCCGGGGAGTTGATTAGAAATGAATCTCCAACTTCTTCAACAAGTGCTACTCTTAATGAGCTTAATGAATCTCAAAGTTCTTTTACAAGTGCCGCTGGTTGGAGTGTCCCAATCCCAGAGAATAAGAATAGTACTGATTTCCGTACTTCGACCGGAGGAAGCGAAGAAATGTCTTGTAATAACAAGTATGAGGACCAACATGATGATTATCCGGTGAGTGTTTGATTTATTTTTATCATGCTTATACTATAAAGGGTATACTTACTAAGAAAGTTCTCATAAAAACGATGTCGTTCATGCATGACCGGTACAGACGATGACCCCAACACCAGAGACTTCAGCATGGTCTTCAGAATTTAAGAGGATTCAAGGAGAGATCATTGAACTTTGGCATGCTTGCAATGTGTCACTGGTCCACAGGACTTACTTCTTCCTGCTATTTAAGGGAGATACAAAAGATTTTATATACCTGGAGGTGGAACACAGGAGGCTGTCCTTCCTGAAGAACGTGTTTACCAATGGCAAACAAATGGTCGAAAACGGTCGAGTCCTTACCCGTGCTTCAAGGTATATGTGTGTGTGTGTATGCTTATGACATCAACCTAGAGGCCACGGCTGTTTTGATTCATTAATTAGTAGTGAAAACGTTTAATGCAAAATGGTTATGTATGTTGTACACAGTGAGAAGGCTTTACGCCGGGAGAGGCAAATGCTGAGCCAGCGGATGAGCAAGAGGCTGTCCAAGGCCGAAAGAGATAATCTCTTCCTTAAATGGGGCATTGAGTTGAACGCGAAACAAAGGAGGTTGAAGTTGGCTAACCTCTTGTGGAGTGACTGCAAAGACACGGAACGCATTGCCGAGAGTGCTGCCATTGTTGCAAAGCTGGTTGGCTTTGAAAACCCAGAGAAGACGTTCAAGGAAATGTTTGGCCTTAACTTTACACCGGAACAACAGACGCTGATGAGAAATAAAACTTTGAAACGGAGTGTAATGTCATTGTTATAGGTGTTAATTATATACACTTATACATGATAGTTTTATCCAGTTTGATTTCATCCACAAATATCCCCTTTGTTGCTTACAGATTTCGATTTTGAAAATTTCTGTTTTCTGATTTCAGTGCAATGCAGGAGTTTGTAAATCAGTTAAAACAAACCATTGTTTCCACTTGTTGCCCACACATTTTACATAGGCCATACTTTTTGTGCCCCGTAACATAGAACCAGATCTAGTAGGCAGTAGCATATATACCAGACGATGAATGACCCCAAACTAGAACGTCCTCTTGAACGAGAGCAATCAGGCAGGCTTTTTCTTTTCTTCTTTTTCTGCATCCTCCTCAATGAATATTGTTGCACCAAAGCCCCATTCCATCGATTCGAGCCTGCTATCATCAAATCTCCGTCACCGAAGGCTCAGCTGAGTCAACATACCCGGTGCTCAACTCCACAGCTTTCGAACCACCCCATCGGCTTTTATGTATCCGTACCATGCTGTCATAGCCCACACGCCAAAAGTAACCATCATTTAGAGCTAGCATGGCTTTCCAAATGCTAGAGGATGCAAAAGACAAAAGGAGTTTTGTCTACAAGCTTCGATTCTACGAGTTTACCATGCGGGAAGTGTTTAGTAGATAATGCTCTATAGCACAGTGATTTGGGCTCTCGGCAGGGTTGGAAACCAGTCTCGGCCACTAAAACTATCGCACAATTCCTACCACCCGAGGCAACCAGCAGAACCCTCTTATTACTCTCATTAAACTGTCCTGAAACAACCATGGCCTGTTTTTTTATCAACTGTGGCATAACAACCATCTCAGTTGACATTCCTCCCCTGGCAGCCTCACTAGTATTCTTCAAAGCTTTTGTACCACCCACGGTAGCAACCGCCGCGCCATCTTTTGTACCACCCACGGTAGCAACCGCATACACTATACCTTGCTTTCGGCACAACATGTTTGGAGCCCTTGGTCTAAAGGGTGGAGCTCTCATCCAATCCCCATATCGGAAAACAGCCGCACCCGCATCCCCTTCCTTCTTAGATGAATATTCATCTTCATCGTGCACAAACCACACGAATAGCAAAAGTTAGGCAATCTTTCGAATATCAGCATTCATATCCTAGGCTGCCCATCTTCACTTTTACAAGCACAATACACCTACTTAACGGTTTTTGTTAATTCATTGCTTATAAAATAAAGTGTTGATTTTTTTTTACTAATTCCTTACATATAAATGATTAAACCGTTGGTTTTCAATTTGTCTATTAACCATAAGATTTAACATTATCATCTAATTGGACTATTAAATTTTCATAAAGTGTGAGCCTTAAATTTGAACTAACTGTTTATTTTTCATAAAGTAAAATTATGAAGCTCATAATTAAATGTAAAAATTGACCTTAATAAGCTTAACAACGACCACACAACGGTCTCGGCATGAAGAAAGAAAAATAGTGAAAAGTGGGGAAGCTGATAATACAACTTCATCATTGCGATACCAATAGAAGGATGAACAGCGACAGAACTGAACTGAGATCAAGTGTCATAAAAATGGTAATTTTCAGTGCATTGAACTTACATTAGGTTCCAGAAATAGACAAGAAAAACATGATTTATTTTGAATTGAATCTACTAATCATACAAACATCATAGAACGCTTAAATAAGATTCATGAACGAGTTCAGAATAGCTTCACCAATGTTTCATACTGCATGCTAGTGACAAGAATCGGATGCAAAACAACCAAGTAATGCCAACTAGCAACATCCCAAGTTTCAGAATCTTGCACTCTACTCTGCTCGGGATTGACCAGCACGAGAAGAGAGGATGATACCGACAATGAGTCCATACAGTGCCAAAGCCTCGGCAAAAATGAGGATAAGAATCATTCCAACGAAGAGCTTTGGCTGTTGAGCATTGGCTCTGCAAATAAATGCACAGAAAAACTATATCAAACAACCATATTCTCACAATTGCAATGAATCTCGAAACCAAGGAATTCTCAGCTTTGTAATTAATTACGACGGATCTATATTCTATATTCATCAGCAACATTTCTCAGCAAGCATCAGCAAGAATGTTCTCTTTCAAAGCTTTAATCTTAGTAACTTCCAAATGCCTTACATGATTCGAAAACAAATTTGTGAACCAAGTAAAATTCCAGCAAATCCAAGTTTGAATTCACTCAACAAGAAGAAGTTCACCACTATAGTTTTATCATAATTTGTGAATGTGAGTTAAAAGTTAAGCATATGATCACAGTTATTACATAAAAAATTATCAATTGTGTAAATCATAAACTAAATCCCCTCCAAAAAGTTTATCAATTGTGGTAAAACACTAATTTTCTCAAATTACATATGTTACCGTTCTCTAAGTACAATTATTTTTCTCAAAAAATCAATGCAGCAAATGAATTTGATTCCTGCAAACAACATTTCAATTCTAGAGAGTTGAAATGAAAAACAGAGAAAACAAATAATTCCAAGCAAATTAGATGACAATACCTAACGCCAGCATCACCAACGATTCCAATAGCCATCCCGGCAGAGAGACCGGCGAGGCCACAAGCAAGACCAGAGGAAAGATGAGCATAGCCATCGAAAAGGTAGTAAGATTTGGCCTTCGGGTTGATCCCAGTGCTAATAATAACCGCAATAATCAACCCATAAATACCCAGAACTCCAGCCATAACAACGGGGACGATCGATTTCATAACCAGCTCCGGCCTCATCACTCCCATCGACGCCACTCCTACACCGCTCTTGGCCGTCCCATACGCAGCTCCCATACCTGAAAAAAAAAACAAATCATTTGGTTGGGGAGACTAGAACCCATGAAGAACCGAAAAATTATTAGTTAGGGTTAGTTTTTTTTTTACAGGAGAACACGAGGGCAGCAGCAGCGCCGAGGAAGCCAAAGAAAGGAGCAGTTTCATCGCCGCTGAATGTGGAAGCCATTTTAGACTTTCAGTTTTTAACAATTTCGCCGACGATTTGAACAGATTTGGGTACTGTGTGATCGGTCGATTTCGTCCCAGACAGTTCACAGAACCAGGAAACTTCTCAGTGGACCCTCGTGAACGTAATAGTGCCGTAACAAATACCATTAAACCGGTCTCGACCCTGATTTGGGCTAAATTTCCATGGGCGTATTTTGGGCCGAATAATGCCATTATCTAACAGAAAGAGCCTCACTAATTTCTGCTTTCCAAGGTATTTGAGTGTTCAAAAGCCGGACCGGACCAGATTCGGATATTTGTTCGAGCCAGACTTATCGGATAAAATAAAGATAGGCAACTCCGTGACAAATTCCAATTATTATTTGATTATTGAAACGTTTCTATCAGTTTTCAATATACTGTTCAACAACAATGCTCTTTCCTTTGGGTTGGGAAAATGGAAAAATCCACTTTCCATAGGGATTACAGACAACAGCATTGCAGGAGCTAAACCGGTTTACAAAATGAACTTCAAAATGCGCCTCCCGGAACTAATAAACAAATGGAAGAATGGCCCACCGGTTATGCGGATAGTCCTCGAACTTCTTAAGGTACCACCGGTGAGTTTCAGCCGCAGCAAAGGCAAGATTAGCTATCTGAAACAGTCGGCCGAAAACGAGTTACAAAATATTCGGCTACAGGGAACATAGTTTTGAAGGTGTAATGAGTCTAATTATCTGCATTGTTCTGGAAAATAGATAAGGAGTGTACAAAATACCACAAATCCAAGAAGTAGCCATGTGGTTAAATCGGTTCCTCCACTAGCGACCAATAGACCGGCATATATTATCTGTACAGATACAAGGAAGTAATGGTCATAACTTGTCTGTTTGACAGCAACCATGGCATATCAAGCATCCACAAGTGAGATAAAGAAAATTACCATCTCAGCTAAATAGTGTGGACTCGAGACAATTTCAAACCAATCTCCACGCGGAATCACATATTCAGCAGTTCGATCTCCGCGTTCTCTAAGCGAACCCTGTATAAAAACCAGAAAATCAGCATCCGGACGAGCACAAGTTACAAAGGATGCATCATTTTATTCCATTCCAAAAATTTGGAATCACCCACAAGCAAATATAGGTTTAAATGGACGAAAACACCTACAAGAATCGCATGACAACAAAATTGATGTAACCACCCCCAAGCAAATATAGCAGCACCAGCCCATTGGCACCATCCAAGCCTTGTTATAGGCTTCACATAACCCCACAAATCGAAATCTGTAATCGACAGCATTTCTTGGCCTTCAACTTTAAACTCAGCTACTTGATCAGCTGCAAAATTAAAAGCCTCTAGTGCACAAAATGTACAGAGTGACAGAGGTGCTGCTGTATAGAAACTGCCAACATAATCATCAAAACTCAATACAGACTACAAGGGTATTTAAGATTATCAACTTCAATCACTATCATGCTCGGCAAAAAAGGAAAAAAAAGGATCATTCTTTTACAGTCAATCTACCAAATACTCTTCCAAGTATCATAATAAATCTAGAAGCATATTAAATCCTAACTTCTTCTTTGCCTTCTCCTAATAAACAAAGAAATAAATAATTCATGAATGGCAATTCATAAACATATCAAATGTGTTCAGCAACTCACTAGACACCAGTTAAGTATCCAAAAATGTGCATCCTAGCCGAAGAGCTATAGTTGAAAACATGAAAGGTCTCATAAAGCCGCCTGAGGACATGAATTTCCATCAACAACAACAAGAACACAGACTTCCAAACATTGAATCTATCTTCAGCCGAGGTAAAACGAGACTTGTGTAAGGAAAAAACATGTGACCCTCCTGTCAAGTGAGTAGCAGCTGCAACATAACTCAAAGACCCGGAACTCAAAGGTGCAACTTTGTATGCAAAGTACCAAATACCCATTAACAAGGCGGTCGTCCAAACCACACCCAACACATAAAAGTGCAGAAAGAAACTCTGTGGAACCGTGAACCTCTACATCAGCCACAAAAAACCCAGAAAGAAAGTGTTAAAAGAATGAAATTTTATGGGAATTTCTTAAAAAGGGTGAAAAATCCAAAAAGAAAAACGGTTCTTACATTGGATGAAGATGGCATAATCTTGCCCCTCTTGGCAAAGCCTAGTAAAAGGGAGTGAAATGGATTGAGACGTGGAGAAGGCAGTGAAGCTATGAGGACGGGAAGAATCCCAGCTATCCATGCCGCTCTTAGAAGCCAAATAAGGCCTGTTTTAATGGTGTCCAATGACTGTGAAGCAATGGCTTCCATCAAAATCCCAACTGAATTCATCTTTTTTCCCATCAAACGAGCATGACAGAAGAAAGAAATTTGCAGGGGGCAAACAAAGCAAAGTAGCCGGCAAAATATTAAACGTGTCAACAACGTGGCATCAGGGCGTAAAACTGGATTGGCGGCTCGGCCTTTTTACATTAACAAGTGAAAATCCTCCATTTCAATATAACAAGGCCTTGACTCTGGAGAAAACCCAATGCTTGAACTAGGCCTCTAATGGAAAGGAGAAAACATTGTCTTATCCATAAATGTATTTTAATTATTTTTATAAAATGGAACGTGTTTAGTCGATAACACCAACTCAATTAAAGGTAAATTTCAACACGTTTAACCGTCACATTATTTAGTAAGGGGGTTTATTAATAATATTCCAGTAGGTAATATGTGACACCTACTCAGGTTCCGTTCGGCGTCGTTGTCAAAACCCTAAGTTGAGTTGAGAATTCGCATTTGGGGATAAGTTAAATTTTTTGCTTCTCTAAACGCAGGTGTTGAGAGCAGTTCGTTCGGTAGAATTTCTTCAAAAATTGATGAAAAAATTCTGCCGAACGAAGCCTCAATAAGATTTATTTAAAAAAAAGAGGTACCATCTGGCAGTTATTCCACTAAACAGACTAGAACATTATTACAGCAAAGCCCGAGGCCAACTCAACAGGCATGGAAAATATAACCCACAGTACTCGAAGAGACCTTACCTGCTCGATGAAACCGACCCTGGGGAAAAACCAAACACGACAAAGAAAACCCATCAAAAGCAGAACAAAAACAAAACAAAACTAAATGAAGACTAAAACAGATGATCCAGAGACTGATTGACTGTAATTCGATTTGAAACTTAGAGTGTTGAAGCCAGATCAGAATAAAACGCGTGGGTTGCTGATGATGGTCGATACCCACAAATTCGAAGGTCCGAATGAGCTATGGCGGATCGATAAATCTTCGATCCAGATCTGCCTCCGATCTTGCCTCCTCCGGCACCTCTTCCACCCAGTATCGGTCTTCTGTGAATCTCCGACCCAATGATGCCATTGCATGTGCAACTCTATTTTCATTCCGGCCGGTAAAGGTAAACTCACATCTCCTAAAACTTGTGGATAAATGTTTTGCATCAGAGATTAGGGGTCTAATATTCGATCGGTCTATTTCTCAAGATTTTAATTTTTTGATGACAACCTTGGAATCTCCTCCGACGACAACCTCTCCAAACCCTAGATTATGTGCGAACTCGAGACCTTGGACCATCGACTTTGCTTTAGCTTCAAAAACCGATCGAATATTTGTGTTGAAACGGTAAGCCGATCCCAAAACTTGACCTCTTGAATCACGCACAATGATCCCTGACCAAGATGTTTTTTGTTGCATGGAGAAACAGGCATCGACATTTACTTTCCCAATGGAGACTGTAAAGGAAACTATCGATTGTCAGCATGGGTTCGAGGGTGGGCAAACTGGGCTGACATTACCTGCAGTTCAGCTATGTAGTTTTGCACAAAGGTAATAACCAAACTAGGATTCTGTTGTATCCCCTCATGAAAAAATTTATTTCTTGAGTATTATAGTGCCTATACAATTACTGCTATCTCAGTGTGTTTTGTACTGTTATTATTTGCGAAGATTCACTTTAACCAATTATAAAATGATGCTTGTTCAATTTCATTAGGCCATTGATAAGAAAAATCAGCCCATACATATTTAGTTTAATAGCACTGCTAGCTTACATGGCTATTTGTTTCTGCTTGATTCGAGCATCTAGGACACGAGTTACTAGCAGTCAACCTTTTTGTGAATAGGTTCTGCAAATGTGGTATATAATCTGCAACAAATTTCCATAGATTAATAAGCATTTTAGCTGGACATTGAATTTTCCAGATTGACTTGTATAAATGGTCATCATATTCTTCTGAAGATAGTGCCTGAATAAGATATCTGTATCCACTTCTAACTGAGTAGCATCCAGTATGTTCATCATTCCATGCTAAGATATTTTCACTTGCAGTTGAGAGTAACCTTATAGATAGGATAATTGATGTCTCTTTCACAGAGAAATTTGCCCTGATTAGTTCACTATTCCATTCTTGAGTACCTGGTTTTAATAGGTCAGACACCCCATTCTAATCCAGCAACCCTAGGAGATGAAACTAGCTGCACTGGTTTAGAAGGCAACCAATAGTTATCCCAATTGGAGATACCAACTCCATTTCCTATCTTCCAATATAGCTCAAGCTCTAATGTCCTCCTCGAAACTCAAATGTTTTTCCATATATAGGATGGCTTTGATCCCAAATTGGCATGAAGAAAATCACAGTTAGGAAAAATATCTTGCCTTGAGAAGTCATGCAACAAAAGAATATGGATTGGAAATAAGCCTCCATCCTTGCTTAGCAAGCATGGCAATGTTAAAACATCCCAAATCACGAAAACCCATTCCTTTTTCTCTTTAAGCTGACATAACTCCTGCCATGTACACCAGTGTATTGTTGAGTGTGTAAAAGTTTTATTATTTACCCCATATTTAACTCATATTTCTGCTGCATTCAAGCATAATTCATTGCATTTAGGTTAGATTACAGTTAAACATCACAAATATATTAAATGGCACAGTTTCTACTGAAATTGGTTGCTTTTGCAGGTTGCTGCTGTAGCAAATGGAGAGGCAGGCGCTGGGCAGTGAAATAGAAGAGCTGGAACTGGACGAGCAGTCAAGGAGGACGATGCTGTCATGGTTGCCGCCGTGACAGCAAAGGACGACAGCAGTTTTGAGGAGAAGAAGTAAAATGGACCTCGACAGAAAGAGAAAATTAAGCCCGTCTGTCGTGGAATATCACTATATTTTTCCAAGCCCTAGATCAGAATGAATGTCAAGCCCAAAGTTCAAGGAGAGAAAATCCAAGCAAGAAGGAAGGACGAATTAAAGCTATATTCTCTGAAGATTTAGTCTTTATTAGAGTTGTAATTTAATTTAAACTTGTATTCTTGCTATATTAGAAAACTTGGACCCAAAGCCTATATAAAGGCATGTAATTTGACCTAGGAGAGGATATCACCTATCTCTAGCCTTCTTCCCAAACCCTAGACGTTTTCATTCTCTCATCATGTTCTAAATTCCCCTTAGGGCCACGGGTTGATTTGTAAAGTAGTTGCAAGGGTTGTTTTTGTTTTAGGAATTTTCAGTTCAATAAAATAAACTTCAAGTTCTCTTATTCTGGTTATTAACATCTTGAAAGAGTATCGAGAGAGCATTGCGAGGTTATCTATTTACTTAATATCGGGAGAGTTAAGTATACGAAAGGAATAAGTGTGAGTTCTCTAGTTTATAGTTGAACTATCTCGGACCTAGGGATAGGACGAGGTTAAGTGGCTAAAGAAGAACTCAACAAACATCGGTGTTCATCCTTCGATTCACACCGGGAGGTATCATCAAAGACGTGTTCATCGACAGACTTGGACCTAGGGATAGCCCAAGGCACAGCAGGGATTCTTGCCAAACTTGAAGTACAGAGTTGCGTTTTTGCTGCCGCGACAAGCAACAGACTGCCGCCGCGACAGGTATTGCCGCGACGGGGACGACGACAGTGCTGATTTTCTTAGACTTAACAATACCTATACTACTGAGCAATTCAATACCAGCCCATTCTCTCTATCTTGATTACTTTACTTTTATTTTCCAGTATTCTTTATTATTCTCGTGACAAAATCTTAAATCATTCTTTTACTCTCGTGCAGTAATTCAAGGTGAAGCTATTAGCCCAGTCCCTGTGGAGATGATATCCGATACTTCCGTATCACTTTACTACTTGCGTCGTGTACACTTGCACTACAATTGCGATAGACACTTTTACACGCAACATGTATACCTTTTTTGTTTTTGAATTTTGCCACCAAAACTTTGCAAACATCGATTCCAATTTCTTGCATAATGTTTTAGGTAGCAGAAAGCATGTCATAGCATATACTGGAATAGCTTGTAAGACAGACTTAATATATACTTCTTTTCCCCCCATAGATAGATATCGAGTAATCTAACTCGACATATTAGCTGCACATTTATCTTTTATAAAAATTAGAGACTCTTTTTTATTTCTCCCCACCATAGACGGCAGACTCAAATATTTGTCAGGACAATCTTGGGCCGTAACCTGAAGCAAACGACACACCTCTCTCCTATTTTCAGCTATGACATTAGTGCTAAAAAATACCTTAAATTTATCATAGTTAATTAGCTGACCTGGGCACTAGGAATAAATAGAAAGAATCTCCATTAATCTATGAGCCCCATTCGTTGTATCATCTCCAAATATGATACAGTCATCCGCAAAGAACAAATGTGTAATCAACGAAGCACCTCGACAAATGTTTGCCCCTTGAATTGTTCTACGTTGAGCCTTCATTCGTAACAACATCGATAATTCCTCCCCACAAATAAGAAATAAGAGTGGACTAAGGGGATCCCCTTGCTGCAAGCTCCTTGTTGGGATAAACTTTTCACCAACCTGTCCATTAGTGACTATGGCATAGGACATTGTGGTAACACAATTCACAAGCCAATAAATCCATCCATGAGCAAAACTCATTTTTTGTAATCCCGCTTCAACAAAAGACCATTCTACCCTATCATAAGCCTTGCTCATATCAAATTTCACAGCAAAAGAGCCTTTCTTTTCAAATTTTCTATTTTTCATTGCGTGTAGAGCCTCGTATGCTAGAATTATGTTATTTGTAATGAGTATGCCTGGTATGAAAGCATATTGTGACTCATCTATACAGAAAGCTAGTACCGTCTGTAGTCGATTCGAGAGCATTTTCAAAATAATCTTGTAAATGACATTACATAAACTTATTGGTTGGAACATCGACATTCAGACTGGATTCTGTACCTTTGAAATAAGCACGATGTGTGTAACATTGATTTCAGATAATGGAAAATCACTCTTAATTGCATGTATACAAATCGGACCAATTATATGCCAAAACCGCTGATAAAATACTGCCCCCAATCCATCTTCTCCCGATACTTTTAATGGACTCATGGATCGAACCGCAGCAAGAACCTCAGCATGAGTAAAATCATCTAACAATTCCTCATTCATTGTTGGTGAAATACAATGATTAATTCCCTCTAAGATCACTCTCGGGTCAGAAACACCTTGAGTAGTAAAAAGATTAGTAAAATAGTCCCTTGCATGTTTTGTATCTCTTCCTCCGACTGGGCAGATAAATTATCCTCCGTTATTAGCTTATGAACTATGTTCTTCCTCTTTCGACTTGTGGTAAAGCTATGAAAATAACGAGTATTACGGTCACCATTTTTTAACCAGTTAGCTTGAGCCATTTGCTCCTAATAAATTTTCTCACGATCTGCTTCCAAATTCAGAGCCAATTTAGTTTCAAGAATTTCTTCTAAATTATCATCATTTGGTTGTTGATCATTTAATTCCTTCAATCGACTTTGTAAGGCTTTAATTGAGATACTCTTTTCTTTTTTAATTCTTCTGAACCACTTTTTCAGCCCTGAGCTTACAAAATCCAGTCTCACAGGTATAGTTCCAGAGCTAGTGTTCCATAAATTCTGAACCTCAGATTCACAGGACTCCTCCACTAACCATGATGTTTCAAATCGAAAATGAGCAAATCGATCTCTCTGCCCAGAAGCTATATTTGTTGTTAATAACAAAGGGCAATGATCAGAAATCGTATGTGACAAATACTCCAACTTATAATCTGGATATAAACTTCACCATTCCAGGTTTGCAACATCTCAATCTAGCTGTTCTCTTATATTAGTGCCTCAATAAGAACTTTTATTAGTGGTATATTAGCCTATTATACCAATTCAGTTAAAAGTTTTATTAATAACATAGATAACATGAAAGCATTTTTTTATTTATTAAAAATATATTAGATAGATACATGAGATTTCGATTAAATTTAGAATCGAGTCAAATTAAATCTCTAAATAAAATATAAAACTCTTTCAATATTGATTTTTCATAATAAAATATAAATTTAAAATTCTTATTTAAAAGATATCAAGCTCTTCACCGACCCAACCAAACTTTATTATAATGTGTTTATGTTGATGTTAAATTGAAATTTGAGTTTTTCATTGCATATATAATCCTTTTTCTACCAAAAGATGAAGGGAAAAAATAACCTTCACATTTTATTGAATCAGAGTCGAACGTGAACGAACCCTTAACATTTAGGATATATTTGACTATAATGTAATATTACAATATTTGGTATTTTGTTAGAAAATATAAGATTATTTAAGGATAATTCTACACTAAGTGACATGTACCGCAATGTACCACTATTCATATATACCACATATTATTAATTGTTTTAATTAGTTTTAAAATTTTAAGGATAAAAAGTGTTATTATCCCCTTTTTAGAATAAAATCTTAAAAAATATTTTTTATATTATTTTTTTAGATTTTCTTTTATTTTTTAATTCAAAAAATAATTAAACTCTTATTACTATAATAATTCCTACATTCACTTTAATTGAAGGATAAAGTTCACAAATAGTCACTAAAATTTGATTAATTATTTAATTTGGTAACCAAACTTCTAATTGCTTCAATGTTACCATTAAACTTTTAGTTTTGTTTTAATTTGGCCGCTGACCCGTTAACAACTGTTAAAAGGGTGATGTGGCAGTTAAAATATTTTGTATAATAACACATTTAGTTCTCTATGTTTACACATTCAAATAATTTAGTCATAATTCGAAAGAAATAATAAATATAACAGGTTAATGCACATTTTCCCCTAACGTTTACCACTTTTCTCATCTTGGTACCTAAACGTATTTTTTTTGGACCCAAGTACCCCCTAACGTTTGAGACGTTACCCAAAAATTTGATGTCGCTTATTAAAAAAATTTACGACCAATCATATCATGTCACGTCAACGTTACTATTTATTTTTAAATTTTCAAATAAAATAAATAAATATAAAAAAACATTCATTTAATTTCCCCTAAACTACCCCCACCTCTCTTCCCCATCCCCACGTCCATTCCATTTTCGCTCCGCTATCGTGCAATCAAAATGAATTAAAAAATAATTATTTCGAAAGTCTATTCATACAATTCATATTGTAATAATGTTTTTTATCGGATAAATGTCAAAGATGCGATGCATACATAAAAAATACAGTAATTAACTATCCTTTAGTTCTGGTTTTGTTGATTGGAATACAAACCTACATAGGAAGGGCAAAAGGAGAATATATACGAGATTCTTTTTGTATGATTGTGGGGATAGGACTTGCTCAACGGCGGGAAGAACTAGAGGTACACCGGTGATGCGTGGCCTGGTCAAGTTCGAGTGCAAGAGCCAGAGAGAGTATGATTGTGGCAGCAGTGGAGGGGAAATGGAATGGACGTGGGGATGAGATTTGGTGAAGAGGGGTTGGGGTAATTTTGTTAAATTAAATTAAATTAATAATTATTTTAATATGTTTATTTTATTTTATTTGAAAATTAAAAAAAATAAATAGGAATGTAGACTTGGCACAATATGATTGGTCATAATTTTTTTAATAAATGGCGTTAGATTTTTGGGGTAATTTGGGTAATGTCTCAAACATTATGGGGGCACTTGAGCCCAAAAAAATAAAATAAAATCTGAAAAAATAATATAAAAATTGTTTTTTAAGATTTTATTCTAAAAGAGGATAATAACACTTTCGGTCCTTAAGATTTCAAAACTAATTAAAACAATTAATAGTACATTGTGGTACATATGAATAATGGTACATTGCTGTACATGTCATTTACTGTAAAATTATTCATTATTTTACAGTATTTTTTTCTAAATTAGTTAGTAGTATTTGTTACAGCTTTTAAATAAAATTAGTTCTTTTAATGTTTTGATATATTTAAATTTATAAAACAATAAAAATATATGATAATTTAATAAAACTATAAAAACACAAAATATAAATAAATAAAACAGCGACGGGAGAGTGAAAATGCAAAAGCATTCGGCGTTGCTTCAAGATACATTATTAAATTCTGAGTCTTTCACGAGTAAGTTCCTTTAACCGTTGTTATTTTTACATTTATTCTATTGGAGTTGAGGCATCGATTCATGATGGATTGAGAGTTTGTGGGTAAACTGTTTGGAATTATGTCGAGAGCCGTAGTCGTCGTCAGGTTTGAACTCTATACATTGAAAATTTATCGGATCAAATACATTGAAAGGAAGTATGGTAGGTGTTTGATCGTCATGGTTGGGTTTTGGATATTTTTGTTCAAGTAAAAAGGGCGATTGGTGATGACAAGTCGTCGTTTAACCGGTCAAAATAAATAAATTAATTAACCTCTTTCAACAATAAATAAAATAAAGAAATTAAGTAGTATAAGGAAAGAGGGTCGATCCACAGGGAGACTAGTCGAAATTCTTGACTTAAATTTTGTCGGATTTGAATTCCCAGGAATATCTGCAAAACAAGGAAATAAAAGGGGGGTGATCTGATATTGAGTGAAGTAATAAGATAAAATGCAAGAATTAAAAATAATAATAGGAAAAACCAATTATGAAAATTAGCCTCGAGCTAGCCTTGTCAATTCCTTCGATCATTGAAATGGATTTTTACTTCGGGGATCATGTCGGTTACAGTCTGCGAGGCCCAACCCGTCGCAACTTGCTTCTCTCTCGAGTAACCAATTCTCCCAAGACTATCTTCGAAGGTTGATTCTTAAACAAATTAGCCACGTCTATCGCCGTTAAAGTGTTTAGTTTTGAAAGCAGGAAAAGCCCGACTCAGAAATTGTCTTAAAAAAGAATCGCTTCTGATTTTATCTTTCCTTAGCGGACCGCCGCTAAGAGTGTTCACAGGAAGTCGAAATTGCCACAGGCCGATCCTTCCTCCCAACTATGTCTTTAAACGATTCCAGATCAACGAGCTCTTTTTGATTTGAAAAACGATTAAAAAACTTTAGTAAGGCCGATTGCCAAACTATCTAAACAGAAAGATAAAAATGTATTCCCGAAGAAATTTAGGCAATGTTCAATTCTCACGATTAGAATTGATTTGGCTAGCTCTTGGCTCAAGAAATTTAGCTAAGCATGATATTAATTATCATACTTAACTTGGTTTTTGGAAAATAATTAAATAGCATAAAAATAGAACAAGAAAATAAAGTAAAAGAACTTTTATTAAAGCTGAAAATGTTTCAAGCTAGAAGATAAAAACTAAAATGATTGATGGATGGATGATCTAAGCCTTTACCAAGGGTGGTATTTATAGGCTTAGATTTACAAAGATAAAGTGATAAAATAATTTAAAATAATAAACAAAAGATAAAACAATTCAAATGTTTTAAAATTTAAATGCAGGAATCTAATCGGATAAGCTGATAAGCTCTCTCAGAACGTTCCAGAAGCTTCTAGAAGTCGCCACGTCACTGCCACGTCACTGCCACGTCAGACGCGTCGTGCCCATGATGCCAGTCATGACAGGATTATAATAAAAACTGCAGAAATGCCTCATTTTCACTGCTATTTCTAGAATTGGGTCCCTGCACAAAATGTAACGAAAACAACATGTATTAAGCAGCAAGAAGTCCCAATAGCTAGAAAAATAACAAATGAAATATGTCATAATTGAGCACTCATCAAATTCCCCCTCACTTGTCTCATACTTGTCCTCAAGTATGTCCGAAAAAATTATAAACCCAAGAATGCATTTCTCAAGCCATTGCATGCATCAAACATAATCATAAGAGTTCTAGCGCAATTGGAGTATCATGAAAGAGAACATTATCAAACCAAATGGATGCGAGCAAAGATCAGTCCTTATCCTTTTCAATTACCTATCAAGCATTAATCAAATCTTAGCCTAGTCTTAATCCTCACCAAGATACACTCAAGAGCACTCAAAGTTGTTTTAAAGGTAAATTTGAAGCAGAAACACTCAAAGTCAATCATGAATAAAGGTTTCCATAGGCTTGTAACAAGTTCAATTCTCCACTACTTTATTAGAATCAAGGTGCAAAAATCATTAGGTCTTTGTTCAAGGTGTAATGTGGGTTTAGAAAAAGGATAGAAAGATGGAAAGAAAAGGCAAAAGAAGATGATCAATGCAAGATATTTCAAACATTCAGCAGTGAAGACATTAAAAAGGAGCTAAAAATGGGCAAGCAAAACACACATTTTTTCTTTCTTTCTTTCTTTTTCTTTTCTTCTTTTCGAAACTGTTTTTTATTCTTTTTTTCTTTTCTTTTCGAAGCAATTGCTTCCTTTTATTCTGTTTTTTTTCTAGGAAAATTTCTGCCCTTATTTGAAAGGTATTTCCTTCATGTCTAATAAATATTCTAGCATTTGATCAATTGAAATGGTTAAGTCAAAGAAATGGGATGTAAGGCTAACAAAGGCTCACTAGGCGATGAGAAAGGGTAAATTAAAACGAAAAGGAAAGGAATAGGTTTAAAGCCTAATGCCTAAAGCACCTCGTTCTTAGTGTAGTCTCAAATTGTAAGCAAGCCACAAGTTCTAGATTCCTAAAATTCAAGATGACACTCTCAAGAAAAAGAAACGAGCATAATATGAAGAATGCATGCTCAAGGCTCAAATCTTACCAAAATTAGGCTAAGTTGATTAAGCTAGGCGAGAAATTTAATTAATACTATCAAGAGTAATTAAAAGAGATGTCAAACTGCAGATTACTCATATCATTTGATTATCAAAATGCTCCAATTCAATCATTCCTAAGCACCAGAACAAGTACAACATGCTGGACAACAAGTAATGGCAAGAAAGAAAAAAAAATCATCTTAAGGTTTAATCAAAATCAAAACATATTATCAAACAAGCAGACAAGTGGTAATTTATTACCCTCCCCCTCACTTAAGTGAATTGCCCCAATTCAGAAAAAATTAAGGAAATAAATAGAAAACAAGGGCAAAAGATACTCCCCGTGGATGTAGAGTGAGTCGATGGGAAAGGTGCACTGTGAGTGGCTCGGATCAGCGGCGGCAAAGGGCTTTGAACGGAGCTTCCGGATGTGCGAAAGAGGGTGCAGCAAAGGGTGGTTCAACATTTTTTGGGCACCCTTCGAATGGTTGCTGGTCGTCGGCCACCACGGCGAGGAGGAGGTGTGGGGCATGGTGGAGTCGGCGTGGCTGAATCGGCTGTGCTGTTGGAGAGACGCGAACGACGGACGATGGTTGGGGGTGAAGGCGGAGGTGTTGTGGAAGCCGTAGGAATGAGGGCTTTCCGTGGTGCGGGGCATTGCGGCTGAGTGAGTTGTGTTTTAGGGATTTGGTGGTTTTGCGGGAAAGAAAGAAAGGGAAAAGGGGAAAGGTTTCAAAGGGGGGGAAATAAAGAAAGGAATTGAAAACAATTCTTACTTTATTTTATTCCTAAGCAACCGGTCAATGGGTTTTGAAAATGGTTGGAAAGGGTTTGCTATCATGCGCAATTAAGTGGAAAGGGATTTTGCTATAGTGCACCACTTTCAATGGGACTGCAGCTTATGATCGAAGAGTTCTTGCTGTGTAAAAAAAAATCCTGCAGAAAAATTATTAAGGTAATTTAGAAAAAGAAAAATAAAGGAAAATAAATAAAATATAAAAAGAAAGGAAATTAAAATTAACGAAAATAAAAAAGAATGGGTTGCCTCCCATTTAGCGCTTTGTTTAACGTCGTTTAGCTCGACGACCTTTGTTAAATTTTTTGTTCTTCAAAAGCAAGTTCTTCAAATAAGCGGTAATGTCCATCGCTCGTCGTTTTAACGTCTTCCTTCATCTTTCTTTTTGTGCGCAAAACAACAGCTAAGCTTCTACCTCCTTCCCAAGACGACAACTTACTCAAGATGATGTTTGGCAAAGTTTGGTTGTCGCCTAAAAATATGTAATCAAACCATTCCAACCTTGGCTTGGGTTCCTGCAAAATTGATGGAAAATGTTTAGTTCGAATTGGAATTAATCGAAAATTAGAAAGGGAAGAAAGATTTGAAATGATTTCGCCTTTGTTTTTATCGTCGAGATCTGCGAATTCCCTACAAAATTCATAACACAAATTAGTTTCGATCAAATCATCAGCTAACGGATCTATAATATCAATGAAATTTAAACTTGCGACCGAATCAGGATACTTCATAGCTTTATACATATCAAATTTAACTACTTCCCCATCAAATTCCATAGTTAAGATGCCGTCGCGGACATCAATCTTTGTATGCGCAGTTGATAGGAAAGGTCGGCCAAGCAAGATTTCGAATCCGTTATTGCTGCGATCATTTTCCATGTCAATAATGTAAAAATCAGCAGGAAAAATGAGATTTTTTACCTGTACCAACACGTTTTCTAGTACTCCCTCGGGGTAGATGATTGATCGATCAGCTAATTGAACCGTCACTCGCGTTTCTTTCAATGGTTCAGTCGAAATTTTGTTGTAAACGCTTAACGGCATGACGTTGATAGATGCGCCTAAATCGCACATCGCCCTTTTTATCCCAACATTCCCAATTTTACAAGGAACCACAAACATACCTTGATCCTTGTACTTTGGCGGCAATGGTCTTTGAAGAATAGCCGAAACGTTCTCACCAAGGTTAACTTTTTCATTCCCAGACAATCGCCTTCGGTTTGTGCATAGCTCTTTCAAAAATTTTGCGTACTTAGGGACCTTCCGAATAACATCCAAAAGTGGAATGTTGATTTCCACTTTTTTGAATATATCTAAGATTTCCTTCTCTTCCTCCTTTTTATCTCGTTTCGCCAATCTACCTGGAAAAGGAGGAACAGGTTCGTAAGTAGAAACAAAAATATTGGACTTAGAGTTACCTGCAATGGGTGTAGGCTTTTCGTTCTGGTCCTTCGAAGAGTTGCCTTGCTCGTCGGATTTTTGCTCATCTTGCTTGGGCGGTTTAGGCGTTATCACTGTACCACTACGCAAAGTTATCGCACTAACATTTTCCCTTGGGTTGGTTTCGGTTTGGGATGGTAGCTTTCCCTGGGATTCTATACGGCTAACGGCTTGAGCTAGTTGGCTTATTTGCTTGTCGATTTGTTGGAGGTGGGATTGTGTTTGGGTTTGGAATTTTTCCTGCGAAACTGCCAATCTCTCAACAATAGACTCAAGCGAGGATTTTTGGGGTGCTTGGTTTTGGTAGGGAGGTTGTTGCCTAGGTTGGTAATTTGGGTTCTGATTACCGTAGCTCAAGTTTGGGTGATCTCTCCAACCGGGATTGAATGTATTGCTATGTGGGTTATAGGGTCTTTGGGGAGGTCCGGGAAAGTTGTGTATGGCGTTAACTTGGGCACTAGATGGATCTTGGAGTAAGGGACATAGATCAGTTACATGATCGGACATGGTACAAACTCCACAAACTTGGGCAGCTCCTAATTTCCCTGAAACAAGTGAATGCACAATATTAGTCAAATTATCAATCTTATTTTCTAATGTAATTGTGCTTACTGTTTGAACCCGTCGACTGGGTTCACTTGCAGAACCAAATTGTTGCGAATTTGCAGCCATTGTGGAGATTAATGTTCTCGCTGCGGTAGGAGTCATGTTAACGAGCGCGCCACCGCTTGCTGCATCTACCATCTTTTTGTCCATTGGTAACATTCCTTCATATAGGTATTGAATGAGTGTTTGCTCGGATAGGCCATGTTGCGGACAGCTTGCGCACAGCTTCTTGAACCTTTCCCAATAATCATATAGGGATTCGTCGTGCATTTGTTGGATACTCAATATGTTTCGCCTAATTTCTGTCGCTTTTGCCGCAGGGAAGTATCTGTCAAGAAAAACACGAGAAAGATCAGCCCATGTATTAATAGAATTTGGAGGTAAATAAAATAACCATTCTTTAGCCATTCCGGCTAAAGAAAAAGGAAATGCCCTTAGTTTTATCTGATCCTCTGAAACTCCTTGCGGTTTCATACTGCTGCACACCATATGAAATTCGGCAAGATGCTTATGTGGGCTTTCAGTAGGTAAACCGTTAAAGGTAGGGAGTAGATGAATTAATCCCGTTTTGAGTTGGAACGGAGTATCGCCTTGAGGAAAAGCGATGCAGAGTGGTTGTTGCACGGTAGGGGCTGCGTTCAGCTCTCGAATTGTTTGATCTGCCATCGGTTCTGGTTCTTGTGTAAGTTCGTCGATTGGTGTGGTTTCGGAGGTGGATTCTTGTTCGGATCGTCGTGTGCTTTGTTGTTTCTTTCGTCGAAGGGTTTCGCCGTGAGTTCTACGAGCGCTTGCTTCGATTTCCGGGTTATATGGAGCCAAAGTACCCGGATTCTTCCTGGTCATAAAATAAAACAAAATCAGTCAATAATTGCCAAAAATAAATCTCCCCGGCAACGGCGCCAATTTTGACAAGTCGTCGTTTAACCGGTCAAAATAAATAAATTAATTAACCTCTTTCAATAATAAATAAAATAAAGAAATTAAGTAGTATAAGGAAAGAGGGTCGATCCACAGGGAGACTAGTCGAAATTCTTGACTTAAATTTTGTCGGATTTGAATTCCCAGGAATATCTGCAAAACAAGGAAATAAAAGGGGGGTGATCTGATACTGAGTGAAGTAATAAGATAAAATGCAAGAATTAAAAATAATAATAGGAAAAACCAATTATGAAAATTAGCCTCGAGCTAGCCTTGTCAATTCCTTCGATCATTGAAATGGATTTTTACTTCGGGGATCATGTCGGTTACAGTCTGCGAGGCCCAACCCGTCGCAACTTGCTTCTCTCTCGAGTAACCAATTCTCCCAAGACTATCTTCGAAGGTTGATTCTTAAACAAATTAGCCACGTCTATCGCCGTTAAAGTGTTTAGTTTTGAAAGCAGGAAAAGCCCGACTCAGAAATTGTCTTAAAAAAGAATCGCTTCTGATTTTATCTTTCCTTAGCGGACCGCCGCTAAGAGTGTTCACAGGAAGTCGAAATTGCCACAGGCCGATCCTTCCTCCCAACTATGTCTTTAAACGATTCCAGATCAACGAGCTCTTTTTGATTTGAAAAACGATTAAAAAACTTTAGTAAGGCCGATTGCCAAACTATCTAAACAGAAAGATAAAAATGTATTCCCGAAGAAATTTAGGCAATGTTCAATTCTCACGATTAGAATTGATTTGGCTAGCTCTTGGCTCAAGAAATTTAGCTAAGCATGATATTAATTATCATACTTAACTTGGTTTTTGGAAAATAATTAAATAACATAAAAATGGAACAAGAAAATAAAGTAAAAGAACTTTTATTAAAGCTGAAAATGTTTCAAGCTAGAAGATAAAAACTAAAATGATTGATGGATGGATGATCTAAGCCTTTACCAAGGGTGGTATTTATAGGCTTAGATTTACAAAGATAAAGTGATAAAATAATTTAAAATAATAAACAAAAGATAAAACAATTCAAATGTTTTAAAATTTAAATGCAGGAATCTAATCGGATAAGCTGATAAGCTCTCTCAGAACGTTCCAGAAGCTTCTAGAAGTCGCCACGTCACTGCCATGTCACTGCCACGTCAGACGCGTCGTGCCCGGTGTCGTGCCCATGATGCCAGTCATGACAGGATTATAATAAAAACTGCAGAAATGCCTCATTTTCACTGCTATTTCTAGAATTGGGTCCCTGCACAAAATGTAACGAAAACAACATGTATTAAGCAGCAAGAAGTCCCAATAGCTAGAAAAATAACAAATGAAATATGTCATAATTGAGCACTCATCAGGTGAAGCAATGTAACACCCGTGTTTTGGGGTTAGGAGTTGTCCGGGTTTATAGTTCGAGTCAATAAAATTAAATTAAAATAAATCTAACTTAAAATGTGGCCTAATTGAACTTTAGTAAAAAGGGAAGGGCTTATGTTGTAATTTGCCCAAAAACTTTTAAAAAGGATGACAACTTTCAAAGTTGTCATCTTCTCCCCTTTTCCCATTATTTCCAACATGTGAAACACCCACCACCATCTTCAAACCCTCTCAAACTTCAAGCTTACATCCCTTGATTTCTTCATCAATTCAAGGGGGTTTTGAAAGGTAATCACATATTTGAACTCTCCTTTCCATTTCCTATCTATCCATGGTCATTGATTTTAAAACCATGAACTTTTGAAAATTAGGGTTTATATCAAGTTTGGATTTTAAGGGGGTTTTCCAATTGGTTTTGATAAATTGAGTTGGGGCTTTAGTTAATCATATTAAAAGGTGTAACATATATCAATTTGGTTGAATTTTGATGAATTTCCGAAATGGGTCCTTAAACTCATTTTAAAGTTGTCAAAAACACCATTTTGGTGGGTTTTAGGGTGTATTTAGAGGGCTGATGGTATATGTATGCTAAGGGGATGATTTGGGACCATTTAGATGTCATTTGGGTGTTTAAAAACATGATTTTCTGCTGGGTAAAATGTGAGTACGAAAATGGGGTTTTGGAGGGTTTTGGGTGAGTTTTGGGTGAGTTTTGGGGGTTGTTTAAGGTGGGAATTGATAGCTCAATGGTAGTACTATGATTAGGGATTGATTTGGGATCATTTGTGGGTGCAATGGATGTTGGAAACATGGATTTTGGAAGAGGTGTTGGGGCTGTCCGAAATTGCTAAGTTTGGGGTTTGGTCATGTCTTGCGGTGTTGTAAATTGTGATTGAATCGTATTCCGGGTTGGTCTTTTGATGTTGGGCTGATTTGAAATTGTTTGAATTGTGTTTGAGGTTGTTTAGAAGCGGGAATTTGTGTCGGTGAGGCCTTGGGAACAAATCCGGAAATTGAAGACCATGGTTGCTTGGTAGATGAGCTTGGAGGTAGAGGTGAGTGGTTAAATATTTTTAAAATGGTTTTGAGTATTTGGTTCAAGCATGTGAACCTAGGATGAGCTTGGTAAACCCACCTAGAGTTGGGATTAGAGTGGTAGCCTAATCCCAAACTTTGATTAGAGACTTTGGTTGCACTCTTTAATGGTTGTATATGCCTCGTGTTAAATTGTGATGGTGTTGATTATGTATATGTTGTATACATGTATGTTGAGGCATGTTTGATGCATTGTTATATGCATGTGGATGATATATATGATATGGTTATACACATGTGTAAAATATGATGTGATTGGTTGTTAATGATGTACATGTGGTGTTGACGTGTGAAATGATATTATGAGGTGTTTGTATGATCCGGGGATCATGGTGAGTACATGCTAGGCATGGAAATGTGGTTTGTGCATGACGGTGAGTCATGGTGAGTACGTGCTAAGCACGGAAGTTATTATGAAATGATATTGTGAAAGATTATTGAAATGTTTAGTATTGGCACTAGTATGCTTGAGTACAAATGATCGATCATTAGAATGTTTAGTGTGCACACGTGAGTCAAAATGCGCGCGTGGTCTTGATGATGGTAGTCATCAAGATGGAGTACGGGTTCGCCCGGAAATCTTCTTATATATATATATATGTCGGTGATGAGTGGAATCCCATCGACGGGCATGAGGATGAGTGGAATCCCCTCCGCGTGAAATGAGGCGTGAGGATGAGTAGAATCCCCTCCGCGTGAACGGTGATGAGTGTAATCCCACCGTCAGGTAATGGTTGTGTTGTTGGATGTGAGTTCCAACGGTTATCCGCGTATTCGAGTCATAGCTAGGTGCCAATACGGATTGTAGTTTATGTTGCCAATATGTGGTTAATTGTGAGCCAAGGTGATTTGGGATGTGTTGCTAACATGGTTTAATATATGTTATTTCATATGTTGTGGATTTAAACATGTTGAGCATGACATGATATTGAATATATGTTCATGCATCATCTATATTTATGGCTCGTGTGGATCGGAGGTAAGATCATGCATTTTATCTTGGTTGTAGCTCGTGCTTGGACCCTGCATTGTCGAAGGTTTGTTTTATGAGCTTACCCTCACTAAGCTTTTATGCTTACGCTCTCTTTTGTTCGACAATGCAGATCAATGGCTTGTGGGTGGCAAGGGCAAGGAAAGGACTCCAAGTGTTGCTTACGGTTAGCTCAAGTATGATAGTTAAATTTAAAGATTGTAATAGTAAAGCAATGGGATAGGTGTCGCGTTATGATGCTTTTGGAATATATTGTTGTTGTTGTTGTTTAGGAGCGTGTTAGACTCCTCATATGTGTTTGTTAATTTGGCTTTTGGGATGTATGCCTTGCTTGAAATCACGTTAGTATTTTGCTATCTAGAATTGCCTAAGTGTTGGATATGTTAAAGCTTAATATCTATAATGACATGTATGGTTGTGGGGCAATGTGATGTTGTGCCTTGGTGTTTAGTCTTGTTATGATGATGCTCAAGCATGCTTGTATGTTGGTTGCCTTTAAAATTGTTGTTAGTGTGTTGTTAGAGGTTTTGGTGGGGTTTAGGGGCACCCTTGTGCCTTAAACCAGCAAAAACCAGTCTGCAGACAGGGGCGTTTCGGAACGGGCCACCCTGTTTCGGAACGGTTCCTTTGCATTTGGCCTGCCGTTTCGAAACGGATGGGGGTCGTTTCAGAACATTTTTGCTACTGGAATTTTGAGAAATTGACGAGATAAAGGCGTTCCGAAACGGGCCTTTGATGTTTCGAAACGGCCAAATATCGTTGATCACGAGAAGTTGACCGTTAGGGTCGTTTCGATACGGGTCACCCCCGTTTCGAAACGGTCACCCTATGGTTGACCTTGGCCTGTTGACTAAGTCAAGGCGTTTCGGAACACCCTAAGGGCGTTTCGAAACGGCCTGCTGTAAAGGACTAAAATGAGCTGTTTAATGTTTTGGTTGGTCGGAGTATGTTACATGGTTTGTATTTTCTGCTGTTGTGCTTCACATATGTTTAATTATGCCCATAGACAAGATAAAATAAAAAGGAAATTTTTTTAGGGTCGTTAACCGAGGGGAAACCTTAACGGGTTTTGCTTCGGTTTTCCCCGTGTGGCCCACTCGGACCGGTCATCCGACCAGACCGGGACGAGGGGGTTATAAGCAAAGTTTGGCTTTGTGCGTATGGAGTCGGAGGTTGCGACCAAGAGGGCGATTGAGAAATTATATGATAGTTGGATTTATGAGTCTAGATTGACTCACAAAGTGTCACGGGAGTCCTTTTTGAGGCAAAAGTGAGGAATGGAAGGCGGACAGTGATGAGTTGAGTATTAGAGTGGATGCTCATAAGGGGTGGGTTACAAGCAAATTGTTCAGCGAATGGAGGATGATGATAAAATTAAAATTCTCCAGGAATGTGCAATTGTGTGGTGCAGAGTATCAATGTGAATTGCATCGCTCGCACGAGCATTGAAAGAGACGAAAATTGTCGGATTCTTATTAGTGCGTATTGCAGGGTCGAGAATATTACTGATGTTCTCAAGTAGTGATACTCAGCGTGAGGTTCTTGGTAATGCGGTATTAAGCAAATGGTTTTCTAAGGTCTGAATTTGGAAGTCAGAGTTGGATAGAGGGAATTGGAGGGTTTGGTTGTCGCTATGCGGGATCCCAATGCATGTATGGTCGTGAGATACTTTTGTTAATATAGCATCGATATAGGGGACGTTGATAAAGTGTGAGGATCCTCTCATGGAGCCTAATTCGTTTGAAAGATGACATGTGCTGGTGAAAATGGATCAATTCGAACATATCGACGAGGTCTTAGAGTTACAAGTGCAAGGGGTGTCGTATCAGATTCGTGTTGTTCAGTTTGAACCGCTGACGGATATACAATTATGTTTTTATTGTGAACATGCATGTGGGTCGGAGATGGAAAGCGAGGATGATGAGTCCATTAAAGATGGGTCTAGGGGTGATTAGACGGACCTGCTGGCGAAGGAGGATGCACAAGATATGAAGTAGTGTGGCACGACTGCCAAAGATGATGGGGTTAATCGGGGAGGGGTAAATTAGGAGGTTGCACCAGTTTGGAGGACAAATGAATTGTGGTTTGAGGAGCAATGATCAGAGGACATAACTTTAGACGCTCAATCGAGTTTTAATGATTAGATGTCAGATGAAAATGTGGGTATGATATTGCGAGTGGAGCTTAATGAGTAGTGTGAGGCTAGATCAGGGTTAAAGGAATTGGATTTGATACTTCTCAGGCTAGGCTTACAATTCTAGTAGAGCCCTTACCTGATACTTCTCAGGTTAAGGAATAGATCGTTCAACAATGTGCAAAAAACGAGTTGGATGTAGTATTGTCAAGTGAGAATGCTCGTTCGTGTAAAAAAGAAAGAGGGCGGGGCAGATTATTGGCAGCGCATGCTCGTGGGGCGAAGGGAAGTTCGTTCATTGAATCTAAGTGTATTGTACAACAACAAGCTTTATTGAAAGAGGTGAGAGCAACAATAGAGTTAGGGAAATTTCTAGGAGTCTCAACAATGGGTAACGAAGAAGTGATCGTTAAATAAATTGCACGTTTATTATATAAAAGGGATTGAGAGAAATAGCAAGGAGCGATAAGTGATGGTGTGTAATAAGGAGAATCTGATATATGAGATTGCACGGTTTATTGAAAAGCGAGACAAGCGCGTGTGATAGTACATGATGAAATTTTATCCGGGGTTATCAGCGGCTTAGGTAGCGTGACTAAGAAGAAGACGATAATGTTGAAGACATGATTGAAAGCTTGGTGGTGATGAAGCTTGGTAAGTCGAATTTTTGTTTTTCAAATTGGTTCGGTGATTCTTTGATGTTGGTATGTTGGGGATGATCATATGAGTTTCTGCAGGTGCCTTACAAGATAGAATAAGAGTTTAGTACTGCACTTTCCGGGATAATCCAGGTGTTAGTTATTTCAGTTATTTGGCTGCTATAACCGTGGCATGATGTTGAGGTGTTTGGAGGCTTGTCTAGCTTGTTTGTTAGTTTCTATGCTTTGCTTGGTTATGATTAGGGGTGTAAACGAGCCGAGTCAAGCTCGAGTAGTGCTAAGCTCGGCTCGACTCGTTAAAATTCGAGTCGAGTTCGAGCTTGAGTATGTTGAGCTCGACTCGACTCGTTAAGAATTCGAGTCGAGCTCGAGTTCGAGTCGAGTATTGATCGAGCTTTGACCGAGTCGAGCTCGAGTAGCTCGCGATCTGTATCATTTTATTTACAACATTGTTTGTAATAATAATGATAATAATCATACAAAAGAAATATTTCTATGTGTGTTGGGATTTTAGGGGTTCGATTCGATCAACTAATTTAGCTCACCAAGTGGTGGAGAGATGGATTTTTGGGTGGAAGGGTTTAGGAAGCTAGAATGTAAAAAGACACAATGATTTATAGTGGTTCAACCTTCTAACCAAGGTCTACATCCACTACCTTAGCTCCCCACTAAGGATTTCACAATCAATCCACTATTGATTCGTCCCCTTTTCTAAGATTAGGAGGAAACCCTTACAACCGATCAAGCTTCTACCCAAAGCCTTGATCAAAACCCTCTTTTACAAAGAGACAAAGAAAGCAAACTTAAAACCCTCTAATAGGTGTTTGTTTGCACAATTAAGCACTCACCCAAAACCTAAAACACTTGAGCAAATTTGACAATTTTGGCTCACTAGTGTTTGTCTATACAAGAATTGACAATTTAAGCACTAAGACACTTTTTGATCATTTGATGTTTGACAATATGAGCATTAGCCTTCTCTTGATGCTTGGAGGTCCCTTTTATACTCCCAAATTAGTTTGTAGCCGTTACTAGCCGTTGGGGATGAATTGGAGCCGTTGAGGACTTTATTTCCCTTCATAAATGTTGTTATGCAACTAACCGTATCGATACGCGTGGCACCATATCGATACGGGCTTCAAAGGAACTAGCCATTAAGCTCTTGCCAGCCGAGGCGTATCGATACGCTTGAGGGCGTATCGGTACGAGTCCACATTTGAATGGCAGTTGGGAAATAGCCGTTGGGGTGGTTGAAATGGGATCGGTACGCTTACCTGGCGTATCGAAACGACCCCGATGCGTATCGATACGGCAAGGGCCTGTATCGATACGGGTTTTGACAGTGGCCAAACTGGGGCAAAAAGGTATCGGTACGGGGGTTTACCGTATCGATACGGGTACGTTGAAAATACGAGTTTGGCTATTAAAAACATGAAAAATCTTTGCCAAAAACCTTTTAAAATACCTCAAACATAAATTCAAGTTGTTTGGACTTAAAAACAAGTTTTAAATTCTTTTTAAATTAGTCTAAAACATTTTTCAATTATTATATCAAAACATTAGTTCTACAATCTCCCCCTTTTTGATATAATAAAACTCACTTGAAAAATTGTTTGGGTTTCTCCCCCTTTAACTTTAAAAATGTGAATAAGAGATTAAAGATATGAAATTAAATAAATCTCCCCCTTATTCATTTGAAAATTCAATTTTTCAAACCATTTCTCCCCTTTTTGTTATATCAAAAAGAATTTAAAAACATTAAGGTGCAAAATAACATTAGAGGTAAAAACTTTGACACAAATAAGAATTTTGGTTCAAAAATGGCTCCCCCTTACTCAAAGCATCATAAAAAATGTTAGTCCAACATTTATGATCATCTAGTTGAATAAAATGAAAATAAGACAAATTAATTCAAAACGACTAGAAATTTTACCAACACTTGAACCCAATGGAGGATGTGAAGCCTTCCTTCTTCAAGTGTTCTTCCTTGTGTGCATGGAGCTCCCCCTCAATGTTTGACTTGTTGAACATCTCTATCACGCCTAGCAATAGACAATCAAGTAATTTTTGATATCCAAATTACTTTGGATCCATAAACGTTAGTTGCACAAAATTTAGTCCCCTTAGGAATCCATTTTTCAATTTCATCCTTTTTAGTTGAAGTGGTTAGTCCTTTTGGGACCCAAAAACTTCTAAAACATTTTCCATTCACAAATCTAGGGGCACTAGATTGTCTAACATAAAAGTTTGATTTTCCAAAATTGTTTTTCTTTTCAAGCTCTTTGGAAATCAAATTTTTTTCTTCTTGAACTTTTTGAAGCAATTTTTGTAAATCAAAACATTTTAATTCAAACTCTTCAAGTTTTGCTTCAAGTTCAAGTTTGGTTTTAGAAATCAAATCATTTTAAATTTTTAACTTTGAAATCAATTTATTGTTTTTCAAAATGTGGCTTTTAAAATCTAAAACCAAATCATCATAGGCATCTTGTAATTCATCAAAAGAATAAGAACATGAAGTAGATGAATTAGAAGTTACCCTTGAATCTTCTTCGATGGACATAAGGCAAAGGTTGGCTTGTTCATCGTCGGTGGAGTCCACATCACTCCAAGTAGCCACATGTGCCTTCTTCTTATGGCTTGAATTACTTGCCCTCTCCTTTCTTTTAGGTTCTCGTTCAAGCTCTCTCAAGGCTTTCTTCATGAACGGGGCACACTTCTTGAAAAGATGAACTATCTCTTCATCTTCATCATCCTCTTCACTTGAGTAGACATAGTGGCAAGTGGAGGATTTGAGAGCCATGGCACTTGCATTGATGCCAAGCCCTTTGATTTTCTTCTCTCCCATAGCTCTAATTTATTCCCTCTTCTTCTCATCCTCTTTGTTCTTCTTCATGATTTGATGAGTAAGGAGTGACCCCATGAGTTCATCAAACTTCAAAGTCTTCAAATTTTTGGCTTCGATGATGGCGGTCTTCTTTGAGTCCCAAGACTCGGGAAGTGAGTAGATGAGCTTTCGAACAAGCTTCTCCTCCGGGATGACTTCTCCATAGCCTTTAAGACCATTGGTGATAGTGGAGAACCTATCAAACATCTTGTCGATGTTCTCTTCCGGATCCATTTTGAAGTTCTCATACTCTAAGGTTAGGAGCCCAATCTTGGTCTCTTTGACTTCATTTGTCCCCTCGTATGTGACTTCAAGCTTGTCCCATACCTCCTTGGCACTCTCACAAGAAGACATCTTCTCATAGATGGATGGACCAAATGCGCAAAATAGAATGTGCAAGGCTTTGCAATTTAGCTCCATCTTCTTGTGATCGTCGGCACTCCACTCCGCTTTACTTCTTTGAGGCACGAACGAGCCATCTTCAACTACATCCCATAGCTTGTAATCTCTTGATTTGATGAAGAACTTCATCTTTGTCTTCCAATGGGCATATTGAGTTCTGTCAAAGAAAGGCGGTTTGTCGATTGAATGTGCCATTGAGCCGGTTGATGAAAAAGTGATCGAGCTTGCCGGATCTTCTCAATAGGATGTGAATCCCCTTCGATTGAGCCAAGCTCTTATACCAATTGTTGGGATTTTAGGGGCTCGATTCGATCAACCAATTTAGCTCACCAAGTGGTGGAGAGATGAATTTTTGGGTGGAAGGGTTTAGGAAGCTAGAATGTAAAAAGACACAATGATTTATAGTGGTTCAACCTTCTAACCAAGGTCTACATCCAGTACCTTAGCTCCCCACTAAGGATTTCACAATCAATCCACTATTGATTCGTCCCCTTTTCTAGGATTAGGAGGAAACCCTTACAACCGATCAAGCTTCTACCCAAAGCCTTGATCAAAACCCTCTTTTACAAAGAGACAAAGAAAGCAAACTTAAAACCCTCTAATAGGTGTTTGTTTGCACAATTAAGCACTCACCCAAAACCTAAAACACTTGAGTAAATTTGACAATTTTGGCTCACTAGTGTTTGTCTATACAAGAATGGACAATTTAAGCACTAAGACACTTTTTGATCATTTGATGTTTGACAATATGAGCATTAGCCTTCTCTTGATGCTTGCATGTCCCTTTTATACTCCCAAATGAGTTTGTAGCCGTTACTAGTCGTTGGGGATGAATTGGAGCCGTTGAGGACTTTATTTCCCTTCATAAATGCTATTCTGCAGCTAACCGTATCGATACGCGTGGCACCGTATCAGTACGGGCTTCATAGGAACTAGCCGTTGAGCTCTTGCCAGCCGAGGCGTATCGATACGCTTGAGGGCGTATCGGTACGGGTCCACATTTGAATGGCCGTTGGGAAATAGCCGTTGGGGTGGTTGAAATGGGATCGGTACGCTTACCTGGCGTATCAAAACGACCCCGATGCGTATCGATACGGCAAGGGCCTGTATCGATACGGGTTTTGACAGTGGCCAAACTGGGGCAAAAAGGTATCGGTACGGGGGTTTACCGTATCGATACGGGTACGTTGAAAATACGAGTTTGGCTATTAAAAACATGAAAAATCTTTGCCAAAAACCTTTTAAAATACCTCAAACATAAATTCAAGTTGTTTGGACTTAAAAACAAGTTTTAAATTCTTTTTAAATTAGTCCAAAACATTTTTCAATTATTATATCAAAACATTAGTTCTACAATGTGACTCATTAAAAAACCCTAATCCCAGTAGGTGAAAAAAAGTACACATGAAAATATAGAGAAAGCTAAACTAAAAATTAAACTAACATAACATAACAACCAAAAACACCAAACCTACATTTTAGTTCACTTTAATTTTAAAAATTTAAAAATAGTTTATTATACTTTCGAGTAGCTCGCGAGCTTTTCGAGTCGGGTATCAAGTAGTTTAGTTCGGCTTGTTAAGAACTCGAGCCGAGTTCGAGCTCAAGTCGAGCCTAATCGAGTCGAGTGTTGACCGAGCTTTGATCGAGTCAAGCTCGAGTAGCTCGCGATCTGTCTCGTCTCATTTACAGCCCTAGTTATGATTATGCAAAGTCATGATGGGTTCGATATTATTTGGTTAATGCGGTGTCGTGGATTCGTGGTGTTTGTCGTTTGACTTGGTTTGGGGTGTCGTTTGATTAGTGTGGTGTTGTCGTTTGTTCCAAGTGTCTCTGGACAATGTTTGGTTCTTCGCTTTCTTGTGTCGGTGTTGTTTTTTGTTTCTTAAATATTATCATGTGTACTCTTTTTCTTTAATTTAGGATTATGAGAGTTTTAATGAGACACGTTTAATACTTTTTATGATGTATCTTTTAATAAAATCATATGTGCTGATAAAAAAATAAAACATTTCATTCATCTCTTCTTAATTTCTATCCTTCATCACTACTTCAAATGTTTTTTACTCCAAAAAAGGGCTTAAGGCTTAAAGTGTTTTAAGCCCTTAAATTTTTGAAAAATAAAAAATAATTTTGTAATTTCTTTTTACAATCAGTTAAGTTCATATACTCAAAAAATTAAATCAATAAAACTCTATAATTGGTAAATTAAATCAATAAAAAGTAATTTTGTAATTTCTTTTAAGCACTGTAATTTTTTCATATGGCATTTAGCCATTTATTCATTTAAAAAAACATTAAAATAATTTTTAAAAGTTTTTTAAAGAAATTTTTTAAAAAAATATTTTTTTAAATGCGAAGTAGTAATATTTACGAACTAAATAACATAATTTAAAACTACGTTTCTAATATTAAATTTCCGATAAAAATGGGTAAATATCTCATGCACTGGCGGTGGAAACACAAAGTTTTTATAAGCGCTTAGTTTTAGGGTTTATGGACCCGATTTAGGATATATGGTTTATTGGTTAGAATTTAGGAGTTGAGGTTAAAATTTAGGGTTTAGAGGTTATGATAATATGGTTAGCCTTAAATTTTTACCTTGAATTCTAAATTCTAACCACGCCCCTAAATTCAAAGCTCGTCTACTAAAACCCCAAATATTAAAGTCTAAACAAAATTTCTAACCCCTAAAATTAAAATATTTGTGAAAACTTTATTTTTACAAACATTTGTGCATGAAATAATCACCCTAAAAAATTCTATATAATGATAAATTATGTTTAACTTTTATCGTTGCATTCAGTAAATCTTGTAGATCACAAAAAGTGCGATAGTTAATTCCACAATGCAGGAGACAATTAATTATAGTAGAAAACAATATAATTATCGAAACCCAAACATTTTAAATGTACGACATTTTAAAAGGTTTTCAGACATTTTTATGTTTGAAAAAATATTAGAAACTTGAGTTGATTTTTATTTAATTCAGTTTCGAAAGTTTTATGACGCGACTTGTTTTGTGAAGAATTAAATTAAAAGAAAAATAATCATGTTATTCAACTTGAAGTAATGTTCGTACACACCTATGTTTGATGTTGATGCTATAGATAGGGGTAAAAGTAGGAAATTTATTGAAGAAGTATTCTTGTTATTCAAGTTCTACTTTAACTGAACTTATTGAGTTGTCCAAAAAAAAGAAAAAGAAAAAGAGTATTGTTATCCTAAAAAGGCTCGTGTTCTACTACATAATCATATAAGAATGTTAAAAAAAAATCCTTTTAACCAATTAATAGAGTTTATAAATAAGTAATAGTATTTAATATTTAGGGTTAAGTCAATTTACAGTCTTTTTGTATTTTTCAACATATAGTCCATTTTTTCCCTCTTATGTCTATATTTCTCCGTTTAAGAATTTTTCACCTAAACCTATAGGATCATTTTGCAATTTTATTTTGATTTACTATTGTTAGCTTGTATGGTCTTTGGCACATCAACAGATGTATTAATGGGGCAAATTGATGAAGTTGAAAAAGGGTGATTAATCTCAAGCTACTTTAAAGGAAGATGTAAAACACTTTTAATGGAGTAGAATCCATGGAAGGAGCCACACGTTCACTTGGGGAATCATGCATCTTCTCCAAGACAAAGTGGAGGGCGGGGCAAGAGTAAGTGTGCAGAAAAGAACACACCCAAAGAAATAATGAACCGATTTTGAAATAATTATAGGGAGAGTAATGGAGAATCCATCAAAGTGTAATCATTTTACTGTGTTATATATATATATATATATGACAAATTTCATCCAAATTCAATTATCTGAACTGATTTATTCGATGCGAGTTTCAATATAAATTCAAGCGTGATAAATGTAAAAAAATCATAAGTACGGTAGAAATTAGGTGGGAAATATCTGAAAACCGTGGAAATCCAAATCAACGGGATGGGGAATAACCTAAAACTTTAGCCACAAGGGCGGGGATGGGGAAATTTTATCACCAAATTAAACTTAAATGCGGATGGAGACGAGAATTGCTATATCCGAACCGTGATAATAACGAACCTTAACCGTATAAATAACCGTGGGGATCCAAAAAATATCAAAATTATCTCGATATTTTATTAATTTTGTTTAAAATATATATTTATTTAACTATATACCCCTAATATATATCTTAATAAAAAATCATAACTATATTATTATCACTTCAACTTTCTCTCAAACCTAACCTAGTCACACTCAAGTTTCTTGACATGTTTCAATCTTAATTTTTAGATATAACCTAAAACCCTCGTCAAAATCTTATCCAACACAACACATTTTCAATCTTCATCATCTTAACTACTTCCAATGAAGTATTCAAACTTTTATATTTTGAACTGAATTGACCTTTTATTTTGGTCAGTAAAATAGTAATTTTATTTAGTTTTTTGGTATGAGATTCCCTAAAAACCGCAGAATCTGCGTGAGAAGGTATAAAAATAAAAAAAATTCCGAAGCATTTAATAGGGATTCTCCAAAATCATAATCGTAAATATTAGAGACGAAATGGGGAATACAAAACTGTACCCGTGCCACCATATTCTCGCCCCAAATCATAAGTGATGAGTTCGTTTTGTGATTATAGCATTTGATATGAACCTATTCTCAGGAACAGAAATCCCCTGCTCCAACATAAAAAATATATTCGGGTTTAAGATTAATGTTTAGGGTTATAGTTAGGATATAGAGTGTAGGGATTATTTTTAGAGTTTAAGATTTATAGTTTAGAATTTAGGGTCAAGGCTTATGGTTTAATTTTTTTAGTGTAAAAGTATAAATAGGGCGACTAAAAATTTAAATCCTAAATCTAACTCTAAATTATAAATAGTAAATTTTAAATTCTGAAACTTAAAAATACAACCTACAGCGTATAACTAAATTTATTTTTTAGTGTAAAAATATAAATAAAAACACCAAAAGAAACAATAGGTTTTTATTAGAAAGGGATATGTGTAGAAAATTATCGAAAGGAAAACAAAATTCCCCATACCCGGAATATTGGTTACTGCCTTTGCTTTTAATTTCAATGATGGGTCCATCAATTTTATAGATTAGCATATTGCTTTAGAGAACCTATAAACCCTATTGAATATGATCAAAAGCTTTCACTAAAATGTTTTAGTAATCCACTAATCCTTAGCTGCACCGACTTATACCATTCAAATTGGTTACAACTTACAAGTATTTTGTTAAAGGATTTTCGATTTTTGAGAAGAAGTTTGTGAAGTGTTTTTTTTTTTTGTCAAATAATTGATTGTAGTTTTTTTTAATATTTTAATCTTATTATAAGGTAGTATTTTAGTCGGATTTTATATGTGAATAAATTTGCACAATTTACAAAATATACTATTTGAATCCAAATAATTTAGAATATATCTTTATTATTGGGACTACTAAATGAGTTCAAGTATTAAATAATTTTTCAAATCTACCCTAAGCATTGAATTTGATATATAGTGTTTACTTTCACCCACATGATTTGCGGAGCGATATGAGTGACAATTTAAACAATAATCTTTGAGTGTAACTAAGTTAGCGTGTCTGTGCCATTTTCCAAGAACAGTAACAAATAGAATGAAAATGGAATATTGAAGCAAAAAGTTAAGGGCAACACGAATCACACCTTCTCCTCTAGAAGAACCCCAAAACATTCATCATTTAGGCTTTGCAACATCTAAGGATCTAACAGGTCAACTCACACACGTTATAATCGATGTGAACTGGACCTCCCACTTCCGACCCCCGTCCAGCGAACGCCGATCATTAACCACGACCGCCCTGGCTTAATCCAATTGTAAACCACCACCTCTTGTCTCCACGGACCCATCATCTGCTCACCTCTGCCCCTCATGCCATCTATTTTCTTTCCCCATCACTGGCCCAGAGTTCCAAGTTAAGAAATGGGGTTTGATTTATACAACCGCGAATCTAGAATTTTTTTTGAGTGTAGGTACAAGTAATAAAAATATCAAAATTTTAGAGTGAGTACAAATCATAAAATTAGAGAATAATAAAAATTAATTTATAAAAATTAAAAAAAATTAAAGCTAAATGTGTGAACTTTGAAAAATTCAGGTGGGCACGAGATCGGCCACCGGATTCATATAACTTCATCCCTTCCAAACCATGCTTTGTAGTCAATTCTAATCCCTGCTGTCCTTTCCGGAAAGATATTACAGGCGGCCAACTAATCAATATCCGACACATAACAACACTAATTATTTTGGATTGTTGTATGTACAATGTGAGGAGTCGTTTTCTTATTTGTTATCTCCGAATTTGTTTCAGATTTTTCCTATTGCAGTTAACACATGTGCATCTGAACTTAGGGTAGAAACTAGAAACCTCAGTTACAACAGTTTCAGATATGGAAAGCATGACTTGTATCATTATCCCATTTCTTGTGCAGTACGGATACAGCTACACCAACAGGAAAGTTCAAGCTTGAACAATACTACTAGTCTGTGAGTAGATATTTTCTGGTTACTGTGCAAACCATTTGAGAAGGAAGTGTTAGTTCGGGTGCAATTCTGAATCAATCACTAGCTTTTTTCCAAAATATGATGACAATAATAATGTATGAAATAGGCACATGATATCCACTCTAATTCACATGATGCTCAATAATCACCCCATACAATATTCACATATTTTAAAAGATTTTATTAATCAAGAATTGAAAATATTTTGATTTTGGAAAAATGACAATATTTATATAGACTCCATAAAAAAGAGGGTATTTTATCTCACAAGGGGTGCAGTGCAATCATGGTGGATGTGATGTCCCCTTTGAAAGAAGCTTGTGTTTCACACCATAGAAATAAAAAAAGAGTGGAAGCAAGTCGAGCCATGAGTGTAGTTTGGTTATTAGTTATTACTATTACAATACAAAACTTGGGGGGTTTCTTCACCAACCAATGTGAAGAGAAAGGTCTTATAATAAGACAAGGAAAAAGAAGAAACAAGAAGTTGGAAGGGTAAGGTGTTGTTTTTGGATTGAGAAAGGGAAAAAGTTTGGAGGGCGGTCGAGATCCTAATAGGACCCTCCCAGGATCTCCTCTTTAGCTGCTTACGCTAACTCTTTCAATAGAGTAACACTGTATGTAAGAGTCACCGCCCCAACTTTGGTGGTGGGGTTGGGGTTGGGGTCCAGTAATGAGTTCAATGATGCGCTCCGCCGCATGATTGATGACCGCGGCCGACCCACCACCGTCCTACGTGGACTTCTTCCCTACCAAATTCACTCTTCCCTTTTTATCACTTATCTTATCACTGTTGTATTCTATTCATGCTTTTCATATACCCCCAGGCCCCATTGGTTAAAACAATTTTGGATTGGCAATTCTTAACGTATTAACTGCTGAAGATAGGCTAACCCATCCAATGAAGCCTTATGGCCGAATATGAGATTTCAAAAAAAAAATGGTTATTCTTCTGGTCCTTGCCATGGCTAATTCAAATTTATCCGTGTCACATACTTAATTTTGATGGGTAAATTTTCAGCAATAATTTTCTGCATAAACAAGATCTTGAACTTGAAAATTGCTTGAACGATACTAAGCTACTTACCACTTGGGCCAGCCTTGTTGGTAGAGATTTCAATTTTTTAAAGGTGTGGTTTTCACTTTCAAATTAATTATTAATTGGTCTAATAAAACGAGAGACTAAATTATTTACAAAAATTAAAAAATTAAATTTTAATATTAAGAATCAAATAAAGGGAAAATATTTCATGCATTGACGGTAAAAATTTTATTTTCTATTAGTTGGTCCAATTTAAGATTTATGGTTTAGTTTAAGGTCGTAAGGTTTAAAATTCATATAATTTTTAATATAATTTAAGCTTTAGAAGTTTGGGTTTAGAATCTAAGACTTTAAGGTTAATTTTTAAAATTTTAACTTTTATAATAAATTAGTCATATTTGTAGAAAAAAATAATTTTACTACTTGTGCATGATATAACTACCCTTCACTAAATTAGAAAAGATCGATTTTATAAAAAAATCTGTAAAGTCCGATTTGGATCATTTAGCCTAAATAAAAAAAAAAAGTAAACTCAAGTTACCCCTGATCTTAGTAATATACTTTTGTAATTCCTATTGTTTATCTTCTACGTAAAGAACGATGCCAATCCACCAATGGAGTTCCGCCACGTGGTCTCCACTGTGTTCCTCGGTCTACATTTTCCGTTCTTCCTCTTCCTTCTCGTAAATACTTGTCGAGAAATCATTTGAATTCCGATATTCCTCTGTGAAATGACTGGAATATCCCTACAAGTGACGCCTTTGAAGTTTCCACTGTTTTTCTGAGTAAATGACTGGAATATCCCTAAAAGGAGTTTTTGGTAAATTACGTAAATCGGGAAGCCGGGAGCTGAGAGCCGACAGCAGCTAGCGAAAAGAGTGATAGCTTGGACGGGCGGTCCTTTGGCGGTAACACTTGGCTAAGATTGTGGTTATGTATGCCAACGTGGCAGGTGTTAAAAAGTTTTAAGCAAAATTATTTGAATAATCACTCAACTTTCAGGACACTAACATTTTGATCACCTATACCAAAATTCTTTCAATTTTGGTCACCATCATTTGAGAAATTTATCATTTTAATCACCCAAACGTTAAACCCCTAACGACAGTTAATGTTCTGATCACTCCAAACATTTTTTTTATATCTTAGCCCCTAAATCATTAAAATTCTTTAATAAATACAGATGTAACCTTTGATCAAATAAAAATCTACTTTGACCCATCAAAGTAAAATCCATTTTATCTTTAACCTTTAATCAACAACCCTTTTTATTGAGAAGATCCATTGCTACTTTGATATTTTGCAAAGAATCTCCGGGATCATGATAAAACTTTGTAAACATAACAACTCCAGTCTATCCAAACATGGTAGAGAGGCTAAAAAAATTGTGAACACCTTTAAATTGTTAGGTCTTTGAAACATGATAGGAAGAGAGGATTTCCTAATGGACTCGGTTTTTATGCCAGATACGTTATGAGGGTTTAATTTAGACACAGAGTGTTCGAATGTAGAATTTGTAGATCGAGTTGAAGCTATTGTAGAGTTTTTTTATTAAATAGTGAGGCATTACATTTCTATACTGAAATTCAAACGTTATTGTAGAGTCTTTGATTATTTTTTTCCTACTTCGGAATTTATACTTCACAATCCTTGAAGTGTTAAAATACAATAGATTCCATGATATGAAAAAATAGACCGAAATATGATGAAGTAAAGCAAAGATCACTTAACCCAACAAGTAGTCCCAGTGAAAATCGGATGATATTAATTCTAGGAGGTCCAGGTTCAATCGCTTTGTCTGCAAGATGTGTGTGCATTGCCAAAGTGTTAAAAATATATATGAACCGATATTACCTTATAATCACGTTTAGACTATAATTTTTTACGTACCAATAAGAAAAAAAAATTACATGAAATAACATGTTTTTTTTTATCACAAAGTAGATTTGAAAAATGCATGAGTCTATGGAAAAATACATTAAATAATTACATTAGAAAATTATATCACACATATGAAATTTCAAAAGAAATCAAAAGTCCAAAATGCTATAAATTATGATGATTACAAACAATCTTTCATCTTTAGTTTTAACCTTAGATCACTTTTCCATTTTCAATCACTTGTTTCATGGTCACAAGTCAAGAAAACAAAATCATAAAGGTGCATGACCAAAAATATGCTAAATCAAAGTAGAGAGTTTAAATCTCGAATTTCAGCATATAATAGAGGGTAAAATCATTATTACACTACTCTTGAATGGTAGAATTTTGAGATTTCAACTTTGAGTCTTATTGTATTAGAATTTTTATTTTATCATGGTTTAACTCTTATTATATAAGAACTCTATCCATATTTTTTTTTAATTTAGTTACGTAAATATTTCAATTATCAATACAAATCACACTTTATATAACAATTAATTTATAGTGATAGATATTTGAAGTTGTATTATTTATGATTTTACTCGATATATATGGTGAATAAAAACCATTTGTCTTTTTTGATGTCCCTATTTAAGCCCCCTACACTATAAAAAAGTTTTAAGGTTTGGAGTTAAGGTTTAAGATTAGAGTTTTAGGTTAAGGTTAGGAAAAATGTAATTTTAGGTTCAAAGTTTAGGAATTTAAAATTTAATTTTTTAGTGTATGACACCAAAAAGGATTGAAGATTTTTGTTCATATATGGTTAGGTATGCATTGACGTAAGCCAACTGGGGACGGCCATCAACCATGCGCATTCGAGCGGTCCTCCCCCTCCCCTTTTTATATTCTCTTCATCTCCCTCTCCCTCTTTTGTCTCTCTGTTCTTCAATTCTGTCCCTTTTCATTTCCTCTCTTTGTCTTCTTCCTCTTCATTTCTCCTCTATCTCAACTCATCAAAAACCTATAATTAATTAACTCCACCGCCACCTAACTTAATATCCAGGTAAGCTTCTACATTTGCATGAAAAAAAAAGATATTTTCAACAAATACGTTGATTTAGTATTGTGTCATGTCACCTGTTTGTCTTGCCTATATTACAAGTTTTTTTTGGATGTTTCTGTGTCATTCAGCACATTCTAACAATGGAGATTGAGTTCTTTCGTTTTGATCAACAGACTAATTGAGACATAACAGAACCATTGTTGGCATGTTCTATTTGGTCAGAATAACCTTAAAAACCAAGAATTTTAGAGGTCGTGTTTCTAACTTGAGTTGAAGTATTTGGAAACTACTGCAAAAACCCAGTAAATATTTTCTCATTTTGGGGTCAGACTATCAGTTGTTCTTCCATCAAGGGAAAAATAAGGGTCAGCTTTGCTGTGAAAATTCTCGACAAACAGACAAAGTTTACAGAGTCCTTTCATTTGCAATGAGACACAAACCTCTGCAGCTGCAGCTGCAAGTGGAGTCCGGTTTTTTTTCATCTCTTTCACTTTTGTCAGGCTTTGATCCAATGGAAACTGTGTCTCTTTTCGCCTCTCAAGAAACAAACGCGTGCTTGATTGTGATAACGTCATCCACCTTTGTCCATTATTCAACTTTCTAATCACTCATAGAACAACTCAAAATCCCTAACTTAAATGTGTTTTACACTAATCTTTCTTTGATTAATTTATATGTTGGATCAAAAAGTAACTTTTGTTTGTTTCAAACCCTTTTGGTAAAAACTCTCTTGACGAGTTTGTACATATTCTAGAAACCCTGTCCTTATATTTTAATGTGTATAGATATAGTTAACCCTAATCATTATTTCAAAAAAAAAACTAAAAGATCGAATTTGAGCATAATAAAAGGACTAGAACCATAATTTGACAAAAATAGTTTAGTAATGGAAACCCCGTTCTCGATACATCATTCACACCATTCACCAACACAAGACAACATCATTAGCACAAACATCTAGTTGTCCGTTCCAAGTGTTCTCTCTCGGTTTTCATCAAACCAAACTTGTCATCATTCTTTTTCTTTTAGCCTTTTTTCACATCTCCTAGTTATTATCTATGAAACACGGGGTTTAGTTTTATAACACGCGTTAAATTTTGTTTCTAAGGGCTGAGCCCGTTGAGTGTTAATCACTGCCGACCACCAAATGAGCTATAGCCTTGTAGCAAATGATCATTATGATAACGCTTTGTCACCCTCTTTAATCCGAGAGAATTCCATTATTTTTTAAGTTTTCTTTCATTGGTTATGATTTAGAGATGATGAAGTTATAAAAGAGTGCTGCTAATACCGGGGTGGTGGAGTCAGTGAAGTGATCAATGGAGTCGTGTGTCCCACCCGGATTCCGGTTCCACCCGACCGACGAGGAGCTTGTTGGGTACTACCTGAGGAAGAAAGTTGCATCGAAGAAGATCGATCTCGACGTTATCAGAGACATTGAGCTCTACAGGATCGAACCATGGGACCTTCGAGGTATACTCATCATTTTCTAGGGTTTCTCTCAATTCTTCCAAGCTAGGGTTTCTAATGTTAACCCTAGACTTGATGCTATTAAACTGTATATGTCTTATTTTATGTAAGATCTGAGTGTTATTGGTGATGAGCAGAGAGGTGCCGGATCGGGTACGAGGAGCAAAACGAGTGGTATTTCTTCAGCCACAAGGATAAGAAGTATCCGACGGGGACGAGAACCAATAGAGCGACCATGGCGGGTTTCTGGAAGGCAACGGGGAGGGACAAGGCGGTTTATGATAAATCAAAGCTGATTGGCATGAGAAAGACTCTGGTTTTCTACAAAGGAAGAGCTCCGACTGGTCAGAAAACTGATTGGATCATGCATGAATACAGGCTTGAATCCGACGAGAACAGACCCCCACAGGCAAGCAACTTTGAAAACTGATACAATTTTCAACCCTTAACTAACATCTTTAATAGATTATCATGTCGTTAATAAAGTGAAAAAGTTTGTGTGTTTATATATATTTTGTTTTCATGGTCGTCCAACATTCTGAGTAGCTTTTTTGACCCCGAACTCAGTCCAGAGAAAGGGTTAGGCATCCATTACTATCAGTCACGAAAGAAAAGACAGGATGATTAGTGCCTGCCTCGTAAATTCATCGCATGAGACCTAACTTTTACTGTTTTCTTGAGCATAATTTATAGGAAAAGGAATCAAGTTTCGCTTTCTACACTGAAGTTAAATGTCAAACATAATATGATCATTTCTAGAACAATGACTTCCACCACCCCTAAGTCAAAAGCTAATATGCATGCTTACTTCTTTCTACTCATTTTCTGTCTTTTTCAGCTTTCCTCCATGTTCATCAGTTTTTTTTCAAAGGCGAAATTCGATTTCTCCTCCATGGTTTTCATATATGTCATCACCATTTTCTTGCAGGAGGAAGGATGGGTGGTTTGTCGGGCGTTCAAGAAGAGAACCAGCTCTGCTGGTCAAAACAAGAACATCGAACAGTGGGACTCGAGCTACTTCTACGATGAAGCGAGTGGCATCAGCAGCACCATTGTCGATCCGATCGATTACATTCCGAGGCAACAACCCCAGAATTTCTTACCTCCGGATATGTTGTGTAAGCAAGAGATAGAGGCGGATAACTTGAACTTCGTCCACTGCGATCAGTTCGTACAGCTTCCTCAGCTGGAGAGCCCTTCTCTGCCATTGATAAAGAGGCCGAACTCGATATCTCTAATATCAGATAACAAAGAGGAAGAATACCAGCAGCAACAGAAGAAGACTAAATTATTGTGCGACAGCTCCAAGAAAGTGACCGACTGGAGAGCCCTCGACAAGTTCGTAGCGTCTCAACTGAGCCAAGAGATCAGGTATGCAGGTGATGAAGGTGGTTCGAGCTTCGAAGCCAATAACGATAGTAACTCGGACATGGCATTGCTGTTATTACAGAGTAGTAGTAATGGTGGAGAAGAAGGGAATTATTACAAGTTGAACGAGTTCTCGAATCCAAGTCCAGATTGTGATATTGGAATATGCGTATTTGATAAATGAAAGGGGCTATGTGTCTTAGTATATTATAAACGTTTGATGCGTAAGACGTTTCTTTTCATTTTTTTGTAAACATATGGTTGTGAAATGAGTGAAGAAACTTTCTTTCTCTCAACATGCATGCAGTGCAATTGCAGACCATTCATATTTTCCTGGAAACCAAACAAGATGGGAGGCATAATAGTAAGAAGAAAAAGAATCTCCATACAAGAAAATTAGTAAAACGAATAAGAACACAAATAGATATGGAAGAGAAATTGATTTATCAAAGGGTTGGAAATTGGAACCTATGTGTGAACTTGGTGGGTCCATGGCTTGTCTCGCATGCGCTGGGCATGCATGCCTCGCCAATTCCCTCTTTCCAGACAAAATAAGTATAGTTTTTTTCCCACCTGCTTTATTTTTTGTTATCTTAAATTTTGTGATATATAAATATGAGAAATATAACTATAACAATGAGTGGAAACCAAAGCGGTTTCAGAGTAAAATATGATGATCTTCATTCTAAAAGATTCAGATCCAAATCGTTTTATCTATAAGATGAGTGTGCATGGTCAAGTATTGAGAATATTCATTAATAAATATTATCTTGTAATCACTTTAAAATTATTAAAAAAACACTAACAATGAGTGTTTCATTACTCCTTTTGCTTTTTTTGAATGAGAGTCTGTGCCCAAATACTTGGGAATTGGGTTCAATTCTGTGTCAATAAACCAAACTCTAAATCAGTGATATGAAAATTTTCGAATTCAGACTTTAATTTTGAAACACAAATTCCATCTATCACCATAGACTCGGGGGATAGACATTCCAATGAAATGTGATGTATCAGCCTTTTCATTTTTCACCATATTGGACCAATTAGAATGATTAAATACTTTGTTCATACAAAATGATTATAGTACCAAATTTTGCATTATATGACAAGTATGGGTCTTTGGAAATAACTATCATTCCTAATATTAACAGACAAACCAATCAACCTTATTGTTCAAGATTATTATATTATACAACGGATGGTTTTTAATTTTATGAACAAAGTTAAGATGTCTCATTTGTTAGAATTATTAGTTTTTTAAAAAATATATTCATAAACACATACGACAGTTTTTAATTTCATTTGTAACCTTAAGAAACCTATTGTTAAATGCATCAAATATTATAAATTCTTGATATTATAAGAAATTTAAAATCTACATGACACGACCCAACAAGTGGTTTCAATAGAAAAACGAATGATATTAATCTTAAAATACCCGAATATAAATCATTTTATATGCAAAATGTGTTTAAACTTTATTTTAAACGAAAAAACAACCTCAAAACTTATGGTCAATGTCTACACCCTATAGGCTATAAGCCAACATAATGCAAAAAATTAATTATTAGGCCAGTTCCAGTGAAACCAAAAAATCTATCCAAATTAAAAGGTTGTTTCTGTTGTGAATAAAATAAAGAAGAACAAGAATAATAAGAAGATAATGTGCCTTGTTAAAACCTTACTAAGATAAAAATCGAGTGGAAAAAATTCTTTAGTGAAGGAAAAGGAGTACACACATCTTTGATATGTATAACATGTTGCCTCATTAAAAACCTTACCAGGAAAACCCATTGGGACAAAACATCGGTTAAGGGAAAAAAAGTGCAACGCGTATTTACTCCCCCTCATGCAAACATCACGGAAGATCTTTGAATCTTCAAAATTTAATCTTGAATATCATTTTTCTAAAGATCATGAGGGATGAAACTTTGGAGTAATATGTTCCATGATGTATCCGTTTTCAAACTGAGATATACATCTTGTGTTATCTTCACACAAGATAGCTTTTATCATATCTTGTAAAAGTAAATCCACATATCTTTTGGATATGTTGGGTCAATAGTCTTAGCCAAACACATTTTTGGCTTGCCTCATGCATAACAATTATTTCTACGACATTTGAGGAGGCATCAACGAATGTTTGAAGATCTAAATGTAATGATCTTTGTATATTCATAGATATTTCTTGACCAACTAATATATAGTGCTTCAAGATCAAGAAAATATATAATTATCTTTATTCATATCCAACAATCTTACAACTATTGGGATACTCAATAGATATGCTCCATAGTTACCCGAAACGTAATACGAAACGAAAACGGGAACGTGGAACGTTACTTTACTAAATCTGGTACGACGAAAGATATGATACAAAATTAATTTTATTACCAAACATTTATATATTAAATCAATTTTATTATAAGTCTAAAAAGGTAACATCAAAATAAGTACTTTCGGGGTCGATGTCCCACTTCTTACAAGGGCCTTCTTTGTAAGATGTCGTGAATCGAGACAAAAGTCTTATATTTGAGTGAATAAACACTAACTTGTCAGCACGCTTAGTATTTAACCGATTTCTTTTGATATTGTGTATGTAAGAGTAAGTGCTCCACACTCTTTCTGCTGAAGAACTGCTAATAGGTTGCGGCAAAAATCTTATTGCAATCTCCGCCAACTCTGGAGTTTCTGAACCATAAGTGGACCACCAAAAAATAGGACTCATCGTTGTAGCATCAATCCTAGCATATGCTGTCCCAAACATCCCTTGCTTGTTTTGGAACTTAGCTAGTTGTTTACGTAACTCGGCTTTTTTATTTTCATCTTCACCGATTCTATCAAAAGCTTTCAGGACTTCGACAACAACTTCTCGATCTTGATTTGGAGCACACCTAAGTACTCCACCGGGAGCTTTAGCATTTAGATATTTAGAATCATAAAAGAAAGGGTTGAGGACAAATCCCAAACAATGCATTGTGATGTTCATCTTCTCCCATCTAGATACTAGTATTTCTTCCATTTTCACATAATCAACCGCATGTTTGTTATTAATCAATAGATCCCTAATTTCTCCAATCATACAATTCATTTTCTCATAAATTTCTCCCATTTTTTCTTTTTCCCCGTCTGCAAATCTTATCATCGAGTAAATTGGTTGTGTTATTACCAAAATATTTTCTACTTTTTCCCAAAATTCATCATCAATTATTGTTGATGTCACTTCCTTACCAACAGCCTTAGTGTGCTCATCCCCTGAATTAACCCATTCCCTCCAACACCTAAGAACAGTAGTAGTAGCTAAAGCTTCCCTACAACGTGACAATCTTTTTAATAGAAGATAATGAGAAACAAACATTGTTTTTGCTACCTTAAGCAACTCAAGATCAGATTGACTTTTAAAAATTGCATTGGCCTTTTCATGGTTCAAAAAATATTTAACAATATTTTTCTCCTTTTTATATGTTTCACTCATCTATAAAAATGTGGCAGCAAAATCTTTACATATGAGATTGAGTGTATGAACCACACAAGGAGACCAAAAGATATGTTTTTGTACCTTTTCAATTTCTTTTCCTACTGTTTTACAATTTGCTGCATTATCGGTGACAACTTGAAGCACATTTGAAGGCCCAACTTCCTCAATGGATTCCAAAAGAAACTCTGCAATGTTTTCCCTGTTTTTCTTGTTCAGTAAAATCTTTAGCGTACATAAACATGGAACCACAACTGTTAGATGCCACAACGTTTATAAGTGGTTGTCGTTTCACATTTGTCCAACCATCAGAGACTATGGAAGTTCCTTGAGTGGTCCATGTATCCTTCACCGGAGTTAACTCCTTTTTAAGTTGTCGTTGACACTCATCCACCAAAGTTGTTCTTGCTCGATCAAATGATGGGGGTTTGTAGTCTTTTGGAGCTTGATTAACTCCCTTCAACATGGCAAGAAAGTCTGGATTTCTAAGAACGTTGAATGGGATACCATTCGCACAAAGAGCTCTAACAATTAAAATATCAACCTGATGTTGCTCCACTGTCCCAAAAGATTTTGTAATGGGACAAGTAGTTGATGTTGGTCTACTGTGGCTGTTGTTGAGAGTAGATTTAGACAAAGACGGTGAAATGCCAGCGTTCTCTGCTTCTTCAACTTTCTTCCTTATTTTTTGAAATTCTGCTCGATTGGTTAACAAAGTTTGACAACGAGCAACCTCTGATTTTTTTTCCAACCCCAGGACCAAAAAAATGTTGATGAATTCTGGAATACGAACTATTGTAAGATTTTTTACAATGGTTGCAAATCCATCTCTTTGCTCCTCCTGAATTTCTTCTCGTCCCATTCGTTGTGAATGTCACTTCATCGAGTAATGGCTTACAATTATTTGCCGATGAAGATGCACTCAAATTTATTGTAGTGCTTGTATTTGCGACTTCTTCTTCCTCTATTGAATAATTTTCTTCTTCTATGTCATGGATGCCATCAGTTGGAGAACTTTGATTTTGTGATTGTCCTCCTTCCAATCGTTGTCTTTTTTTACCAAACACCATTTGAAATCTGATTTTTTTAACGTATGTGTTGTGAGTTGTGACCAACGAATATTAGAGAAGCTAAGATTGTTTAAATAGAAGAACAAAGAACCATTATGCATTGATTTAAGCTAACAACTAGTCCTTGTTAGAATTGAAATTGGAAACCTAATCCATGTTAAAATTGGAATTGATATCATAATATATTAGAATAATTATAAAATTAAAACACTTAACTCTAATAATTTAATAATAAAATAATTATTCTTTTCCATATTTATCCATAAAAAATAAAATTTTATAAATATTTTAATAATAAAATAAATTTTTATACACATTTAAATTGATAAAAAGACAAATAAATACATATTTATCCATACAAATTTAAATTTTATAAATATTCTAATAATAAAATAAATTTGTATCCCATACAAATTGAAATAGCTAAAAAACCAAATAAAAAGGTAATTCAAAACGTTTTGAACAAAAAATGTTAGAAGTTAAAACTAAAACTTTGGGATTCGGGATCCCCACGACAGCTCATCGTCTTCTACATCAACAACCCCAAATTTGCGTCGATTTCCAGATTTCAGATCTACAAGCCAAGCTACGGCGAGAACCCAATCTGGCAACTCGCGTACCGGCGACTTTGACAACTCGCGTACCGGCGGCGTTTCGTATCAGGTTTTGGGTCGAAGTTCCGGGAACACAGTCCGGTGGGACGTTTGGCGTTCCTAGTAACACTGATATGCTCTATTCATATTGAATCTTCTTTAAGATTCTTTCAGCTTATGTCTATTCATAGACAAAAGAAAAAAATGCTCGATCTTCAGGTCGAGATAAACTTGATGTCAAGATTCAAGTACTTGTATTGAAAGTACTTCACGAGTTTCCAATTTGAAGCTCTTTAGGAGTTCTAAAATTATCATAATGGATCTTGATCCAAACTCCTTTATAAAATACATAAAGAAATCTGATCATTCTTATAGTATTTTCTCAATTAGTATTCACTAAGGCGATTATACCAAATGCGCCAAAATATTCATGAGACATGTCTAAATAAATTTCCTCAGAAATTTCCAAATGCTTATAGCATTTTAGATCCTTCAAGGATAAATATGGATCCACAAATAATTAGAAGCATGTAAAATTTTCAAAATTGACAAAGTAATTGCATCCACCATGAAGTAATTAAAACTTTTCATAAATCATAGTTCAAGTCGTATTTATGACTACTTATTTGTGCCTCATTTGCATTACACCTTTAGGTGTTTGGACTGCTTGTCCAAATACTTCTACTTTAAAAGTTCAAAGCGTCTTTCAACATTGGCCAATTTAATACCTATACTTCCGGATATATTTTATACAAGATCCTCGATTTCTTTCTTTACTTCTATAGAAGTATTTTATGTAAAATTGTTTGTAAAATCGTTGTTGACAACTTTCCAATTTTCTGGTTCCATTCTCGAAATGACATAATTCATCGAGATCTCTTCAAGATTTCAATCTTTATTTCAGGTACCTAGAACTCTTATAGAGTTTTATTATTTGTTATGTCTTGGGTCTCTTCAGGAGCACCCGTCTCCAATATATGACCATCTCATATTACTTTCTATTTACGAGAATTTTGATCATTGGAACCATTTCAACTATCATGCTTCAGGCATGATTTACATTCTCTCGCTCTAACATGTAATTTAAACTTACATCATTCCAGCTGGTATATGAGACTTAATTACTCTCATTGGGTCAGTAAATATGTCTGGCAGTTGACATGTAGTAACATGAATTATCTTATGAACTTCTAGTTCATATACGAGGATCTGGATAATGATAATTTATTTTCCTCTATCCAGCTGATTATTATCTCCCTCTGATGTTGAGAAAATCATGTCATAAATGATTCTCCAATTAATGTTTAAGAATTTAAACATAAAAGAAGACTCGTACTCAATATATATTTTTAACCCTTTTTACTTGCCCATTTTGTGCGTTATAGTGGAGCAATTCAACTATATATTGCACATTCAAAGATTCAAAAAAATAAGAAATATGACTTCTAACCAAAAGTCAAATCATAATGAGAGTTTATTATAACTCGTTGGCTTGATGCGTATAAGTGTTGCTATATGGAAATACCATATAAATATTAAATGTTTTGTTCTCACGGTTTAGCTATTAAATAGGAGGCATCCAATTAAAAATTTGCTAAACCGTATTTTTCATAATCAATAGGCTTTGTAACAATCGATATAGCCTAAAATATAAACCCACTAGCTTTTCAAGACGAATAGTCTAATTGCATAATCTGAATCTTTTTAGAATCAATCTCACAAACTTCTGGTTGTAAGTCGATAAAACAATGTAGATGCATCTACTAAAATCATATAAAACTTTCCACATTTGTGGATATATGGGCCCATATTTCGTTCAGATGTGCAAGACATACAGTCTCAACTTCAGTACAAGAACTTTAAGTTTTAATTCTTTTGGTAAGTGGGATCATTTATATCCTTTGAGAACAAACAACACAAGAACTTCAGGTTCTTTTAGTAAGTGTAATTTAATCAATTCATTTAAGCAACACAAGAACTTCACATTATTTAATAAGTGGAATTTAATCCATTCCTTTGAGAATAAGCACCACATGAACTACAGGTTCTTTTTATACATGTGCATGTAAATCTCAATAATTTATGCACCATTATTGATCAGGATGGTCTAACCGATCATGCCAACTATATATATGTGTATATATCTCTGAATTTGTAAACTTCTTGTTTACCATAACATGTAATTCAATCTCACTCGTACATGTCTAGTACGACCATCAAAATTGTTCCTTTAAATAGGAATATTTTTAGCTCTTTCGGAGCTTTCAATTGAAATTATCTTTTGGTAGCAATATATAGCTCTTCTAGAGCTTTCAACTAACTTTTTGGCTACCAGAACTTATATCCATATTGGCTTATTTCAAATGCCAATTGATAACATATGTTATCTATAATTCCCAAAAGGATAGTTTGCGAACTCATATTGCTCTCTTTATGACTTTGACGAGTATAACGCACTTTGAATATGTAATAAAGTTCCATTTGACAATAACATGTTTGCTCAACCAGAGCCTTTTGTGATATTAGTACTTCCGGATATAGTACTTACATTATTCCCTTGCATTTTAATCGATAAATGCATAATTGTGCACCTTTCAAATTGTGCTTTGTTTTATTTACTTCAGGTAATGAAAATATGTACTTTGTATCATTCACTTCGAGGAATGAAAAATATAAAATATAGCACATCATATCAAGTTGATTATCTATCAGAGATAAACTTTCAAGTGCTCTTCCGAAGTATTGATATTTTAGTACTTTGAGAAATACTACTCATATTTCCCCTTGCATTTAAATGGGAAAAATATTTCTTATGCTTAAGTACAATATGAGTACTTGCATTATCTACTAGGAATAAATAGCCACAATTCTAGGCATAAATAGCCATAATTCATTGTATATTTTATTCCGGAAGTAATCATATTCTTCAAATAATAAATTAACATAAAGCGTAAATAAATAATATGTGAAATAAATAAACATAAAGCAAACTAACATAAATAAATAATAAATAAAACGAATTAACATAAAATAAATAAATAAATAAAAACCAATTATATTATTCCTGTTTGAGGTTATAAGGGAAATAAAATAAATGGTAAATTATTCCCTTCAAGGGTTATGATAAAATTAACAATATCCAATTGAGTTGGACCAATAACGCCATAATTATTTTCGCCATAAACAAGTTTTGTTTATATTTTATTTCATTTGTCATTCATGATTATGGATAAAGTCCATAATACTTTGGCGTTTGACAAGTACGAAACCAATAGTTTATAACATCACATTGGTAAAAGAATTTCACTTCCTTAGAATGATCTTTATCACTCTTGTCATCCTTATAACTTTGCTACCAGCGGGTAGAAGTATTCTTAAAACGACTATATTTTTCATGTGTATATTCATAGCGTCGACCATGACCACAACTTTTAATGTGATTTTTTATTCCTTCCATAATATAATCTCACATTCACTTCAGGGAATGAAGTAGAGCCAATGAGCCTTTAAAACATTTTTCACATATCCTTATCACAGAGAACAAAGATTTAATCCTCGTACGCGACATTGTTAAACATATCCACAAGGTCCTTTAATAACCTCCTTTGAGACCAGTAGCCTCGCAGAACGAGATGTCCAGCCAATTATACTTGGATTATATCGAAATTATGTCTCTAATTGAATAATGATTTACCATGTTTGCATTCACTTCAGGGAATGAAACAGATCCAATAATTGCATGGAATAAACATCATGCTTGCATTCACTTCAAGGAATGCCCCATCATTGATAATTGCATGGAATAAACATCATGCTTGCATTCACTTCAGGGAATGCCCCATCATTGATAATCGCATGGAATAAACATCATGATTTGCATTCACTTCAAGGAATGCCTCCCATAAAACTTTTTGGATCAAGAAGAATTTTCGTAACTTGAAATTGGGAGAAGTCTATGGTCAAGTTTTTCAATGAAGAAGAAATATTGCTTTCGAGCAAATATAGACTTTATAATAATCTTGTAAATTCAAAATCATCATGATTTATCGCACTTTAAAATAATAATATAAAGAATAAAAATAAAATAGGAATAAAATTTACCGATATTAATTTTCCTCTCGAGCACAATGGAGACATAGCAAATGACCAAGAAACTTCTCACAATCTCTTTATGTCATGTTTCTTTTCAAGGCATGCAAAACTCAAAGCATTGTTAAAAGTATATCTTTCAACAATATAATAACATAAACAAATATCAATAGCTAACATCAATAAATTTGTATTAGCTTATAAAACAGAAGCTGTTTGGGGTCAAAATTAAATTAAAGAAAACAAAAAATGTCAAAACTGAATGAAATTTAAAACATGAAAACTCATTATGTCATTATCCTCCTTTTATTTGGTGCACATGCGCTTACAAATTACAAACGCATACAAGCTATAACAACTTAGCAATTTAGAGTTTGGTTTTTATTTTAACCGTATTTTTGTGTGTGTTTATTTATTCATCCTATAGACTTGTATATATAAATTTATCAGCACCCAAACAAAGATTTAACAGTACAATTTGATAGTTAACTTTTTAGAGTATTTAAACAATTAATTTGGTAAATATACCTTGTAAGCAATTGTAAAAGTTAATCAAAAATAAAATAAAAAAAGGAATTTTGATTCACTTACGATGCCATCTTAGTTTTACCTATGTTAGCAATATTGACTTCACCTGGAAGTATCTAAACGAGAGAATCGTTGCGAGCATAATGAAAGGAAAGCGAACTTAAACAATGGCATGCGCAATCGTCTCCACTTCTTCTGGTCGCCACATGAATTTTGATATTATAATACTAATAAAAGATCATAACATAGCTAATTAATAAGCGAATATATATAGGGAGAAAGAACTTATCTTCAGTTAATCTTAGAATCGAATTCTTTCTAATAACTTTTTTTTGGATTCGAACGATGAAGACCTCAGTTGATTAGAGTCTCATGCTGATAACGTGTTGTGAATAAAATAAAGAAGAACAAGAATAAGAAGAACAAAGAGATGAGAGAAAGAGGGAGATTTGTATTATTCTAAAAAATATAGACTTATATACAATGCCTTCAATTAATCGATCTATTTATAGGCATAAGAAGTACATAATACATTAAACTCTAATTCATAGAGATAATATTCCTAATAATAAATAAATCAAACTACTTTGATAAAGTTCTAATCATGATAGACATCCACATAGATAAATATTCATAACAGTTTCTTCTTTTATTTTTTATGGAGAAAATTAGTGGGAAACGAATATCTATTATGTATTTGAATTGAATAAAAATACACATATCATCATTCAATTATCTTCTCACTCTTATTTTGATTACATAATTTTACAAATTTTAATTTAATGACTGAATTTTTTAATTGCTCTTATTTTAGTCACTATGAATTATTTTATTAATATTTTATATGACATGAAATATTTTATTATTATTAAATAAAAAATAAATATATTTTATACCCAAATCTACCTAACCCGTAAATTACAACCCATGCCTTCTCCATCCCCTTCGATGCCCATTGGCCATCCCCAAATCATCCCTTCCCCTTCTCGATGAAGCTCTTCAACTCCAAAATGAAGTTGAAATACCCACCACTGACAAGTTATCAAGAAACCGCGAATAAATTCATTTGTCAATGCCACCTATGATTTCAATATCCTCAATTTCTAAAATCTCTTTTTACCCATTTCTCCATTTTATCTCTTCTTCATTTCTATTTTCTTCTCTTAAATTTATGGTATTATTATTATTTTATATTTCTATGTACTAAACTGGTATTGCTTTTCTCTCCCACTTTCTCTTTATTTTTCCTTATGTTCATGGGTTTTCTTTCATCCTTGTTTTGTTGCATTTTAACATCAACTTTCGTAGTAATACCAACAATTTTTTAGTAACTTTGGTCTGGGTTGTTGAATTAAAGTTGAAGACAAGAGAGGTAAGGGTTAGTGACTGGGAATAAGGGGAGGGGTTGGTTTGGGGATAGGGATCGGGGAGGTAGGGTTGTAATTTGAGGTTTAGAGTTTTGGAGAATTTGGGTATAAAATATAATTATTTTTATTTTAAATACTTTTTATTTAATAAAAATAAAATATATTTTTTATTTTTATTTTTTTATATATTAATAATAATAATAAAATATATCATGCCATACAAAATATTAATAAAATAATTCAGCGTAGTTAAAATAGGAGTGAGCAGATAGTTGAGTGATGAATGATATAATTTATCCATTTGAATTCTACTTGTAATTGGACCAAACTCAGAGGAAACGTCTCACTCAATTTATCCAAAAAGGCCTGGACCAATCACATTCCCACAAAATGGGTGCTTGTAAAACAATGATGAACAATCACCACTGTCCTAATAATTTTGATTTTGAATAGACAAAATAAAAATCTCTAGAAAAAGAACACCGTTATACATAGACCTGGCAAACTTGACCCGAGACCCGAAATTCGAACTGAAACCCGATTTTGACCCGAACATGATGATCCAAAGTTGACTCGAAATTCAAAATAAATCGAACCGAATCGAACTGAAATTTTTTGTTCAACCGAAATGGACCTGAACCGAAATAGACCCGAACCGAAAACTGAACCGAAAGGTGAACCGAATATCGACCCAATTTTGACTTGATTTTAATCGGAATAACTATTTTTAACAATATAATAAATAATAAAAAGAATTATGTTTTATTATCTTTTTATACTATATCATGGAAGAGACTGTTCCTCTTGTCAATGTTGTGGTATAATAACATTTTATGTTATTTTACGTTTCAATAATAATTAAATAAACTAATTTTTAAATTTAGAGTTTCAATGTACTATTTTCTCTTCCAATATTTAATCTTACATTTACAAAGAAAAAATATCACAAGATTGCATTAAAAGGAATGGATACATAATAGACCAATTCATAGGGGCAACATTTAATTGCATCACTAAATATCACTAGGGGAAGGTATTTCTATATCCGAAGTCTAAACCGTGGGGATACTTGTGACTAAATTAAATTAAACTAAAACTTAAAGTTGACTAAAATTTAACATTTTAAATGCAACATGACCTTAAAAGTAATTAATCTCTAGCTTAAAAAATTGGTGACTTATTTCCCTCCAAAATTTTGTTTTTTCTCTCTCTATTTTTTCTAATTGTTTTTTTCAATCTAGCTTAAAAAATTGGTGGCTTATTTCCCTCCAAATTTTTGTCTTTTCCCTCTTTATTTTTACCAATTGTCTTTTTTTTTTTAAATTTAATTGAGTTTCAATTTAGATTAATTTAATTAAAATTTCACATTTAGTTTTAGAATTATTTTAATTATGTCCCTGATTTATGCTTTTAGATTTTAGTTAGCTCAATTAGATCCTAAGTTTAATAAATTAATTCATTTCAGAAATTATACAAAAAAAATTGATATGGATACATGAAACTTTGATTTAAATATTTAATTAAATTCAAATGCATAGATTAACAAGTTGAATCAGAATTAATCTCATACATCAATAACTCTAAACTAAACCATAAATACTAAACCTCAAACCTTTAACCCAACTCAAATCGAATTGACCCGAAAATTTAAATGTTGACCCGACCCGAAATCGACCCAATTTTGACCCGACCCGAAAGCGACCCGAACGACCCGATTTTGACCCGAACCGAAAGCGACCGATCCAATATTGACCCGACCCAAAAACAACCGATCCGATTTTGACCCGATCCAATACCCGAACCGAATCCGACTCAACACAGACCCGAATTAGACCCGAACCGAACTGACCCGAACTGAATCTAAACCGATTCTAGATAGACCCGAAATGACCCGATTGCCACCTCTAGTTATACATGGAGCTGGTTCATCTAAGCACAGGGGCCAATGAAGAGTTTCCACGTTAATCGTTCCCAATGAACATCTTCGAACTTACGTGGAATAACTGTAAGTTGTCCCATACACTAAAAAAATTATACTTAATTCTTTCGAGTTAAAATTTTAACTCTGTCTTTATAGTATGTTTTCAGTCTTTTTATCGATCATTTTCGTTATTTTCATTTGTTTTTTTTTAGGTTCAGATTTGACATCGCTTCGACGGATCAAGAAGGCGATTATTTGTTATCCTGATAATTTTTTCTTAGACCCTCAAATTGAATTTGGACATGCAGTTTACGTTTGTAGATATTTTTCTCACGACGTTCAGCTCTGTCGGTACTCTTTTTGTGCTCTAAATTTGAAACCCTCCCCCCTCCAGCCTATTTATGAAGTGAGTGAGGACCATATTGAGTAAGGAAAAACAATGATTTGGGGAAGCATATGAAGCTATAGCCTATAGATGCCATGTTGACGAAGCATATGTCAAAAAGGGATGTTAGCTTTTTTGGAGTGAAATGACAAATACCAGATCGATCAGTACAATGATGTTGCAGTGATACATTTGGAACACTATCCTTCAACTTTCAAGGCATGGCCACCAATATCATCGTTTCAATAAACAAGGTTTTGACTTTATCTATACGTATATGTACATGATCTACTTGTATCTTATAAAATTCATTTAATTTTATAATTTTTTCAAATCGTTGGAAGGTAAATGGATGAATTACTCTATAACCAAATATTCATTTTGTTTTTTTCTGATATAATTCATACCACTTTCTTGACTGTCTTTTCACGTAGATTATATATTTTTTATGTTGGAAAATATGAAAAATTAAAAGTTTCAATGTTGTGAATAATGTGAAAACAAGAACAAGAAGAAATAGGAACAAAATAAGATGAGAGAAAAGAAAGAGATTTGTATTATTCTGAATATTGACTTGTATACAATGCCTTGAGTAAATCATCTATTTATAGGCATAAGAAGTACATAATACATTAAACTCTAATTAATGTAGATAATAATCCTAATGATAAAATAATTCAAATCTACTTTGATAAAGTCCTTATCATGATAGACATCCACATAGATAAATATTCATAACATTTAAGACATTTTTCTGTAGATAAAGGTGGAGATCTAAATAATAAAATTACGGTTTCATATTTTTTTTCATACGAACTTTACAACGGTATTTTATATACTCAAAACATGTGAATGGTGAATGAAAGATTGATGCTCAAAATAAACTACTTGTGAATTGTGTTAAAGAAAAATGAAAACTTTTTTTTTGAAATATTAAAATTGTATTACTAATTGATTTGTAGGACGAGTAAAAAGTAATAATACGAGTCTCATTAAAAAATTTATTTAATCTTAATTGGAGGAAAAAGAGTATCGTATCAAAACATATTATATAAGGGAAATAAAGGGGGCAATGGACCTAGACTATAGGATCAAAATCTGCTCACTACAACAACAGCCCAGCAAAACAGATTTCACCATTTCCTCAACCCTCAAACTGAAGAGAATTCAAGAAAATCAACCTTTCGAGCTATACTTTTTTTGGCTAAGTGTGCGATATGTTTAAGTAGAATACTCAACTTAATAATTATTGAATAATTTAAGATTATATGATTTAGATAATATAAAATTTTAAATTGGTTGCTAAGCTTTTTGTGAGTTTGCAGATATTTTAGTGATATTATTTTTCATTAAATATCACCTTATTTTTTGAATATTTTGAATTAAAAAGATAAATGACTGATAATACTATTTAATTCATAAATTTTATTTCTAATAAATAACTGTGAAACCCTATAAATACTATTTAATTCACAAATTTTATTTTCAAAACTTACAAGGTTTAACACAAATACAGAATTTTCTACTATTTTACTATGTGGTTTTTAAAAGTATTTTGGTGATAAAAAAAGACGGAGTTACAAATGCAAATAAACTGTTTTTTTTTTATATTCAATTTCTGTTTTGAATATTCATGTATTTATTTTTATAACCCGTTCTATGCAATAATAATTTCAATATTTTATTGTCTTGGATCATTACGCTTTTTCTAACACTCTACTTTGTTAACATAAACTTTAAGGTCTTAAAAGAGGATGGGAGGGAAGGGGATTTTGGGTTTTGTGGGAAGAAACGTTGTCGTGTTTTATGAAGTGAAATTGCCAAGGCAGTATGGTTTTAGCCCCTCTATTATGCTGATTTTTAATATTTAATCCTTTTAATTTGACATAATTTGTTCCTCTATTTTATAATATTATCAGTACATCTAAATTGATAAAAATATTTGTTGTTTTCATTTAAGTAATGATGTGAATTTTTTAAAAATGCGGAGAAAAATAACTTTTTGGATTGTTTGATTTAAAATTTAAGTGTTTGAGGTTATTGATAAAATATCTATTTTATATATGGTGTTTTAAAATGAAAATAAATTAATTTAATGATACTTGATTTCTTTTAATATTGTAGTAGTATATTATTTTTTAAAATAATAACAAATTAAGGTAATAATGTTATGGAAGTAGAAGATTAAATTACTTTAAATTATTAAAGTAAGAGAGTAAAATCCTGAATTTTAGTATAGTGGAGGAACTAAAACCAACGGTAGACCAATTTTCAATCACATCACAAAACCCGGATTTCATCTTCCGGGTCGTATTGGCCCATTAAACCGACTCAGTGGTACCCGTGCAGATGTTCTGTTGAAGTAGTTATCGAACTGCACCTCAAAGGCTTTACAAAAAAAAAAAAAAAACAGTGAAGTTTCCAGCAATGGGCGCCTCTGAATCTGTCCTCTCAGGTTCTTTATCGGTAAGTTTCCGATTTTTTGTCGAAAAATTTCAAGCTTTTCAGCTGGATTTTTTATAGCTTAACTAGTTCAAATATTGATTATCGGTATTGAAGAGTTCGGCCGATCAGATCACTACCGTTTCAAAGCGATCAGAAACAGTAGATCCGGTTTTAGAGAAGCTCAGATCCCTTAAAATTGTAAGCGTAATTCTTTTTTATAGAGATATTTCACTGTGAAAAACAAAGGAATTTGAAGATTCTTTTTGTTTTGGATTGTAGTCGTCTCCAATACTGACGACACCGCCAACGGAGGGGAGCTTAACTGACATTTTGGTGAGAAAACCATCATCATCTTCAGCTCAAGGTGAGCCTGACTTCCCTTAAAACTTTTAGGAAATACTGCCTATAAGCTTTGACGGTTATTTAGAAAATGATGAGACGATAATGTTTCATGAGTGAAAAAGGGTTTTGATCTCTCAGTGTTTCTTGGGAATTTTGCCACTTTTTGCTAGCTTTATATCCATATATCAATGTTTCTGGTTGATAACCCCTGAAAGAAAGTGAAACTGATGGTTCTTCGAAAAATTTATATTGAGATTTGGGTTTTAAATTTTCTGGAAGAATTAGGGATTTCTATTTTCCCATTCCAGGGGCTCGAATCCTAATTATTGTTTTAGAGATGATATGATGAATGAAACAATGGTGCATATAGGTTGCTTTTTAATCACCTTGTTATGCATCTATATAGTACTCCAGTTGGTAATTGTGGATTACTAAAGGACCTAAGATAAGATTTGAAGAACTCTCTACTTTTTTTTTTTTTTTTGGGGGGGGGGATCATATGCAAAAGTTAAACTAGACGAACGGAACAAGAGAACAGTTAATCATTGTTGGAGGGAAAGAAACCCTTAACTACTCAGAAATTATGGTAATTTGGGCTGCATAGGTTACTATGATCTTGAAGTGCTAAATATTTTGTGATTTTGTTCTGTGGTTGTCGTAACATTTTATGCTGGGTTTAAATAATTTCTTTTGGACTATCAAAATAGCTACTGTGAATCCGAAGGTGCTGGAGGAACTCTTCTCAATGTATCGTGATTGGCAGGAGGAGAAGGCTCAAGAGATTAGCAAGAAACAGGTGCATAGCTCTGTCATAAATTTATGAGTTTGAGAACAGCTGTTGCAATGTCATGGGGTGGATTACTTCTGCTGTGGGTCATTTTTGTAGTTTTTACACCATGTCAAATTCCTTCCTATTTTCCATTAATTTCCATCAATTTAAGATCAAAGCAGAACTTTTTACAGTTATTTCAATTTTGTGAAGAATTTAGTATACATATTCTCTTGTTTAGCTCAAATGTATATATAATCATTTTGACACATTTCGTTGCAGGAAGAGATAGAAAACAAAATAGAAGTTGCAGATGCTTTGGCAGGTAAACTTCTCCAACGTTTTAATCACTCAGCTGCCACAATGAAGACAACTTCACAACATTTATCGGAAGGTAAGTCGAGCTCTCTCATTTATTACAGAGCATAGAGACTGTTGCTAATCATTTTTAAGAATCCGATCATTCCTCTTACAAATCTCAATTAGCTAGGGTAATGCATGTAGTTCACACATTGCAAGTGGAGCTTGGGGAGCTTAAAGGAAGGTTAACGGAGATCCTCAGCAATTGTGACGCTCTGTGCAAGAGAATTGCTGCAGAGGGGCCAGAACCTCTTCGGTCGTCTATCAGGCCATTTGCAGTTGCCACTACAAAATCAACGGCAAACAGTAGCTCATCTTCGTATAAATGAGCCGTACCTACAAATCAAATCTCAACATCTATAGATGACAAATTAGAGTGACACTTTAGCGACTCATCCGTACATAATTAACACATTCTTTTACCATTAACAGTTCTTTGTATGGAAGTTTATTTTGTGTGCTTACATGTGAGCCACCTAAATTTTCAATACAGATTCCAGAGTGTGTCTTCATTTAACTGTTTATACAGGTATTAACTATCAAAATTTTGCTTCAAGTAATACAATCCGAATTGAAAACATAAACATTGCTCAAGCAACTCAAAACAGAGTCACTGTCTGATAATTCAAACAATTTTTCTAGCATAAAGGTGCTCAATACTCTTGAATGTAAAGTACAAAGGCCAAAATAACTAAAACTAGAGGAAGTAATATCCGAAGGCTAAGCCTTATCAGCTTTGGAAGCAGTAGCAGCGGCTTGTCCTCTGAGCCTACCAGTCCTCCTAGCTGCAATAAGACCAACTTTCTGCCCAGGAGGAGCATCACGCCTAACGGTACTAGCATGACCAATGTGTTGATGGTTACCACCTCCATGGGGATGTTCAACGGGGTTCATAGCCACACCACGTACCTTCGGCCAGCAGTTTCTCTTCACCCTAAACTTGTGATAAGCATTACCAGCCTTAAGAAGAGGCTTCTCAGTCCTACCACCACCTGCAACCTGGCCAATCATTGCACGACAGCCACTCGGAACAATCTTCTTAGCACCAGATGGAAGCTTGATCCTGTAGTCATTGGCAAAACAACAAATCACTCAAAACTTTCAAGATTAAGCAAGAAGTATGATCCATACATGCAGGCAACAACAAGAAATGAAATTTAACATGTAAGTACCAGTGATAACAGATACTCAACTAAACAGTACCAATTGAGCTAAAAAGAGACAATGGATTGAAATCATTAAGAGATGTTTTCCCCCATGTTTACAAGTCCATTTCCATTAGTAAAGAACTAAGCAAACTTTATCCACTAATTGCATTGCAGTCCTTTCTCATAAACTAGGCATACAACTAACCGAGGGTATCCACAGTAAATCTTAGATTGTAGCAAAAATGTATAAATAGGATTAATAACAATCAAAGGAGTATAGAAAATTATGACATATAAAATAGACCTAAATCAAAATTAAAGTCAAAACAGAGTAAGAATGAGAGACCTGGAGGTATCATTATCAGGGTTGTGACTAATAACAATGGCGTAGTCTCCAGAAGCCCTAGCGAAAACCCCACGATCACCAACATGGTGTTCGACGTTGCAAACAACAGCTCCTTCGGGGATGGATCTAAGGGGCAACACATTTCCGACCACAAGAGTAGCCTTCTTACCACAGTAAACGAACTGTCCGGTGTACATACCTTCGGCGGCAACGAACAATTCCTTCTGCTTCTTGTAACGGAAAGGGTGACGGAAGACGACGCGGGCTAACGGAGCGCCACGGCCCGGGTCGTGGATGACTTCGGTGACGACGCCCTTGAGGTAGCCATTCCGTTCGCCGAAGTCGAGGCTGCGGAAACGGGCGGGACCCTTGCGGTGGTGGGTGTGGGACTTGAAAACTGAACCCGCTCCCTTACGCTGAGCTCGGATGACGCGACCCATTTCGGAGAAAGTTTGTGCGTGTGGGAGGATACCTCTCTCTCTCTCGGAGGCGGACGGAGGAGAGAGCTTAGTGAAACGGGGGTTGAAGGTTGGGATTTGAGGTAGGGTTTTTAGAATGGATTTTCGGGGTTTTGGGCTTAAGAAAAATAAATTGTTGCCATGATCCAACCCAGAAAACAAACCATTTTCGGATATAAAATAAAATTTTGGTCCAACTTTTTCTTCGGTCCATGTACTCTTTGGAGCTTTGAAACGTAGTCCATTTGTTTGTATATAATTATTGGTATTTAGTTTATTATTTTATTAATTTAAATCGAGCATTACACAAACTTTCAATCCAAAACAAAACGTTTTGCTCTACAGCACAGTTTAGATTACCAGAGCCATACCCATGTTTAGAAGTCTACTGTTGTTTTATGTGTAATTGAAGTTAAAACTTAAAACAATTTTGTTGTATGTAAAAGTGTATTATTATTAATATAAAAATGTTGTTTAATAACGAATGAATGTAGTCGGCATCAGTGGCGGATCTAGAAGGGTGGACACACATATCAAATACTAACAACATAAAATGTTTTGTACGTAGGTGGGTGCAAATATAATTTTAGAGTGAGCACAGTTAATAAAATGCGTAACTAATAAAGGGAATTCAGATTTTCAAGGTGGGCACAAATAAAATTTTAAAATAAGCACTCAATAAAATAAATAATTAATAAAGAAAATTCAAAATTTCAAGGTGAGCACTTGTGGTATTGGTGAAGTATACGTCTATAATACATGGTAGCTAGGAGAAACCATGAACTATACCAAAAGAAACGACTCCATGTTCCAGTTGTTACAATGGGATGGACAGGTGGTTGCTGTTCCAGTCTTTGATCGAAGGAAACAAATTCTCCAATCTAGATCCTTCTTCCATAAAGATATTGCCATAGATGGGACTTCACTATCAATCAACAGTGCAAACATTAATTTGAAATGAAAAGAGATGAGTTGAGTTGGCAATCATTTCCTATTTTCAAGCTCTAAATAATTGGACCTTTTTTTTTCTGTAGAGCTTCACTCCTTCCCTCTTTTTCCTTCCACTCAAAGTAAGCACATGTGAGCTTTGTCTCAACGTTAATGGCAAAACTGCGAGTATAATGTACGTTTAAACGCGTTCAAATTCATGATGTTTGAGTTGTTATAACGAATAATACAAAGACTCAAATGTTTTGAGGCACTAAATAAATAATGGAAGCGTAATTTTGCAGTATGGTGAGCTAAACCAGTAACCAGTGCAAACAGACAGTATTTGCTGGAGAACCTTAAACTCCACGAAATCGACTCCATTTAGTACATCTTTTGATTCAAGTAAGAAAACATGGAGTTTCCCAACGTGCCATTTGAGGGAATGCATAATTAATATATACAAATTTGAAGAATCAAAAAGAAGAAAATGTCAATAAGTTGTGGAACCACTCATGAGTCATGCATAAGGCCTAAGGGTACGTATAGATATATAATACGACTGCAATGAAGCAAATTCGGAATGTTTCTTCATCCGATCATGGCCGTCAGAGATCGAAAAACGACTTCTTCGCACGGAATCGTAAGGCCTAAGTCGTGGCTAAACCCGAACTCCTCTTCAGCTCTTTGAAGCAAGTATTGGAACTCGGGGTGATCGAGCCATGATATCGGGATTATGTATCTGCTCCTGTTCTCTCCGACATAGACCACAAAGTGGCCTTTAGGAACATCATCACAACCGTGTTTCTTGCCGAAACTCGAGCACTTTTTCACGATCCGTTTGATGGCCGCTGTCTGAGGGAATTTGTTTTGTTTCTTGATAGCCATGGATCTTGTATTCAGATGAGTGGAGGGCTTGGTGGAGGTGTAAAGGGTATTTATACGGTGGAAAAATTGGAGTTGAAAAGAACAAAGGCATGTGGTATGTGGGAGAAATGAAGAGATCAATAGGGTTGTACTTGTAATGGAGATGAGATGGCTGCATGTAAGTGCAGGTTAGCCACCTCTGTTGCCTCTCCTAAGGACAAAGATGGGTCCATTCTTTCTCTGTTTTTGCTTCTCAAGTTTTCCACCATTTGGCTCTTGTGGTATATATATATATATATACATGCCTTCTTCTAAACTGATAAAAAGTAAATGAAAAAGAAATTCTTTAAGGATTAATATCCTATACACTGGCGGTGGAAATTTTTTATTTCCACAAGCGCCTCAATGATAGGATTTAGGGTTAGGGTTTAGAGTTTAGAGGTTTTATTGTAAAGGTTTAGAATTTAGGGTTCATGTTTAGAATTTAGGATTTAGGGTTAGAATTTAGGGTTTAGGGTTTAGGGTTTAGGGTTTAGGGTAATATGGGTAGGGATTTGGATTTTAACCTATAACCCCTAAATTTTAACCCTAAACCCAAAATTTTATCAACAATCCCTAAATTCAAAACTACTACACTTATAACCCTAAACTTTAAACCCTACACAGAGTCCCTAACCCTTAAAACTAAGACGCTTGTGTAAAAAAATTTCCACAAGCGCTTGTGTATAGAACAATTACCCATTCTTTAATTAATATTTAAACTAAAAAAAATTAAAATGTTATTGTATCAAAAAATTTAGAAGGGGTAAAAACCCCTCCCATATTACATATAGTTTCGTCTCTGTTTATATCCCTAATAAGTATTTAACCTATATTATTTTTTTTATCTAAGTACCTAAAATATTTTTTGGGACAAAATATGTATCTAAAATATATAATTTTTTCGTCTAGATACATAAAATATTTTTTAATCAACGCCACATGTCAACTTTTAAAAAACTAGATAAAAAAGATGGTTTGCTTTAGGTACATGCCTTAACCACAAAATATTTGAAGCGCTAAGATGTAAAAGATAGTAACTATATGATCATGTTACAATATACGAACTAACCAGAGGACAAAAACAAGAAAGAGAGGAAATAAAAAAATAAAGAAAGAGAGGTAGTACTCTTGTTGTTATTTTATTGATAACGGCGGTAATATCTTCAATAAAAGACTAGTCCATATATATACAAGAGAGAGAGCCGGAGTTGCGTAAGTAACTGCTAACAACCCCTAACTGTTCTTAATCAACTTCATTAGCTCTAATATTGCTAATTACATCATATTCCAAATATTTTCCCTACAAAAATAAGTTTAAAGAAACAACAACTGATTTAAACAATACAAGAGAACAAAATAAGACAAGAAACACTCAACTATGTACATGTATTTTCAACCAAACATGCATTTTCAACCAAAGCCTTACTTGTACTTGTATCCTCAGTAAAACCCTTATATTGTATCACTTGAACCGGAACAACATATAGCTTAACCTGGTGCATGTGGAATGAGAGAGCTGACAAAGCCTTGATGAGAACGTCTGCCACTTGTTCAAATGCAAGAATCTCATTAACTTGCAACCGTCTTGAACAAGATTGGCTAACTTGATTGGCCGAGACTGCTACAACACCTGTGTTGTCACACCACGGGACTGGTACCCCTCATTCTTAACATGCAATTCATCCAACAAAGACCGAAGCCAAATTATTTTAGCTGGAGCACACGCAACACTCCTATATTCTGCATTTATTGTCAATCGAGCAACCACAAGTTATTTTCTTGAGCTCCACAAAATATGATTACCAGAAAAGAATATTGTCACGAGGCCATTACCCCCTTCCCAAAAGACATGTCTAATAGGATGTGCAACACCACTGCTTATATATCCCAAGACCTCTTTTTTTCTTTTCGATGTGGGATTATTGTTCGTCTCTTCCTAAGCATGACATTCTCCCCCACTCAATCTCGTAATGCCCTCATCACGAGTTAACCGCTACCACACCTGTGTTGTCACACCACGGGACTGGTACCCCTTATTCTTAACATGCAATTCATCCAACAAAGACCGAAGCCAAATTATTTCAGCTAGAGCACACACAACACTCCTATATTCTGCCTCTGTTGTCAATCGAGCAACCACATGTTATTTTCTTAAGCTTCACAAAACATGATTACCACAAAAGAATATTGTCATGAGGCCATTACCCTCTTCCCAAAAGACATGTCTGATAGGATGTGCAACACCACTGCTTATATATCCCAAGACCTCCCTTTTTCTTTTCGATGTGCCCATCTCTTCCCAAGCATGACATTCTCTCCCACTCAATCTCGTGATGCCCTCGTCACGAGTTAACCGCTACAACACCTGTGTTGTCACACCACGGGACTAGTACTCCTCATTCTTAACATACAATTCACCCAACAAAGACCGAAGCCAAATTATTTCAGCTGGAGCACACGCAACACTCCTATAATCTGCCTTTGTTGTCAATCGAGCAACCACATGTTATTGTCTTGAGCTCCACAAAGCATGATTACCACAAAAGAATATTGTCACAAGGCCATTACCCTCTTCCTAAAAGACATGTCTGATAGGATGTGCAACACCACTGCTTATATATCCCAAGACCTCTCTTTTTCTTTTCGATGTGGGATTATTGTCCTCGTCTCTTCCCAAGCATGACATTCCCCCTCACTCAATCTCGTGATGCCCTCGTCACGAGTTAACCGCTACAACACATATGTTGTCACACCACGGGACTGGTACCCCTCATTCTTAACATGCAATTCATCCAACAAAGACCGAAGCCAAATTATTTCAGCTGGAGCACACGCAACACTCCTATATTCTACCTCTATTGTCAATCGAGCAACCACATGTTATTTTCTTGAGCTCCACAAAACATGATTACCACAAAAGATTATTGTCACGAGGCCATTACACTCTTTACAAAAGACATGTATGATAAGATGTGCAACACCACTGCTTATATATCCCAAGATCTCCTTTTTTTTTATTTTCGATGTGGAATTATTATCCCCGTCTCTTCCCAGGCATGACATTCTCCCCCACTCAATCTCGTGATGCCCTCGTCACGAGTTAACTGCTACAACACCCATGTTGTCACACCACGAGACTGGTACCCCTCATTCTTAACATGTAATTCATCCAACAAAGACCGAAGCTAAATTATTTCAGCTGGAGCACACACAACACTCCTATATTCTGCCTCTGTTGTCAATCGAGCAACCACATGTTATTTTCTTGAGCTCCACAAAACATGATTACCATAAAAGAATATTGTCACGAGGCCATTACCCTTTTCCTAAAAGACATATCTGATAGGATGTGCAACACCACTGCTTATATATCCCAAGACCTCTCTTTTTCTTCTTCGATGTGGGATTATTGTCTACGTCTCTTCCCAAGCATGACATTCCCCCCTACTCAATCTCGTGATGCCCTCGTCACGAGTTAACCGCTACAACACCTGTGTTGTCACACCACGGGACTGGTACCCCTCATTCTTAACATGCAATTCATCCAACAAAGACCGAAGCCAAATTATTTCAGCTGGAGCACATGCAACACTCATATATTCCTCCTCTGTTGTCAATCGAGCAACCACATGTTATTTTCTTGAGCTCCACAAAACATGATTACCACAATAGAATATTGTCACAAGGTCATTACCCTCTTTCCAAAAGACATGCATGATAAGATGTACAATACCACTGCTTATATATCCTAAGATCTCCCTTTTTCTTTTCGATGTGTGATTGTGTGATTATTATCCCCGTCTCTTCCCAGGCATGTCATTCTCCCCCACTCAATCTCGTGATGCCCTCATCAAGAGTTAACCGCTACAACACCTGTGTTGTTACACCACGGGACTGGTACCCCTCATTCTTAACATGTAATTCATCCAACAAAGACCGAAGCCAAATTATTTCAGCTGCAGCACACGCAACACTCTTATATTCTGCCTCTGTTTTCAATCGAGCAACCACATGTTATTTTCTTGAGCTCCGCAAAACATGATTACCACAAAAGAATATTGTCACGAGGCCATCACCCTCTTCCTAAAAGACATGTCTGATAGGATGTGCAACACCAGTGCTTATATATCCCAAGACCTCTCTTTTTTCTTTTCGATGTGGGATTATTGTCCCCGTCTCTTCCCAAGCATGACATTCTCCCCCATTCAATCTCGTAATGCCCTCGTCACGAGTTAATCGCTGCAACACCTGTGTTGTCATACCACGGGACTGGTACCCCCCATTCTTAACATGCAATTCATCCAACAAAGACCGAAGCCAAATTATTTCAGCTGGAGCACACGCAACACTCCTATATTCTACCTCTATTGTCAATCGAGCAACCACATGTTATTTTCTTGAGCTCTACAAAACATGATTACCACAAAAAAATATTGTCACGAGGCTATTACCCTCTTTCCTAAAGACATGTAAGATAGGATGTGCAACACCACTGCTTATATATACCAAGATCTCCCCTTTTCTTTTTGATGTGGGATTATTTTCCCCGTCTCTTCCGAAGCATGATATTTGTAACACCCGGGTTTGGGGCCCGGAAGATACTTGGGTTTGAGCGTTGGGTTAAGCCGGTTCGAGTTAAACAAGTTTTTGGAAAAACCTATTAAATGGCCAAAATTTTAAAGTCTCTTAAGAAAAGGGGTATTTTGGTAAAATGTAGATAAATGGATTTTTGGAGAATAGATTTTGGGTAAAAAATAAAGTATATTATTTCAAAAATGACATCCATCCTTCTTCCCCAAATACTTTTCACGTTAAACTCTCCCAATCCATAGCCACCATCCTTTTCACCAAGTTTCATCATTTTTGGAGATTTAAAAGAGGTAAGCACATGGTTTCATTCCCCTCTTCATTCTAATCTAGTTTTTAGCCTCAACTCTTTATGGTTTTGAGGGATTTCTCAAGTTTCAACATTTGGGTAAAAATGGGGTTTTTTTGAGGGGTTTTAGCTTTTGATGAAAACAATTGTTTGGGTAAGTTTTAAAGGAAGTTTTGAGTGTAAAATGGTGTTAAGAAGTTGGGTTTAGCATGAAATCCTGAATTTTGTGAAAATGAGTGTTTTGATAAATGGGTATTTGGGTTTTTGGCTTAGAAATGGTGGAGAAGGGTTCCTAATGCTTTGGAGTTGTTGGGTTGATGTTTTTAGAGTGTTTGAATATGGTTTGGATGTTAAATTGATGGGAATATGACTGACTTGAGGTTAGAGTAGGTTTGAGAATAGTTTGGGTTAGTTTGGAGTAGAAATGCGATGCTTGTTGTTGTCAGATTTTGATGGTAATGATTTCAGCAAGTTAGAATGTTGAAAGATGTATTAATTCATTGTTTTGATTTGGGTAGACGCAATGGATAACGATTCAGGTACTTCATACGTCACACCGGGAGTTGCGAAAGCTTGAAGAAGAACCGTTATCTTGTTTCGGGTTTTGTGCTTGTGAGTGGAAATGTTTTGAAGTTTAAAATGATTCAAAGAGGTTTTCTTGGGGGTTTGGGTGGAGCCTTAGAGGCTGACCTAGATCCAAGTGTAAGTTTGCCTATACTTGCCTTGATTGGTTGATTGTTGGTGTACGTGTTTATGCGTGTTGTGATGTTGATTTCAGAATGTTTTTGTTCCCGTTTTAATGTTGTTGTGTTGTCGTAGTGGATGTCAAGCCTCACGTGATGGTTAGTTGTTGTATACGGTGATGTGTAGTCTCACCGGTAGCGACTAGTAGATGAGTACAATGATGTGTAGTCCCATCGGAAAAATGGTAGTTGTTGTGTACGGTGATGTGTAGTCCCACCGGGATGGTTGTGCATGTGCAAACCATGTATCATTTATGCTTGCATTTATTACATCTCTTTCTATAATGGTTTTGTTTTCAAAACTAAGATATATGTTTTAAACTGCATTGTTGTTGTGTTTTAGAGCTCCGCTCACTAAGCTTTAAGCTTACTCTCTCTTTTTCCAACAATGCAGATCGTTAGAGGCTCCGGGAGGCACGTGGGCAAGGGAGGAGTTTTTGGAGTTCTTGCTAAGCTCAAAGTATGGTTTTGTGGTTGTAATAATGCTTAGACATTGGGAATACTAGACTTTATGTTAGGGAGTTGGTGTTCAAACTCCTACGTTTGGTTTTGTTTAAGTTGCTAGCATATTTTAAATGTTGATAGCATGATATGTTGAGGCTTGTTATGGCTTTTGGTAGATTACTTTGCATTTTGACTTGTTGGTGTTTTTCAATGCTAGGTGTTCTTATAAGCATTGGGTTGAGATTCATTCTCATTGCGTGTATGCATGTTTGTAGTGGTGATTAGGGTGTTTTGCCTCTAGATTGTTTGTATATTAAGTTGCCATGTGGTTTGTGATGGTTCGGGGTAAGTTTGGAAGTGTTTGGAGATTCCAAAATGTGTTTCGGGCTAAATTGTGTCTAGACATTTGGGAACGTCTGATATGGTTTCAGAACGGTCGAGCTCCATGGGTACCCGTATCAAAACGGGGGTGGTGCCGTTTCGGTACGATTTGCCACTGGAGGTTCCTGTTTCGGAACCATATAAGGTCGTTTCGGTACGTTCGGCCACTAGAGGCTCCCGTTCCGGAACAAGGTGGGACCGTTCCGGAACTGCTTGATGTTACTTTTTGAATGAATCCCGCGTTTCGGAACGGGCAGGCCTGTTTCGAAACGCATGCAGTTAAAACGGTTAAAAGGTGTCTTCAAGGGTTTCCAAATGTTACATTTTAGTCCCTAAGGCTTGTATGCTTCCTAGTTTAGTTTAAATGTGTCCTTTATGATGGTTTTGCCTTTTGAGCATGGAATTTGACAAACAAGCTACTTGGTAAATTTAAATTATTGTATGTCCTCTAATTGGAATGTATTCCACTTTCGCTTTTCTACTGTAGCCTTCACATATAGGATTATAAGTGATATCTAGACAAGATAAAAAAATAAAAAAAAATAAGGTTGCTAATCGGAGTGAGGCCTTAACGGGTTTCGCTTTGGTTTTCCCCGTGTAACCATTCGGTTCGGTCTGTTGGCTAGGCCAGGACGAGGGGGTTATATTTGGTGGTATCAGAGCCTCGGTTACGAGGTCTCCCGGGAAGGTAAGTCATGTAAGTTGGTTTGTTTGTTTTGTTTGCCATTGCACTGTGTGTGGAAGCATGTTTTCTCATTCTTGTTGTTGGTCGAAGTTTTGTCGAGTGTTCCCATTGATATGTGTTGTTATTGGAAAATGGTTTTGGTTTAAAGAGCTTGAGAACTTGGATCCTTGCCCTTGCTAACCTAATGTTTTCTTGTATGTGATGTGTTTGTTGTTTTAGATTTTATCTTCGTTATGGTAAGACCGAAAGGACAACCTAGAGCGGGTGACCAGGCACCCGGGGATGAGCCTTCTGTTCCTCCTACTTCCGATGGTAATGGGGTGGGTGGCGAAGGTAATGTGCCTCAGGCCGGTGCGAATGCTAGAGGTGATTGTAGTGGACCTTAGGCCGGTGTAAATGTTGGGGGTAATGGAGCTCAGATGGGTCAGGGTCAGGCATGTGAGAACATGACTCATTTGATTCAGACTATAGTCGGGGCTTTTCAGAAAGCTTTAGCCGGTATGCATGTTGCAGCACCACCTCAGGGTGCGGGGACTGGTTTACCCCTTGAGAGACTTTGTAGTTTTGTAACGCCCGTGTTTTGGGGTTAGGAGTTAGTGGGGTTGGTGGTTCGAGTCGGTAAAATAAAATTAAATAAATTCAACCTTAATAAGGATCTATTTGGGTTTTAATAAAAAGGGGAGGGACCAATGTGGTAATTTGACCAAAATGATTTTAAAAGCAAGACAACTTTTCAAAAGTTGTCATCTTCTCTCCCCTCTCCCCACTCCCCCTTTTCCAGCGTGAGATACCCATTCCCCTTTTTCAAACTCTCTCAAACACAAATTACTATTCCATTGAGTTTCTTCTTCATTCCAAGGTCTTTTTCAAAGCAAGAGGAGACATCGAAGGAGCATTGGGATCGAATCCGGGCTCGTAGGAGATTTGCTTTAGTTGCTAAGGAAGGGCGGTGAGTGGTTTTAATCATGTTTTAAAGTTTGGTTCGAGTGTGTGTAAAGTGTGAGTGAAATGTGCTTGGTAGGCCATTTCTATATAATTCAAGTTGTTAATTTTAGTTATTGATTTCCATTTAATGCTTTGTGTATTGCCTATTTATGCTCTTGTGCTATGTGGTTAAATTGTACATGTTTGCCATGATATGTATATGTGATGAGCATGAGATGTGGTTGATGGATATGTGATGTGTAAATGGAAATTGGCACTAATTAATTTACCAGGTGTAGATGATCGATCATTAGGATTAGTGTTCACACAAATTGAGTCAAAACGTACGTGGCCTTGATGGCGTTAAGTCATCAAGGAGGAGTACGATGATGTAATATTCTACTGGAAGCTATTATATATATTCTACGGGATGATGAGTGGAATCCCATCCGTAGGGCATGTGGCGATGAGTGGAATCCCGCACATGCAAGGTCCGGTGAAGAGTGAAATCCCACCGAGGTAAAGTGGTTGTTGAGATTTAAATCCGCACATCCGGGTAACTAATAGTGGCCAATTAAACTTGTTCATATGATTGTGATTTATGATGTTAATATATGATGATGTTATTGATGTTCGAGCTTGATATGATGTGAGATGACATACATGACTCTTGAAAGACTAGCTAGGTCTACTTGTGACTTTATCTATGCATGTTAGATATGAGATTTAGGGAAGACATGCTTGGACCCTGCATTGTTGATGTTTTCGGTTTTAGAGCACCCTCACTAAGCTTATAGCTTACGCTCTCATTTTCAACAATGTAGATCATTAGCGTGGTGTTAGCTCGGAGCAAGGCAAGAAGGGCTTTCCAAGTCGTTGCTCAAGTACGGTTATTAATTATGTAGTAGTCTAGCAATGTGGCAAGGGTGTGTTTGAATGAGCTTTGTAAGACTCATATATGATTTTGATGTTTATGCTTGACTTGGGTTGTAAACATGATATAACTTGCCAAACGCTCTTTGATGTATGCCTTTTGAATGTTACTATTGCTGCATGGCATGTAAACCCTTATGGGATGAATGATGCTTTTACTTATCAATGTTTTCAAGCATGACTTGTATGAAAGGCTAATGTGAATTTGTTATGTATGTATGATCGTTTAAACTTATGCCTTGTATGTGTTCGAGCTATCTAAACATAGGGTGTATGCCTCTAGACCTTGTTTGTTGGTGTTGTGTGCCTTTAGGGGTCCTAGGGGACCTTTAGACTTGTCAAGACTCACCTAAATCTGAATTTCAAAGGTTGCAGACGGCCAGCGTTTCGAAACGGGAAGGGTCGTTTCGGAACGGGTAGGCTTCAGGGACCCCGTATCGGAACGTGTTTCGATACGGTATGGCCTTTGAAACCCCTATTCCGAAACGCGTATCGGAACGTTTTGGCTACTGGAATTTTGAGAAATTCACGAGATGAAGGTGTTTCGAAACGGGCCTGAAGGTTTCGAAACGGTCAAAAACTCGTTAACCACGAGAAGTTGACCGTCGTGGGCGTTTCAGAACGGTTGACCACCGTTTCGATACGACCTCTTGTATAGGCTCTGGGGCAGTTGACCTGGTCAAGGCGTTTCGATACGCCTCAAGGGTGTTTCGAAACGGCCTGTTTAAAAGATTAAAATTGGGCTGTTTAAATGTTGTTTTGGGCTCGAACGGTTGTCTCATGTATTTTTATTCCGATGTTTGATCACATAAGACTTAAATGGACTTTTAGAAAAGAATAAGTGTAACCCCCTCGTCCCGGTCTAACCGGATGACCGGTCCGAGTAGGCTACACGGGGAAAACCGAAGAGAAACCCGTTAAGGCTCCCCTTCGGTTAGCAACCCTATTTTTTATCTTTACTATATGCCTTTATTTAATCCTATGTGATGGGGCACACAGCGTACAAACACGGATACAAGACCCACAAGAAATGCAATTAAACAGCCCAATTTTTCCTTATTAAGCAGGCCGTATCGATACACCTACAGAGGGTATCGATACGCCTTGACCAAAGTCAACCCTCTCGGTCAACTCAGGGAAGACCGTATCGATACAGCCCTTGAGCGTATCGATACGCCCCTCTCGGTCAACATTTCGAGGTCAACGGGGTGGAACCGTACCGATACGCTACAACCCGGTATCGATACACCCTAAACCCACAAACTTCTCTGAATTCCAAATTGTTGGGACCGTATCGATACACCTCGTGTATCGATACGCCCAGCCAAAACTGAGTTCTGCAGGCAAGACCGTATCGATACGTCCCTTAGGCGTACCGATACGCCCTGCTCTGCAATACTCCATTTTCAGCAAAACACATAAGGTTCACACTCTAGATGCAAATCAAAACCTCCCTAGACACATCCAAGCATTCATACCACCTCTATTAACTAAAATCTAGTCATACAAGGCACCCAACATGGACGAACATCATTCAACCAAGGAATTCACGTAAACATTCAAAGGAAGGCATACATAGCATACATGAGTTTCATGCCTTAGCAAACAAACATAAAACATTCATATAAAGCAAACTAAACATGATTTTACAAGCCAAGCATGACATCCAAATCGTGCCCGAACCTCCCAAGGCCAAATCCGTTGTTTCTAATCAATCAAAAGCAATGTATTAACCTCTTAATCAACCACAAATTTACTGTTGCACATCATTTCTCAATTCTCTAACATTTTCTCAACACTTCCGAATCATAGATACACAAAACACATCATGGATCCCCTCCCTAACTCTGGTGGTAACTGCAACAAATAAACAGCAGAACTAGCCCGATTCACAATCTCATACATCACTGCTTGAATTCTTGACCCATAACCTTCTCTAACTGACCATCTGACTTCAACAGGTAACCAAACACTATACAGACGTCTTCAAAAATCTAGTCGAAAACTCGAATCTCTACCGGCCACTATCTATCTCAAGACACTGTACAACTCACACTCTTGCTAAGGCACAACTCTGCCATCTTACCCACGGTACAAGTAACGTGAACGTTTATAAAATGAGTACACTCGGTGCAACTATCATCGTTTACTCGGCTAAACTCTCCCGTAGGAAAACAAAGGCGATCCAGACACAAAGTCCCTCAAATCTATATCTCACTCTCATTAGGAATCTTCCACAGATGTAACAAACTAGAAGAAACTGATGTTCGGCCTTGACACGCTGGCAAACTATACACTTACTCTCATACTGAACCACATCATTCATCAACTCAATCCGGAAGTACTCATCTTCAACCCCAATACGTCTTCATACAACTCAGATGCACTACAAATGAACTGCCGTATGCTTCGGCCAACACAATACGTCTCAAAACACTATGTCAATCGATACAACAATTTTGTCTCTAACAATACAAACTCTATCATCTCTGAACTGTATTCTGATGGTCTTCTTTCTGCCATGTCTTGCACGTGAGGTGCCAAGAACCTGTCTTGTAACTGTTTCTTTTTAAGCATATGACCCAATGTAGGTTTAACCCGAACTCGACCACAGAACCACTATTATTGATACACTGAATCTAGTGAATAGCTCGCAACTCGGCTGCCAAACTAACAACAAATATAACTCAAAACATCGGTTACTACGTTGACTATCTTCGGATGGTACTCAATCTTGAGATTACAGTCTTCAAGCAGTTCTAACAACTTATGTTGTTTAAGTTTCAACCCTTCCTAAGTCTTCAAATATTTCAAGTTCTGATGGTATGTACATATACACTGTGCATTTCTTACTATACGACTTTGTCTCTAAGTCTTCGAAGCAAATACAACTGTAATTAACTCTAAGTCTAGTGTCGGATAACTCTTTTCATGGTCTTTCAACTATCTCGATGAATAAGCTACAAATCTTCTGTCGTGCATAAGCACACAATCTAACCCTACATGTAACACATCACTACGGTTCACAAATTCTTTCCCTGATATAGGCTGGACCAAAGTCGAAGCTTTCATCAACGTTTCTTTCGGTTTCTCAAAGGCTCATTGTCTCGCATCAAACCACACAAACTGAACATTCTTATGTAACAACCTGTCAAAGGAGCAGCTATCTTCAAAAGGTTATTTATAAACTTCTGATAGTAACAATGCTAGACCTAGGAACTATAGATACCTGTCACAGTCTTCGGTTTCTTCCAACTCACATCTTCTTCTGCCTACTTGGGATTTACTCTAATACACTCGACTAATCTACATGTCCTAGGAGGACATCTTCCTCGACTCGGAGTCCACACTTGCTCAACTTGTCATACAACTGATTCTCTAAAAGGATCTACAACACTAACTTCAAAGCTTGTCATGGTCTTCTTCGGTACGTGAATATACCCACGTATCATCTAAGAGAGCTACTACAAACTGATCAAGGACTTAGGAAAACATTCTGCTCAACATCTCTATAAAAGTAACTAACACACTAGTCAAACAAACGACATAACTCAAAACCCAAAGTGATCACATCTGCCCCGAAAGCTGTCTTTGGTACATCAACCTCTCTCACTTTCAACTGATAGTAATCGGATCTCAAATTAATCTTAAAAAGGCTGAAGCACCCCTCAACTGATCAACAAACCACTGATGCTCGGAAAAAGGACACTAATTGTTCACTGTCAACTGTTTCAACTTCCTGAAATCTAACACATTCTCGTATTGTCATCTCTCTTCTTCACAAGTTGCACTGTCACACTCTAAGATGATGTACTAAGCCTAATGAATCTAAGGTCTAACAAACTCGTAGTTGATTCTTCAACACTCTCAATTCGGTCGAGAATCATAAGGTACAGAGCAAACAAAACAGGAGCAAACTCGGAGACGGTATCAATAACAAACTCTTCTTCCCTAACAAGAGACAAACCGGGTAATTCTTGCCAACACTTTTAGGAAAACACAACCTATTCTAACAGTCTGCGGTCTAATCCTCATTCAAAAATCAAATCCATCACATTTGCTAGGCAAGCCTGTCAACTAACTCAATCAATCCTTGACCTCTAAGGCTGGATCAACATTCAATACGAAATCCACATTCCCACCTACCATTACAATCTCATAGTCATCCGTAAGCTTTAAGAAAACTCCCATCGTCACAAGGTCTACCCTAACTCTATGTTCTTTAAGCCAATTCATGCCTCGAAGGAGCTAGTAACACTAACACCTACCCCCTAGTGCCTCACAAGGTAGATTCAACAACTTCGCATGCTCACTCCAAATACACGGACACGTAGATCCAGAATCAATTAGGAAAACAAGCTCATTGACTGCATCGAGGAATTACTTGCTATAACATCGACATCATTCCGAAGTCAACTCATGGGTCTTCACTTCTCTTACCACCCCATGTCAAGATCGGTCGCATTATTCTCTCTCAACAGAGACCAACTCATATGTATGTTGACCCAAACAGACAAACTGCACTCCAAACTCTGGTACGGTCATACTGCCCTGAACTAAAGCGATGAACTCTCTCATCATTCACATCCTCTAAAACCTCAGATTCACGATTACCAGCTCTAGGCCCACGTCTCGACCTCTACTTACCAAAGACAACAATACAACAATAAACAAAACACATAAGAAAGAATATTTAGGGTTAGCAAGAGCAAGGGCCCAAGGTGCTCAAGTATATTCCTTTACAAAAATCTTTTCAAATAAGTAATAGTAAAAATGGGAACTCGACACTACGCTTAACACAACCATCATACTAACACATGCTTTTAAACACCGTACTAACAAGCAAACAGTAAGCATACATGGCAAAACATTCACAGAAACATAACAACAACATAACACATAAAACTTACCTCACTTACCTACCCGAGGTCTCGGAAACCTCAGGCTCTGATACCACTAAATGTAACCCCCTCGTCCCGGTCTGGCCGGATGACCGGTCCGAGTAGGCTACACGGGGAAAACCGAAGAGAAACCCGTTAAGGCTCCCCTTCGGTTAGCAACCCTATTTTTTTATCTTTACTATATGCCTTTATTTAATCCTATGTGATGGGCACGCAACGTACAAACACGGATACAAGACCCACAAGAAATGCAATTAAACATCCCAATTTTTCCTTATTAAGCAGGCCGTATCGATACACCTACAGAGGGTATCGATACGCCTTGACCAAAGTCAACCCTCTCGGTCAACTCAGGGAAGACCGTATCGATACAGCCCTTGAGCGTATCGATACGCCCCTCTCGGTCAACATTTCGAGGTCAACGGGGTGGAACCGTACCGATACGCTACAACCCCGTATCGATACACCCTAAACCCACCAACTCCTCTGAATTCCAGATTGTTGGGACCGTATCGATACACCCTCGTGTATCGATACTCCCAGCCAAAACTGAGTTCTGCAGGCAAGACCGTATCGATACGTCCCTTAGGCGTACCGATACGCCCTGCTCTGCAATACTCCATTTTCAGCAAAACACATAAGGCTCACACTCTAAATGCAAATCAAAACCTCCCTAGACACATCCAAGCATTCATACCACCTCTATTAACTAAAATCTAGTCATACAAGGCCACCAACATGGACGAACATCATTCAACCAAGGAATTCACGTAAACATTCAAAGGAAGACATACATAGCATACATGAGTTTCATGCCTTAGCAAACAAACATAAAACATTCATATAAAGCAAATTAAACATGATTTTACAAGCCAAGCATGACATCCAAAAGCCAAAGCAACACAAGCATCCAAAAGACATGGCTATAAGCCTCCCAACAAACACTTAGGCATCAACATAACATGCTTTACAAATCCACCAACATAAGGCATTAACAACATAAAATCAACACAACGGAGTCTAGATACACGCTCCTAAAACACGTAGCATTTCCCATTGCTAAACTACTACATTATTTAATAAACCATACTTGAGCAATTACCACACGCTTGGACGCCCTTTTCTTGCTCCTTGCTAACTCCAAGCTAAATATCTGCATTGTCGGAAAAAGGAGAGCGTAAGCATAAAGCTTAGTGAGCGGAGCTCAAAAAACATAACAACGACAATGCAGGGTTCAAAGCTTTCTTTAAAAGTAAAGGTCAACACATACAATTCATCCAACGACCTAATCCTTCTACTAACATACAAGTTCAACCAAAGGTCAACAATATAGGCATTGATCGTGGCATTACACTTCATGGTATGCATAAAGGCATGATCCTAAATTAAAGCAAAACCATAAAAAGGAATGATATAGTGAGATACAACATGAGCAACACATGGTATACACAAGCATAACCAAAACACACACGGTGGGACTACACATCACCGTTTCGACTAGTAGTTTTCCAATGGGACTACACATCAAAGTACTCTTCTACTAGTCACTACCGGCGGGACTACACGTCACCGGAGTCTTATACCACTCGCTACTGGCGGGACTACACATCACCGGAGCAACGACAACCATCACGTGAGGTTCGACACCAACCATGCAACACGATATACAATCACTAACATGCGACATGTACTCACTATATCATGCACAACCAAAACAAGTTGCAACAAAATCCACAATTAGGCATCACTTACTACTTACAATCTTACCAATCACAAATGGCCTTACTCACCAATTTCGTGCACAACCTGCACCAACTTACACACATCTTACAAGGCATATCGACATCACCATTATTACCACCATACATGATCAACGATATAATATTAAGAAACATGCTTCTTCCCAAAGTATTGGAATTTCATGCATATCAAAATATCATTTCAAGCAATGAAAAACAAATGATAAAAGGGGAAATTAAAGAGGTGAGACACATCAACTTACTCTTGAGTTTAGATTGACTTTTCAAGCCCAATCTAAACTCTTTCAAAACCATCTTTGAACCAAAACGATTCTTGAAAACATTTCCACATCCACAAGCTTGAACCAACCTTTGAAAATCAAATTAAAGCATTAACCACTCACCATATTTCCTTAAGCAAACCAAGCAAAGCCGACCCAAGCCTCCACAACTTCTGGAATCGTGCCCGAACCTCCCAAGGCCAAATCCGTTGTTTCTAATCAATCAAAAGCAATGTATTAACCTCTTAATCAACCACAAATTTACTGTTACACATCAGTTTTCAATTCTCTAACATTTTCTCAACAATTCAAAGCCGAAATCATCCCAAATAATCCCATTTTCGTACTCCAGCAAAACCCAGCCATTACCTCCCAATTTAAACACTTAAAACACTCCAAAACATGTCCAAAACATCATCATAATGTTGTACAACCATCAGCCCTTCATTTCCCCACACAAACACTTCAAAAACTCTTAATTTCCACTCTTAAAAACCACCTACAGCAGTAGCTACGGGAATCCCATCAAACTAACATTATAACCTCTCAAAAATCACCACAAAACATCTAAAAACACCCACCCAATGTTGCTATAACATCAGCCTATCAATTCTTCACAAAACCATTCCAAAAACACAAATTTTGACACTTTAAATATACCCCTAAAAACCCATTTCGGGATTCTTTATAAAACCCAACCAAATTGAGATATAATGTTCCATTGGGCAAGGTTATATCAAAACTCAACTCTATTAATCAAAACAACCCAAAAAGCTATTAAAGTTTCATGCTTTTCTTCAAACTTGAAAACTTCAAAAACTCAAAAAGATGATTTCTATGAAAGCTAAAGCTATGAAAATGTTGGAAATCATGAGGGAAATTCAAAAACGCAATTACCTCGAAGAGAGCCTTTGAATTGATGAAGAGATTTGATGAAATAGTGCTTTAGGGGGTAAGAGGGGTTTTAGGTTTTCAAAAATGGTGGAATGAAGAAGATGAGCATTTTTCCTTTCAAATAAAAACCCCTTTTGTCATCTTATTTCTCATTCATTTTGCAATTGACCAAAATGCCATTATTGAATGGCCAAACCCACATCTCTTAAAGCCCATGGATTTGGACTTAAGAGATAGGCCCAACATAGCCTTAAACATTTGAAATCCCGAGGCCCATAAAATATTTTATTATTTAATTTGCAAAACCGAATCCGAAATAATATTAAAATATTATTTTCACCCGACCCCTAAACCCGGGTGTTACAATAAGTCAAAGAAAAAAATAGGGTTGCTAACCGAGGGGGAACCTTAACGGGTTTCGCTTCGGTTTTCCCCGTGTGGCCCACTCGGACCGGTCATCCGGCCAGACCGGGACGAGGGGGTTACAAGTTTGGGTGGAGTTGAGTTCCGTGGTTTGACTCTCGAGGGTTCAGAGGCTTGGCAAGAGAGTACTACACACATCTTAGGTCAGATAGAGTGCTCAGACACTCGTAATTTGGGTTGTGTTTTCTCCTTGCTTCAGGGAGATGTGTATGCTTGGTGGACTATCGTTACTTCGAGTATGGCAGAAGCGGATGCCACTAGGGAATTCTTCAGAACTGCCTTTAAGAAGAAGTATCTTGGAGTCCGATATCAGGATGAGAAAAAAAGAGAATTTATGGCCTTGGTTCAGGGTAGCAAGACGGTGTCAGAGTACGAGGTTCAGTTTGTGAGGTTGAGTCAGTATGCTCCCGAGTTGGTTCCCAGTGAGAGAGAATAGTGTGAGAATTTCTGATATGGTTTAACTAGGGCCAATGATATTGAGCAGAACTTGGGCTCGAGTACCCGTGCTGGTGGGTCTGATTTCGGGAATAGACATGCAGATTGGAATAGAGATCATGCCAAGAGACACAGAGATATGAGGTATCGACCCGATTCGAGACATTGGGGCGGTAACCATGGATGGGGCCATCAGGGCCAAGGAGCTGTTGTCCACACTCCTGAGTGCACTAGATGCGGGAGACGTCATCCGGGCGAGTGTATGGGTACCTTTGGGGTATGTTGGAACTGTGGTTCCCGAGATCATTTGAGGCGTAACTGTCCACACCCAGCTAGGGGCAGACCGGCTCCAGCTAGGGGGTTTGAGCATCAGAGAGGCCGTGGGCGCAGTCGAGGTAATTTTCAGCCGAGGAACGATTTTTTAAACTTTGCTTTCTTTGATAGATTCATGTTCGACACATTCATACATTTTGGGTGAAAAGTTTTTGCAATTTGGATAAAGTGGCACCTCTGCATCTTTGAGTAAATCAAAAAATTTGTCTCCTTGAAGTCTATGATTATGATCCCCAAGCCTTGTACTTGCATCTTCCGAATGATAGTTACGATCATCATTATTCATAACTCGCTCTGCCATCATATCATGCAAGAGGTTATGAATATCGTGTTTAAAATCCCGTTCTTCTACATTAGTTGAAATTGGTGGCGTAGATCTGTCACATCGCTCCCCATGAAAAATCCATCGAACATAACCCTTAAGAAAGCCATCACATATTAAGTGATCAAATGCATCTCTTCTACATACTCTATAAGTGTTTACACAATTCACACAAGGACACCAAATTTTTCCATCTTCAGTTCTCTCAAAGGCAAAGTTTAAAAAATTAGTAACCCCTCTAATGTATTCTTCACTTGCCCTTGATGTGAGATTGATCCATGTCTTATCCATCAATGAGGTAATAAACTAATGACATTTTAAATTTGATTTCAAACTATCAACTGTCCATCATGTGCAGTTCTTAGTCTTACAATAAATTATTTGAGGTACCTCTAATAGCTTAATCTAGTATATTAAAGTAAACGACAAAATGGGTCAAAACTTTAATAGCTTCTGCATCCAACTCTAATAGCTTAAACTTAGATTAACATATGTTAATAACTTAAAATAAATAAATAAATAAATAAAATGATCTACTTACTCACCTTGTCGTCCCGTATCAGAAAAAGACGAGTCAAAACTCTAATAGCTTTTGCATCCAACAAGAGATGACAACTCAACAACGCACCTCTGAAAAATAATCAAAGAAATCGATCATATTCAATTGCCTATTAATAATCTCAAAAAAATCAAAGAAATCGGACAGCTCAACTAAAAAATGGCAGAGAAAAAATCACCATGTCTTCTTGTAATCTTTTACAGCTCAACTCAATAGAATCAGATGCAAGCAAAAAAAAGTATGAATGCGAATAAAACTTCTAGAACCCAAAAACAATCTTACACAAATAATGCAAACCCAATCGCAGTCCAATTTTGTACACTATATATATAATATAATATATAATATATGGAATAAGCATTGAGAACTTATGCATCTGCAACTGCAGTTAGCAACAACAGAAATACAATCTATATCTACTCATTTAACATTAATTGAACTATCCAAATATTAGTAACTAGCCTTGACTTCTTCCATATAGAATACAAGGCTATCCAAAAGAAAAACTTAAAATGATCTGTTACGAGTAGTATCTAAGGAAATAAGACTTGTAGAGTTGTAGTCTAGGTTAACCCAGCAAACATAGTACATTTCCTCCTATATAATTGGCTATCTAAGTCTAGTGAGGCAAAAAAAATTGACAAAAAGTCTAATTAGGCAGTTGATCTTCACATTGTAATACTTTCCTATTCTCCATCTCTAAAACAACAATACAGAAACTATTTTCAAATACAGTACTCAACATGATTCAAATAATTCAAAATAGTAAAGTTTTTCAATATTTTGAACAACAATAAATATTGGTGATTACTTCTCTGCCTCCAATATGATAAACCAAAAACTATTTCCACATTGACTAAATTCATGTTGCAAGCTGTCCCAAAAACTGAAAAAATTTCCAACAATCTGAGCAATAAAGTGGAAGATTAATTCTCGTCCCTCCATGAATGTATGCAAATTTTCAATTTTTAGGTGCATTCAGATTAAAGTTTAAACTATCAGTAAATCAGATTAAAGTTGAACCCTTTTTTTTTCATTTCACCAAAATCAACCCGACACAAAATTAGTTTCATCTAGTCACTTAATAAAAAGGCAAAAAACGATAAACCAACAAAATGAAAAACCTAAAAAAATAAAAGGAATTCTGAATGGAATGAAATCCAATAAAAGTTGAAAATTTTATTTACATAAGTTTTACCTTTGAAAAGAAATTAACAGTAGGATAAGCACCACTGTCAGGAGTTATAACCGTCGTTACACGTGTAGGGACTGTCCACAAGACGTAGGCTTGGAGCCAAGATCGGCGTTCCAAGCCACGGCCGTCGACGAGCGCGAGAAAGAACAGAGCTATTTGGGTGAATTTTTAATTTAGGGATTGAGAATTTTGGGGAATCCTATCGGGGAAAAATTTAAAACGCAAAGAAATTTAACCTGCCTATACCGACGATGTTTACCACTGTCGGTAAATATTTTACTTATATCGTCACACAAGTTTACCTATACCGACAAACTGGTTCACCTATACTGACGGTCAAAATAACCGTCGGTATAAACTAAACCTATACCAACAAACACAAAAAATCGTCGGCCTATGGTTTACCTGTATCGACGGTTTTAGTACAACGTCGGTATATATCACATCTATACTGACGCATTCTTATTCCCTGTCGGTATATAATACATCTATACTATCAAATTTTGTATCCGTCAGTATACATCAAAACTTTTACCGATAGTGTTGTTTTTCGTGGTATATATTATCTATAGCGACGACAATTGTCCGTCGGTATAATCAAGCGTCGATATATGTACATTTGTTTGTAGTGTAAGCAAAAGAAAAAAAAAAGTTATTCATAATTAGATGAGCACTGGTATAATTCACTTTTTCTTTTCATTGTATTCGGCCCTACATTTCACCTACTCAAAGAGCATTAAGAAACCACATCATAGATCTTAAAAACCACATTATCAGCATACTCGCAAGGTTAGCTTAATTGGATAAAAACTGTACTCTCACTATATTGACCACCGACCGAACGAGTCCAGAGTTGTCAGGTGACAAGGTTTAAGACCGAGTGTAACTCAAGCATATGGGGGCATAAATTTAATGTTGTGAAGTTAACATAGAATTCTCCAACACTTTGGGGCGGCCCATGTGCTTGTAATCTAGATACAGGATTATCAAAGTATAGCAGCCTTTCATTTGTTCTAACATGCTAGATATTTCCCATGTTTCAAGTGCCAAAAACTGGCCTTAAATAGTTACAGACTGATCTTATGATCTTATCTGTCTTCTTAAAGTCCCCTGCTTCCTTTATATTCCCTTTCCAAACAGCTAGCAAACATGTAATCTTGCATGCCAAACCCAGAACAAATATGTGATAAGATCATGGCTAACTTCATTGCTTTGAATTTGACCATACGCGATCACTGTTAATCGTGATGAATATCGATTACGATGAAAGCTAAAACCACGACAGCGGCATTGGCTGTTTCTTCCACTGCTTAAACCCCTGCTCATACCATCTTCCGAGTACAATGAAGCCAATATTTATTCAGTCTGTGGTGGATAAAACAAATGGGGCATTAGTCTTGTGTTCTTATCTGTAGAAGCTTAATGATTAAATGCTAAAATGAACAAAGGCCAATTGATGATAATCTATCATCATTTGTTTCATCCTTACATTTTATAGGTCAAGGAAATACTATAGCTTAAAGATTTCTTTACTGGTATGAATCAGAAAAGTCGAATCCGGCAAGTAGACCCAGACAAACAGATACAATCGAATTGGAACGCATATAAAAGCATTGTTGAGACCCTACAACAACGGCCATTCGATTCCTTAACATCACCGATCATTGACGGAGAAGCTTATACTTCTTAAAAAAAGGTAGACACAGCTGATAATATCCACATCTTCACATGTTCTATCAGAGTTCAATTTATGTTCCCCAATAAAAACTTGACTAGTGAACTCCAATAGTAAACTATCATGATCATCTACATTTTGTAACTGGAGGCTAGTCTTCAATGGTCGAGGCATCGTATCAGTAACAGTCAACTGTCTTCTCAGCTTAACGATTTGGAGTTATAAAATGTCAAAAGACAGTGTCCCACAAGTTCATGAAATCTGAACATAAAACGACTAAATCAGACATGCATATATATAGTGATACATAAAAGCCTGAAGTCGGGCCAAAAGCTTATGGAGTAGACCCGAAGGCATGGCCTAGATTGCTGGTTACTGGTTACCGAGTATGATACATAAAAAAAAGGAAAAGATCTTTGTGTTTCTGCATACCACTATGATTTTAAGTTGAAATGAAAAACATTGAGAAATTGGAACCCCATATAGAAAAGATGGACATTTTAGACCTCTTCATTAATACACCAGATTCGTGTTCTAATAGCACAACAATATGCATTCACACACTAAATGGTTCGATATTTTGAAATCAAAGCAATGGCATTAACTTAAGTTCCATGCACTCGTTCGCCATTGTGTTAAACTTTTAAGGAAGTATCCACAACAAATTTGCCTATGTGGAGCACAACTAGTCCCACCTCACAGTTCACTGGCTGGTTGTCGAGTCAGCTGGAACAAAGCACCAGGAACTACAGTCCAACAGGCAATAGAGTGAGTGAGCTGGATCATATATTTGAAGCATTTAAGGCCATTACTTTGCATTGTTCATTCATGGCCAAAAGCTGAGCTTCTTTCTTGTCGAGAAGTGCAGTCAACCTCACATTCTCTTCCATAAGCTTTTGAACTTCAGTCTCTTTCTGCTTTTTCTCACCCTCTAGCTGTGTTGTCTTTGCAACTAGTCTGGTTAAGAACGGTACGAAAAGTTATTCCATGAATAAGGTACCAACTAAAAAGAAGCTTGTGCACAAGAAAGATACATAAAAGTATTGTTGAACAACCACTTCCAAGCACATCCACCCATCTATCTGGATGCAAAATGCAGTTTTGCACATATGAAAACAGTTGCCCCTATCATGCATTTCCAATCAAATTCATGACTATAATTACATGTCCTAAAATTGCAACACTAGCCAAAAAAAAAAAAAATAGGACTCCTCAGTAGTAGAAAAACAGCATGAGAATAGGCAACTTAGCTTCAAGCAAACACATCATTGATGGTTGAAAAGCAATGACGCAAAGACAGATCCACGTCATAACTTGCCAATAAGTATAGTAATATACAAATTACCAACAAGTGCAGTAATGATACAATTTGTATGGTCTGATGCAGGAATATCCAAAAGAACATGTTCATATTATTTTCTCAGCATGCTGAAAACGGTTCAAACAGTTAACAATCAAAGAATACGCGAAGTCAAGGAGATCACAGAACTCAAAGATCATACTGACCGTTCAAAGAGCCTCTCAATGGTTTGAAATTGCTTCTCCGATGAAAGAAGGGTTTCTCTTACACTAATGAGACTACTAACATAAGATTTAAGGGACTCAAAATCCTGCTTCACACGAGAAAGCTCCTGTTCATTTTCAGCAGCTCGTTGCCTCTGTCTAGAAGTTTCTTCGACCAAGTCCTCAACCCTCTGCCTCATTTCATTAAGAATGCTATTTGTACCCAGAGCAAACCTTTCCATCTCTTCTAACTTTATAGACATATTCTCAATTTGGACAGCCTTCTTTTTAATTTCTTCTTGACCTAAAGTTACCTTTTCTTTCTCAAGAGCAGTTTCGGATTCTGCCATGATGACCCTCTTAACAAGAACTTCCATTACATCTGTGACCATTTGCACAGACTTTATTAACTCTCCAATATAGGCTCCGTCTTTTTCATCCAAAGAACCTTGCTGCCTACTAATTCTGATCCATGTTTCATCATCCAAACAATCAAATGAAGGGAGATCAACGCTCCTTGACCAGCCAGATAGCGGTGTACCTTCTTTATCCACAATCCCCACCCCTTCCACTACTTTGATGCCACATGATTTATGGGCTAAATCAGGAACAGCCATTACTCTTGCTTTAGATTTCAGGTAAGTCAATAAAGTTGCTGTAGTTTTCATCCTTCCCCAAAGAACATCTAACTCCTTCTTCGATTCCTCCTCTGACCCCTCTATGCAAGCCTTTACCTCCATAATTTTGGCTTGCAACACATCTACTTGGCCTTGGCGTTTTTCAATCTCCTGCTTCCACAGTTCATGAGTTTCACTAAGCTGAGACTGCAGAGTTGACAAGTCCAGATTGTCCTCGGCTGCCATGCCCTTTCCAAATTTATGAAACTAGGAATCAGAACATGAAGGCTTAATGGCATATAAACTTGTAACCAAAAACACAAACAATAAAAATGCCAACAGAACACATCATTGTAACAAAATCAATGGATTGCAAAGCAAGAAGGGAAACAAGATGCTTGCTAAAAACCCAAACCCACACTCCGACAACAGAAAAAGATGCAAACCTCCCAATGGTACTATATTTCCGTCACACTTTCGACGCTTTCACACACCTAAGATGCAAAGTTCCAATACCAGCCACCAAAATTAGACTCTATGTAAGATAAGAATTGCATGCCCTGACAAGAATCTAGCTCTCATTGATTGCTAACTTCCAAAATCAAAAATCATTATCGATGCAGATAGTAAGCAATAACAATGTCTGTATCCAGTCGAACCATTTCATTTGAATCATGCTAGTTAAAGATGCTATGAGAACATCTTACATCAAACACGAGAACAGAACCAAGCTAAATAATGTTTTTCAAACCCTGCAAGAAAATAAAACAAACAGGTGATCCCACTTAATCAAGCATCACTTGCTTAGAGATGGCTACCATGCCTCTTGCAACATCAAAACCATTTCCTAATTCCTACCCATATCTTCAAGTTAGCTTTAGTAAGTTTCTTTAAGCTCCCAAAAACACGAATTTCTCATGCAAATGTAAGTATCTCATAAGTCATACCAAATTGAATTTTGCAAAATTCCTCATATTCTTTTAAAAAAATCATTGTTCCCCACCTTGAAAGTTAAGAAACTCATCAACATCTTTACCATAATCAAACAATAATAGATCAATTCCACGATCTGAATCAATAAATCCCTAGCGAAGCGCGATGGCATGAAAATAAGTCAGAAAACCACAAAAAGGGAACCCTATGCCGAATACCCATTTGCTGATCAAAAACCAAACACGTTGAGACAAAAATCAAACCCTAACCCATTAACAGAAACGAGAGCAAACAAAATCTGCGACCCAGAGAAAAAAAATCAAACTTGAAAGGAAAAAGAGATTACATTTTCACCTTCAAACAACAGAAAAACCAAAAAGCTCTTTTTTATCTCGTTTTGGGAATTTGAAAGACCTTGAGGGGAAAGATGAGGGAGGAAGAGAGAACCTGATTGTAGGGAAACAAAAGCAATAGCTTGGTGTTTGACTGGCAGAAGATTAATTCCAGGGCACTTGGGTTCGTCTTCTTCTTCGCCCTATTAAAGAAAATTTTGATTTTTTTTTTTTAAATCTTTTAGCTAAGGAATGTTTGACAGATGGGTAACTTCCCCATACTCCATCGTACAAAAAATGTCTTTTTCATATGTGTATATACATAGATATGAACTGTACAAATTATAACATGTCATGAAATATTACAGTTCATATCTGAGTTACACAAGTAAAATAAAATGAAAATTATAAATATTATTTATCTGATCATATTATAATTAAAATTAATTATTTTACAGTACATTTGTATTAATAATTGAAATATATTTGAACCCAATAAGGGTCCTGGTAAAAAAACGGACGATATTCTATGTGCATTATCAAATAGTTAAGAATATTTATGAATTTAATCATGCTTAAACGTCCAAACATTGTCCACGTGTATAGCAAGAACATCAATAATGGGAATAGAATGAAAATTTCTTTCTATATTTTTGTGTATGATATAACATAATAAAAATCTTACTGAGTCATGCTTTTGTCCCTTTTTATGTTTTATCACTAAAATTTAAATTTTAAATTAAAAAAAAAACTCTATCCCAATTCACTAAACTTTAATCATAAACTTTAATCTTAACCCTCAATCCTAAACTCTAAATCTAATTTTTTTAGTAAGGGGCATAAATACGGACATTAAAAAGGGAAGATGATTTCTATTCGGTATAATCATAACTCTTAATTATTAACCAAGATATCTAACTTCTAACAGTAAGAGAAACAACCTTTCATTATAACTAATCTCTTGTAGTTCATTAGAACATTATATATATATTGAAAATGTTTGAACAAAACAAGCTCCAAGTTCAACTCTTTTCGAATAGTTTACCAAAATCAATCCGTAGTTACATTAATTCAGTTGCATCACAGCTAGGAATGTCAGAAGGTTTCGGATGCTGTAGTGAGTTTCACTGTGTGATGCATCTCAGGCCACTTGAACTGAGAAAAATTCCAACCATAAAGCTAGATTGCTGTAAACGTTCTATCCGAATTAAAACGACAAATGGAAGGAGACCTAAAAGCTTACTCAATGATTGGTACGGCCTGCAATTTTGTATGGTAGATTTATATTCTTAAGCATCTTGATTGACATACCACCAGAAATTCTGGTAACATGGCTAAAGGACAATTATTGCTTATGGTTTAAGCCTATACTTTGTCTAGTATCTTTTTAAGGGCATCAAACTATTATTGCCATATTCAACATAGTACAGATTTGGTTACTTTGAAGAAGTATTTGACCCTAGATTGTATGTGTCGAGTTTAGTTTAAAGTTGTATTTGAGTTTCTAGCAAAGAATCCTACATTGAAGAAGGCAAATATTGAAGGTTACCATCTTTTCTTCTTGATGTGGCTGTTGGTGAATCTGGTTGAAGACCCTCAGCTGTTTTTGTGTGCATCGGTTCTCGACAGTTGACATCTCGTGAACGGTAACCTATGATAAAATACACGCCAGGTTAGAACCGAAATACTATGGAAAATTAAAACCTGACATATTGACATAGGATCAAGAAACTAAACCAGACAGCTGAGGAAACTTAAATCTCTTCAATATTCTTTTGAGCTCATGATTAGAAATGCTAATGTAATTGGCTGCAAATTGCTTGAAGGTATAGGCTATGCAATACTTCGAGCACATACGCTTGTCGATTCAATCTACTCGATATCAATTCTGTCAATTCAGTCCTTATAGTTGGTATACTTGATTTTGGTTGCTAACATAAATTACATCTCTATAAAATGCAAGCGCATCAGATATAAATCCTAAAGTTAGTGAATTGAAATGCGTCATGGTTTTCGAAAGCACAAGCTTTCATTGCTTTGGACAAAAATGCATGAATATGGACTACTTTTTTAGTTTCTGCTGTTTTTTCCCATGTAATTCCTGTTTGTTATTGTGTCGGTCATCCTTTTCACATTATTATATCTTGTGTTAAGCTTCTTTAAAGCTATCACTTAGGCAGCAAAAGTCAAAAAATGAATGAAAGATTCTTCTTACTTAATGCTCAAGGCTCTCTTGGTTGACAAGAATTTTGTATATTCAGACAATGGAACTGTATGCCTCTTGGAACTAAAGTAATTCGGTGTTTATTTTCAAATAAGATGACATATAAAAGACATACAGGAAAAGAGGCTGCCTGAACCCAAGAGTTGTGTGTATCTTATTCATTGAACCAAAGGCCACAAGTATCTGTTGAGATATTTAGTGAGTTTCTTCATATTGTGGCCTTAATCTTGGCCAGTTTATTCAGAGTCACACATGATTTCTTTTCAAGTGTTGTTATTGCTTCTTTGTAGCTCAACAGCTCCTTTTCCATGTCTTCAATGATTTGTAGGATATTATGGCATGAAGGTTGATCCCGGATTAAATCCTTCTTGTCGAAGTTGTTGTCAACCTCGCCGTCTGGTCCAATCTCCGTTAACTTTGACTCCATTTTGGCCTTCTCTTTATCGGCTGAAACATCTGGTTTGGGACCTGGAGACTTTACATTGTCCATATTAGTTCCATTAGATTCCAAAGGAAGGGATATTGAGGGTTCCTTGGCTTGGCATTTTGATGGCTGAGAAGGAGATGAAAGATGCCTGGGTCTAACTTCTGAGTTGCCATCTGCAACCAACTGCAGAAAACTCGAAATCATTAATACCACAAGGGAGATGGCGTCTAATAAATTAACATTAGATACAATAATTGGCATTATCAACCTCTAAATCAAAGCAAATCACCATGAAAAGGACTAAGACTATGTAAAAAGTACCACTTTCCAATATGTTTATACACTAGTTCTTATGTTTACCTTTTCTTCAAGATGCTTGATCAGGCCCTTGAGAGACACCTTAGGGTCCCTTGTCTTCACCAGTTCACCAGCAACCTCAGCAGGGGAAACTTTAACCTCTGGTAGAAGCATTTCGATGTGACGAAAGAGACTGTGATCAGAAATCCCCAAGTACTTTAAAGCCAGTTGCTTAAAGGCAGAGAAAGTGCAGTAAGTAAGGTAGATGTGCATGTCCATTCGACCAGCTCGAAGAAGTGCAGGGTCGATCCGATCTTTGTAATTGGTAGTGGCAACCAGAATCTTTCCTTGCCCACAGCAGGATAAAATACCATCAAAGAAGTTGAGGAGTCCAGAAAGTGTTACCTGTGAGAATGACTTGAAAGATGGAATTAAGATCATTAAAAAAGAAAACTTTTTAAGAGGGTAGACTCTAGACCAAAGCTTGTGCTCCTGTGACCCAATCAAACAAATCTAAACATTGGCCTTTATCCACAATTTCAATGATTTATCAAGTTACATAAGAATTCAAATACATGATTTTCAGGTACATGGCATACTTACCTTGTTCTGCTGATGTCAATCCCAGATTCTCTGTTCTGCAGCTTAATGGAGCAGTCTATGTCTTCTATCACAAGAATGGAACGATTAGCCATGCTAAGCAACAAATTCTGCAAAACGAGGTCCGTGGAGACAGCTGAGAGATTCAAGTTATAGATGTCAAAATTCAGATGATTTGCCATAGCAGCAATCAAGCTAGATTTTCCGGTGCCTGGAGGACCATAAAGCAAATACCCTCTTTTCCACACTTTTCCAATCCCTTGGTAATATTCCTTGCTATTCATGAACCTGTCCAGATCCTCCACAATTTCCTTCTTCAGATTACCGTTCATGGCCAAGGTCTCAAACGTCATGGGGTGCTGAATAACCACAGGTTTCGGGGTCCAAAAATCATGAGTGGCCGTATGGAGCTGCACCACCCGGTTCCTCTCCTTGATCTTGTTAGCTCTTTCCAGGATGTGTGGCAAATAAGAGTTGGTGACCAAGCATGGGCGGAGCCACTAAGGACATTGGGGTGTCACCCCAATATTTTTTGTAAATCGTATTTTTCTATATAATTTGTATATGAAAAAATTGAAAAATATATAATTGACACCTATTTATAAATAAAATAACACCCTTAATAAATAAAATGACACCTCTTTATAAATAATTAACCCCTCTTAAATATCGTTCAAAAAATGACACCCCTTAAAAAAATTTCTGGCTCCGGCCCTGTGACCAAGCCCTTGTGCAGTTTGTGAAATGAGAGCTCGTACCATCTGATGTCCTGCTTCTGCATTCCTTGGCTACAATCAGAGAAGTAGCTCCACCTCATCGCTACATTTTCGAACACATCGGTCATCTCGGTGTTTTTCTCCATGGAAAAGGTGAGGTTCCTGACGCTCTCGGTCTTTTCTACGGTCACACGAGGGATCGAAATGGTGGGCAGTGATTCCCCGAGCCTGGAAAAGTTGGTTCATCTTTGAGCTTTGGTAATCTTTAAACACCATGGTCTCCTCCGTGGTGAAACGGTTCGTCCATTCCTTAAAGCGTGAAGAGATGTATAAGCGCAGGCTTTCAGGCAGGTAACTGTAGAGGGTGGTACGAATCAAGGCAATGGAAGCCAAAAATGCCCACAACGAGTTCATGGTCTTGGCCAAATGCTTTAGACTTGCAGCCTGCAGGTGCAGGCCCCTGCTCTAAAATGATACCATGAAATGAGTGAAGACTCTTTTTATACACTGAAAACTAAAGCAGATAGTAATTGTACACATATTTCTTTTGACTTGTCTTGAAGAAGAAATGCAAAACAAGTTGGAGTTTTCGAGGAAAAGTAGACGATGACTTAGTTTCAGACAAATGTTAAGTTAGGGGTACAAACTTGTATACTGTATGAAAATTTTAAAATCTCAGGAGATGTAAATTAAATGATCAAATATAAAATATAATTTGAGATGGTTAGGAGATGCAATTAGGGATGCCAATGGATCTGATTTTATAAAGTTCAAGTTCAATTCAATTAATAATCATGCCTTAAAAAAATCTAAACCGATCTAATAAAATATTTAAAATTTAAATCTAAATGTCTAAATCTAATTAACTTTTTTAAAGTAACAACTCAAACAAATATCTTTAAATAAAAATAATTTTTATCAAACAAATATATTTAAACTAATAACACAAACAAATCTCAACAAATATTATAATCCAATATAAAATAAATTAAAATAACAACTCGAAATTCAACTAAAATAAACTAATAACAAATGAATCATCATTATATAAACTACTATCGTCTTACTAGTTTACTAACATAACTATTTTCCAAATCACAATTATAAAATGTCTAATAATATTAGAATTCAAGATGAAACAAATTAAAAATATAATCAAAATGTTCAACCATCAACATTTGACATAAAAAAAAGTTTTTAACCATCAAGCTTCCATTGTTGGAAGGTACACCCCATGGCGTAACAGAAAAATTATCTGGCGACCACTAAAGATTCATGTACGAAGAACGAATCGGGGTGATAAAGGGTAAAGAATTACCTGTTTAAAATCTAGAATTCTGAATTTTGAGAAGATAAATACCCAATCACGATTCTACGATGTCGATTCCTAAGTCGCAACGATAACGCTTTAACCTCTACGTATTTCACTTAGTTGAAATTAACATATAAAACTCTCTAAACTATTTTGAGAATTTTTTTCCAGCCTTTGTAATCCTAATTCAACTTATATTAATATTTTAATATATATATATATATAATCTTAATTTAACTTTAATTAGAATTTCAATAAATATATATATTAAATATATATAATCTCAACTCAAGTTAATTAAAATTTCAATTTATATATATATTATATATAATATTAATTTAACTTAATTAGAATTTCAATATATATTTATATTTTTAAATCTAAGAGTTTTAAATGTTTTTATTTGGGTTCATATATAAATTGGACTCGAATCTGATATAAATTTGGATCGGATCATGGTAATATTCATATCCGATTCACCTCTTATTAAGATTCAAACTTTTTTTAAATTCGGATTCGTACTTTTTTCGATCAGATTTTTTTCGGATCAAATCGGATTTTGATTATATTGTCATCCCTAGATACAATTGTCGCCTAACGCGCTTGGATCTATCCCTAACTGTGTACGGGTGGTGGGGTCTTTATTTATTATTTGCTACCAGGTAGAGAGGAACTGGGGTAGATTGACATTTTGAACTCCATTAACTAATATTCAAATGGAGCGTCTCGTTTCCGAGTCATCTTACCACCAGCCCAGCCCAGGCACCAGTCAGTCGTCAAGCTTTGGCTTTATTTATACTCATACCATTACCACCCACATTCCAGATTTCCAGTGCATGAATCACCCAACTTTGCTTTTGCTTCCTCGCCTTTTGGTACGCAAGCACCACACAACGATTGTGGGTCGGAGGTAGCCTTTGCCTACTGGATTTTGGAGCTCTTCTCCAATACCTCATCTTACTTTCAAGTATGCCCGGTGGACTTTTCTCAAAATTCCAATACTGTTAATTTTAAAATTAAACTCAACTCAAAAACTTATTGACTTAACCCTGATTAGGAATTTAATTTTAGGGGTGTTCATATCCAGATACCCAGATTTTCCAGTACCCGAAATTAATAAATAAGTCCTGATATTTAACAATAAAACCCTGATTATAAACAAACTATGAGTGGTATCAAGCGCAAAAAAAAAAAAATAATAAGGTTACAATCAACATCAAAAGATTTAGATTGAATGACACCAAAACAAACCAAATTACAATTGTGATGTCTACAATACAAACACATTTAAAAATATTCACCAATAAAACTTAAGGACAATAAGACACAAACAACTCACGGCCGAAAAATTCTTAGAAAGAAAAAGAAGACCAATATTTAGTTATATTGTTTCTTTTTGCTTTTGTTTTATAAGCTTGAGTTTTTTTTTTCTTTTCTTTTAACTAGTTAGGTCTTCAAATTTTAATGAGTCCGGACTTAAAAATATATATGTAATGTATATCTCGGTTAATTAAATTAATTGACCAATTTTAATTTGATTGAAATTATTTCAGCCACCTACTGATTAATCAAATTAATTCGGATAAAACCAACCAATGAACACCCCTGCTCATTCTAATATTTTTTCCAATGCAGGAAAGTTAGCGCTGGAGCATCTACAACTACAACCTAGCTCTAGACAAAAGGTCAGCGTTATATAATACTATGTAATAAGAGACTGAAGCTACATAGATGGGAACATGTGCGCCGAATCCTCTATCAGCATATGCGATGAGCCTACAGATATGAGTTGAGGTTATAAGTGCAAACATGAGAGCCCTACTTCCTTCCAACATATGCTGCCAATTTAGACAGATCCGGAATCCAAAATGAGAGCTCAGTCGACCCGGTTACGAACATAAGACTCCCGGGTGCCCACTTAATGCAAGGAGGCTCAGTCTCAGTGTTCATCCAATTCCAATTCATTACAGAAGGTTCACTATTCATCATCCAACTTGCAACCTGAAGAATGCAAAATCAACTATTAAGTTAAAATGTTGAAGGGAGGAAATGATTTGGAAGGCGATGACATAAAAGCTCAAATATAAAAGAAAAAATATATATATGAAATTACTAATTTACAACTATTAATGGATAGAAATCAAGTAGTAATAGCAAGGAAATCATATGAGGTAAGCTGTAGCGAAAGATAGACCTGATAGAACCAGTGTCTAGGGGTCAACAACATTCAACATCTCCAATTCATTAGAGTGCCTTAGGATATCATCTCGATGTTGAGTGTTTCCTTTTCGGGGAAGGTTTAGGATTAATGAATTTTCAGAGCAATGCTCGGAAAGTATTACATATTTTATGCTTACTAGGTACCATAGAAAATGCTTTGAACACTATTTAAATATTGGTATAATCATTCAAAGGAATGGAAATGCAAGAACAACCTGAACAATGAAGTATGCTCACAAGTAACAACTAGACTGATATCATCAGGTCAAGTAAATAATTTGAGTAGAAAGACAGACAGATATTGATTAGAGGGCAGAGGAATCATACTTCTTTTCCACTCCTTACACTCCAAGCATATGCACGACCATCACCTGAACCTGCAAGTCAGAAACCAAGCAAGTTAGATACTTTCGGACTTAAAAGAGAATCATCCACAGCTCTCACCCAACACTTCAAAACATGCAATAACTAGAACAACTATGACAAAGAAGATCCGAGAATATTTTAAGCTGCTATATTTACTTTGAAAAAAAAAATGTTGAATATTTGGATACAGAATACCTGATATAACAAACATTCCCTCAGGGCTAAAAGATGCCTCTAACGTGCAATTGCTAGGAACTGGCTTCACATTGAATGTGGATAACTAAAACCAAAAGTAACAGAAAAAGAATCAATTAAGCGTATGTACCACTTGGTATAATCTTGATTAATTAATTTAAATTTTCGAATGAAAGCAATTTACGTGTATGATTAACTCACAAGCGTGCCACGAAATGAATCAAGCACGTGAATATGTCCATCCATAGTTGTCAAAAGCATCAGCCGTCCATCGTTGCTGAACTTTACAACATTAGCATCAGATACATCTCCCCCAACAGAAAAGATTTCAAAAGGACCCTAAACAAGTTCAAAGTTTCCAATTCACTACATACCTTTTCTTCCAGAAAGAAAAGTGAAAAGAAAGTGAACAGCTAATATACTAATCTTATATGAGTTGTGAACCTTTTCATACTTGCGAGCATCAAACATTCTGATGTATCCTCCAAAGGCAATAGCAAAGACTAACCCTTGGTCATCATAAGATATGGCAGGCCTGCCTTGCACGCGTAAAAGGCCCTAGAGTGCATACAATAAATTAGAATATTTGGAAGGGGGAAAAGCACATCTAAATATCAATCCAAAACATACAGCTCACCTGACATTTATCTGCTCGTTGATCCCAAAGAAGAACAGTTCTATCAAGAGAACCAGAAATGAAACTTTCATTGCGTGGGCATAGGCTAAGTGAAACAACTCTAAATTCAAACAGTAACAGATGTTAATAAGTCAACAGTCAAGCCTTCCTTACAGAGTTTTTTGCACAAGCACTTAATTCGTATCAGAAACCAAACCTGTCATGGTGACCTTTAAAGTATCGCAAGTACTTGTTGTCATGCAATGACAGAAGCCGCAATGATTCTGAAACAATGGAACTCCACCTCTTAATAATAAAACTAAAATAACACCAACAAAAACATATACAGATAGTTGCAGCAGTAACACACCATCCCAACCATTCTTTGAAGAGTAAATAACTGTTGTTGGATGTGAAGTAAAGGAAACTAGATCAACCCCATACTTTTTGCTATTAATTGTTTTCATACACCTGTAAAAATCAATTAAAGTAAAATTAATTGAGGTTTAGGTTTTAAGGGTTAGGATTGTGAAAAAAAAAACTCAACCAAAGAACATTCAATTTTCAAATTAATCAAGCAAGAAAAACAACCAACTCAATAAAAAAATTATAATGGCTTACGTGGCACTGGAAACATCATAAAGGCGGATGGATTCATCTTCACTAGCAGTCACTAAATAATTCGACGTTCTGTGAAAATCCATTGAACTGATTCTACCGCTCTATTAACAATAATTGAATAAAAAATCCATTATTTTGAAGCTAACAGTTGTGATATAGAACATAATTGAAATAAAAAAGGATAAATTAGGAGGTGGAACGTACATAATCTTTAAAAACCATGCCGATTTCCATGCTTTGAATGATTTCTTCGGTGAGTTCCAATGATACTTTATCTTCTCTCTCGGATTGCGGCCCTAAACAAGCCATTGCGAAGAAATTAAAAGAAAAGGGAAAAATAGAGTAGCGGGTCAATAGTGGAAGCCATAAGATCAGTTGAAATGAAATTTCGAACGAAATTTGACGTACCGACCATTTTCGATTGGCTTCGATGATGAAAGTTTACGAATTTTTGGGGCGGAGAAACGGAACAAGCCCTAGAGTTGTGGCGGTGAGAGTGTTCGATTATTCAACGTCTACAACCGCCGTGAGGAACGTCGCGGCGTTTTTTAGCGTGGACCGGGCTTTCGTTGTAATATGCGATCTGCGTTTAGTGGCGGCACTAGTTGGAAATTAATCGTGCTTGCAGCCCCGGCCCACACCTTCTTCGAGTTCGCAAAACGCGACGTTTTTTTCTACTCACACCTTTCGTTTTAGGAATGCAATTACAAATTTTGTTAGGGGTGAGCATTCCACCGTAGTTAAAAAATTTTGAGTCGGTCAAATTGTTAGAATTCAATTTTATAGTTCAAATTTTATTTGAATTTTTTTAAGTTAATAAAATTTATGTTTAAAATTAATTGTAAATGTTTATAATATTATAGTACTAATTGGTTCTGATTTAAATTACTTTCTATAATCATATACAATATACATATATATTTATTTATATTTTTTCATACAAATATATACACATATAAAATAGAGTTGAGGGACTCGACTAAAACTTAAAAATTCATCCACTACTTATTGAAAATGACATTAAAGTATAGTTGAGGTTACTCGATGTATCCTTTCTCTAGTTATATAAGTTTTAATGACTTAAAAAAGACATTCAAGTATAGTTGAGGTCTTAAACGAGGCATGGGTAGGAGTTTTTTTATTATTAATCCAATTGTCTTAATATTGAGTTATGTGAACATTGTGGCAGAATTCAACCTCAAGGCTCATTTCAAAAGTCTAAATTTATTGCGGGACATTTTAAAATTTTAAACATATAAAGAACCCTATATATATATATATATATATATATATATATATATATATATATATATATATATATATATAAATAAATAAATATAGATATAGATAAATAAATATCCTATACACTGAGGGTGAAAACTGAAAGTTTCCACAAGCGTCTTAGTTTTAGGGTATAAGTAGTTAGTTTAGGATATAGGGTTTAGGGGTTTAGGTGTAGGGGTTAGAATTTAGGGATAGTTGTTTTAATATAAGGTTTAGGGTTATAATTTAGGGTTATAGGTTAAACCTAAATCCTCGCCATATTACCCTAAAAACTTAACCCTAACCTATAAACCCTAAATTATAACCCTAAACATTAAATTGAAACAACTGTCTTTAAATTCTAACCCCCTACACCTAAACCTTATACTCTAAACTAACTCCTTATACCCTAAAATTAAGACGCTTGTGAAAACTGAAAATTTCCACCGCCGGTGTATAAGATATTAATCATATATAATATATAATTAATATTGTTTTAGAGTGGGGTCGTGCATAGTTCTGCCCCTGTGTGAAGACTAGACTTGTTCAAAGGTCGGTTATTTATCTAAATTTAACGATTCATTTTAAATATAGATGGTTAGGACAAAAATATTGGTACCGAAAAATGAGCATGGATAGAAATTTTAAACCCATCTAAAAATATGGGTCCGATTCGGGTTCTGTATTTAAGACCCGAGTTCGATCCGACCGTTTTATAAATTTATAATTTAAAAGTTGATGGACCAAATTAAGCTGAATAAAGGCACATAACTAAATTTCAAGCTTGACCATAATAAAAGGACTAAAATCATAATTTGATCATAATTTGCGTGATAATATCAATTTATAACTTCTTTGTTCAAACTAATGAGACCAATAAAACATACTGTTGAGTGGATCGAAAGATCGATATTTACCAAGAGGGGGGGTGAATTGGAAATTTGAAGGATTGTAGTGGAAATTGGCAAATTAAAATTGAAGAACAAGGAATTTAGAGTGGTTCAAGTTCCAAATGAACTCTACATCCACTACCTTAGTCTCACTAAGGATTTGCAACAATTTCACTAAATTGATCTTCCCCTTTTCTAGGACAAGGAGGCAACCCTTTACAATATCGGTTGATTTTTCTACCCAAAAATCAACCCAACCCTCACACAAGAGAACAAAGGAATTTGTAGGCTAATTAGGTATCTCTCAATACAAATGATAGCCCCAATACAAGCACTCAACCCAATTTTACAAAATATGAATGAAGAACACAAATTGGGATTTTACACAAATTTGGGATTTTTGCTCAAATGCTTGAATTTGATGTTTGGATGTTTGCTTGAAGTTTAATAGTTGTTGCTGATGCTTTTGGATGTCCCTTTTATACCTTCTCATTGATTTCTAGCCGTTTGGGTGGTTGGGAACATAAATGGAGCCGTTGGAACCCTCTCTTGCCACCATTAATGCTGTCTGCACCAACCCGTTTCGGAACACGGGAAACCTGTTTCGGAACGGACTAAAATAGAAAGAGCCGTTGGGGTGCATTTAAGAGCCCGTTTCGAAACGCCTTAGGGCCGTTTCGGAACGGTTTTGCCACTGAAAAAGGGTCGTTTCGGAACGGTCCTAGCCCGTTTCGAAACGCCTTAACGGTTTATAAAAATTCAGTTAAAACATACAACGGTCACATTTTCAAAATAAAACCTAACCCCTGTTTCGGAACGGTATTGATCCGTTTCGAAACGGAATGGCTACTGTCAAAGGGTCGTTTTGGAACGGGCTTGAGCCGTTTCGAAACACCCTTATATATTTGAAAATATGAAATATTTGAAATAAATTAATCCCTTTTTAAAGCCAACATGAAGAACAGTTTCGAAACGAGTTGAGCCGTTTCGAAACGCTTCCAAGTGTTTCGATACACGTTTCGGAACGGTGGTCGACAGTGGTGAAAATGTTTCGAAACGCCTTAGGGCCGTTTCGAAACGGGTGCTTGAAAAACACTGCTTTGGCTTGAAACACTTAGAAAAATTATTTGAAAATGTATGTTTTTAACTTGGGCATAATACTAAAATTATATGAGGATATTTTAAGGACTTAAAATTCGTTTTGACTTTTTCAATTTAGTCCTTAGGTTTTTTAGTTATATCAAAATTAAAATATTTGTTTCACAATCTCCCCCTTTTTGATATAACAAAACCAAAGTTAGAATTTTTGAGAATTTTGAAAGTTTTGAAAATATTCTAACTCCCCCTTAATTTAAGATAGGTTTTTAAAACAATTTTGATTTGAAGTTTAAGTTTAAAAACCTTTTAAAAATTAAAAACGAATTTTAGTGTTGTGGCTCTTAAATTTCTTCTTCCCCTTTTTGTTAGATCAAAAAGAATGACATAAGCTCATAGAGAAGATAAATGATTAGTACCAATAAGCAATAATAAGCAACCATATTATAAATTCATAATCAAAATATCCAAAACATAATTCAAAACATTAAGTTCAATGTAATTCAAACAACAAAATCCCAAAATAAAAGTCATAAGCATAGGTTCATAAAAACATGAGAAAACAAAAGATGCAATCTTAATCCTAAAAAGCATAAATAATATGATATGATATGAAGATCCTAAGCCTCGTCATCATCATCCTCATCATTATCATCATCGTCCTTGGCTTGAGAACGTTGAAACTTCGTCCATTGCCCATAAAGAGTCGAGAAGGAAAGGTCCAAGTTGGAATGAGAAGTTTCAAGAGAATGGAGACGATCCTCGACATTCTTCATCCGATTGCCCATAAATTCAAAGCCCGAAGTAATGCGAGTGTCCAAAGCATCGAACCGAGAGTCCAAGGCATTGAATCGCTCGGTAAGGAAAGCCGTGAGGGCATCATTGTTCGCGGCTTGAACTTGCGGTGGAGGAGCAACAAGAGGAGGATCCGCTTCTCTATCAATTCTTTCCCAAATACCATTCACATAATGGAACCCGGATTTGCGAAGGGATGACTCACCAATCTTGGTCTTGCGAGGTTCCGGAGAGTCGTAGGTACAATCAATACCGAGATGGTGAAATAGGGCGCTCAAGACAATGCCATAAGTAAAGGACGTCAACTCATTTGTGTCAATAAGCTTGATATTATTGACTATCTCGGCAAAGATGATCTTAGGCACATTTGGGCGCTCACCCCTACGGAAACACTCTAACCAAAAATGATCTCTTTGACGGATATGGGAATATTTACCGCTGGAAGGGCGAATAAACCAAGAGACCATCAAGTGAAGAACACGATCATGCACATCCAAATTAAGTGCTTTACCGGTGAAAGTGCCAAAGTGGCGTTCATCCTCTAGACCCTCATTCTTAAGTTTAAGAGCAGATTCTAAAAGTTTAACATTTATGACAACCTTTTTGCCTAGCAAGGATGACTCAACCCCTATGATCTCGGTTTTGGACTCATCATAAAGAAAGTGGGCATTAGAGTAAAAGATGAGTACCATATTCTTGTAGCAAACATTCGGAAGGCTCAAGAAATCCATAAGATTCCACTCATCCAAACGAGGAAGATAACGAAAGAGGAATCGCTCGGAATTGAGGAATTCAAGATCGATAACACGTTCCTTACGAACCGTGAAATCCTTGACATAAGCAAAGCGAGCACGTGCCTCCGAATTTTTGAAAGATTTCTGAAAAAGCATCGTGAGATTCAGACGAATGCTCGATTCACCGGATTGAACGGCCTTGCGCTTTTTGTTCGATTGATCCGCCATCTAAAAATATTAAGCAAGTGTTTTAAAATTGAGTGTATGCATTGATAATTAAAATCAATCCAATAAGAAATCCCACTTAGGTTTTTGAAAACAAAATTAAAATAAAAACAGTTTAAAAAATACGATTGAAAAATTTTATATTCGAATCAAAAATTTTGGGATTTGAAAAAATTTTCACAAGATTTTGAAAACCCACAACAAAAACATATAATTTATACAAAAATAAAATTTTCTAATCCTAAGATTCGAACATGAGTTGAAAGAAAAGAGAAAAATTGAAAAATTACCTTAATTTGGATTTTGGATGATTTTGAAGAAATCCTTGCACAAGATTGATGAAACTTGCTTAGACTTGAGTTGAAGATTAAAACCCCTCACAATTTTGTGAAAATCAAGGAGTTTTAGAGGGTATTTATAGAGAGGGAGGCGGTTTAGGGTTTTAGAGTTTGATAAAAAGTGAATTTGTATCATTAAAAGCCCTAGATAAAGCAATCCGCGATGCCGTTTCGGAACGGTCAAGACCGTTTCAGAACGGGCGGCTAGGGTTTTGACCATTTTAAAACCATAAACAGAACGTTTCGATACGCTGTTGACCGTATCGAAACTCTCTTTGACCCGTATCGGAACGCGTTCCGATACACCCCCTTGGCAGAATCAAAAACGTTTCGGAACGCTATTAGGCGTTTCGAAACGCCCTCTTCTCAGAACTGGATTTAAGGTATCCGTATCGAAACAGGTTCACCCGTTTCGATACACCTGGGCCTGGAAGTGCAGATGAGGCTCTAAAAATGCAGAAAAATGATCTTTTAAGAGGCCTAACATGCATAAATGTCATGAATGAGCAGGCAAAACATATTTAGGCATAAACATACTCCCCCTAACTATAGGCATGGATGAAATTAGGAGATTAAACACATCAACATGGCATTTCACAAAATCAAGCATATTTAAGCACAAAAGAGGTCCTAAAAGGTCAAGATAGGCTAGCTAGACCTAACTCTCTCCTAAGGGACCAAAAACGCTCTTTGTCTAAGGGTTTTGTAAAAATGTTCGCTAATTGATTCAAGGTGTCTACATACTCTATAACCACATCTTCCTTAAGGACATGATCTCTAATGAAATGATGCCTTATTTCTATATGTTTGGTTCTAGAGTGTTGGATGGGATTTTTAGTTAGGCATATTGCACTAGTGTTGTCACATTTTAGGGGTATGGTTCCAACTTTAATTCCATAATCTAAGAGTTGTTGTTTCATCCAAAGGACTTGAGCACAACAACTCCCTAAGGATATGTACTCGGCTTCGGTGGTAGATAAGGCTACACTATTTTGTTTCTTAGAGAACCAAGATATGAGCATACTACCTAAGAATTGGCAAGTTCCCGAAGTACTTTTCCTATCAATTTTACAACCCCCATAATCCGCATCCGAGTAAGCATGTAGGTTGAAGGTAGAGTCTCTAGGATACCAAAGACCTAAACAAGGAGTGTCTCTAAGATACCTAAAGATTCTCTTAACGGCTATAAGGTGAGACTTTCTAGGACTAGCTTGAAACCTAGCACACAAGCAAACACTAAACAAGATATCCGGTCTACTTGCGGTAAGGTAAAGCAAAGATCCAATCATAGAACGATAAAGCTTAGAGTCAACACACTTACCTCCTTCATCTTTGTCAAGCTTTGTAGATGAGCTCATAGGAGTGGCTTGAGGTTTTGCATTCTCCAAGCCAAATTTCTTGAGCATATCCTTTATGTATTTTGCTTGGTTGATGAAGGTGCCATCCTTCTTTTGCTTGATTTGGAGTCCCAAAAAGAATGAGAGCTCCCCCATCATGCTCATCTCAAATTCACCTTGCATTAGCTTAGCAAACTCTTGACAATGACATTCATTAGTAGAACCAAAAATTATATCATCAACATAAATTTGAACTACTAAAATGTCATTTTTATACATTTTTATGAAAAGTGTAGTGTCCACCTTACCTTTTTCAAAACCTTTTTCAATCAAAAAGTTTGAAAGCCTTTCATACCAAGCTCTAGGAGCTTGTTTTAAGCCATAAAGGGCTTTGGTAAGTTTAAAAACATGATTTGGAAATTTTGTATCTTCAAAACCCGGTGGTTGTTCCACATACACTTCTTCATTTATAAACCCATTTAAAAATGCGCTTTTAACATCCATTTGAAAAAGCTTGAAATTATGATAACATGCATATGCAAGCAACATCTTAATGGCTTCCATTCTAGCTACGGGTGCATAGGTTTCATCAAAATCTATTCCCTCTTCTTGAGTGTAACCTTGTGCTACAAGTCTAGCTTTATTTCTCACAATGTTACCACTCTCATCTAGTTTGTTCCTAAAGACCCATTTAGTTCCTATTGTAGATTGATTACTAGGCCTATCAACTAATGTCCATACATTACTTCTCTCAAATTGATTTAACTCTTCTTGCATAGCCATAATCCAAAAGTCATCTTTCAATGCTTCTTTTATGTTTTTAGGCTCTATGCATGAGATAAATGCAACATGGTTCATTAATTTAAGAGAAGAACGAGTGGTTACCCCCTTGGATGGATCACCCAAGATTTCACCATCTTTGACATAGTTCAACTCCCTTGGGTAGCTCACTTCCTTTTCCTCAATAGCCAAGTCCTTCAAGGCTTCAAGAGGTGGATCTTGTGTATCTTCTTCTTTTGGTTGAATCTCATCCTCCTTTGAAGTTTGACCTCCATCAAAGGCATTTATGATTCCTACATCACCATCATCACAAGAATCCTTCCTAGGAAGGAGGTTATCATCGAATACAACATGAATAGATTCTTCTACTACTAAAGTTCTTTTGTTAAATATTCGATAGGCTTTAGAGGTTAAAGAGTAACCTATAAAAATAGCTTCATCACTTTTTGCATCAAATTTACCTAAGTTGTCTTTTCCATTATTTAAAACAAAACACTTGCCCCCAAAAGGGTGAAAATAGCTAATGTTAGGCTTTTTAGATTTTAAAATCTCATAAGGTGTTTTCTTTAAAATTGGCCTAATCATTACTCGATTTACAATATAACAAGCGGTGTTTGTGGCTTCCGCCCAAAAATATTTAGGTAAATTATTTTCACAAAGCATAGTTCTAGCCATTTCTTGTAAAGTTCTATTTTTCCTCTCAACTACCCCATTTTGTTGAGGAGTTCGAGGAGCCGAAAAATTATGGCTAATACCATTTTCATTCAAAAATTCTTCAAACCCTAAATTTTGAAACTCGGTTCCATGATCACTTCTAATGTGTGAAATTCTAAGTTCAAGATCATTTTGGGTCAATTTTGAAAATGTGATGAATTTTTCCAAAGCCTCATCTTTAGTACTTAAAAAGAGAACCCAAGTGAATCTAGAAAAATCATCAACTAACACAAATGCATAAGATTTACCACCCAAGCTCATAGTCCTAATAGGCCCAAACAAATCCATATGAATTAATTGTAAGCATCTACTAGTAGAGACATCATTAATGGATTTAAAGGAAGACTTATGTTGTTTACCCTTTGAGCATGCATCACAAATTTTATCATTTGAAAATTTTATTTTGGGCAAACCTCTAATTAGATTTAGAGAGACTAGTTTTTCCAAAACACTAATGCTAGCATGTCCTAGCTTCCTATGCCACAACCATGCATCATTTTCATTTTGAGCAACTAAACATGCATGGGATGTATGAATGTCATCTAAATGCACCATGTATATATTTCCTATGCGATGACCTATGAGCATAATACTATTTGATTTAATGTCTACAATTTTACATCCATTTTTATCAAAAAGAACATTAAATCCCTTATCACATAATTGACTTATGCTCAATAAATTATGTTTAAGACCATCGACATATAAGACATTTTCAATGAGAATGGTAGAGTGATTACCTATGGAGCCAATACCTTTAATGTGGCCTTTGGAGTTGTCACCAAATGTTACTACTCCTCCACTTTTTGGCTTTAAATCCATGAATCGACTCTTGTCTCCGGTCATGTGTCTCGAGCATCCACTATCAAGGTACCATGAGTTTTGACTTTGTGCTTTGGCCTTGAAGCAATGCTCCCCCTACAAACAAAGATATTAAACCTTGGTTTTTGGTACCCAAATCATTTTGGGTCCATGAGTGTTAGCTCCCAAAACCTTGGTTCCCTTAGGGATCCAAGATGACATAGCAATAATATTATTAGATTTTACAAGTTCCTTAGGAACCCATACACTTCTAATTCTTTTAGCTTTACTATGTCTAGGGTAGCTACCTTGTTTGTAGTAATTAGTCCTTTTCTTAGGTTGGTGTGTTCTAGATGATTCTCCTATTTCATGTTTGACACTTCCAACATTTTTTAAGGACTTTTTGAGCTCATTTAGCTCACCTAACACCTTTTGGTGTTCACTATTGCATTGAGATAAAAGATTATTAAGATCAACATTTTCATCTTGAAAGAATTTAAGTTCATCTTTTAATCCTAAAATCTTTTTCTCAAATTTAGAATTAGCTAGAGTGAGTGAGTCATTTTTCTCATTTAGCTCTAAAATGATTTTCTTGTTTTTAATGACCGACTCCTTAAACTTCTCAACTAATTCATCATATACCTCTTGTAACTCATCATATGCATCATTTAACTCTTCATATGAAAAATCTAAAGTAGATGAGTTAGAGGTTACCAAGGAGGAATCTTCCTCAAGTGCCATGAGACTAAGGTTGGCCACTTCTTGTTCGTCATCCTCCGATGACTCCTCATCACTCCAAGTAGCAAGTTTGGCTTTGAGTTTCTTCTTCTTCTCAAAGCTCTTCTTCTTGAGTTGAGGGCACTCAGAACGGATGTGGCCGGGTTGTTTGCACTCATAGCAAATGATGGGATCCTTTCCTTCTTCTTTGCTCTTGCTCTTGAAGTCCATTTTTCTTTAGATTTTTCTACCCCGGTTGGACCTCATGAATCGTGAGAACCGTTTGGCTATCATAGCCAATTCTTCAAGTTCGTCCTCATCACTAGATGAGCTCTCATCAAGTTGTGAAGCTTTAGCCTTGAGAGCTATTCCCATCTTCTTCTTCTTTTCAACCTCGAGCTTCTCTACTCTTTTCTCTTCCTTCTTTTTCTCATCTTCCCTTCCTTGCTTCATGATCTCATGAGTAAGGAGAGAACCCACAAGCTCATCAAGCTTTAATGTCTTCAAGTTCTTTGCTTCGATGATAGCGGTTCTCTTCCCATCCCAAGCTTCGGGAAGTGAATAGAGTAGCTTCCGGACAAGCTTGTCTTCCGGTATGATCTCTCCATATCCCTTTAGACCGTTGACGATTGTGGAGAATCGATCAAACATCTTTGACACCGTCTCATCGGGCTCCATCTTGAAGTTTTCATAACTAAGATTGAGAAGTCCAATCTTAGTTTCTTTGACATCGTTGGTGCCTTCATAAGTGGTCTCAAGAGTGTCCCACACTTCCTTGGCACTTTCAATGGATGAGACCTTTGAGTACATGTCCGGACCGAAAGCACAAAATAACATGTGGAGAGCTTTATCGTTGACTTGAACTTTCTTCCTCTCCTCTTCACTCATTTCGGCTTTCTTCTTCAACACCATCTTGCCTTCACCATCTTGCTTCAATGGAATGTATGACCCATCCTCAATGACATCCCATACAAGGTAGTCACTTGACTTGATGAATAGCCTCATTTTGTTCTTCCAAAAGGAGTAGTTGTCACCATTGAAGAAAGGAGGCTTGGTGGTTGATTGTGACTCATACATGCCGGAACCGGAGGTTGAAGCCATCTCTTGATAATTTGATGATCACACTCTTCCAAGGATCTCCTCTTGTGGTTGTTAATCCTCAAAGAGTTAAGCTCTGATACCAATTGTTGAGTGGATCGAAAGATCGATATTTACCAAGAGGGGGGGTGAATTGGAAATTTGAAGGATTGTAGTGGAAATTGGCAAATTAAAATTGAAGAACAAGGAATTTAGAGTGGTTCAAGTTCCAAATGAACTTTACATCCCCTACCTTAGTCTCACTAAGGATTTGCAACAATTTCACTAAATTGATCTTCCCCTTTTCTAGGACAAGGAGGCAACCCTTTACAATATCGGTTGATTTTTCTACCCAAAAATCAACCCAACCCTCACACAAGAGAACAAAGGAATTTGTAGGCTAATTAGGTATCTCTCAATACAAATGATAGCCCCAATACAAGCACTCAACCCAATTTTACAAAATATGAATGAAGAACACAAATTGGGATTTTACACAAATTTGAGATTTTTGCTCAAATGCTTGAATTTGATGTTTGGATGTTTGCTTGAAGTTCAATAGTTGTTGCTGATGCTTTTGGATGTCCCTTTTATACCTTCTCATTGATTTCTAGCCGTTTGGGTGGTTGGGAACATAAATGGAGCCGTTGGAACCCTCTCTTGCCACCATTAATGCTGTCTGCACCAACCCGTTTCGGAACACGAGAAACCTGTTTCGGAACGGACTAAAATAGAAATAGCCGTTGGGGTGCATTTAAGAGCCCGTTTCGAAACGCCTTAGGGCCGTTTCGGAACGGTTTTGCCACTGAAAAAGGGTCGTTTTGGAACGGTCCTAGCCCGTTTCGAAACGCCTTAACGGTTTATAAAAATTCAGTTAAAACATACAACGGTCACATTTTCAAAATAAAACCTAACCCCTGTTTCGGAACGGTATTGATCCATTTCGAAACGGAATGGCTACTGTCAAAGGGTCGTTAAGCCGTTCTGAAACACCCTTATATATTTGAAAATATGAAATATTTGAAATAAATTAATCCCTTTTTAAAGCCAACATGAAGAACAGTTTCGAAACGAGTTGAGCCGTTTCGAAACGCTTCCAAGTGTTTCGATACACGTTTCGGAACGGTGGTCGACAGTGGTGAAAATGTTTCGAAACACCTTAGGGCCGTTTCGAAACGGGTGCTTGAAAAACACTGCTTTGGCTTGAAACACTTAGAAAAATTATTTGAAAATGTATGTTTTTAACTTGGGCATAATACTAAAATTATATGGGGATATTTTAAGGACTTAAAATTCGTTTTGACTTTTTCAATTTAGTCCTTAGGTTTTTTAGTTATATCAAAATTAAAATATTTGTTTCACACATACGCCTAATGGTAGGAAATCAAAGTTGAGGGCAATGATGTATGCTATTATCACGCAATCTCTCCAATTGTATTTGTCCTGGTGGCCAGGGAGTCAAATAACTGTTTGTGACTGCGATAATAATACGGTTAACGGTACCGACCGAAATTATTATTGCAGAAAATAACACGGTCTGTTATAATCGCAATTCGTCCGTTATTGTCCGCAACCGCGATAAAACTGCGACCACCGCAATTTAAATCACTGCTAGTGGCAACTCCGACAAGCAAAAAGAACCTGGAAACTCAACTACTTGTTCTCTGGGACTGGTAATCTTCTCGACTTCCTTTCTTCTTGGCAAAAAGCCATCCAATCATGGAGATTGTTGCCTTCCTTCCAACTTTCTTAACTGCTTTTTCCACCATTTCCTCTTTGTATTGAGCTAACGAGGGAGGGCTTGCAAATTTCACGTATCCCTTCTTTTGGAACTCATCTTCAAGCCCTGCATTCTGTGTTATGAAACCCATTTTGGTTGCCTTTTCGATGAACTTGAAGTCTTCTTTCTCAGGCTCAAATCGCTGCTTCTGAAACTCTTTTGACCTGACCTGCTGCACATCTTTTTTCGTTTTCTCAAGCTCTTGTTTTAATGCTTTTATGCTGTATCACAATCTTGGATTGCCTTCCTCTTTGGTCCTCTGCAGGCTTTGCTTTGTTTCTTCTAGCTCGGACGTTAGGACTGCAATCTTAGGTTGGCCTTTCCCGCTTTCTCCTACTTGAACTCCCATCTGACAATAGGAAATAAACACAGGCGAGTGTCGGTTATAACCTCGTATTTAGGTCACAAACTTAGCATAAACATATGCATGAATCATTTTATGCAAGTATATAGAAAAAGAGACAACCTCTTTGAGCTTGTTGCCAAAAATCTCTGCAACCAGAACTTTTTCTCCAAATAACATGACTGCCTCCTTAACCGACCGAAAGGGTGGTCAGGTATCAATCTCCGCCTGTCCGACGATGGTGACGCCACCAACTTCCTCTGGCCCCATGGCTATAAAACTTTCAGGGATATACAGAAAAAATTAAAGTAGGTGTGGAATTGAGCTTGGATCAGGTGATGAAAATTGAAGTTGAACTTAAATGAAAATTGAGCATTGGTATTGGGGGTTAAGTTTCTTGGCGTCCACTTCACTGGAATAGAATATTGTTAATTGAAGTTGACATGGGGTGGTTAAATACTGGAATGCCACATCAGGTTGCTGAACTGGTTAAATACTGCAGTTGGTTAAAGCTGAACATGTCTGCACTTTATCTTGATAATATGTAATCCTGTTATTCCCATTTCAAAAACAATCAATTTTTATTCAATCACTGATTCGTGATTTGTTTTTCCAATCCAAATTCAGATGACAAAAAGAAAAGGAATCCAAAAGACACACAACTCCACCCCAGATACTAGTTATTCATTCATTCATCATCTTGCTCGTCCATAGGAAACCGCAGGTGCTTTCCTCTCGGTGTCGGCAATCCCTTCAAGCGCATAACCTCAGAAGCACACTCTTCTTCAATCTCATCATCACTGTTGTATACAAATCTAGTGTGCTTCCCTTTGAACATCTCTTTCATACTCATTTTGCTTAAGCCTTCACAAAGCTCATCAACCAACAATCCTCCATCATCACCCATTTCTTCTTCTCCTTCATCATCATGGTAATCATCTCCCATTTCTTCAATTGTTTCCTCGTCTTCATCATGGGTGCTTGCATTCACCTGCATCGACCAAACAGAGGAGTTATCATCATCAATGGTTGCATTCTCTTTGCTTGCACTGCTTTCCCCTGTTATCACTCCTTCATCTGTCACCACCGAATCGCATTCTGTTGAATCCGAGGTCTCTGATTTCTCAGAAAAGTCCAGCAGCAATGACCTTGTTATCATACTTTTCTGGGATTCAACACTCACTCCATCGAATATGCCACTCACCACCTATCATAATCCACAAAAGAATCAAACAACAAGTAAGCATTTTGATCTCATAAGATTCAAGCTTCAATGGGAAACATAAGTGTGAAAATCTCACCTCAGAAATCCTCATCTTTTCCTCAACAACAGGAAGTGTCATCACTATTGACCCCAACCCAGTGTTGTTAACACCTCCATCCTCAACCTGTGGAGTATTTGCAGGAGTAGGAGCCACAAGGCCCATTGGGGAATTCACACAGCTTTGGAGATGAAGAAAAGGGCGACGGTTGTCCAACAGAACTTTCGAAAGATTGGCTTCTTCTTCGACCTTTTGCAGGAGAGTCTTGACTTGTCCCCTTAGCAATGCCTCGCCGGAACCGGGAGTCATCATGATCATCCTCGTGTTCTTGCCTGCCCACTTCTTAGATATATCAGATGTTGGCGTCCCCATTGCAAGCCCGACAACAGGTGAATCATTTGTTACGTCAATAAGGGCAGCCCTTTCTTGTTTCTGCTTTCCGTTTCTTGTTCTTGATTTCGACACACTCATCTTCTCAGACTCTTCAATCTTTGCTTCTAAAGAAGAGGGAGAAAACAATCAAGAACAAATAATAATGAAAACCCATTTTATAAATCTTTGAAAACCCTAAAAAGAAAGTGAAAATGACTCACTGGAAGATGCCGAAGTCTGGGACCTAGTCACTCTTCTCGTAGACGAAGGGGTCTCCATTGGAAATCAATCGGAAAGTCACCGGAAACACAGATTTGTGTTGCAAAAAGAAAATCTTTTTCCCAAAGAATGATGACGGACGGTGGCTGTTCAAAACTTCAAACCCTAAATCTTTGAAGAGTAATCAATGGAAAAGAAGAAGTTGAATAGGAAATGAAAAAAAAAGCAATGGTTTTAAAGGGCAAAGATTAGAGGGCGCTTATATTGAAATTCAAACGGTGATTTCAAATTTGACCGTTGGAGAAAAAGAAAGTAGCCGTTGGAGATTAGGGTTTGTTTGATTTGATCATGGGTTGGATCTTTTTCTTTGGAAATGGGCTCATCATGTCGTTGCTACTGCATATTAGGGCATGAAAATTGGGCTCATATTTAAACCCCACAGAGATTTAAATGCAGGACTAACGTAGACAAAAAAGTCTTGACCAAATTGAAAAAAAAAAGAGAGACGGAAATCTTATCCATCCTTTTAATCAGTGATAAGCAACTTTTAGTTCTTGAACTTGGTCACTTTTCTCAACTTGGTCATTGAACTTGGATTTTTGGTCCTTTTGATGATTTGGTAAAATGAAAAAATGTGTCAAGTTCAGGGAGGACTAAAATGTTGTTTTATCCCTTTTTATTATCATAGTTTTCGAGATTATTGAATCATCAACAAGATGCTCCCGTACCATTCTAACATATGCATTTAGGGGTGGGCGTTTGATTAAGTCGAGTTAAAAAATTTCGAGTTAACGCGTCATATTTTACAACTGAAACTTTATTTGAAATTTTTTTCGATTCGAGTCGAATTTTCGAGTTACTATACAAATTTAATTGTAATTATTTATATGTTATAATACATTTTGATTCTAATTTAAACGACTTCATCTAATCATATAAGATATGCATATATATATTTCATCATATTTTTTCCTATGTGGCATATATATATATATATATATATATATATATATATATATATATATATATATATCAGCAAAAATTATAGAACTTGACTTGAACTTGAAAATCAATCCACTAATTACTAAAAATTTCAAGTTAATCGAATTTCTATTTTACAACCCAAACTTTATTTAAAATTTTTTCGAGTTGAGTCGAAAATTTCAGTTTTTTCGAGTCGAGTCTTCCTCACCCCTATGTGCAGTGGTTTCAGAGATATACCACTGTAGTTAAGTCCATTTATATCTCACATTTATGGCATCTATCTTCCCTTTCTTATTCATCAAAACAATTGTAGTTATTACAGTACAACTTGTGTTATATCTCCAACAAAAGCATCTCTTATAAATCCATAGTTTTGTTCAGTTGAAGCCGGTTTGGAATATCGATCTATTCTCAGTATCTACAGATTCTTTCCTTTTATGTTGAGTTTGCCTCAACTAACATAATTTAACAATCCAACCGACGTTGGCGTGGGGCAGTATTTGATTACCTTTTCCTTCTAGATTAGGTGAGAAGTCCATTTGATGCGTTGGCCTGATTGGGAAACAAGGCTTTGACTTAACTGCTTGAAAGATAAGTACTTGCTTCAACTATTGCAGCTAAAATGCAGGTGTGCCTTATTGCAGTGTTGGAGCCTGCTCGGACGATGACAGCTGGGCCTTTCCATAGCTATATTCTTCTTCAACAGTTTATTTTCTGAGAAAACTTGGTCCAGGGAGACGAACAAAAACTTTCAAACATGGATCTTTCAACAAGTTCATCAAAATCACCACCATTGACAACAATTCCTTCATGGCCAGGAGAAATTAAAAAAAAGGGTTCATTCTAGATGAGATTGACCGTTAACTGGTATGAACGAAAGCAATTTACAATGCATTGTGCATATACACCCAGATGATGCCACTGATGGTTTAAGACAAGTTAAAAGCATATGTCAGGTGAACCTATGAGGAACAATAATTAGAGTTAACCGCGTCTTCAAGTCATATATAGAACTGCTCTCCAAGTACCAAAAGAGTCTGGCAGCAAGCAGAAAATACTCACAGTAAAGACATGTTAGCTTGAGATGCTAGCATTCACTTGGACTTTGAAACATCATCCACACTGTGGGAGAAGCTATCATGAATATCTTGAGACGAAGAATAATAGCTCAATGGGCTACCGCTTACCGTACTTCTATCCTTTTGTGTTTCCTTGCCTTTCTTTTTTCCACCAGATGAATCCTGCATATGACATTCGGTTACTTTCATTTTTCAGCACCCCACAAATTAAAACATGGGTTGTATAGTGATAGAAATGACCTCTTTTGTTGATGATCCGGGCATTTTCAGTTCAAGTTCTGTCGCCACATCGTTGGAGCCGTCACATCTATCTCTATTACTTCCTATTTGGTGATCCACTGATTTGCATTTTGAATCCCTTTTGCTAGAAGTGTGGGAAGAAGATGTATGTAGGGATGATGGTTGTTCGACTGGAGGACTGCTGGTGGTTGAATATGGCATGAATGTTGAGCAGGGATTGGCAGTAGCACTGGGATTATGATTTCCGAAAAATGGATATGGTTGCAATGAGGGGTGGTGCATTGCAATTGGTCCCGTAGCAACAGGCAGAGGAACTGGATATGGAAAAGGTGGAGCCATGACACCCGAAGGATCAATACCAGTCCATGGGAACATGACCATATGTCTCTGCTGATACTGAACAGTTAGGTTTTCAATATCTGCTTTTAGACAAGCCTTTTCTTCTCTCAGCTCATTCTTCTCCTGAGTCAGCTGTTTAGAAAACAAATATGTAAACCAAAGGCAACAAGGATATGGCTTAAATATTTAGAGAATGTCACCTCACGCGATTCTTCAGTTAGTGACGAACACTCAGCCTTTAGCCTGTTGACTTCCGCAGTTAAATCCTTGAGCATTTGGACCGTGTCTGCGAGTATGGTTGCTTTATCATTCTTAGGCCTATCTGGGTCTGCATTAGCAAAACCGGTGCATTAGAAAGAGGTAGGATCAGAAATTCAAGATTCGATTGAAACTAGACCAGAGGAGAAACTAAACAGAAGCTGCAATCAAGGTCCTAACTCACAGTTAGAAATGTTTATAGGAAAAGCAATCCTTAGGCCACCAAGTATATAAAATCTAGCTAGAAAAAATCTCTGAGTTCAAGTATCAGAAAGAAACTTTGTGACATTCCCGCACTTCCCGTATTGCTTCTATTCGCTGCTGTAAGCAATAATTTCAAACGTTTAACTCATATATGCTCAAAACATGAACTCGAGGACGACAATTTTTGTCGATATTCAGTTGAACTGCTTGCATCAACACAAGGATATCTAACAATAGAATACATCAGACAAGCATTAACAAATAAATGGGACGGCATAAGTTCAAATTTTACTACACTAGCTTAATGAAGATCTCTTAGCTACTGGAAAGGCCGAGTTTTCCTAGTTCGATTGTTACTACACTAACTCAATGAAGACCTCATAGCTACAGTGAAGGCTGAGTTTTCCTAGTAGCATCAACAAATCCAATGCCATATGATAAAATATCAGCAATAAAACAATTGATGAATCGTCATAAGTTACCAAGAGTGTTTCCCAACTCAAGAAACTGCTCATTCAATTTGTCCCTCCTCAGTTTTTCACGGTCTGCCTTCTGAACTCTTCTTGCAGCTATTGGATTTGGATCCTTAACTTCCATCTCTAGCTTTTGTCTGCAAAATAACCCACAAAAGGAATATTACAGTAATCACTTCCCGTCAATCAGCTGTGATATAAACAAGAAAGGACAAAATTTTAACAAATAATAATAAGATGAAAAACCTGGGTTCAGAGATTTGAGCGCCCAAATCTGCTGCCATAGCTTTGGAGAAATCACTGGGGTTCCATTCATGATCCATTGCTGACTTTTCCACTGAAATATTAGCACTCACAAGTCAAATGAGAAGCAAAAAATCAAATTAGGGTTTCAATACTTGGTTCTTAAGATTGAAGCTGATGATATAAAATTAAGCTTTTCTTCTTTTTTTATCCGATGAATTTTGAGTTTCTGAGGGGAAAAAATTGTAAATATGGCACAAAGTGGAAACCACGACAGCACTAACTTGTGTTCTCCACGAACCTCGACCACGTGTCCAACTTGGACTTGTTCGGTTGTTCCTGATTCTGTCGGATCTTTAAGTAGGGTGAATTACATGATTCATCATTGAACTTGCTTCTCCCTCCTATTTTGCTCATTGAAGTTAAAAACATATTCAATTTAATCATTAAATGTCATTCATGGCTTATTTAAATGAATTTTATGGCCACGTGGATGTCAACTCAAATTCTGACCACCACGTCAACCGTCATCCCCGACGACCATTGAATCCTAGAATTTTCAGGTCTTCCTATTTTGATTCATTAAGTGTCTGGATCCGATCTTCTTTTTTAAGAAGTATTCGGTCTACCTGCCTCTAGTGCCTCTATTGAAATACCACCTTCAACATCAACCATCACTAGGATCGTAAATGAGACGAGACAGATCGCGAGTTACTCAAATTCGATTTGATCAAAGCTCGGTCAACACTCGAGTTCTTAACGAGCCGAGTTACTTGATACCCGACACAAAAAGCTCGCGAGCTACTTGAAAATATAATAAACAATTTTTTAAATTTTTTTAAATTAAAGTGAACTAAAATGTAGGTTGAGTGTTTTTGGTTGTTATGTTATGTTGGTTTAATTTTTAGTTTAACTTTCTTTATATTTTCGTGTATATTTTTTTTCTCCTACTAGGATTAGGAAGTTTTTAATGAGTCACATGACAATATTTCTTTTGTATGATTCTATCTACAATAATTTTTTTTGGATAAGTTGTGTATTTTATTATGCAATACAAAACAAAACAGATCCTATAATACATTTTGGGCGGCCATCCCAGCTAGAGAATTCCCCAATATGCACAAATTGTGCTATTTACAATATCCATATGAGTGAGCCTATTTTGTGTTCTAATACGTACAACCTCCTTTATACAGCAAATCAAAGTATCACTAGTTCTATGAATATTCCTAAACTTTCTATAGTTTCTTTCCTCCCACACAAAGTAGACAAAGGCGCTCCAAGCAATCTTAAGGATATGGACAATGAGAGATTTTCCTTTAAGTCTTGAGCAAAGCCAATAGAGCTCTCTTTCCCATGCCTCCATCCTCCTCTGCAAACCACATAGACGCAAAACAGCAGCCCAGATGTTCCTTGAATAAATGCAAGCAGCAAAAATATGATTTCGATCTTCATGCTCACACCCGCAAAGAATGCAACCATGTGCAACGTTTAGCCCCATCTTGTTTAGCCTGTCCATCGTAGGTAATCGATCAAGAATTGCCACCCACAAGATTAGAGAATGCTTAGGCACATGCAAGCTGAACCAAACGATCTTATGCCATCCCACTGTAACTCCAACACTCTTTATTTCATTCTATATGTCCTTAGTTGTCAACACCCCATTCTGTAACTCAGGCTGTATATAGCTCCTGAGTTTTAAGATTTTTCTCAAACACCAACCGAAGTGCGGCTTAGGTTCAACACTCCAGATATCGGCCCCCTTAAACACATAAGCATGCACCCAGGCTACCTATAGGGACCCTTCAGACGCAAGCAATTTCTTCAGAAGCAAAACAGCACAGGTTTGATTCCAAGCCTGCAAGTCTTTAATCCCTAATCCTTCCTCATTCTTAGGGGTGCAAATATGTTTCCAACTTACCCTTGCACCTTGTGCTGGAGTATCCTCCCCTTTCCAAAAGAAACGAGAGCAAAGTTGTTCAATCTTCTTTATAACCCCTTTTAGCAGAATCAGTTGCCTGCACCAAAAGTTTGCAATGCTGAAAATAACAGCTTTGATTAGCTACAATCGACCAGCATAGGTTAGAAGCAATTTCGACCACTTCTCAATCTTAGATTGCACTTTCTCAATCAGCACACGACAATCTTTCTCAGACAATCTCCTTGTAACCAAAGGTACTCCTAAGTATCGTACTAGAAGCTGCCCAATTGAAAATCCAGTCTTTGCACTCAATTCAAGTCTCTGTTCATGGGAAACACCCGCCACAAACAACTCCGATTTGTTGACATTCAATCTCATTCCAGAAACTTCATAAAATTGATCAAGAACACATTTCACTCCTATGAGCGAGCCAACATTTCCCTTACAGAACACAAGTAAATCATCTGCAAAACATAGGTGAGTCAACTTAAGTTTTTTACACTTAGGATGGAATTGAAAAATCCCCTGCAAAGCAGCTTTATCCAGTAAACCAGAAAGAATATTCATGGCAATCACAAACAACCTCTCTTCCCTTTAAAGAATCCCACCAAACTTTCATTGAGAGAGACAGAAAATCTACTCCCAGTGAAACAAGCAATGATCCAATTCCTGAACTTCTCAAGCATTTCCATTGCTTCAAGGACTTTAGCAATAAACTACCAATTAAGTGAATCGAATGTTTTTTGTAAGTCAAGCTTCAGAGCACATCTTGCTGAGATATTCTTTTTGTTGTATCCCTTAACCAATTCTTGTGCCAATAGAGTATTGTCAATTATGTTTCTCCCTCTAATGAAAGCAAATTGGTTAGGGGCAATCAAATCAGGCAAATACTCATTCAGTCTGTTGACTAAGACCTTTGTAATTGCTTTGTAGACAACTGAGCAGCAAGATATAGGGCGAAATTCCTTTGCCATGCAAGCATTTGGCACTTTTGGAACCAGAGAGATGGCAGTGGCATTAAATGCAAGGAGCAATTCAGAAGAATGGAAAAAATAACTGACAGCAGCAAGAAGGTCTTTTCCCACAATGCTCCAAGCTTGCTTGAAAAAAAAAGATGTATACCAATCTGGCCCAGGAGCCTTGTCTTTGCCCTGACTGAAAATAGCTTCTTTAATCTCCTCATCAGTAATTTCTCGAACCAAATTCTCTTGATCAGTTGGAGAAATAGTCTCAGGCAAAAAATCCTTCAAGACCTCAATTTCACATCCAATGACATGCTCATCCACAGAACCAATCTGTTTAGTAAAAAATTGAATAAACTCATTTGCAATGCCTTCATAAGAGTTGATGCGATTACCTCTTTCATCTTTTAGGGAACTTATAGTGTTCCTTCTTCTCTTCTCAGCCACTGTAGAATGAAAAAATTTTGTACACTGATCTCCTTTCTGCAACCATTGAATCTTAGCCTTCTGCTGATAATAGAGAGTCTCAGCCTGCAACTTCTTTTCCAACTCAATGTCACAATCAATCACATCAGTAGAGAGGTTACTGAGCTGTACATCTTCTAACTGCTTTCTTTTAGTTAGCACTTTCATCGAAATCTCAGCATAGTGCCTTTGGTTCAGAGCCTTCAAGGGTGACTTAAGCCTCTTAAGTTTACAAAATAAAGCTTGTAAAGGATTACCCTACACAGGCTCAACCCAAGAGTCCTCCACAATTTTGTTAAACTCCGGATGAAGAGCCCAAAAGTAGAAGAACTTGAAAGGCTTCGGTTTGTGAGTGTGAGCCTCCATTGTATGAACCACTGCAGGGCTGTGATCAGGCACACCAGGTGCTAGAAACTCAACTTGCATACTGGCCAACTCAATGTACCAATTAGAATTAACCAGCACTCTATCCAATTTCCTAGCAATAAACTGATCTTCTTGCTTATTTGACAATGTGAAAATAGGTCCTGAGAAAGAATGATCCCTTAATCCAACAACACTTAGACAATTACGAAATTCATCAATGTCATTAATAGCTTGCGATCCCAAGCTCTCCCATTAGAACATTCCATAATATGAGCAGTAACGTTAAAATCTCCTCCCACCAACCAAGGGGAAGATCCCACCATACCTGCAATAGCCTCAAGTTGATTCCATAAATCCCTTCTCAAAATTCTATCATTACTACCATAAACGGCAGTAATAACAATATCCTTTCCACCAAAATCTCCCTTTATAGTAATAGACTAATTAGCCGTGAGAACCACAGAAAAATGAAGGCCACTCTTACAAAGAATTCAGGTTCTGATGTTGCTCTCCATGGCATAATTTGTAAAACACTTCCAGTTGCTTGAGTATATAGAGAAAATTTTAGTAAAATTTCCTTCTTGCACCCTAGTTTCTAGCAAACATAACACATCAACTTGCAATTTCTCCATACGTTGCAACACCTTGGCCTACTTTTGAGGATGGTTAAATCCTCTAACATTCCAGAAGGCTATACTAATTGTGAAATTGGATCAGAAACACCCCGACCATGTAACACCCGTGTTTTGGGCCTAGAAGTTAACCGGGTTTATAGTTCGAGTCAATAAAAATTTAATTAAACCAATTCAACTTAAATAAAGACCTATTTGAGCTATTGTAAAAAAGGGAGGGACCTATGTTGTAATTTGACCCTAAAGTCTTTAAAAGCAAGACAACTTTAAAACAAAAGTTGTCATCTTCTTCATTAAACCCTTTCCAACGTTAAAAAGGGGGTAGACTCCATTTTCAAAACCTCTCAAAGCTAGTTACTATTCCATTGAATATCTTCATCATTTCAAGGTGTTTTTGAAAGGTAAAATCATTTTCTTACTCTCCTCTTTATCCTCTATCTACCTATGGTCTTGGATTTCTAAAACATGGACTTTTAAAATGTTAGGGTTTTACTAAAAGCTTGGGTTTTTATGAGTTTTTCATTTTGTTTCACAAAATTGAGTTGGGGCTTTAGTTAATCATGTTAAAAGGTGTAACATATATCAATTTGGTTGAATTTGGATGAAAATCCGTAGTATGGTCTTAGGGCAAATTTTAAGGTATTAAAACTTGGGTTTTTGGGAGGTTTAAGGTTGAAATTGAAGGGCTGTTGGTCTACCTATGTTATGAGGATGTTTTGGGATCATTTGAGAGTCATTAGGAGGTTTAGAAATGGAAATTTCAGCAAGGTTGTTGGGGAGCACGAAAATTGGCATTTTGGGGATTATGTGGATTGAGAGTTTATGGATTTTGGCTTGTGTTTGTAAAGTAAGTTAATGGTTGGGTTTTAGCATTGAATTGTGAAGTAATGTATGTGTTTTGCTTGGCTAGAAACAAGAGGGGTCGTCGAAGAAGCTTTGGGACCGAATCCGGGTTCGTAGGAGTTTCGCTTGGTAGCTAAGGAAGGGCGGTGAGTGGTTTCAAACTTGATTTAAAGTTTGGTTCGAGTATGTGTAGTGTGTGTATGTAAAGTGTGCTTGGTAGGCCACTTCTAATTAATTCAAGTTGTTAGTTTAGCCATTGATATCCATTAATGTTATTATGCTTATTTAGCTATGCACCTTGTGATTGTGGTTGATTGGTATAGTTTATCTTGATATGTATCTATGAGATTGAGCATGAATGGTGGTTGATGATATATGTGATGTGATAATGATAATTGGCACTAAAATGATTACCGGTTGTAAATGATCGATCATTAGGATTAGTGTGCACACAAATTGAGTCAAAACGTACGTGGCCTTGATGGCGTTAAGTCATCGAGGAGGAGTACGGTGATGTAATATTCCACCGGAAGCTTTTATTTATTTCTACGGGATGATGAGTGGAATCCCATCCGTAGGGCATGTGGCGATGAGTGGAATCCCGCACATGCAAGGGTCCGGTGATGAGTGTAATCCCACCGAGGTAAAGTGTTGTTGAGGTTTAAATCCGCACAATCGGGGTAATTTAAAGTGGCAATTTAAACTTGTTCATATATTGTGATATGTGATGTTGAATTACTATTGTTGGTATTTGATGTTTGATGCTTAGTATGAAGTAAGATGTCATGCTATGCCACTTGAAAGACTAGCTAGGTCTACTTGATTTCATGTCGATGCTTGTTATATGTGAGATTAGGATTTACATGCTTGAACCCTGCATTGTTGATGTTTTTCGTTTTAGAGCACCCTCACTAAGCTTATAGCTTACGCTCTCAATGTGCAACAATGCAGATCATTAGCGTGGTGTTAGCTCGAGGCAAGGCAAGAAGGGATTCCAAGTTTTGTGACTCAAGTACGGTGGTGATTTTGTATTAGTTAGCAATGTGGCAAGGGTTGTGTATGAGCTTGTATGACTCACTTGCATGCGTTGATGTTGGTTTGACTATGGTTTGTAAGCATGATATGCTATGATGAATGTTGGTGTGTGTGATGGCATGCTTTAGAATGTTTAGGTTGCCTTATGTATGAGTGCAAACCTCTTGTGAATTGACTTGTGCCTTTTAAGACCCTTTTGAGTCTTTATGTATGCCAATATTGCCTAAATTGCTCTTTAATTGGAATGCTTGGTATGAATGTTTGTTTCATGTATGAATGCTTCCTTTGGCTTAAGTATGTTTGCTTACATGTTTGTATACGCTTAGGTGAGTCGAGTAATGCATTTAGAGTCGTGTAGGGGTTGTTTAAGTTAGAATTTGTGGAATTGCAGTGCAGGGCGTATCGATACGCCTCAGGGCCGTATCAATACGGTCTTGCCCAAAGGCCACAGATTTTGCCTGGCGTACCGATACCCTAAGGGTATCGATACCCTCCAAAGTTACTAGAATTTGGAGTTTTGGGTGAGAGTAGAGCGTACCGATACGGGGTTCCCGAGTATCGATACGAGTCTACTCTATTGACCAAGAAGGGTTGACCGAGAAGGGCGTATCGATACGCTCAAGGGCTGTATCGATACGGACTTCTCGGGGTTGACTTCTTGGGTTGACCTAGACAGGGCGTATCGATACCCCTAGCTAGGGTACCGATACGGTCTGCCTTATAAGTTTAAAAATTGACTGTCTATGTATGGCCGTGGTTCGAATGTGTTTCCTTGAATGTTTTCTGCTGTTGTGAATCGCTTAGGATTAATACGCCTCTAGTCAAGATTAAAATGAAAGAAAAAAAATATAGGGTTGTTAACCGAAGGGAACCTTAACGGGTTTCACTCGGTTTTCCCCGTGTGGCCCACTCAGACCGGTCATCCGGCCAGACCAGGACGAGAGGGTTACATTTCTTGGTATCAGAGCCTGAGGTTACTGAGACCTCGGGCAGGTAAGTGAGGTAAGCTTAATGTGTTAAATGCTTATGTTGTTTGATGCATGTTTTGCCATGAACCCTTGATGCTTGATTGATCGTATGATGTTCTGAAGCCTGAAATGTTGTGTCTGGTGTTGAGTGTGTGCCCATTGCTACTATTACTTAATTTGAAAAGATTTTTGGAAAGAGGAGTACTTGAGCACCTATTGGACCCTTGCTTTGGCTAACATAATCCTTATCTGTTTCTTGTTGTAGTTTATACCTTGCTAGCTGTAGCATGAGACCACGCGGGAGGCCTAGGATGGTTCGACCGGAACCACGGGCAGCGGCTCCGAGAGTTGAGTCGGTAGTGAGAGTTGAGGCTCAGGTGGGAGAGCTTGTGGTCGGAGTTGGAGCTCCTCCACCACCTCCACCACCACCACCTCCTCCACCGAAAGTGGGAGGTGAGGCGGGGGCCGAAGGAGAGGGACCACAAGGAGGCCAAGGTGGCCATGGACCGGCCGGGATTGACTTAGCTCTGTTGGTTTAGGCAATAGCCGGGGCGTTTCAGGCTGCAGTAGCTGGGAGTCAGGCAGCACACCATCAGGGTGAGGGCACCGGATTACCTTTAGAGAGACTTCGAGGCCTTGGGGCCGAAGAGTTTAGATGGGCTACTCCGGAGAGGTTAGAGTTGTGGTTTGAGAAGATTGTCCGTATCCTTGCTTAGATGGGATGTACTGGTGAGCGCAAGTTGGGATGTGTTGAGTCTCTGCTTTAGGGTGATGCCTACACTTGGTGGGTCACCGTTACTTCGGGTATGGATGAGGTCGAGATCACTTGAGAGTTCTTTGAGACGGCTTTCCGTAAGAAGTATTTGGGTCCGCGATACCTCGATGAGAGGAAGAGGGAGTTTATGGCATTGCTTCAGGGGAGTATGTCTGTGACCGATTATGAGATCCGATTTGTCAGATTGAGTCAGTATGCACCTGAGCTTGTACCTACTGAGGTGGAGCGTTGTAACCGCTTTCGTTATGGGCTGAGTGAAGAGGTCAAGACGTATACTCTAGCTTCAGATTACACTGACTTTGATATCTTGGTCGCGAGGGCCAAGGACTTAGAGCACAATTTGAGTTTGACCAGGCGGTCAGGTGGATCTAGTTCGGGTAAGAGGTCCAGCAACTTTGATAGAGGCGATGCCAAGAGGCATCGGGACAACAGGCATCAGTATGATCATAGGCGTGGTGGCGGTAACCACGGTAGGGGCCATCAGGGTCAGAGAGCTGGTGGGAAGTTGCCCACATGTACTACTTGCGGGAGGAACCACACCGGTGAGTGTTGGGGGAATTATCATTCTTGTCGGAGTTGTGGGGCTAGAGACCACATTAGACGTGACTGTCCACATCAGTTGGGACAGGCACCAGCTCAGGCTCCTACTAGAGCCAATGACTTTCAGAGAGGCCGCGGGCGCGGTAGAGGTAATTTCCAGCCGAGGAACGATGGTCAGAGGAACATAGCACATGTAGTTGCAGTTCAGCCAGAGGGCGGAGGTCAGGCCAGAGTTTATGCTCAGCGTGGGGATCAGCATGACACCGATGTGATCGCAGGTAACTTCTCGATACAGTCTTTGGGTTTGCTTTCTTTGATTGACTCTGGGTCTACACATTCCTACATATTGAGTGAGCATGCACAGTCTTTGAATTTGCCTTGTGAAATGTTAGAGGTAGGAGTTAGTGTTACTAGTTCCTTTGGGGACACAGTAGTAGTTAGGAAGATGTACCGAAGGTGTCCGTTGATGGTTCAGGGGCACGTGTTTCCAGTGGATATGATGGAACTTCCTTTCTATGGTTTCGATGTGATTCTAGGTATGGATTGGCTCACGGAGCATAGAGCTAGGATAGATTTTGAAACTAAGCGGATTTCTTTGAGGCTCACAGATGACTATGAGATAGTAGTGGTGGGTGAGAACGTGAAGTTCTTGTCCAATGTGGTTTCAGTGTTAGAGGCTAAGAGATTAGTTGAGTTGGGGTGTGAATCATACTTAGCGTATGTGATGAACCCTAACATGAGTGAGGTTAGACCTCAGGACATCCGGACAGTATGTGATTTTCCTAGTGTGTTCCCGGAAGAATTGCCAGGGTTACCACCGGACAGAGAGGTAGAGTTCAGCATTGAGACTTATTCCGATTCAGCTCCAGTTTCGATTGCTCCGTATCGCATGGCACCGAAAGAATTGAAAGAGTTGAAGACTCAGTTGCAAGAATTGACAGATAGAGGTTTTATTAGGCCTAGTTCTTCACCTTGGGGTGCACCAGTGTTGTTTGTGAAGAAGAAAAATGGAAGCATAAGAATGTGTATAGATTACAGGCAGTTAAATCAGTTGACAGTGAAGAACAAATATTCGTTGCCTAGAATCGATGACTTGTTTTATCAGTTGAGGGGAGCATCTGTCTTTTCGAAGATTGATTTGAGATCGGGTTACTACCAGCTAAAGGTAAGAGAGGTTGATGTACCGAAGACGGCCTTTAGGACTAGATATGGTCATTATGAGTTCTTAGTCATGCCATTTGGGTTGACTAATGCACCGGCTGCTTTCATGGACATGATGAATATGATTTTTCATCAGTATCTAGATCAGTTGTAGTTGTGTTTATTGATGACATTTTGGTGTACTCGCGAACTGAAGAAGACCATGACCGACACTTGAGACTTGTTTTGAAGACTTTGCTAGATCATCAGTTGTATGCGAAGCTCAGCAAGTGTGAGTTCTGGATCCGAGAGGTAGTCTTCTTAGGACATGTAGTGTCAGCCGATGGGATTAGAGTTGATCCGAAGAAGATTGAAGCCATTGTTGAGTGGAAGCAACCGAAGTCTGTGACCGAGGTACGTAGCTTCCTAGGCTTAGCCGGATACTATAGGAGGTTTGTAGAGGGTTTCTCTAAGTTAGCCGCTCCATTGACACAATTACTTCAGAAGAGTGTTCAGTTTGAGTGGACAGATGCAAGACAGAAAGCCTTTGAGAAATTGAAAGAAGCTTTGACCCAAGCTCCGATTTTGATTCAGCCTGAGTCCGGGAAGGACTATGTAGTTTACAGTGATGCTTCGTATGTAGGGTTAGGATGTGTTCTTATGCAAGACTGGAGAGTAGTGGCTTATGCCTCAAGACAGTTGAAGACTCATGAACGCAACTATCCGACCCATGACATAGAGTTAGCTGCAGTTGTGTTTGCTCTGAAGATTTGGAGGCATTATTTGTACGGTGAGAGATGCACAGTGTACACCGACCACAAGAGTTTGAAATACATTATGACTCAGCGAGATTTGAATCTCAGACAGCGTAGATGGTTAGAGTTGCTAAAAGACTATGATCTTACTATTGAGTACCATCCGGGTAAGGCCAATGTAGTGGTCGATGCTTTGAGTAGGAAAGTGGACGTGGACTTGAGAGCTATGTTTGCTAGATTGAGTTTGTCCGGAGATGGTGGCTTGATAGCCGAGCTTCAGGTTAGACCTACTCTAGGTCAGTTGATTAGAGAGAAACAGCTCTTAGATAGATCTTTGGCACCTCACGTGCAAGATATAGCCGAGGGTAGATCTTCAGACTACAGTTTCAGTACTGATGGGGTTTTGTGTTTCAAAGATAGAATAGTTGTGCCAGAAGACAGTGATTTGAGACGTACGATCTTGACTGAAGCCCACAGTAGTCCGTTTGCTATGCATCCTGGAAGTACGAAGATGTACCGTGATTTGAAGAATGAGTACTTTTGGGTTGGCTTGAAGAGAGATGTGGCCGACTTTGTGAGTAAATGCTTAGTGTGTCAGAGAGTGAAGGCGGAACATCAGGTTCCCTCAGGTTTGTTACAGCCGTTGAGAATTCCGGAATGGAAGTGGGAGAACATCACCATGGATTTTGTTTCGGGCTTGCCTTTGACTCCTACGAAGAAGAACTCAATTTGGGTGATAGTAGATCGTTTTACGAAGTGTGCTCACTTCTTGGCAGTCAACACTACTTACACTTTAGATAGATTGGCCGATTTGTATATTGACGAGATTGTTAGACTGCATGGTGTGCCGAAATCCATTGTATCAAATAGAGATCCGCGGTTTACTTCTAGATTTTGGGAGTGTCTGCATACAGCTTTGGGTACTCGTTTGAACTTCAGCACTTCTTATCATCCTCAGTCAGATGGTCAGTCAGAGAGGGTTATTCAGATCTTAGAGGATATGATGTGATGTTGTATCATTGACTTTCAGGGTACTTGGGAGAAGCATTTGCCTCTAGTAGAGTTTGCGTACAACAACAGCTTTCAGTCGAGCATTCAGATGGCTCCCTATGAGGCCTTGTATGGCCGGAAGTGTAGAACTCCAGTGTGTTGGGCCGAGGTAGGACAGAAATTGTTACCTATGCCGGATTTGCTCAAGGGGACAACCGACAAGGTAAAATTGATTTGTGACCGTTTGAAGGCTGCTTCGGATAGGCAGAAGTCCTATGCCGAATTGAAGAGGAAGGAAGTCGAGTTCTCAGTGGGTGAGAGAGTATTTTTGAAGGTATCTCCGTGGAAGAAAGTGATGAGATTTGGCCGAAAAGGGAAGTTGAGTCCGAGGTACATAAGGCCGTATGAGATCGTGAAGAGGGTTGGTCCGGTTGCTTATCAGTTGCGTTTGCCATCCGAGCTTGAGAAGATACACGATGTGTTCCATGTTTCGATGCTTCGTAAGTATAGGTCCGATCCATCACTTGTTATGCCCGTAGAAGAAATTGAATTGAATCTGGATTTGACTTATGAAGAAGAACCCGTTGAGATCTTAGCTTCTGACAGTAAGGTGTTGAGGGGTAGATCGATTGAGTTGGTGAAGGTGCGGTGGCAACGTAGAGGTGTGGACGAGGCCACTTGGGAGAGGAAGGAGGATATGGAAAAGCAGTTTCCATATCTCTTTCAGTCAGGTAATTTCGGGGACGAAATTCCTTAAGTGGGAGAGAGTTGTAGCACCCGTGTTTTGGGCCTAGGAGTTAACCGGGTTTATAGTTCGAGTCAATAAAAATTTAATTAAACCAATTCAACTTAAATAAAGACCTATTTGAGCTATTGTAAAAAGGGGAGGGACCTATGTTGTAATTTGACCCTAAAGTCTTTAAAAGCAAGACAACTTTAAAACAAAAGTTGTCATCTTCTTCATTAAACCCTTTCCAACGTTAAAAAGGGGGTAGACTCAATTTTCAAAACCTCTCAAAGCTAGTTACTATTCCATTGGATATCTTCATTATTTCAAGGTGTTTTTGAAAGGTAAAATTATTTTCTTACTCTCCTCTTTATCCTCTATCTACCTATGGTCTTGGATTTCAAAAACATGGACTTTTAAAATGTTAGGGTTTTGCTAAAAGCTTGGGTTTTTATGAGTTTTTCATTTTGTTTCACAAAATTGAGTTGGGGCTTTAGTTAATCATGTTAAAAGGTGTAACATATATCAATTTGGTTGAATTTGGATGAAAATCCGTAGTATGGTCTTAGGACAAATTTTAAGGTATTAAAACTTGGGTTTTTGGGAGGTTTAAGGTTGAAATTGAAGGGTTATTGGTCTACCTATGTTATGAGGATGTTTTGGGATCATTTGAGAGTCATTTGGAGGTTTAGAAATGGAAATTTCAGCAAGGTTGTTGGGGAGCACGAAAATTGGCATTTTGGGGATTATGTGGATTGAGAGTTTGTGGATTTTGGCTTGTGTTTGTAAAGTAAGTTAATGATTGGGTTTTAGCATTGAATTGTGAAGTAATTATGTGTTTTGCTTGGCTAGAAACAAGAGGAGTCGTCGAAGAAGCTTTGGGACCGAATCTGGGTTCGTAGGAGTTTCGCTTGGTAGCTAAGGATGGGCGGTGAGTGGTTTCAAACTTGATTTAAAGTTTGGTTCGAGTATGTGTAGTGTGTGTGTGTAAAGTGTGCTTGGTAGGTCACTTCTAATTAATTCAAGTTGTTAGTTTAGCCATTGATATCCATTAATGTTATTATGCTTATTTAGCTATGCACCTTGTGATTGTGGTTGATTGGTATAAGTTTATCTTGATATGTATCTATGAGATTGAGCATGAATGGTGGTTGATGATATATGTGATGTGATAATGATAATTGGCACTAAAATGATTACCGGTTGTAAATGATCGATCATTAGGATTAGTGTGCACACAAATTGAGTCAAAACGTACGTGGCCTTGATGGCGTTAAGTCATCAAGGGGGAGTACGGTGATGTAATATTCCACCGGAAGCTTTTATTTATTTCTACGGGATGATGAGTGGAATCCCATCCGTAGGGCATGTGGCGATGAGTGGAATCCCGCACATGCAAGGGTCCGGTGATGAGTGTAATCCCACCGAGGTAAAGTGTTGTTGAGGTTTAAATCCGCACAATCGGGGTAATTTAAAGTGGCCAATTAAACTTGTTCATATATTGTGATATGTGATGTTGAATTACTATTGTTGGTATTTGATGCTTGATGCTTAGTATGAAGTAAGATGCCATGCTATGCCACTTGTAAGACTAGCTAGGTCTACTTGATTTCATGTCGATGCTTGTTATATGTGAGATTATGATTTACATGCTTGAACCCTGCATTGTTGATGTTTTTCGTTTTAGAGCACCCTCACTAAGCTTATAGCTTACGCTCTCAATGTTCAACAATGCAGATCGTTAGCGTGGTGTTAGCTCGAGGCAAGGCAAGAAGGGATTCCAAGTTTTGTGACTCAAGTACGGTGGTGATTTTGTATTAGTTAGCAATGTGGCAAGGGTTGTGTATGAGCTTGTATGACTCACTTGCATGCGTTGATGTTGGTTTGACTATGGTTTGTAAGCATGATATGCTATGATGAATGTTGGTGTGTGTGATGGCATGCTTTAGAATGTTTAGGTTGCCTTATGTATGAGTGCAAACCTCTTGTGAATTGACTTGTGCCTTTTAAGACCCCTTTGAGTCTTTATGTATGCCAATATTGCCTAAATTGCTCTTTAATTGGAATGCTTGGTATGAATGTTTGTTTCATGTATGAATGCTTCCTTTGGCTTAAGTATGTTTGCTTACATGTTTGTATACGCTTATGTGAGTCGAGTAATGCATTTAGAGTCGTGTAGGGGTCGTTTAAGTTAGAATTTGTGGAATTGCAGTGCAGGGCGTATCGATACGCCTCAGGGCCGTATCGATACGGTCTTGCCCAAAGGCCACAGATTTTGCATGGCGTACCGATACCCTCCAAAGTTACTGGAATTTGGAGTTTTGGTTGAGAGTAGAGCGTACCGATACGGGGTTCCCGAGTATCGATACGGGTCTACTTTGTTGACCAAGAAGGGTTGACCGAGAAGGGCGTATCGATACGCTCAAGGGCTGTATCGATACGGACTTCTCGGGGTTGACTTCTTGGGTTGACCTAGACAGGGCGCATCGATACCCCTAGCTAGGGTACCGATACGGTCTGCCTTATAAGTTTAAAAATTGACTGTTTATGCATGGCCGTGGTTCGAATGTGTTTCCTTGAATGTTTTCCGCTGTTGTGAATCGCTTAGGATTAATACGCCTCTAGTCAAGATTAAAATGAAAGAAAAAAAATATAGGGTTGTTAACCGAAGGGAACCTTAACGGGTTTCACTCGGTTTTCCCCGTGTGGCCCACTCGGACCGGTCATCCGGCCAGAACGGGACGAGGGGGTTACAGACCAGCAGCTTTACACTGCACTTTGAGCTTATCCACTTTTTTTGCTTTAATCTCCTGAAGAAGGGTAGCAACACCAAGAGAAGCAGTTCGAGTTTGCCTAGCCATCCCCTTCTTCGAATCATATCCCTCACTTGTTAACTGCCCATCAGCCTCCTCCAAGCTCAAGGCCTCAAACTTATTCTTAGAAGTAGCAAACGCCTTTCCCCTTCCACCCTTTCCTTTATCCTTTTTCTCTAAACCAAATAAAGGAGGAAATTCAACTTTGTCAACCAAGAACCCCTCTCTAGTTGGGGAAGAAATCACATTTTCAACATTCAAATCAGTCTCCACTTGAGCAATTACAGCACCAACATTTGCTTCAGTACACACAAGCTTAACAGTATCAACTATTGCAGCAGCACTGGCCGTAGTTGGTATAAGCTCATCATTATTAACAGCAGGTTTAGCTATTGTAGATTCTCCAGTATAATCATCTTTGACGGTATCATCCATTGCAGGCTTAGCTCCCCATTCAGTTTTCTCAACGTGAGCTTCCTTAACCGCAACACATCCCTTGTCAGAATGCCCAAAAGTTTTACAATGGGAGCAGCAGACAGGCATCCAAGGGATTTTAACATTGATATAAGCCAGAGACTTATCTCGCATCTTCACAGGAATAGATCGAGGAATTTTACATCTAGCAAAAACTTCCACACAAACCTTAGCAAACTCCAGGCGTTCCCTCGAAGCAGTTATGGAGTCCATGTACAATGGAACTCCCACTCCACTGGCAATGTAACTCAGGCCTCTCTTCGAATAAAGTTCCAGAGGCACATTAAGAGCTGAACCCAAACAGGTATTTTCGCCAAATCAAAATCCAATCGCGACAAATTAGGTTCACATTTTCGTAAAACTAACAGTTTATGTTGTATATGTCAGGGACCATTCTCCAAAACCCAATCCCTGGCCGTAGCATTGATGAAGGAGAATACATAAAGATTTGAGCCAGCCAAACTAACCTTGGTTAGTAAATCTTTCCCCCACAGTGCTTCGACAGTTTTCTTCATAGTGATGAAGTTCGGCACCGCGCCGATGAATTGCCCTACCAAAGCATGTCTCCAATCAGCCACACCCTCATTAAGAATCTCCGTCGGTGGATCAATGGCGAAACTATCCTCATGAATCACAGGAGGGAAGAAATCTAGAGTCTGCTCATCTCCCCCTCCAGTGAAGAATTGTCCCCAATCAACCGTTGGCATGAATTTGTGGAATCCGTGAAAATTGTGAAACCCGTGAAATCTGTGAAGAACAGAGCAAAATTCGATATTGAATCAACAATTACCCAAGAAATTGAGAAGAAATCGTGAAGAATCAGAGAGATCCCGCAGGAAATCTTTAAAAAAAGAAGAGAAAAGATGAAGAGCACTCAAAGACCGTTAGGCCCGCTAACGTGCGCCTGTAGAAAAAATCCCCTCATCTTCTGTCTCACTTTTGTTTTGTTCCAGCTTTCAATACAAGTTCTGAGTTACAATAAATTATTATTATTATTATTATTATTATTATTATTATTATTATTATTATTATTATTATTATTATTATTATAAATAAGGTTGTAACTGAAAACGAGATAGATCACGAGCTACTCGAGTTCTACTCGATCAAAGCTCGATCAATAGTCAACTCGATTGGACTCGACTCGAGCTCGAGTTCTTAACGATACGAGTCGAGCTCAGCATACTCAAGCTCGAACTCGACTCAAATTCTTAATGAGTCAAGTCGAGCTCAGCACTACTCAAACTCGACTCGACTTGTTTACACCCCTAACCACCACTATCTCCACCGAAACACCCATCACCACTGAATCAAAAACCAAATACTCTTCGATATAGATTTAATTTGTAGTAGAGGCATTTCCCAATTCTAATATCACATTAAACAAAAAAATAAATTGTTATTTATTCTGCCATAAATAGTGCTATGAAGATGGAGAAGGAACCATTGAATCATACATGGGGTCATGGTCAATAATTTTAGATTGTTTGTAACCAAATTGAACTTATCAAGTGCATGGAGCAGAGATTCGATAAATAAATATAAGAAAATGGAGATATGAAGAACCGAAAAATAAATGGAATGGAACAGTAAGAAAATTTATTTTTATTTTTGGAAAATCAAGAGATTAGAAAATGTTTCCACCCCTGCCACTCTAAGAATTTATAGCATATTTCTAGAAAAACCTTCGACTTTGGTGGACTTCTGATGATTGGAGCTTCTTAAGATCCAAACGATGGAGATGTCCTTCTTGAGGTGGAGAGCATCAAATCTCTATTTGACTTACATAGAACAGTGAACGATGGAGATCAAAGAACAAAAAATTGAGGCGTTCAACACTAGATTCAAAATTTTGAGTTATTTTTTGGTTAAACAAACACTAGATTTATACAGAAGGACAAAAAAAGTTTGATGGGAAATTGTGAGACTCAACGACTGTCGTTGATGATGGACGATGGTGGTCGGTCAACTCGAGCGGTAATCGAAATCTGAGTAGATAGAGAGAAACGGGTGTAGAAAAAAAGAAATGAGGAAATGATGTGAGATGAAGAAAGAAGAAAAAGGGGAGGGCTATAGGGATTTACGTGACCACGTCGTTAACTATTCAAAGGAAAGTGATCAAAATAAGAACAATTTAAAAGTTTAATGATTATGTTGAATTTTTTTAAAATCTCAATAACTAAAATAAGAGTAAAAAAAATTCAATGATGACTTTTATAATTGACCCATTTAAGTATTTGATAAATGTTAAATAAGGTCTAAGTCTTCTAGGTTTGTTTAAATAAGAGTTTAATCTTTATTTGAAAGATTTGAAAGTGTTAGGTACTTATTCTACTTTTTAAAAGATTAGGTCCTTACTTGAACAAAAAAAATTAACTCATCAATAGAGGGTAACAGTTTTTTAACGTGCGACATGGAAATAATTATAAAACAAAATGTTAAACACCTACTTTGACCTAAAAAAGTTTAAGCACCTAAAACAAACAAAACAATATAATTACATTTATTTTATAACAAAATCTTATTTTTTATTCACAAGTTATGTAATCAATCCTGATCATTTGTAAACTAAAATATAGACTTATATAGCCTAAACTCTAAATCCTAAACACACGCTTTAAACCCTAAAATAAATAAAAATATGAAAACTAAACTTTACACAACTTGTATACCCAACAATTTTCCATCAAGAGTTATTTTTTAGTCACGTGTTATGAAAATTAAAATGTAGGGTCTACATCAGTAGTCATCGAACTATTATTTCTTTCATGTTTTGGTCATTGAGCTTTTTTTGCAAAAACGCCACTAATGTTATGTTTTTCTATTTTGGTCACTAACGTTAGTGATGATTTTGTCAAAAAAATAGTCCAGTGATCAAACATGAAAGAAATAATAGTTCGGTGACTATTAGTGTAGTTTACCCTAAAGTTTACACAACATTGCTTATTTGTTACTTAAAATCTAAAACTCTAAACTCTAAAATCTTTCTGGGAAAAACCCTAAAATCTAAATTATGTATTCTAAATCATAAAAGTAAAACTCATACTCTAAACTCACAAGGTTGTGTACCAAACCGGATACACCAATAATTTTCTATCAATTAATATCAACTTCGACAAGCATAAATAATAAATTAAACATGACACATGATTTTTACATAATGTCCTACTACAAAAACATAATGCATAATCACTACAATGAATATATACTCCAACGAAACTAACAGAATTTCAAGCAAGCAAAAGATAGAATTTCTAAAAAAAATTAGTTAGAACCCAATTTTTTTTAAAAAAAATATAAATTAAACCCTCCAAAAATTTCACAAAAGTTAGTTTGAACTTTTAAAATTTTTAAGTTTTAAGTTGCTCCCAAACTCGCTCACCATATTTTACCACCGCTCATGCATATTGTACTAACAAAATACTAATCGAATTAAACTCAATTAGTTATAAGATAAGAATTAAAGTCGTTTCTGAGATTTTAGAGGTCCAATGGCGAATTTAAAAATTAAGCCCCTAATAACAAGTATCAGAAGAAAAAAAATTAGGTCTCTAATAACAAGTATTGGAAAAAAATTTAATTTTAAGAGTATGTCTCTAATAACAAATATGGAAGAAAATTTTGCTCCTAATAACAAGTATTGAGATAAAACTGGACCCCTAATAACAAATATTAGAAAAATTTAACCCATAATTACAAGTATTAGAAAAAATGGCTTTCTAATAACAAGTATAGAGAAAAATAAATTTTAAAAAATATCTCTACTAACAAATATCGAAAAACAAATTAGGCCAATAATAAGTACTATAAAAAATGGACCTCAAATAACAAGTATTGAAAAAAAATGAACCATAATAACAAAATTTGAAAAAAAAATTGAGGCCCTCCCAATAACAAGTGTTAAAAAACTAGGGCCATAATAACAAATATTAAAAATAATTGGACCCTTAATAACAAAAATTGAAAATTTAAATTTTAAAAATAAATCCTTAAAAATAAATATTAAAAAATGGATCATAATATCGAATATTATAAAAAAAATTAAGCCCTAGGCGAGCTCTCTTTTTCTTATTAAGACCCTGTTTGGTAAAGAGAGGTTTGGGCAAAAATTAGAGGTTTGAGGCATAATTAAAGGTTTGACTAGTCAAATCCGCTAATATTGTTGTTTGGTAAATAGCGGATTGAAAGAGCAGATTAGGGTGAAACCGCTAATTTTGAAAAAGCTCATAGGAGCTTTTTGAGATTGGAGGTTTGATATTAGAGTTGTAAAGACTCTTTTACCCTTATCAATTACCAAAAATCTCAAAATAATCTAAATTAAATATTTTCTCACCCTATTTATAAGCTAATCATATTTGCTTTTTTTCTTTTTATTATCACATATTTATACGTGTATTTAAATTTATTAATTAATTAAATTATATTAAAATAATTATATAAATAATAAATTAATATATAAATCATTTGAACATGCTTAGAAAAGTTATATTAAAAATAATTTTATAGATCTAATTAATAATAATTAGATACAAAATATTAATAACTAATAAACTATTCAAACAAGTATTGAATATAAACATGTCCTTATATGTCATTTTATTTGTTTACATAATCTAACAGCTATCAGTTAATTTTACCAAACACTTTTATACAATTAGCTAATACAATCCGCTAGTCAAATTAGCTAATGCAATCAGCTATCAGCTAATGTAATCCGCTATCAGCTATCCGCTAATTGACAAATAGGGCATAAATATTTGATCAATAAATGTCAAATATCATCTGATATATCTATATAATAATAATAAAAGTGTTTGATCAAAATAATAATAATAATTAAAGTGGTACAATACGCCTAAATCTTGTGTTTTTCCTTTTGAACGTATAAAGCCTAAATTTCTTTCAGCCGATATAATAATAGCTCTAAAACCTATCAAAATAATCGAGACAATATAGCACACGTCCATACATTTTGATTTTATTTTTTTATTACAATACAGCCTAATGATGAAACCAAATTTGTAACATTTCACTTTACTAAAGCTGAGATGGCTCATAAAAAAATGGCCGACCACATAAAAAAAAAAACTTTGTTTTTATGTATAGAACATGCTTGTAATCTAATTAGTGGCTAATTTTACCGTTTTCTTTCACCATTCTTTTTCACATCGTTGGCACACATTATCAAACTGATAGTTATGGGTGTAAAAAATTGATTCTATCCGAAAAATAATTGAAAATCGATTTGAATTTAAATTTATTATGACTTAAAGAGGTGACGATTCAAATTCGATCGAATCTGATATTAAATTAACCCAAATTTAAACTGAATTTGATAATTTTAAATGATCCGAAAACAACCCACACATTATCAAACTGATAGATGGATAGTGACCTAAACAGCGCAATATTTTCAACTTCTTAACTTACACCCTTATCTTTATTCTTTACCAATTAAATGTGAACACATTGCTACCTTTATCAGTTATCACCATCACCTTTCAACAAGCTTTTATAATTACCATTCATTAGTTCCCTCTTTTTATCTTTTCTTAACACGTAATCATCCATTCATTATTATTTGGTTTTAACCCATGATCAAGGGTTTCAGCTAGTGGTTATTATATAAGTGAGTGTGACTCGTGGTTCGTCCTCATCCTAGAGCTAGTAAATCCTGATAATTACATTATTTTACTACGTAAATCCTTCATCAACTCATTCCGTCCGCTCTTCACATATAATATATATATATATAATAGGATCCGGTTACACACTGTAAAACTTTTAAGTTTTACACGTTTTTGGATAGTTGGATGAGTGAAACGGATGACTGAGATTAACAATAGAATATGTAAAGATTATCATTTGGGAAAAAAAGGTAAGGAGTTAATCTCAGTCATCTATTTCTCACATCCAACGATCAGGAAAATGTGTAAAACTTATAGAATTTAACAATGTGTAAGTGAATCATAACCCCTTATATATATATATATATAATATGTGTGGGATAGGATCCGTTTACACAGTGTAAAACTCTTTAAGTTTTACACGTTTTTTGGACCATTGGATGAGCGAAACGAATGGATGAGATTAACAGTAAATATGTGAAGATCATCACTTGAAAAAAAGAGAGTAAGGAACTAATCTGAGCCATCCATTCCCCCATTTAACGATCTAGAAAACGTATAAAATTTAAAGAGTTTTATAATGTGTAAGTTGATCTAACCCTTAGAAAGTCATCAATGATTAAGTTTAAAAGTAATTGTTTGTAATTACAAATAAGTAAAAATTTTGTATAATAATTTTCATTAGTCTGAGATGGAAACAGAAATCAAAATTTAAGAGAGAAAATATAATTAATAATAAAAATAGGTTTAATTATAAAATAAGTGTTCAAAATATGTCTTTTTTTTGTAATAGGTGCTTAAAGTTTTATTTTTTTGCTAAAATAGGTGCCTAAAGTATTTTTTGGCTGAAATAAGTGCCTAAAGTTTAATTTTTGGCTTGTTTTAAAGTTAACTGAGGCACCTACTTCGACACCTATTTCAGCCAAAGAATACTTTAGGCGCCTATTTCCGCAAAAAAATGAAACTTTAGACACTTATTTCAGCAAAAAAATACTTTAAGCACCTACTGCAAAAAAGAGATACAATTTTGACACTTATTTTATAGTTAAACCTAAAAATTAAGGGGACAAATTTTACATAAATTAAAATCGGAGGTCTAATTATTTTTAATATAAAAATATTTGGGGGCAACTGCCCCTTCAACCATACATAATTCTTGACTAGTGAATTTTACTTGATTTAGTGCAGTCGAAACACTTTTTTTATAAAGGATCGAAACACTTAATTACACTCTTCAATTAGAATCGAAAGAATTACACGCATTAATGTGTTTAGATACTATAAAATATTTATATAGCGTAAAACTAATGAATTGATTTTGATATAACAAATGATTTAAGGACTAAATTGAAAAAGAGAAGTCCTCAAAACCTCTCTATGTGTTCAAAGAAAATTGTCAAAATCAAAACTTAAGCTTACTCAAATTTCTCTAAGTATTTACCAAGTCAAAACAGTGATTTTCGAGTCACCGTTTCGGAACGGCCTTTAGGCATTTCGGAACGTTTTGAAACTGTTAACTTCTGTTTCAGAACTAGCTTTCTCGTTTTGATACGGGTGTATCGAAACAGGTCTTTGTGTTTCGAAACGGATGAAGAACAACGGAACGGTTTGAACCGTTTCGATACGGCAGTATCAAAACGAATTTCAAACTTGGTTTCAAAATACGACCGTTGAAATTTTTAACTAATTTTTAAGATATAGTTAAAGCGTATCGAAACGCTTCTAAGCCGTTTCGATACAGGTTTTGATAGTGGCAAATTGTTTCGAAAAGGGCTTCAGAACATTTCGGAACAAGCTCTTAGCGTATCGAAACGATCGTGTCTGTTTCGGTACGGCCTATTTATTACACCCCAACGGCTATTTCTATTTTGGTTTGTTTCGAAACAGGGTCGGGCGTTTCAGAACGTGTAGTTGCAGACTGCATTTATGGAGGGAAGATAACATCCCAACGGCTATAATAATGAAGGCAACAACCCCAACGGCTATAATTCAATGAGAAGGTATAAAAGGGACTTCTAAAAGCACTAACAACAACTATTTGATCCTAAAAGAAATATACAAACATCAAATTCAAGCTATTGTGCTGAAATCCCATATTTTCTTGTAAGCCACAATTGTAGAACCTTGTATTTTCAATCTTATTTGTTCAATTGGGTTGAGTGCTTGTAAAAAAAAGGTACATTTGTATTGAGAGATACTAGCAATTAGCCTTAAACTTCTTTGTAATCTTTGAGTGGGGATTTGGTCAATTTTTGGATAGAAAAATTGATCATCTTGTAAAGGTTTCCTCCTAAGCCTAGAAAAGGAGAAGATCAACTAGTGGAGTTGTTGGAAAATCCTTAGTGAAGCTAAGGTAGTGGATGTAGAGTTTAATTGGAACTTGAACCACTTTAAATCTCTTGTCTAGCAAATTTTTATTTTCCACTCCACAACCAAAATTTCTAAAAATCCAATTCACCCCATCTTGGCTTAAACCGATTCTACGATCCACTCAACAATTGGTATTAGAGCCTACATCTTTGAAGGATTAACAACCACAAGAGGAGTTCCTAGGAGAGTGTGATATATCCTAAAGACAAGCCATGGCATCTACTTCAACCTCCAACCTCTATGAGTCACAATCAACAACTAAATCACCCTTCTTCAATGGGGACAATTACCCATATTGGAAGAATCAGATATGTCTCTTCATCAAGTCAACGGATTACATGGTTTGGGATGTAGTGGAAGAAGGCCCCTACATTTCGGTTAAAAGAATCGATGAAGAAAGACTAGTTCCGAAAGTAAAGTCGGAGATGACCGAGGAAGATAGACGAAAGATGCAAGTCAATAACAAAGCTCTATATATCATCTTTTGTGCACTTGATCCGGATATTTATTCAAAGGTTTCATCTATCGAAAGCGCGAATGAAGTGTGGGACACTTTGGAGACGACTTATGAAAGCACTAGCGATGTGAAAGAGACGAAGATTGGGTTGCTAAACTTGAGCTATGAGAATTTTAAGATGGACCCCGATGAGAGCGTCTCAAATATGTTTGATCTTTTTTCGATCATCGTCAATGGTCTTAAAGGATTCGGTGAAGTAATTCTCGAAGATAAGCTAGTGAGAAAGCTTCTATACTCTCTCTCGGAGTCTTGGGATGGTAAGAGGACGACCATCATCGAAGCAAAGAATTTGAAAACCTTAAAGCTTGATGAGCTTGTTGGGTCTCTTCTTACACACGAGATCTGAAGCAAGGAAGAGAAGAAGAAGGAAGAGAGAATGATAGAGAAGCATGAGGTAGAAAAGAAGAAGAAGCTAGGAGTTGCTCTCAAAGCATCTCTACAAGAGGAGAGCTCTTCTAGGGAGGAGGAAGATTTTGAGGAACTGGCTATGATAGCCAAACGATTCTCACGGTTCATGAAGTCCAACCGAGGGAGAAAATTTCAAAGAAAGATGGACTTCAAGAACAAAGGCAAAGAAGAAGAAAGGGATATGATCATTTGCTTTGAGTGCAAGAATTCATGTCACATACTTTCCAATTGTCCTCAACTCAAGAAGAAAAGCTTTGAGAAGAAGAAGAAGCTCAAAGCCAAGCTTGCCACTTGGAGTGATGAGAAGTCATCCGAGGATGAGGAACATAAAGTGGCTAATCTTTGCCTCATGGCTCTTGAGGAGGATTCTTCTATGGTAACCTCTAACTCATCTACTTTTGATTTTACATTTGATGAACTTCAAGATTCTTATGATGAGTTGCAAGAGGTATATGATGAGTTGGTTGAAAAATACAAGGAGTTGGTTTTAAAAAAATAAGAAAATAATTTCGATTTTAAGGATCCAAAATGACTCCCTTTCTAAAACCAACTCGGAATTAGAAAAGAAGGTCATGGTCTTACAAAATTCCTCAAATGAGTTTGAAAAGAAATCAAATGATTTAAACGACCTTCTTGAAAAATATCATGTTTACCACCAATAGGAGGTGAGTAAACTCAAAGCTCCTCTAACAAATGTTGGGAAAACAGTTTTGAAAAAGCATATTCTTCAAAATCCCAACATGTGAAGAGAAATTTTTTTGACCACAAACAAAGAGGCTCCCATAAGTATCACAAGAACAAGAAAGTTAGAAGTGTATGGGTTCCTAAGGAACTTGTAGTTTCTAACAATATTGTAGCCATTTCATCTTGGATTCCTAAGGGAACCAAGTATTTGGGAACTAACACTCATGGACCCAAAATGGTTTGGGTACCAAAAATCAATGCTTAACTCTTTGTTTGTAGGGGGCATTGCTACAAAAAACAAAAAAGTGGAGGAGTAGTGACTTTTGGTGGCAACTTCAAAGGCTACATTGAAGGTATTGGCTCCATAGGTAATCACTCTACCATACTCATTGAAAATGTGTTGTATGTCAATGGTCTAAAGCATAATTTATTGAGCATTAGTTAATTGTGCGATAAAGGGTTTAATGTCTTATTTGATAAAAATAGATTTAAAATTGTTGACATTAAATCTAATAAAACAATGTTCATTGGTCATCGCATAGGAAACATATATATGGTGCATCTAGATGACAATCATTCATCTCATGCATGTGTTTGTTGCTCAAGATGAAAATGATGCATGGTTATGGCATAGAAAATTAGGACATGCTAGCATTAGTGTTTTAGAAAAATTAGTTTCCCTAGATCTAGTTAGAGGTTTACCCAAGATTAAGTTCTCAAATGATAAAATATGTGATGCATGCTCTAAGGGTAAACAACATAGATCATCCTTTAAATCCATTAATGATGTTTCTACAAGTAGGTGCTTGCAATTAATTCATATGGATCTATTTGGGCCAATTAGGACAACTAACTTGGGTGGAAAATCATATGCTTTTGTGCTTGTTGATGATTACTCTAAATATACTTGGGTTCTCTTTTTAAGCACAAAGGATGAGGTTTTAGAAAACTTCATCACGTTTTCAAAAATAACCCAAAATGATCTTGAACTTAAAATTTCACATATATTAGAAGTGATCATGGAACGAAATTTCAAAATATGGGTTTTAATGAATTTTTTAATGAAAATTGGATTAGCCATAATTTTTCGGCTCCTCGAACTCCCTAACAAAACGGGGTAGTTGAGAGGAAAAATAGAACTTTAGAAGAAATGGCTAGGACTATGCTTTGTGAAAACAATTTACCTAAGTATTTTTTGGCAGAAGCCACTAACATCGCTTGCTATATTATTAATCGAGTAATGATTAGACCTATTTTAAAGAAAACTCTTTATGAGATTTTAAAATCTAAAAAACCTAACATTAGCTATTTTCATCCTTTTGGTTGCAAGTGTTTTGTTTTAAATAATGAAAAAGACAATTTAGGTAAATTTGATGCAAAAAGTGATGAAGCTATTTTTCTAGGTTACTCTTTAAACTCTAAAGTCTATCGTGTGTTTAACAAAAGAACTTTAGTTGTAGAGGAATCTATTCATGTGGTTTTTGATGATAACCTCCTTCCGAGGAAGGAATCTTGTGATGATGATGATGTAAGAATCCTTGATGCCTTTGATGGAGGACAAACTTCAAAGGATGGTGAGATTCCAACTAAAGAAGAAGATGCACAAGATCCACCTCTTGAAGCAGTTGGGATTTTAAGGGTGCTCGATTCCTTCAACCGTTCTTGCTCGCCAAGTGGTGGAGAGGTGGAATTTGGGTGGATGTGGTGTGGAAGCTTAAAAGATAAAGTGAAACAATGAATTATAGTGGTTCAACCTTCTAACCAAGGTCTACATCCACTACCTTAGCTTTCTACTAAGGATTTTCAATCAATCCACTATTGATTCGTCCCCTTTTCTAGGCTTAGGAGGAAACCCTTATACACCGATCAAGCTTTCTACCCAAAGCCTTGATCAAACCCTCTTTACAAAAGAAAAGCTAAGCAAACACAAATCCCTCTAATAGGTGTTTGTTTGCACAATTTAGCTCTCACTCAAAACCTAAAACACTTGAGCAAATTTGACAATTTTGGCTCACTAGTGTTTGTCTATACAAAGAAATGACAATTTAAGTACAAAGACAATTCTTGATCATTTGTTGATTGACAATTGAAGCATTAACCATTACTTGATGCTTGGAGGTCCCTTTTATACTCCTAATTGAGTTTGTAGCCGTTACTAGCCGTTAGGGTTGAATTGGAGCCGTTGAGGACTTTATTTCCTACCATTAATGTTGTTTTGTAGCCTTTCGTATCGATACACTTTGACCCGTATCGGTACGGTCTTCATCAGAAACTAGCCGTTGGGCTCTTGCCAGCCTAGGCGTATCGATACGCTTGAGGACGTATCGGTACGGTATGACGTTTAAAAGACCGTTGGGAAATATGACCGTTGGGGTTGTTAAAATGGGATCAGTATGCTAACTAGGCGTATCGATACGATCCCTCACCGTATCGAAACAGCCAAGCCTATTTCGATACGGGTTTTGGTAGTGACCAAACTGGGCAAAAAAGGTATCGATACGGGTTGAACCGTATCGGTACCAGCACTTTGAAAACACAAGCTTGGTTGTTTTAAAGCAGGAAGAACATTGCCAAAAACCTTTTAAAATACCTCAAACTCATATTCAAGTTGTTTGGACTTAAAACCAAGTTTTAAATTCTTTTCAAATTAGTCCAAAACATTTTTCAATTATTATATCAAAACACTAGTTCTACAATCTCCCCCTTTTTGATATAATAAAACCAACTTGAAAAATTGTTTGGGATTCGCCCCCTTTAAGTTTAAAATTGTGAATAAGAGATCAGAATTTTGAAATCAATTTGAGCTCCCTCTTATTCATTTGAAAATTCAATTTTTCAAATCATTTCTCCCCCTTTTTGTTATATCAAAAAGAATTCAAAATACTTTTAAGTTCAAAATAACGATAGAGGTAAAAAAATATTGATAAAAATAAGAATTTGGTTTTAAAATGTCTCCCCCTTACTCAAAGCATCATAAGAGTGTTAGTCCAACATATATGATCATCTAGTTGAATTAAATGAAAAATAAAACAAATAAAAGCAAAAGCAACTAGATTTTACCACACTTGAACTCAAGGGAGGATGTGAAGTCTTCCTTCTTCAAGTGTTCTCCCTTGTGTGCATAGAGCTCCCCCTCAATTTTTGACTTGTTGACCACTCTCCATCACACCTAGCAAAAGACAATCAAGTAATTTTTGTATCCAAATTGCTTTAGATCCATAGACGTTAGTAGCACAAAATCTTGTCCCCTTAGGAATCCATTTTTCAATTTCATCATTTTTAGTTGAAGTGGTTAGTCCTTTTGGGACTCAAACACTTCTAAAACATTTACCGTTTACAAATCTAGGGGCACTAGATTGTCTTATATAAAAATTTGATTTTCTAAAACTGTTTTTCTTTTCAAGCTCTTTGGAAATCAAATCTTTTTCTTCTTGAACTTTTTGAAGCAAATTTTGTAAATAAAAACACTTTTGTTCAAACTCTTCAAGTTTTTCTTCAAGTTCAAATTTGGTTTTAGAAATCAAATCATTTTGAATTTTCAACATTGAAATCAATTTATTGTTTTTCAAAATGTGATTTTTAAACTCTAAAACCAAATCGTCATAGACATCTTGTAATTCATCAAAAGAGTAGGAACATGAAGTAGATGAATTAGAAGTTACCCTTGAATCTTCTTCGATGGTCATAAGGCAAAGGTTAGCTTGTTCATCGTCGGTTGAGTCATCATCACTCCAAGTAGCCACATATGCCTTCTTCTTATGGCTTGAAGTGCTTGCCCTCTTCGTTTTCATGGATTCTCGTTCAAGCTCTCTCAAGGCTTTCTTCATGAATGGGGCACACTTCTTGAAGAGATGAACTATCTCTTCTTCTTCATCCTCCTCTTCACTTGAATCGACATGATTGGCAAGTGGAGGATTTGAGAGCAATGGTATTAGTGTTGATGCCAAGCCCTTTGAGCTTCTTCTCTCCCATAGCTCTAATTTCTTCCCTCTTCTTCTCCTCTTCTTTGTTTTTCTTCATGATTTGGTGAGTGAGAAGAGACCCTATGAGCTCATCAAGCTTCAAAGTTTTCAAGTTTTTAGCTTCGATGATGGAGGTCCTCTTTGAGTCTCATGACTCGGGAAGGGAGTAGATGAGCTTTTGGACAAGTTTCTCCTCCGAAATGGCTTCTCCATAGCCCTTGAGACCATTTGTGATTGTGGAGAACCTATCAAACATCTTCTTGATGTCTTCTTCCGGATCCATCTTAAAGTTCTCATACTCTAAGGTGAGGAGCCCAATTTTGGTCTCCTTAACTTCGTTGGTTCCCTCGTATGTGACTTCAAGCTTGTCCCGTACCTCCTTGGCACTCTCACAAGAAGACATCTTCTCATAGATGGTTGGGCCAAAAGCACAAAATAGGATGTGCAAGGCTTTGCAATTGAGCTCCATCTTCTTGCGATCTTCGACACTCCATTCCGCTTTACTTCGTTGATGCACGAACGAACCATCTTCAACTATGTCCCATAGCTTGTAGTCTCTTGACTTAATGAAGAACTCCATCTTTGTCTTCCAATGGGCATAGTGAGTTTCGTCGAAGATGGGCGGTTTGTCGATGGATTGCGCCATTGAGCCGGTTGTGTGAAATGATGATCGAGCTTCTCGGATCTTCTCAATAAGATGTTAATCTCCTTCGATTGAGCCAAGCTCTGATACCAATTTTTGGGATTTTAGGGGTGCTCGATTCCTTCAACCGTTCTTGCTCGCCAAGTGGTGGAGAGGTGGAATTTGGGTGGATGTGGTGTGGAAGCTTAAAAGATAAAGTGACACAATGAATTATAGTGGTTCAACCTTCTAACCAACGTCTATATCCACTACCTTAACTCCCCACTAAGGATTTCCAATCAATCCACTATTGATTCGTCCCCTTTTCTAGGCTTAGGAGGAAACCCTTATACACCGATCAAACTTTCTACCCAAAGCCTTGATCAAACATTCTTTACAAGAGAAAAGCTAAGCAAACACAAATCCCTCTAATAGGTGTTTGTTTGCACAATTTAGCTCTCACTCAAAACCTAAAACACTTGAGCAAATTTGACAATTTTGGCTCACTAGTGTTTGTGTATACAAAGAAATGACAATTTAAGTACAAAGACAATTCTTGATCATTTGTTGATTGACAATTGAAGCATTAACCATTACTTGATGCTTATAGGTCCATTTTATACTTCTAATTGAGTTTTAGTCGTTACTAGTCGTTGGGGTTGAATTGGAGTCGTTGAGGACTTTATTTCCCACCATTAATGTTGTTCTACAGCCTTCCGTATCGATACGCTTGGACACGTATCGGTACGACCTTCATCAGAAACTAGTCGTTGGGCTCTTGTCAGCCTAGGCATATCGATACGCTTGAGGACGTATCGGTACGATATGACGTTTAAAAGACTGTTGAGAAATATGACCGTTGGGGTTGTTAAAATGGGATCGGTACGTTGACTAGGCGTATCGATACGATCCCTCAGCGTATCGAAACGGCCAAGCCTGTTTCGATACGGATTTTGGCAGTGACCAAACTGGGCAAAAAAGGTATCGATACGGGTTGAACCGTATCGATACGGGCACTTTGAAAACACAATTTTGGTTGTTTTAAAGCAGAAAGAACATTTCCAAAAACCTTTTAAAATACCTCAAACTCATATTCAAGTTGTTTGGACTTAAAACCAAGTTTTAAATTCTTTTCAAATTAGTCCAAAACATTTTTCAATTATTATATCAAAACACTAGTTCTACATAAGCCTTGAAGGACTTGGCTCTTGAGGAAAAAGAAGTGAGCTACCCAAGGGAGTACAACTATGTCAAAGGTGGTGAAATCTTGGGTGATCCATCTAAGGGGGTAAATATTTGCTCTTCTCTAAAAATGTTTAATCATGTTGCATTTATCTCATGCATTGAGCCTAAGAATATTAAAGAAGCATTAAAAGATGATTTTTGGATTATGGTCATGCAAGAAGAGTTAAATCAATTTGAGAGAAGTAAAGTGTGGATATTAGTTGAAAGGCCTAGAAATCAATCTACTATAGAAACTAAATGGGTATTTAGGAATAAACTAGATAAGAGTGGTAACATAGTGAGAAACAAAGCTAGACTAGTTGCTCAAGGTTACACTCAAGAAGATGGAATAGATTTTGATGAAACCTATGCACCCGTAGCTAGAATGGAAGCTATTAGGATGTTGTTTGCATATGCATGTTATCATGATTTCAAGCATTTTCAAATTGATATCAAAAGTGCATTTTTAAATGGTTTTATAAATGAAGAAGTGTATGTGGAACAACCACCGGGTTTTGAGGATCCAATTTTTCCAAACCATGTTTTTAAACTGTCAAAGCTTTATATGGTCTAAAATAAGCTCCTAGAGCTTGGTATGAAAGGCTTTCAAGTTTTCTAGCTAGAAAAGGTTTTGAGAAATGAAAGGTGGACACAACACTTTTTATTAAAAACAATGGCAAAGATATATTAGTAGTTCAAATTTATGTTGATGATATTATATTTGGTTCTACTAATGAATTGCTTTGTCAAGATTTTTCTAAGTTGATGCAAGGTGAATTTGAAATGAGCATGATGGGGGAGCTCGCATTCTTTTTGGGACTCCAAATCAAACAAATGAATGATGGCATCTTCATCAATCAAGCTAAGTACATCAAGGATATGCTCAAGAAGTTTGACTTGGAGAATGCAAAGCCTCAAGCCACACTAATGAGCTCATCTACAAAGCTTGACAAAGATGAAGGAGGTAAATGTGTTGACTCTAAGCTTTATCGCTCTATGATTGGATAATTACTTTACCTTACCGCAAGTAGACTGAATATATTGTTTAGTGTTTTCTTGTGTGCTAGGTTTCAAGCTAGTCCTAGTGAGTCTAACCTTATATCCGTTAAAATGATCTTTAAGTACCTTAGAGATAATCATTGTTTAGGTCTTTGGTACCCTAGAGACTCAACTTTTAACCTTTATGCTTATTCGGATGCGGATTATGGGGGTTGCAAAATAGATAGGAAAAGTACTTCCAGCACTGCCAATTCTTAGGTAGTATGTTCATATCTTGGTTCTCTAAGAAACAAAATAGTGTAGCTATATCTACCATTGAAGTCGAGTACATATTCTTAGGGAGTTGTTGTGCTCAAGTCCTTTGGATGAAGCAACAACTCTTAGATTATGGAGTTAAAGTTGAAACCATACTATAGAACTAATGTTTTGATATAATAATTGAAAAATGTTTTGGACTGATTTCAAAAGTATTTAAAACAATTTCCAAAAGTCCAAATAACTTGAAACTATGTTTAGGGATGTTTTAAAAGGTTTTCATATGTTTTCAAAGGCCAAACTACACAAAATTGTCCAGGTGTTCCGAAACACCTTAGGGCGTTTTGAAACAGGGGATTCCAGTGGCAAAATCGTTTCGATACTCGTATCGAAACGGGCCTTCATTGGACAGGATTTTTGCCCAGCGTTTCGAAACGGGCTAGGCCGTTTCGATACGCCCACGTGGCAATGACCCCAACGGTCATAAACCCCAACGACTATTTTCCCAATTAACTTTTAAATGCAGGCGTTTCGATATGGGCTTATAGCGTTTCGATACGCGTTTCGAAACGACAAGGGAGTGTTCTGAAACGGGTACCCTGACATACTGCAATGGCTCTTTCTACATTGAGAGCGTTTCGAAACGGCTTAGAGCGTTTCGAAACGGGGAGCTGCAGAACTGCATTTATGGTGGGAATTAAAGTCCTCAACGGCTCCAATTTGATCCCAACGGCTAGTAACGGCTACAAACTCATTTGGGAGTATAAAAGGGACCTCCAAGCATCAAGAGAAGGCTAATGCTCATATTGTCAAACATCAAATGATCAAAAAGTGTCTTAGTGCTTAAATTGTCAATTCTTGTATAGACAAACACTAGTGAGCCAAAATTGTCAAATTTGCTCAAGTGTTTTAGGTTTTGGGTGAGTGCTTAATTGTGCAAACAAACACCTATTAGAGGATTTTAAGTTTGCTTCATTTATCTCTTTGTAAAGAGGGTTTTGATCAAGGCTTTGGGTAGAAGCTTGATCGGTTGTAAGGGTTTCCTCCTAATCCTAGAAAAGGGGACGAATCAATTAGTGGATTGATTGTGAAATCCTCAGTGAGGAGCTAAGGTAGTGCATGTAGGTGCTTGTTAGAAGGCCGAACCACTATAAATCATTGTGTCAATATTCTTTTTAGCTTCCACAACCCTTTCACCCAAAAATCCATCTCTCCACCACTTGGTGAGCTAGTTTGGTTGATCGAATCAAGCCCCTAAAATCTCAACAATTGGTATCAGAGCTTGGCTCAATCGAAGGGGATTCACATCCTATTGAGAAGATCCGGCAAGCTCGATCACTTTTTCATCAACCGGCTCGATGGCACAATCAATCGACAAACTGCCCTTCTTCGACGGAACTCATTATGCCCATTGGAAGACAAAGATGAAGTTCTTCATCAAATCAAGAGATTACAAGCTATAGGATGTAATTGAAGATGGTCCGTTCGTGCCCCAAAGAAGTAAAGCGGAGTGGAGTGCCGACGATCGCAAGAAGATGGAGCTTAATTGCAAAGCCTTGCACATCTTGTTTTGTGCATTTGGCCTAACCATCTATGAGAAGATGTCTTCTTGTGAGAGTGCCAAGGAGGTATGGGACAAGCTTGAAGTCACATATGAGGGGACAAATGAAGTCAAGGAGACCAAAATTGGGCTCCTAACCTTGGAGTATGAGAACTTCAAAATGGATCCGGAAGAGAACATCGAGAAGATGTTTGATAGGTTCTCCACTATCACCAATGGCCTTAAAGGTTATGGAGAAGCCATCCCGGAAGAAAAGCTTGTTCGAAAGCTCATCTACTCACTTTCCGAGTCATGGGACTCAAAGAGGACCGCCATCATCGAAGCCAAAAATTTGAAGACTTTGAAGCTTGATGAACTCATGGGGTCTCTCCTTACTCATCAAATCATGAAGAAGAACAAAGAGGATGAGAAGAAGAGGGAAGAAATTAGAGCTATGGGAGAGAAGAAAATTAAAGGGCTTGGCATCAATGCAAGTGCCATGGCTCTCAAATCCTCCATTTGCCATCATGTCTACTCAAGTGAAGAGGAGGATGAAGATGAAGATGAAGAGATAGTTCATCTCTTCAAGAAGTGTGCCCCGTTCATGAAGAAAGCCTTGAGAGAGCTTGAACGAGAACCTAAAAGAAAGGAGAGGGCAAGCACTTCAAGCCATAAGAAGAAGGCACATGTGGCTACTTGGAGTGATGAGGACTCCACCGACGATGAACAAGCCAACCTTTGCCTTATGGCCATCGAAGAAGATTCAAGGGTAACTTCTAATTCATCTACTTCATGTTCTTACACTTTTGATGAATTACAAGATGCCTATGATGATTTGGTTTTAGATTTTAAAAGCCACATTTTGAAAAACAATAAATTGATTTCAAAGTTAAAAATTCAAAATGATTTGCTTTCTAAAACCAAACTTGAACTTGAAGCAAAACTTGAAGAATTTGAATTAAAATGTTTTGATTTACAAAAATTGCTTCAAAGAGTTCAAGAAGAAAAAGATTTGATTTCCAAAGAGCTTGAAAAGAAAAACAATCTTGGAAAATCAAATTTTTATGTTAGACAATCTAGTGCCCCTAGATTTATTAAAGGAAAATGTTTTAGAAGTACTTGGGTCCCAAAAGGACTTAATACTTCAATTAAAAAGGATGACATTGAAAAATGGATTCCTAAGGGGACTAAAATTTGTGCAACTAACGTTTATGGATCCAAAGCAATTTGGATACCAAAAATTACTTGATTGTCTATTGTAGGTGTGATGGAGATGTTCAACAAGTCAAACTTTGAGGGGGAGCTCCATACACACAAGGAAGAACACTTGAAGAAGGAAGGCTTCACATCCTCCCTTAGGTTCAAGTGTTAGTAAAAATCTAGGTGTATTAGCATTTATTTGTTTTATTTTTAGTTTATTCAACTAGATGATCATAAATGTTGGACTAACATTTTTAATGATGCTTTGAGCAAGGGGGAGCCAATTTCAAACTAAATTCTTATTTTTGTCAAAGTTTTTACCTCTATTGTTATTTTGAACTTAATGTTTTAAATTCTTTTTGATATAACAAAAAGGGGGAGAAATGGTTTGAAAAATTGAATTTTCAAATGAATAAGGGGGAGCTCTATTTGAATTAAAATTTTTAATCTCTTATTCACATTTTTAAAGTTAAAGGGGGAGAATCTCAAACAATTTTTCAAGAGTTTTATTATATCAAAAATGGGGAGATTGTAGAACTAATGTTTTGATATAATAATTGAAAAATGTTTTGGACTGATTTAAAAAGTATTTAAAACAATTTCCAAAAGTCCAAATAACTTGAAACTATGTTTAGGGATGTTTTAAAAGGTTTTCATATGTTTTCAAAGGCCAAACTACACAAAATTGTCCAGGTGTTCCGAAACACCTTAGGGCGTTTCGAAACAGGGGATTCTAGTGGCAAAATCGTTTCGATACTCGTATCGAAACGGGCCTTCATTGGATAGGATTTTTGCCCAGCGTTTTGAAACGGGCTAGGCCGTTTCGATACGCCCACGTGGCAATGACCCCAACGGTCATAAACCCCAACAGCTATTTTCCCAACTAACTTTTAAATGCAGGCGTTTCGATACGGGCTTATAGCGTTTCGATACGCGTTTCGAAACGGCAAGGGGGTGTTCCGAAACAGGTACCCTGACAGACTGCAACGGCTCTTTCTACATTGAGAGCGTTTCGAAACGGCTTAGAGCGTTTCGAAACGGCGAGCTGCAGAACTGCATTTATGGTGGGAATTAAAGTCCTCAACGGCTCCAATTTGATCCCAACGGCTAGTAACGGCTACAAACTCATTTGGGAGTATAAAAGGAATCTTCAAGCATCAAGAGAAGGCTAATGCTCATATTGTCAAACATTAAATGATCAAAAAGTGTCTTAGTGCTTAAATTGTCAATTCTTGTATAGACAAACACTAGTGAGCCAAAATTGTCAAATTTGCTCAAGTGTTTTAGGTTTTGGGTGAGTGCTTAATTGTGCAAACAAACACCTATTAGAGGGTTTTAAGTTTGCTATATTTATCTCTTTGTAAAGAGGGTTTTGATCAAGGCTTTGGGTAGAAGCTTGATCGGTTGTAAGGGTTTCCTCCTAATCCTAGAAAAGGGGACGAATCAATTAGTGGATTGATTGTGATATCCTTAGTGGGGAGCTAAGGTAGTGGATGTAGGTGCTTGTTAGAAGGCCGAACCACTATAAATCATTGTGTCAATATTCTTTTTAGCTTCCACAACCCTTACACCCAAAAATCCATCTCTCCACCACTTGGTGAGCTAGTTTGGTTGATCGAATCGAGCCCCTAAAATCTCAACACATACCCCTTAAGTGTGACAACACTAGTGCTATATGCCTAACCAAAAATTCTATCCAACACTCTAGAACCAAATACATAGAAATAAGGCATCATTTCATTAGAGATCATGTCCTTAAGGAAGATGTTGTTTTAGAGTTCGTAGACATCTTAAATCAATTAGCGGACATCTTTACAAAACCTCTAGATAAGGAGCGCTTTTGGTCTCTTAGGAGAGAGTTAGGTCTAACTAGCCTATCTTGACCTTTTAGGACCTTTTGTGCTTAAATTGGTTGATTTCTTGCAAAATGTCATGCTTATGTGTTTTTAATCCTAATTTTATTCATGCTTATAGTTAGGGGGAGTATGTTTATATTTTACATGTTTCTCTTGCTCATACATAGCATTTATGCATCTAGGACTTATTAGAATTCACTTTTTCTACAATTTAGAGCCTCATCTGCACCTCCAGGCCTAGGCGTATCGGAACAGGTCAATCTGTTTCGATACGAGTGCCTTAAAAGAATGCTTTGTGACCAGGGTGTTTCGAAACGCCTAAAAGGGTTTTGAAATATTTTGCCTCTGCCAAGACATGTATCGAAACAGCCCAAAAGCGTTTCGATACGAGTTATCACGTGGGATTCGATACGGTCAAAGCTGTATCGGAACGATTAACAAAATTCGAAATCTCAGTCAACGTTTCGGTACACTTGTTTTGAAATGGTCGTGCCCGTTTCGAAACGCGTATCTGGACAACTTTTTAAGGGCTTTAATATCTAAAGTTTACTTTTAATTAAAATTCCCAAAAACCCCAAAAAACCCTAAATCCGACTTTTCTCTATAAAAACCCTCTAAACCTCATTGTTTTTCATCAAATCTCGAGGGCTTTTACTCACAAACTAAAGTCTAAGCAAGCTTCAACAAGTTGGTGCAATTTTTTCCATTCATTCATCCAAAAATCCCTTTTTGAGGTATTTTTTATCCTTTTCTTTTTCCTTTGATTTTATTCGTATCTTAGGTTAGAAAATATTAATTTTGTATAAATTATATGTTTTGCAACTTGGGTTCTTCAAAACTTGTAAAAAAAATTAAAATCTTCAATTTTTTATTCGAATATATTTGTTTTCACTAGTATTTTTTACTTATTTTCAAAAGCTGTTTCTTCTTCATTTTTTGTTGTTGTATGTATATACGTTTTAAAAGTGTTTCTCTTTAAAACCTTAATGGGATTTTTCATTGGATTGAATTAAGGATTTAAATGCATACATTTAAATTCTTTTTGTTTGCTTTGTGTTTTTAGGAATTTCATGGAAAACGTTAACAAGAAACGCAAGACTCAAACGTGTGAATGTTCAACCCAAGCAACCATTCGTCCTAACCTTACCCTTCTTTTTCAAAAGAGTCTTAGGAATCAAGAAACTAAAGACTGTTTCAAAATCATCAAAGATTTAGCCGTTCTCTCGAGAGCGAGTTGTGGATATCACGTTCCTTGACTCTGAGTGCTTTGAATTCCGCTATCTAGCTCTCTTGCGAGAATGGAGCTTCTTGGCCTTTTTGAGAATTCCGGACATTTTCTACAAGCATATGGTCCTGCTATTCTACTCCAATGTCGTTCTTATTGATAATGAAGATCATACCGAGGTGATTGGCATTGAGTCGTACCTTTTGGGCAGGAAGTTCACTATTGATATACCCATTTTAGAGAAAGCTCTTGAGCTCAAAGATGAAGGCATTAAGGATGAGAACCACTTTGGTGCTCACACCGGATCCGTTCTCACATTGGATGCTCATGACCGGTTCCTCCATTTGATGATCTCTTGGTTCATCCGCCCTTCAGGAGGTAAGTTTGCTCACGTTCGTCAAGTTGATTATTATTGGTTGGAGTGTTTTCGCAAAGCACAACGCCCGAACTTGGTCAAAATCATGTTCGCCGAGATGATCCATCAAGTGAAGATCCGCAACACCGATGCACTTACATCCTTCACTTATGGGGTTGTTTTAAGCTATATCTTTGGTACCCTCAATTTTGATTGTTCTTATGATTCTCTGGAACCCCGCAAGCAAAATATTGGTGAATCTTCTCTTATCAAGTCCGAGTTTCGCTATACTCTTGGCCAATGGGTTCGTGTTGATAGGCGAGCTCCGATACCTCAAGTTGAGCCTCCACCTCAAGCTCCGACTCCTAACAATGAGGCACTTATGGCTTTCTTTACCGAGCGGTTCAACTCGATTGATACAAACATGGCTTCGGGTTTTGGTGCTCTCAACACTCGCATGGAATCTTTGGAGGAACGCGTCTCCTCTCTTGAGAATAAACAATCATCTATGGATTTATCTTTCTCCACATTCTATGGTGATTGGAGGAACTATCGTCGTGCTCAAGATAAAGACAATGATGATTCTCTTGATGATGGTGGTGACGATGATGGCGAGGCTTATGATTTATATTGCATATCATATTAGTCTATCATATTAGGATTAAGTTTGCACCTATCTATCTTTTTACGTTTTAAAGACCTATGCTTTGATTATTTTCTTTGGGATTGAGCTTAAACTCTAATGCTTTAAGTATTTGTGTTTGATGATTTGTTTCTTGAACTTAATGATATCGATATTATGTTGTTTGGTTTCTTCCTTATAACCTTGTTTCGTCTCATGATTAGCCTTGATTATTATTCTTTTTTATCTAACAAAAAGGGAGAGAAGTAATATAAGAGCCAAAAAAAATTTGGTTTTGAGTTTCAAACACTTGAATTTTAAATCTCTTCAAAATTTTAAAACCCATCTTACATTGAGGGGGAGTTAGAACGTCTTCAAGATTTCAAAATTCTTAAAAATTCAAACTTGGTTTTGTTATATCAAAAAGGGGAGATTGTAAAACTAATGAATTGATTTTGATATAACAAAGGATTTAAAGACTAAATTGAAAAAGAGAAAATGAATTTTTAAGTCCTCAAAACCTCTCTATGTGTTCAAAAAAATTGTCAAAGTCAAAACTTAAGCTTACTCAAATTTCTCTAAGTATTTACCAAGTCAAAATAGTGATTTTCGAGTCATCGTTTTGGAACGGCCTTTAGGCATTTCGGAACATTTTGAAATTGTTAACCTCTGTTTCGGAACGAGCTTTCTCGTTTCGATACGGGTGTATCGAAATAGGTCTTTGTGTTTCAAAACGGATGAAGAACAATGGAACGGTTTAAACCATTTCGATACGGCAGTATCGAAACGAATTTCAAACTTAGTTTCAAAATATGACTGTTGAACTTCTAATTTTTAAGATATAGTTAAAGCGTATCGAAACGCTTCTAAGTCGTTTCGATACAGGTTTTGATAGTGGCAAATTGTTTTGAAACATGCTTCAGAACGTTTTGGAACAGACTCTTAGTGTATTGAAACGATCGTGTTCGTTTCGGTATGGCCTATTTATTACACTCCAACGACTATTTCTATTTTGGTCTGTTTCGAAACAGGGTCGGACGTTTCGGAACGGGTAGTTGCAGACTGTATTTATAGAGGGAAGATAACATCCCAACAGCTATAATAATGAAGGCAACAACCCCAATAGCTAGAATTCAATGAGAAGGTATAAAAGGGACTTCTAAAAGCACCAGCAACAACTATTTGATCCTAAAAGAAATATTCAAACATCAAATTCAAGCTATTGTGCTTAAATCTCATATTTTCTTGTAAACCCCAATTGTAGAATATTGTAATTACAATCTTATTTGTTCAATTGGGTTGAGTGCTCGTATAAAGGGCTACATTTGTATTGAGGGATTGTAACACCCGCGTCTTAGGCCTAGGAGTTAACCGGGTTTTTAGTCGGGATAAATAAAAAGTTAATTAAGACAACTCAACTTCAGATAGTGACCTAATTAAGTTTAATTTAAAAGAGGATGACTCATAATGCAATTTGCCCAAACTATTTGAAAAAGGATGAAAACTTTTTCCATTTTGTCATCTTTTCCCCTTTCTTCCCCAAAACCCATGAAAAACCTCCCTCCTCTCTTTCAAAACCTTTCAACTATCAAAACCCTATTCCATTCATTTTCAACTCCAATCCAAGGGCTTTTTGAAAGGTAAAGTCATTTTCTTAATCTCCTCTTTACCCTCTATTTAACCTTTGTCTTAGAATTCAAAAATGTGGGGGTTTGGAAAATTAGAGTTTATGAGGAAAATTGGATTTTAATGGGGTTTTTCAATTTGTCTTAAGAAATTGTGTTGGGGTTTTTGTTAATCATGCTAAAATACACAACATATATGAATTTGATCAAGTTTGGATGAATTTTCGTAGTGGGTCTTTAGGGCCAATTTTAGGGTTTGAAAAATGGGGTTTTTGAGAGGATTTGTATTGGAATTGAAGGGCTGATGGTCTATCTTAGTTAGGAGGGTGATTTGGGATATTTTGGAAGTCATTTGGGTGCTTGGAATTGGGTATTTCAGCCCTTGGTTGTGGGAGTCCGAAAATTGGGTTTTTTTTTAGATGTTATGTGGTTTAGAAATTGTGGAAATTGAGTTGTGTTTTGCAAAGTGGATTGATGGTTGAATTAGCATTGATTTGAGAAGTGATGTATGTGTTTTGTTTGGCTAGAAGCAAGGGGAAACGTGGAAGAAGCTTCGGGATCGAATCCGGGAATTTGAAGGTTATCGCTTGCTAAGTTTTGGAGCTTGGGAGCTTAGGTGAGTGGTTGTTTGCTTTTAAAGGTTTTAAAGTAGTTGGTTCGAGTATACGGACTAGGTTGGGCTTGGTAGACCCACCTAGAGTTAGGATTAGGGTGGTAGCCTAGTCCTAAACTTAATCTAAGCCTTGGATGAACTCAATTGTATGAATGTATGTGCCTCGTATGCCATGTGATATGAATGTTTATGTATATGGTTTTATACATGTGAGTTGAGGCATAAATTGTATTGCTTAAAGCATGCATGGTGATGGTTTATGATTGTGTCCATGGTGAGTGCGTTCTAAGCACGGAAATGATTGAAATGTGTGATGTGGAATGAGTAAAATATTGGCACTAGTATACTTAAATACAAATGATCGATCATTAGGATGTTAGTGTGTACACACGAGTCAAAAGTCGCGCGTGGCCTTGGTGGCGTTGAGTCACCAAGGAGGAGTACGGGTACGCCCGGAAATGGTATCTAAATATAGTCGGTGATGAGTGGAATCCCATCGACGGGGCGTGAGGATGAGTGGAATCCCCTCCGCGAGACCGGTGATGAGTGGAATCCCACCGAGGTAATGTGGTTGTTGGATATGAGTTTCCAACGTGTCTATCCGCGTATTTGAGTCATAACTAGGTGCCAATGTTGATTGACATGAGTATCAATGTGTGGAGATATATGAGCTGTTTGGATGATTATATGCGGTTGCATGTATGGTAGTATTGAGCTCATAATTATAGCATACATGTGATATATTGCTCATGCATCTATACCTTGTGGACTTTTGGTAAGGGTAAATGGCTTTGGTTGGATCGTACTCGGACCCTGCAATGTTGAGGTTTGTTTTTAGAGCTTACCCTCACTAAGCATTATTGCTTACGCTCTTTTTGTTCAACATTGCAGATCCTTAGTTCGTGGGTTGCTCGGGCAAGTGGAGGGCCTCCAAGTGTGGTTTTGGACTTGAGTTCATCAAGTATGGTTTTTGCTAAGACAAGTAATAGTTTAAGCAATGGGATGTGTTAGTTGTTGTTGGTTGTTAGGAGCATGTGTAGACTCCTTTATATATATTGCTTATGCATGGATGTGTAGCCATGTTGAATGTTAACTTATGTCTTTTGCTTGCTTGATATGTTGGACTATGCTTTACGAGCTTATACTTATGCTTGATTGATGTTTGATCAAATGCATGTATTTGGGATGTGACCTTGGTTTTAGACATGTCTAATTATTGTTGAAGCATGCTAGTATGATTGTTATACCTTAGGATGTCTTGCCTTGAAGTTGCTTGGTAGTTTGTTGGTGTTTCGGGGCATTCTTGTGCCTCAAAATAGCCCAGAAAAACCTGCAGACAGGGGGCGTTTCGGAACGGGTCCCCGTGTTCCGAAACGGCCCCTGTGTAAATGGCCTGCCGTTTCGAAACGGATGAGGGTCGTTCCGGAACGTTTTCGCTACTAGAATTTTGAGAAATTGGCGAGATGAAGCCGTTCCGAAACGGGCCTTTGAAGTTCCGAAACGGTCAAATCTCGTTGACCACGAGATATTGACCGTCAAGGACGTTCCGATACGGGTCTCCCCTGTTTCGGAACGGTCACCTTATGGTTGACCCTGGCCTGTTGACTTAGTCAAGGCGTTTCGGAACACCCTATATGTGTTTCGAAACGGCCTGCTGCAGAGGGTTAAAATGAGCTAGTTAACTGTTGAGTTGGTCGATGTTTGATGTTATGATCGTATCTTCCGCTGCTGTGCCACGCTTAGGTCTTAATCAAGCATGTAGGCAAGATAAAATAAAAAGAAATTTTCCGGGTCGTTAACCGAGGGGAAGCCTTAACGGGTTTTGCCTCGGTTTTCCCCGTGTGGCCCACTCGGACCGGTCACTCGGCCAGACCGGGACGAGGGGGTTACACTTGTTGGTATCAGAGCCTAAGGTTACCGAGACCTTGGGCAGGTAAGTGAGGTAAGTTTAAGTTTTTAAGTTGAATTGCACGGTGTTTGCTTGTTCTACAAGAATGGTTGCTTATGTGACAAGTATGCTGATTGTTTTACTTTTAAGCATGTGTGTGTGGGTCCCATTGCTACTATTACATTGAAAAAAAAATGATTTTTAAGTGAGGAAACATACTTGGACACTTGGAAGCCTTGCCTTGCTAACCCATCTTGTATGTTTGTTTGTTGTGGTTGTAGTTAATATCTGTGAGAGCAATGTCTAGACCGAGAGGTAGGCCGAGGTTGGTTCGTCAAGAACCACGAGTTGTGGCTCCTGTTGAGCCGGTAGTTGGTGCGGGAGCTCACATAGAGGGACCAGGGGCAGCGGGAGTTGGCGCTCCTCCACCACCTCCACCACCACCACCTCCTCCACCGGGAGTTGGGGGCGAGGATGGAGCCGGAGGAAATGGACCTCAAGGTGGCCAAGGTCCAGCTGGAATTGATATGACTCCGCTTGTGCAAGCAATAGCGGGAGCGTTCCAGGCCGCAGTTGCGGGAGCCCAGGCTGCAGCTCAGCCTAGGGGTGATGATGCTAGCTTACCGTTGGAGAGGCTCCGTAGCTTAGGGGCCGAGGAGTTTAGAGGATCTACTCCGGAGAGGTCGGAGTTATGGTTGGAAAAGACAGTTCGTATTTTGGCTCAGATGGGTTGTGCGGGCGCACGTAGATTGGGTTGTGTGATCTCACTGCTTCAGGGTGATGCCTACACCTGGTGGGTCACCATCACTACCGGGATTCCAGAGGCCGAGATAGATTGGGATTTCTTTGAGTCTGCTTTCCGGAAGAGGTACTTAGGACCGAGGTACCTAGATGAGAAGAAGAGAGAGTTCATGGCTCTCACTCAGGGAGATGCTTCAGTGACTGATTATGAGATCCGCTTTGTTCGCTTGAGTCAGTATGCCCCAGAGTTGGTTCCTACTGAAGTGGAACGCTGCAAACGATTCCGATACGGATTGAATGAAGAGGTTAAGAGGTACACTTTGGCTTCTCACTACTCAGACTTTGATGTGTTGGTCGCGAGGGCCAAGGATTTGGAGCATAGTTTGGGTTCAGCCAAACGAGCTGGTGGTTCTGGTTCTGGAAAGAGGCATAACCACTTTGATGGTAGAGATGCTAAGAGGCACAGAGGTGGCGGACATCAGTTTGATCAGAGACGTGGCGGTGGCCACCATGGTAGAGGCCATCAGGGCCATAGAGGAGGAGGGCGCTTGCTCGAGTGTGCACAGTGTGGGAGACAACACACTGGAGAGTGCTGGGGTAACTTTCATGCTTGCTGGAACTGTGGTTCGAGGGACCACTTTAGGAGGGACTGTCCACGTCAGGCAGCTCAGGCACCGAACATAGCTCAGGCTCCTGCGAGAGGTAATGATTTTCAGAGAGGCCGTGGGCGCGGTCGTGGCTACTTCCAGCCGAGGGCTGATGCACCTAGGGTAGATGCTCAGAGGAACCTTGCACATGTTGTGGCTGTGCAGCCAGAGGCGGGAGGACCAGCGAGGGTCTATGCTCAGAGAGAGGCCGGGAACGACACCGATGTGATAGCAGGTAATTTTGAGTTACAGTCTATGTCCTTGCTTTCTTTGGTTGATTCGGGTTCTACGCATTCCTACATTTTGAGTAAGCATGCACAGAAGTTAGATATTCCTGTTGAGATCTTAGATGTAGGTATGCATGTTACTAGTTCTTTTGGTGAGACAGTTGTGGTTAGACGTATGTATAGGAGGTGTCCACTGAAGATTCAGGGTCATGTGTTCTCAGTTGACATGATGGAACTTCCCTTCTACGGTTTTGATATCATATTGGGTATGGACTGGTTGGTTGAGCATCGGGTTAGTGTGGACTTCGAGACAAAGAGAATTTCCTTGAAGCTTTCTGATGACTACGAGGTAGTGGTAGTGGGCGAGAACATTAAGTTCTTGTCTAATGTGGTGTCAGCTTTAGAGGCCCATAGGTTGATGGACTCCGGATGTGGGGCTTATTTAGCTTATGTTATGAACCCGGACATGAGTGAAGCTAGGCCGAAAGATATCAGAACAGTGTGTGACTTCCCAGATGTGTTTCCTGAAGAGTTGCCTGGTTTGCCTCCGGACAGAGATGTTGAGTTTGTGATTGAGACAGTTTCAGGGTCTAGTCCAATTTCGATAGCTCCGTATCGTATGGCTCCGAAAGAGTTGAAAGAATTGAAGAGTCAGTTGCAAGAATTATTAGACCGTGGTTTCATTAGGCCTAGTAGTTCTCCATGGGGTGCTCCAGTGTTGTTTGTGAAAAAGAAGGATGGTAGCATGCGCATGTGTATTGACTATAGACAGCTGAATCAGTTGACTGTGAAGAACAAGTATCCGTTGCCGCGTATAGATGATTTGTTTGATCAGTTGAGGGGTGCTTCAGTGTTCTCGAAGATAGATTTGAGATCCGGGTACTATCAGTTGAAAGTGAAAGAGTGTGATGTTCCGAAGACAGCTTTTAGGACTAGATATGGTCACTATGAGTTTCTTGTGATGCCATTTGGGCTCACGAATGCACCAGCAGCATTCATGGACATGATGAACAGAATTTTTAGAGACTATCTAGACCGGTTTGTGGTTGTCTTCATCGATGATATCCTTGTGTACTCGAAGACAGAAGAAGAGCATGATGAGCACTTGAGATTTGTTTTACAGAGATTGTTGAGCAATCAGTTGTATGCGAAGCTTAGTAAGTGTGAGTTCTGGATTCGAGAGGTTGTGTTTCTTGGCCATGTTGTTTCGGCCGAAGGTATCCGTGTTGATCCATCGAAGATTGAGGCTATTGTTGAGTGGAAACAACCTAAGTCAGTGACCGAGATTAGGAGTTTCCTAGGATTAGCCGGTTACTATAGGAGGTTTGTCGATGGCTTCTCTAGAGTAGCTGCTCCCTTGACTAAGTTGTTGCAAAAGGGAGTCAAGTTTGAATGGTCAGATGCAAGACAAAAGGCCTTTGAGAAATTGAAAGAAGCTTTGACAAATGCCCTAGTGTTAGTGCAGCCTGTATCAGGTAAGGAATTTGTGATTTACAGTGATGCTTCCTACGTAGGCTTAGGATGTGTTTTGATGCAAGATAGGAGAGTTGTTGCTTATGCTTCTAGACAGTTGAAGATTCATGAGAAGAATTATCCTACTCATGACATAGAGCTTGCCGCAGTGGTATTTGCATTGAAGATTTGGCGTCACTATTTGTATGGTGAGAAGTGTATAGTTTACACCGATCACAAGAGCTTGAAGTACTTGATGACACAGAAAGAGTTAAACTTGAGACAGAGAAGATGGCTAGAGTTGCTAAAGGACTATGATTTGGCCATTGAGTACCATCCGGGTAAAGCAAACGTAGTAACCGATGCTTTGAGTAGAAAAGTGGCCGTTGAGCTGAGAGCTATGTTTGCTAGATTGAGTGTGTCAGATGATGGTGGTTTGATCACCGAGTTGCAAGTGAAGCCTTCTTTGATTCAGTTGATTAGAGAGAAGCAGTTGCAAGATGCGAGCCTAGTTCCTCATGTTCAAGACATAGCCGAAGGAAGACCGACTGAGTATAGTTTCAGTGGTGAGAGTTTGTTGTGCTTTAGAGATAGAATTGCGGTACCGGAAGATGTTGAGCTGAGACGTCAGATTTTGAGTGAAGCGCATTCGAGTCCCTTTTCTATGCATCCGGGTAGTACCAAGATGTACCGAGATTTGAAGAATGATTACTTCTGGGTTGGGTTGAAGAGAGATGTAGCCGAGTATGTGAGCCGTTGCATGGTTTGTCAGAGAGTGAAGGCAGAACATCAGGTTCCTTCAGGTTTGTTACAGCCTTTGAAGATTTCGGAATGGAAATGGGAGAGAATCACCATGGATTTTGTATCGGGGTTGCCTTTGTCCCCTTCGAAGAAGAATTCAGTTTGGGTGATTGTTGATAGGTTCACTAAGTGTGCTCACTTCTTAGCAGTGAACACTACGGATTCCTTAGATAAGTTGGCAAACTTGTACATTCGTGAGATTGTGAGACTTCATGGAGTTCCAAAGTCTATAGTTTCAGATAGGGATCCTAGATTTACTTCGAGGTTCTGGAGTTGTTTGCATGGTGCTTTGGGTAGTCGTTTGCATTTCAGCACATCTTATCATCCGCAGTCCGATGGGCAGTCAGAGCGAGTGATACAGATTCTAGAGGATATGCTTCGTTGTTGTGTAATTGATTTTCAGGGTTCTTGGGAGAAGCACCTACCGTTGGTTGAGTTTGCTTACAACAACAGTTATCAGTCTAGTATCCAGATGGCACCTTATGAGGCCTTATATGGTAGACGGTGTAGGACTCCGATTTGTTGGGCTGAGACAGGTCAGAGATTGTTACCTATGCCAGATTTGCTTAAAGGAACCACAGAGAAAGTGAAGTTGATTTGCGACCGTTTGAGAGCAGCTTCCGATCGTCAGAAGTCTTATGCAGATCTGAAAAGGAAAGAGATTGAGTACTCAGTTGGTGAGAAAGTATTTTTGAAAGTATCTCCGTGGAAGAAGGTGATGAGATTTGGCCGTAAGGGCAAGTTGAGTCCGAGGTTCATTGGTCCGTATGAGATAGTTGAGCGGATTGGGCCTGTAGCTTATCGGTTGAGGTTACCTTCTGATTTAGAAAAGATCCATGATGTCTTTCATGTATCTATGCTTAGGAGATATAGATCGGATCCTTCGCATGTGATGCCCGTTGAGGAGATAGAGTTGAATCCGGATTTGTCTTATAACGAGGAGCCCGTAGAGATACTTGCCTCTGATAGCAAAGTGTTGCGTGGCAAGACCATAGAGTTGGTCAAGGTGTTGTGGAGACATAGAGGTGTGGAAGAGGCCACGTGGGAGAGGAAAGCGGATATGGTTGAGCAGTTTCCGTATTTGTTCCCACCAGGTAATTTCGGGGACGAAATTCCTTAAGTGGGGGAGAGTTGTAACACCCGCGTCTTAGGCCTAGGAGTTAACCGGGTTTTAGTCGGGCTAAATAAAAAGTTAATTAAGACAACTCAACTTCAGATAGTGACCTAATTAAGTTTAATTTAAAAGAGGAGGACTCATAATGCAATTTGCCCGAACTATTTGAAAAAGGATGAAAACTTTTTTCCATTTTGTCATCTTTTCCCCTTTCTTCCCCAAAACCCATGAAAAACCTCCCTCCTCTCTTTCAAAACCTCTCAACTATCAAAACCCTATTCCATTCATTTTCAACTCCAATCCAAGGGCTTTTTAAAAGGTAAAGTCATTTTCTTAATCTCCTCTTTACCCTCTATTTAACCTTTGTCTTAGAATTCAAAAATGTGGGGGTTTGGAAAATTAGGGTTTATGAGGAAAATTGGATTTTAATGGGGTTTTTTAATTTGTCTTAAGAAATTGTGTTGGGGTTTTTGTTAATCATGCTAAAATACACAACATATATGAATTTGATCAAGTTTGGATGAATTTTCGTAGTGGGTCTTTAGGGCCAATTTTAGGGTTTGAAAAATAGGGTTTTTGAGAGGATTTGTATTGGAATTGAAGGGCTGATGGTCTATCTTAGTTAGGAGGGTGATTTGGGATATTTTGGAAGTCATTTGGGTGCTTGGAATTGGGTATTTCAGCCCTTGGTTGTGGGAGTCCGAAAATTGGGTTTTTTTTTTGAGATGTTATGTGATTTAGAAATTGTGGAAATTGAGTTGTGTTTTGCAAAGTGGATTGATGGTTGAATTAACATTGATTTGAGAAGTGATGTATGTGTTTTGTTTGGCTAGAAGCAAGGGGAAACGTGGAAGAAGCTTCGGGATCGAATCCGAGAATTTGAAGGTTATCGCTTGCTAAGTTTTGGAGCTTGGGAGCTTAGGTGAGTGGTTGTTTGCTTTTAAAGGTTTTAAAGTAGTTGGTTCGAGTATACGGACTAGGTTGGGCTTGGTAGACCCACCTAGAGTTAGGATTAGGGTGGTAGCCTAGTCCTAAACTTAATCTAAGCCTTGGATGAACTCAATTGTATGAATGTATGTGCCTCGTATGCCATGTGATATGAATGTTTATGTATATGGTTTTATACATGTGAGTTGAGGCATAAATTGTATTGCTTAAAGCATGCATGGTGATGGTTTATGATTGTGTCCATGGTGAGTGCGTGCTAAGCACGGAAATGATTGAAATGTGTGATGTGGAATGAGTAAAATATTGGCACTAGTATACTTAAATACAAATGATCGATCATTAGGATGTTAGTGTGTACACACGAGTCAAAAGTCGCGCGTGGCCTTGGTGGCGTTGAGTCACCAAGGAGGAGTACGGGTACGCCCGGAAATGGTATCTAAATATAGTCGGTGATGAGTGGAATCCCATCGACGGGGCGTGAGGATGAGTGGAATCTCCTCCGCGAGACCGGTGATGAGTGGAATCCCACCGAGGTAATGTGGTTGTTGGATATGAGTTTCCAACGTGTCTATCCGCGTATTTGAGTCATAACTAGGTGCCAATGTTGATTGACATGAGTATCAATGTGTGGAGATATATGAGTTGTTTGGATGATTATATGTGGTTGCATGTATGGTAGTATTGAGCTCATAATTATAGCATACATGTGATATATTGCTCATGCATCTATACCTTGTGGACTTTTGGTAAGGGTAAATGGCTTTGGTTGGATCGTACTCGGACCCTGCAATGTTGAGGTTTGTTTTTAGAGCTTACCCTCACTAAGCATTATTGCTTACGCTCTTTTTGTTCAACATTGCAGATCCTTAGTTCGTGGGTTGCTCGGGCAAGTGGAGGGCCTCCAAGTGTGTTTTTGGACTTGAGTTCATCAAGTATGGTTTTTGCTAAGACAAGTAATAGTTTAAGCAATGGGATGTGTTGGTTGTTGTTGGTTGTTAGGAGCATGTGTAGACTCCTTTATATATATTGCTTATGCATGGATGTGTAGCCATGTTGAATGTTAACTTATGTTTTTTGCTTGCTTGATATGTTGGACTATGCTTTACGAGCTTATACTTATCGTTGATTGATGTTTGATCAAATGCATGTATTTGGGATGTGACCTTGGTTTTAGACATGTCTAATTATTGTTGAAGCATGCTAGTATGATTGTTATACCTTAGGATGTCTTGCCTTGAAGTTGCTTGGTAGTTTGTTGGTGTTTCGGGGCATTCTTGTGCCTCAAAATAGCCCAGAAAAACCTGCAGACAGGGGGCGTTTCGGAACGGGTCCCTGTGTTCCGAAACGGCCCCTGTGTAAATGGCCTGCCGTTTCGAAACGGATGAGGGTCGTTTCGGAACGTTTTCGCTACTGGAATTTTGAGAAATTGGCGAGATGAAGCCGTTCCGAAACGGGCCTTTGAAGTTCCGAAACGGTCAAATCTCGTTGACCACGAGATATTGACCGTCAAGGACGTTCCGATACGGGTCTCCCCTGTTTCGGAACGGTCACCTTATGGTTGACCCTGGCCTGTTGACTTAGTCAAGGCGTTTCGGAACACCCTATAGGTGTTTCGAAACGGCCTGCTGCAGAGGGTTAAAATGAGCTAGTTAACTGTTGAGTTGGTCGATGTTTGATGTTATGATCGTATCTTCCGCTGCTGTGCCACGCTTAGGTCTTAATCAAGCATGTAGGCAAGATAAAATAAAAAGAAATTTTCCGGGTCGTTAACCGAGGGGAAGCCTTAACGGGTTTCGCCTCGGTTTTCCCCGTGTGGCCCACTCGGACCGGTCATTCGGCCAGACCGGGACGAGGGGGTTACAGGGATACTAGCTATTAGCCTTAAACTTCTTTGTAATCTTTGAGTGAGGATTTGGTCAATTTTTTGGTAGAAAAATTGACCATCTTGTAAAGGTTTCCTCTTAAGCCTAGAAAAGGCGAAGATCAACTAGTGGAGTTGTTGGAAAATCCTTAGTGAAGCTAAGGTAGTGGATGTAGAGTTCAATTAGAACTTGAATCACTCTAAATCTCTTGTCTAGCAAGTTTTTATTTTCCACTCCACCACTAAAATTTCTAAAAATCCAATTCACCGCTATTAACTTAAATCGATTCTACGATCCACACAACATAAGGTAATGTAAATATTAGATAGTAATTACCCCTCCTATAATTATGGTTTGCAATCAATTAAAGGATAGAATACAATATGTAATTTTTCTAGCCCAACTATCCGATGTTTCTTCGTTCATGTCTGACTAGCTCAAATCTATTTATTTAAATTGTCCAATATAAAATTAAAAAAATCACCTTTGTTGGATCATTATGATTACTAGATTTAGTGGTTAATATTAAAGTTTTAAAATTAAGAACAATCCACTTATTTTTCGTAAAAATCATTTTATTTTTTATCTTTAATTTTATTCATCCATTTTTAATCATATAACTGTCTAAAAAACGTATATTGAAAATATTTACAAAAACTTAAAATGATACAGTAAAACACACCGGTATCATCATGTATCAATACTAGAGAAAAACAAGATGTCCATCAGTACAATATTAACTAATTTTATAATTACACATAATTTAATGAGAAAAATCACCTTTTAATTTGCAATTATTCGAACTAAGCCATGGACACTTTTTTGGTTTAACTATCAATAAGTCTGTGCACTATGCATCCTTAAGCCTCAATTTTTTTTCAATACTTATTAGGTTCATTTAACTTCAAAAATTAAATTTGACAAGTTACATCTTATCCTAATTCTATCTTTGTATATCATTACATTATCATATTATATAAAGTAATTAGAGATGGACATTTCACCCAATTCGGTCGAGTTCTGACTCGACTCCAGTCGGTTATGTTTTTTTTATAAAAAAAGTTTGGATTTAGGGTGAAAAATTCGACCCAACTCAACCCGAAATTAATGATGTAATTTTCTCCTATATTTTTAGGGGTATTTTGCAATAATACATCTCTTTATATTTTTTTATAATTAGGTCCTTAAAATTAATTTTTTTACAATTTAGTCTCTAAAATTAATTTTGTTACAATTAGGTCACTAAAATTGAATTATATATAGATCAGATTGGGTCAAGGTATAAAATTTTTGGGTTGGGTCGGGACAAGTTTTCTAAAGAATAGAATTGAGTTTAGGGTAATTATTTTGGGGTCGATCGACAAAAAAACTCAACTCGACTTGTGTACATCCTTAAAAGTATAGTTGAGAATTTATCACCTTATTTTCAGTAATAAGGAGTCTATACTATCATATATGATAAATGATAATAGATAATGAGTATTCCATTATCAAATTTAAGAACAATGTATAATCGATTTAGACGTGCTTTTAAATTATCTGGCCTATAAAAATGCTTTTAAAATGATTGTTAGTATATTATAGAATCTAAACTACATTAGATATCACTAAATTTTAAATTTGTTATCAATTATATTACTGAATTATTAAAATCAATAACATGGATAGGTCTTAACAGTTTATGTGCGATGACATAAAGAGATTTTAACGGCCCAGTGGTATAATTGATGCTTAAACTAAAATTCATTCGGTACTAAAATAATATTGATTTTTAATTTAATAATATAATAATATCTGATGAAATTTACTATATATATATATATATATATATATATATATATATTATACCAAAACTAAACTAAGAGATGGACAGTTGGAAAATGGGAAACACGTTCTTTGATTTGTAATCGTTGAAGCATGAAGGCAGCAGAAATTGATGGATTGGGGTAAAATGAGCAGCGGCGAGTTGTGAGAAATGGGCGAATTTCAGGAATATTTTTTTAACATGAATTTCAGGAATATCTAAATTCATGCAATAGGTACTGCCCGTTAGGATCGTGAAAAAAAAAATCATGTTTGAATATTTTATGATTTATAAATTTATAAATTATGACTGTGTGTATAAAATTAATTTGTATTTATATAATATATAGTTAATTTTTATTTTTACAATATAAAAATATTTTATATTTAAAATAGTGAAAATAACTATGGAATACTATATAAGAATGGTTTATTATTATTGTTTTAGTAATTGGAAAATTATTCATTTAAAATATTTATTAAAAAAGACTTTAAAATTTTGTCTTGCAACTTTATAAAAGCAAGTTATTTTGTCAAAATGAAATCTAAAAAATAAGTAAAATTTAGTTTTTGAGCATACAATTTGATACAATGTTTATATTACTAAGACCCTTTCCCATTTATAAATAGAAAAAAATATTAAGTTTAAATATATTGGATCTTATATATTCTGTTCATGTATAATTTTTTTACGTGCAACATATCAACCGAGCTAAACTTATTTGGTCAAAATTAAACATTACAATTAAAAAATATATATATCTTATTATAAGATATGTTTACTTATTCATGATGATTTGTTTCACGATTGGTATAATTACATGAGTGCTTTGGCAATAAATTTTGAAGGGAAAATGTTAAAAAGCGAAGTCAGATTTTTAAATTACAAATGTTCAATGATTTATTAATAAAAAGTGGGATGACTTAATTATAATTATAATTACAAACAACATATCAATGTGATTATTATTAGAATTAATCAATTTACACATATGAAAGTATAAATATAACTAATATAAACTTATAATTATGACTAAAATCAATAATTATAATAATTACACTTAATTATAGTCAAAATATTTTTATATTTAAATATTTTTTTAAAAAAAATCACACATACTAAAATTTAAATCGAAACGAATCTGAATTTAAAAGCCAAACTTACTGCTCGAGAACCAAAGGTCTACTTTTACAAGTTTGTCAAAACTTTGACAACTTTAAATTTTAACTTATTAAATACGAAGAAACATCAAAGTTTATTCAAATACAAAGATCACATTTTAACTAAAATTAAAATAAAAAACCAGTAACAAGTGTAAATACAATGGTTAAACACATTATAGTTTTAATAAAAATGATTCTTTATTATAAATAAAGTAAAAGAAGAATAAAAGAGATGAGAGATAAAGAGAAAAATTGTATTATATTCTTAATATGAAATATATATAATGTCTTCTTCCAATTCTATATTTATAAATAAAAAAATAAATACAACATAAAACTCTAGTTTTAATAGACATTAAAATCTTAACAATAAAGTACATCAAACTACTATTTACTAGATAGAGTTTTAATTACAATAAACATTCAAATAAATAAATATTAAATTTTATATTTTTAAAAAAATATTGTTAAAATTAATAATCATAAATTTGTTATGAATATTTATCTATGTGGATGTCTATCATGATTAGAACTTTATCAAAGGAGTTTGATTTATTTATTATTAGGAATATTATCTCCATGAATTAGAGTTTAATGTATTATGTATTTCTTATGCCTATAAATAGATGATTCATTGAAGGCATTGTATACAATTCTATATTTTGAGAATAATACAAATCTTTCTCTTCCTCTCATCTCTTTGTTCTTCCTGTTCTTCTTTATTTTATTCACAACACGTTATCAGCACGAGACTCTAATCAACTGAGGTCTTCATCGTTATAATTCAAAAGAAGTTACCGGGAAGAATTCGATTATAGAATAAACCAAAGATAAGTTTTTTTTTTTCTCTCCTTATTTTTTTAGTTACCGATTGTCTTTCTCTTTATATTTTAACTTTGTTTTAAATTTTTTTTGAAAATTTTGGAAGTATGTTTGATTTTATTCGAACATTGGAAAGAGATAAATTTGTGGCTTCTCACAAACCAAAAGACGAATCGACAGAGACGAAGAGGGAACGATGGAATCGATTAAGGTTTGTTAAGCGAAAGTATTTGTGGGTTTTCATCTTTGGTACTCAACTGCTTATGCTTTTCATACTTTATTATTATTATTTGTGTTTGTATATTTGTAAATTCATGAAGTTTGATGATGGTGCATGTAAAGCATGTTCGATTTACTGACTATACTTTATAATTATGAATAACAAAGTTATGTACGTAGAACTATGGTAGTTTTTCATATAAATTAATTAAAATACGTACTCTAAGTTTAAGGTTTTTTTTTTAGTAACAAAGATCCGTACATTAATGAAACACCTTTGTTGGTTTAGTTTTTTTTAAAGAGAGAATTATGACATAGATCCTCTGATTTCTAATATATTCAATTCAGCCCATACATATAGATCTTATTATTATGGTTTCATATATGTTTATTTTTGACACAATGGTTGAACTTTGTATTAATATCAATATGTGTTTATATTATTTTATTTGATGATATTGATATTTTAACCATGTATTGAGTTTTACATGTATTTAAATGACTTGGAAAGAGACACGACATTATGAGAAGATGTTTTGGTCATTTGCTACGTCTCCATTTTCCTCGAGAGGAAAACTAATATCGGTAAATTCTTATTTTATTTTTTTTATTCTTTAAATTATGATTTTAATGTGTGATAAATCATGGTGAATTTCAATCTATAAAAAGATTGTTATAAAGTCTATAGTTGCTCGAAAGCAATTTTTCTTCTTTGTCGAAAAACTCGACCATAGACTTCTCCCAATTTCAAGTTACGAAAATTCTTCTTGATCCAAAAAGTTTTATGGGAGGCATTCCTTGAAGTGAATGCAAAGCGTGATGTTTATTCCATGCGATTATCAATGATGGGGCATTCCCTGAAGTGAATGCAAGCATGATGTTTATTCCATGCAATTATCAATGATGGGGCATTCCATGAAGTGAATGCAAGCATGATGTTTATTCCATGCAATTATTGATCTGTTTCATTCCCTGAAGTGAATGCAAACATGGTAAATCATTATTCAATTAGAGACATAATTTTGATATAATCTAAGTATAATTGGCTGGGCATCCCGTTCTGCGAGGCTACTGGTCTCAAAGGAGGTTTTTAAAGGACCTTGTGGACAGGTTTAACAATGCCGCGTACGAGGATTAAATCTTTGTTCTCTATGATAAGGATATGTGAAAAAGGTTTTAAAGGCCCACTGGCTCTACTCCATTCCTTGAAGTGAATGTGAGATTATATTATGGAATGAATAAAAAATCACATTAAAAGTAGTGATCGTGGTCGAGACTATGAATATACACATGAAAAATATAGTCGTATGAAGAATACTTCTACCCGCTGGTAGCAAAGTTATAAGGATGAAAAGAGTGATAAAGATCATTCTAAGGAAGTGAAATCCTTTTACCAATGTGATGTTATAAACCATTGATTTCGTACTTGTCAAACGCCAAAGTATTATGGACTTTATCCATAATCATGAATGATAAATGAAATAAAATATAAACAAAATTTGTTTATGGCGTTATTGATCCAACTCAATTGGATATTGTTAATTTTATCATAACCTTTGAAGGGAATAATTTACCATTTATTTTATTTCCCTTATAACCTCTAATAGGAATAATTGATTTATTTTATTTTATTTTTATGTTAATTCGTTTTATTTATTATTTATTTATGTTAGTTTGCTTTATGTTTATTTATTTCATATATTATTTATTTACGTTTTATGTTAATTTATTATTTGAAGAATATGATTATACAATGAATTGTGGCTATTTATGTCTAGAATTGTGGCTATTTATGCCTAGCAGATAATGCAAGTACTCATATTGTACTTAAGCATAAGAAATAATTTTCCCATTTAAATGCAAGGGGAAATATGAGTAGTATTTCTCAAAGTACTAAAATATCAATACTTCGGAAGAGCACTTGAAAGTTTATCTCTGATAGATAATCGACTTGATATGATGTGCTATATTTTATATTTTTCATTCCTCGAAGTGAATGATACAAAGTACATATTTTCATTACCTGAAGTAAATGAAACAAATCACATTTTGAAAGGTGCACAATTATGCATTTCTCGATTAAAATGCAAAGGAATAATGTGAGTACTATATCCGGAAGTACTAATATCACAAAAGGCTCTGGTTGAGCAAATATGTTATTGTCAAATGGAACTGTATTCCATATTCATAGTGCGTTATACTCGTCAAAGTCATAAAGAGAGCAATATGAGTTCGCAAACTATCCCTTTGGGAATTATAGATAACATATGTTATCAATTGGCATTTGAAATAAGCCAATATTGATATAAGTTTTGGTAGCCAAAAAGTCAGTTGAAAGCTCTAGAAGAGCTATATATTACTACCAAAAGATAATTTCAATTGAAAGCTCCGAAAGAGCTAAATATATTCCTATTTAAAGGAATAATTTTGATGGTCGTACTAGACATGTACGAGTGAGATTGAATTACATATTATGGTAAACAAGGAGTTTACAAATTCAGAGATATATACACACATATATATAGTTGGCATGATCGGTTAGACCATCCTGATCAATGGTGCAGAAATTATTGAGATTTACATGCACATATATTAAAAGAACCTGTAGTTCTTGTGGTGCTTATTCTCAAAGGAATGAATTAAATTCCACTTATTAAAGAACATGAAGTTCTTGTGTTGCTTAAAGGAATTGATTAAATTCCACTTACTAAAAGAACCTGAAGTTCTTGTGTTGTTTGTTCTCAAAGGATATATATGATCCCACTTACCAAAAGAATTAGAACTTAAAGTTCTTGTATTGAAGTTGAGACTGTATGTCTTGCATATCTGAACGAAATATGGGCCCATATATCCACAAATATGGAAAGTTTTATATGATTTTAGTAGATGCATCTACATTGTTTTATCTGCTTACAACCAGAAGTTTGTGAGATTGATTCTAAAAATATTCAGATTATGCAGTTAGACTATTTGTCTTGAAAAGCTAGTGGATTTATATTTTAGGCTATATCAGTTGTTACAAAGCCTATTGATTATGAAAAATATAGTTTAGCAAAATTTCAATTGGATGCCTCCTATTTAATAGCTAAACTATGAGAACAAAAGAGTTATTATTTATATGGTGTTTCCATATAGCAACACTTATACGCATCAAGCCAACGAGTTATAATAAACTCCCCGTTATGATTGGTTTTTGGTCAGAAACCATACATTTCCCATTTTGTGATTTTTGAATGTGCGATATGAATTGCTCCACCACAACGCACAAAATGGGTAAATAAAAGGGTTGAGAATATATATTGAGTACGAGTCTCCTTTTATGTTTAAATTCTTAAACATTAATTGGAGAATCATTTATGACCTGATTTTTCTCAACATCAGGGGAGATAATAATCAGCTGGATAGAGGAAAATGAATTATCATTATCTAGATCCTCGTATATGAACTAGAAGTTCATAAGATAATTCATGTTATTACATGTCAACTGCCATACATATTTACTGACCCAATGAGAGTAATTAAGTCTCATATACCAGCTGAAATGCTCTAAGTTTAAATTACATGTTAGAGCGAGAGAATGTAAATCATGCCTGAAGCATGATAGTTGAAATGGTTCCAATGATCAAAATTCTCGTAAATAGAAAGTAATATGAGATAGTCATATATTGGAGGCGGGTGCTCCTGAAGAGACCCAAGACATAACAAATAATAAAACTCTTGAAGAGTTTCAGGTACATGGAATAAAGATTGAAATCTTGAAGAGATCTCGATGAGTTATGTCATTACGAGAATGGAACCAGAATATTGGAAAGTTGTCGACAACGATTTTACATAAAATACTTCTATAGAAGTAAAGAAAGAAATCGAGGATCTTTTATAAAATCTATCCAGAAGTATAGATATTGAATTGGCCAATGTTGAAAGACGCTTTGAACTTCTAAAATAGAAGTATTTGGACCACCAGTCCAAACACCTAAAGGTGTAATGCAAGTGAGGCACAAATAAGTAGTCGTAAATACGACTTAAACTGTGATTTATGAAAAGTTTTAATTACTTCATGGTGGATGCAATTACTTTGGCAGTTTTGAAAATTTTACATGCGTCTAATTATTTGTGGATCCATATTTATCCTTGAAGGATCTAAAATGCTATAAGCATTTGGAAATTTCTGAGGAAATTTATTTAAACATGTCTCATGAATATTTTTGGCGCATTTGGTATAATCGCCTTAGTGAATACTAATTGAGAAAATACTATAAGAATGATCAGATTTCCTTATGTATTTTATAAAGGAGTTTGGATCAAGATCCATTATGATAATTTTAGAACTCCTAAAGAGCTTCAAATTGGAAACTCATGAAGTACTTTCAATACAAGTACTTGAATCTTGACATCAAGTTTATCTCGACCTGAAGATCGAGCATTTTTATATATTTCTTTTGTCTATGAATAGACATAAGCTGAAAGAATCTTAAAGAAGATTCAATATGAATAGAGCATATCTATTGAGTATTCCAATAGTTGTAAGATTGTTGGATGTGAATAAAGATAATTATATCTTTTCTTGGTCTTGAAGCACTATATATTAGTTGGTTAAGAAATATCTATGAATATACAAAGATCATTACATTTAGATCTTCAAACATTCGTTGATGCCTCCTCAAATGTCGTAGAAATAATTGTTATGCACGAGGCAAGCAAAAAAAAATGTGTTTGGCTAAGATTATTGACCCAACATATTCAAAAGATATGTGGATTTACTTTTACAAGATATGATAAAAGCTATCTTGTGTGAAGATAAAGCAAGATGTATATCTCAGTTTGAAAGTTGATACATCATGGAACATATTACTCCAAAGTTTCATCCCTCGCGATCTTTAGAAAAATGATATTCAAGATTAAATTATGAAGATTCAAAGATCTTCTGTGATGTTTTCATGAGGGGGAGTAAATACGCGTTGCACTCTTTTTCCCTTAACCGAGGTTTTGTCCCAATGAGTTTTCCTGGTAAGGTTTTTAATGAGGCAACAAGTTATGCGTATCAAAGATGTGTGTACTCTTTTTCCTTCACTAAAGAATTTTTTTTCTCCCACTGGGTTTTTATCTTAGTAAGGTTTTAACGAGGCACATTATCTTCATAGACATCCAAAGGGGAGTGTTATGAATATTTATCTATGTGGATGTCTATTATGATTAGAACTTTATCAAAGGAGTTTGATTTATTTATTATTAGGAATATTATCTCCATGAATTAGAGTTTAATGTATTATGTATTTCTTATGCCTATAAATAGATGATTCATTGAAGGCATTGTATACAATTCTATATTTTGAGAATAATACAAATCTCTCTCTTCCTCTCATCTCTTTGTTCTTCCTGTTCTTCTTTATTTTATTCACAACAAAATTATATATATAGGAAAATAGATATAAAAATTGTTAATAAAAATACAGATAAGTTCAAAACTGAAAACGGCAGAGTCCACTTGCTGTCGGTCTGTCGTGTCGACCACCACAAATAGGATAAGAATTGCATCAACTGGCTCACTCAATTAACCATAGTTAAAGGCTTAAAAGTCAGAAAAATAAAATAAAAATTTTAAATTTAAATAAAACCTTAACTATTTTCTAACTCGCCATATTTATATATAGTGCCCTGCCCCTTCAATTGTTTCTCGAAACAAATAAACAAAATAACCGAATCATACGATGCTCTCTTCTCTTCCTATCTCAACCTCTCTTTCCGTTTCTTCGATTTCTCCGCCGTCAACTCCTCGCGCCAGATTCCGGCCACCTCAAGCCACCGCTACCTGCGCCAGTTCTTATGCTTCGCAACAAGCGACAGGGTCGATGAGCGGTTATCTGAGCCGTCCAGGAACGGCAACGTGCACGTCGTTGTACGAGATTCTAGGGATTCCCGTCGGTGCTTCGAATCAGGAAATCAAAACAGCGTACCGCCGATTGGCTAGGGTTTGTCATCCGGACGTGGCGGCAATCGACCGGAAAGATTCATCAGCAGATGAATTCATGAAGATCCACGCGGCGTACAGTACCTTATCGGATCCCCAAAAACGAGCCGTTTATGATAGTAAGATTTCCCGGAGAGTCCAACGGCCGTTGACTTCGGATTCTAGGTTTTCAGGATATAGGGGGAGGACTTGGGAGACCGATCAGTGCTGGTGAACGAGTGGACTCTCTCTTCTACCATTCACGCTACCGAGTGGGATATCGGAACTCAGTCAACGGTTTTTAACTCCAAAATATCTGTACAGTTAATCAGTGAAGTACATATCTCAGGGGCAAAAGAAAAGAAAGAAAGCTGATTTACTAACGATAAAAGAAAGAAGATACGACCGGAGAGTTTAGCGGGATAAATCAGGGCCATTGATTGTGCTATGTAAGAGCTCTGCTCTTTTTCTTTTTAGGTTTTTGTGCTTTGGCTGATGCATAAAAGAAACTGAGAAACCGTTGTACTTTTACAGTTATTAAAAAAAGCTTTCTTTGCTTAGTTTAGACTTGTTTATGTTAAATATTATTAGACTGTTTGTTATGAAATTGTGTGGTGATTCTTTATTTTTGTTGTACTTCACAAATATCTGAAGGCAAATGATCTCGAAACTTTGGCAATATTCAAATACATATTTGAGGTTAAAATTAGTTTATGTAATCCAAGTTATGGCTTTAAAATACGAAAATGACACTTTTTCCAACTGTTTTTAGTATTTTCTTAATAAATTAGAGCTGTTCCTACGGGAAAAAGCACCAAACCTGTATGGTTAATCCGATATGTTGTCTTAAATTATTAGTTTTAATTTTAATTTGACTTCGGGTTTCAAAATATTCTAATAAATTTTTTAAAATTAATACCATATTAATTAAGTTCTTTTGTCAGATTAGTTAGTAGTTTAGGTGTAAAATGCTAGTTTGAATTAAACTAATAATATGTATACTTATGGGTATATATACATATTTAAATAGTCTGAATATAATTTATCTGTTCAATTTTAAATTCTTAAAAAAATACACACATTTTATAAATAATACCTGCTTAAATTCAGGTCCCTAAAAAAATCATGAATTCTTTTTCATTAATACTTCTTTTATAACTTAACGCCTGAATTAAGACTAAATAATATAATTAAATTAAATTATGATGGAGGGGGCAACTAACACGTACAAAAGCTAAATTGAAATGGCTTAATGATTTATTTATATTAATCGATTGTTTCTAGATGATTATATTAGACACTTATTTATTGAAAAGCTAAATGAAAAACCTCCAATTTATTTGGGAATGGAAGAGGACCACAAAATATTTTGGGACCATTCATCAGCATGGGAGCATATATGCCACTGTTTTCTTCGACGTGTACTGAATTTGCGTATTTGGAACGAACTTCTATATTTCAACTTGATTGATTATATTATATGTTCTAGAACCTTTTTTTTTCAATCTAATCCCAGCCGTTAATTTTGACATGGATTTGGGAAGATTTCCAAATTAATTCCAAAGGGACAATTATCTATTTAGTTATTAAACTATAGGTACTCGTAGAGTGGTCACAGTAGTAAATGGTGATGTATTTTATTCAGGTGATTCGGTTTGAACATTATGTGTATACGGTGTGTGTGCGTTTAAAAGGCTAAGAAAATCGAATAGATACTATCTTGTAATCACACTAGCATATTCAAAAAAATTATTAAACTATAAAGTCAAATTAATAGAATGTATAAAATTTAAAAACTAAAACTATTACTATTTTACAAATTTAACTGTCACACCAACAATTCCTTTAACCAGTTAACAATCAGTAGCTTGATTGATGCCAAAACGAAACATTAGTGACATAATTGACAATTTTTTTGTTTAGTGATTAGAACATAATCGACCTCATAGTCTAGTGACTAACATGCAATTTACCCTTATTTTAATTATGTCTAAATATTTTGTTAAGGATTATATTATTTGGTGCCTTGCTAATGAAAAGAAAATTCTACAAGCACTTTTGAAATGATAATATGTGTCCATCTAATTATATTTTAAAAATATTTAAATATAACAAAAGATATTCGATATCATTTCGAAACACTCGTGAAAATTGTTTTTCACTAATAGTATATTAAATAATTGTAATTTTAAGGTTTAAGGGTTATTTTTACCCATGTAATAGTCCCAATTTATCAATTTCGTCATTATAGTATTTTTGCATTAATTTGACCTCTGAAGTAGTAGAATTGCATCACCGTTTGCTCCTTGACTTGATTAATTAAATTTATACGAATAATTTTATGTTTCATAGTCACTTTAGATTGATAAATTTTTTGATTAGGGATTATGATTTAGGATTTGAGATTTAAAAATTAGGGTTAAAGTGTCAGTCAAGGGGCAAACGATAATGCAATTCAACTACTTTAAAAGTCAAATTGATACGAAAATATCGTATGAGTGAGATCGATAAATTAAGACTACTATATGAGTAAAAATAACCCTTAAGCGAATTTTTAATATGCTACCATGTTCAGTAATATTACTAGGATTTACTATTATGCCTACTTAAACTATTCAAAATAGTAATATCATTTCAATTAAGTGATCCTTTATTAATTTATTCGTCAATTTGTGTGCTCTAAGATTAGTTCAAATCTACTACATTTGGCCAGTTGATCAAACTGTTCATCTTTGTTCTATCATGTTTTCTTAGGTTATAGGTTCTAGACCCACTAAAAACTAGGAGTGTTCATATCCGGGTACTCAAGTTTTCGGGTATTAAGCTTGTCGGCCCGGGTACCCGTTAAACCCGAGTACCCGGTTCTCATTTTTTTATTTTTATTTTATTTTAAAATTTAAAGAAAAAACCTTAAAAGTTCATAACACATGATCCAAACAAAAAAATAATGATTTGAAGTTTATAACCATAAGAAAGACATTAAAAATATTAATCTCGATCGTGATTTTTTTCGAATCTCATATTTTTTTAAAGAAACCTACTAATGCACAAATGCAATAGAGAAATTTTGTTGTTGTTTCATATCGAATCTTACATATTCATAAATTAATATATTTTTAAAAAATTTAAAACATGAAAGCATATAATACAAATATAGAATGAATTTAGGGATTTAAATATTTCTAATGTAAAAATATTAAGTAATCTAATAGAATAAAAATAAAAAATAGGAACCGGGTACCCGAAAAAATATGTGCCCGACCCGAGTAAAAAAAATCAGGTAAATACCCGGTTATTTATGTTTGGGTAGTCGGGTCGGGTAATTTTGAACACCCCTACTAAGAACACTCACTTCCTCCTCCTAGAGTCACTTTTCCTTCTAAGTATGATTAGGATTAAAATTAAGATTTATAGAAAAATAGATTAGTTTAAATATGACGTGGAGCATATTTAATATGTATTAAATTTTAGACATGATTTGAATTTGTATCAATGTATATTTAAATATGCATTTGGACGATTTGAATGTGATATTCTAAAAAAACATAATATCATTTAAATTCTGTAAACAGATTTTTTTTAATAAGTCATATTGTAGTTGCATACGTGATAGGCATATATGTTTAATTTTTTATCTATGTACATTTAAATATGCTACGCATTATATTAAAACTAGTATTTAATGTCCAAATTTAAAATTGATTGACAAAACGACTTGATTAATACTATATTAACATTTTAAAGACTTGATTAAAATATTTTAAAATATACACCCAATTTATCAGTACTTGCATATTATCATTCCCTAATCTAATTACTGAAAGCGTGACCATAATTATATATATATATATATATATATAATGGTTAGCTTACATATTGTTGAAAGAGTAAAATCATACTTCAAACTTAACCCAATCACAGTAATTTACTTCTTGAAGACCGAAGGAGTAAGTAGAGGTAGAATACGTCATGAAGTAAAAAATATTATAATATGTAAAAAATAATTTATTTTTTAGTATAATATAAAACTACGTAAAGGTTTTCTTCACCTTTAAATTGAATAAAATATTAAACATTAAATATGTTCCATCGCATATTCTTCTAGGGCAAACTATAACAAAAACTACTTAATTATAATCTAGGTTATAATTAGACCACTCAATTATTAAAAAATATATTTAGATCTGTGTACCGTTTAAAGCCGTTAAATGTTGCCGTTTAATTAGGTGAGGTGACAATTTTAGTCCTCAGAGCTTTTATATTCTATTAATTTAGTCTTAATTCAGAATAATTCAATAAATTTAACTCTTCATATTTAAAAAATATATCAATTTAGTCCTAATTACAGATTTAACATTAAAAAATAACTATAAATATCTTTAAAGTTATAAATTTATGTATTAGGTTAATTATAAAATCATACAAGATGTTATCTGTCAAAAAAATAATAATATTATTTTCGATAATTTTTAAATTTATTTATTATTTCATTAATGCTATCTTTTAATATAATTCAACAATAGTGTATAAATTATACGTGTCACTATACCAAATATAATACTTTTTGAAAATAATTAATCGAAATTCATGTCAAGTGAAAGAATATTATTGAAGAAAGGGTTGGATAACTATACTAATATTTGGGTAAATAATGTTGAATTCAAAGTCTGCAAAATGACTTTTATTTTTTGTTAATCTTAATTACGAATAATCTTATCTCTGCATGAGTCATGACGTTAAACAAAATCTATCTTTTTTTTAGATGAATTAAAATCTGTCTTTTTTGTTTTGTTTTAGAAGAAATATATTCAAACTGGGCGGCAGGGAATTAAAAAAAGAAAAGAAAAGAAGAATACGAAGAAAAGACTCCAATGAATGAACATGTAGATTATTGTTTGGGTAAACAACACCATCAGTCAGTAAACTATTCTTATTTTTTTTGTCACCAAACTATTATTTTTGGTAAAATCATCATAACGTTACATTTTTTTTTCTTATTTTGGTCACCCGCTGTTAAAAAAATCACATAAAAAATAATAGATTGGTGACCAAAACAGAAAAGAAGCAATAGATTGTTGACCAAAACATGAAAAAAGTAACATTAGTGACCAAAATAGAAAAAATGTAACGATAGTGACAGTTATGCCAAAAAATAATAGTTTGGTGACCAAAACAGGAAATTGAGAATAGTTTAGTGACCAATGGTATTGTTTACCCTTATTGTTTCTACAACATGGTGTCATAGGTGGATGAAAATCCTCTACCCCTTTTCGGTGCCTCTACATATACCCCCACGCTCAAAATTAATTTTAGGGTTTAGGGTTTAGGGTTTAGGGTTTTAGGTTAGGGGTTGTGGTTAGGGTTTAGGGAATTTAGGGTAGGGTGTATTTTTTAGGGTATAGGGTGTAGGGTTTAGGATTTAGAATTTAGGGTTAGGGCTTAAATTTTAATTTTGTAGTGTTTTTTTAGTGTTGGGGCATATGTAGGGGCACCGAAAAGGGGCAGACGAATTTTATCCGTCATAGGTATACTGCGTGTAGTTTCCTTGAAGTGGTGTCCCTCAATCAAACACTTTAAGGCTTATGTATACTTTTGATTAGTAGTTTTATAGAAATCAAAGTTGAAGTTGAACTCATAGTTCTATTTAGTTAATATCATTACCAATATAATATGTTTAAGTGTCTAATATCTTCCAATTTACGGGTGATGACGAGTCTTAATAGTCTAGATATTGTATAAAATCAGTTTCAACACCATCTGTGAACAAATCGAGGCTGGTTCGATCGAACAAAACTGTCAACATGAGTTGGTTCATACGATAGAATACTCACTTGGATAAGAACCAAGTATTATGAACATCAGCAGAATGGTTTGATTTATGGGGCGACTGTCATTTGTCAAAGGAAGAGAATTCGAAGATCCTCTGCTACAAAGGGTTATAGGAAGGCGATAGCAACTACAACTTTATAAGCATACAACATTGCTACATCTCACCGCTTTGTTTAGAAAAAAAAAGTAACTGATGAGGTGCAGTTTAGTTCAGCTATGCAACTGGAAGAGCAGGGATTTAAGCTGAATTCTCTTCCTTGTAAGATTGTTGTCGATCAGCTGATAAAGATAATCGAGAAGGCCGAGTTGGAACTGTCTAGAGCAATGGAAACAAGGATGATTGCAATCATTAGTGCAGGTGGTGCAAAGCATTTGATTCAGCCTTTGTATTTCGGGGAACAAATTGTTCGACTCTCGGCATTAGCTCTCGTATGCTGCATTGCCCTCCATGTTCCAGATAGCCAAGCAATCATGCAGCACCCAGGATCAAACATTAGAGACCAAGTTGTAATATTTGAGCTGTATCAGTCTAGATGCTCCAAGGGATTTCATTGATTCAAACTTGTTTAAAAACAATACCCCGACCATTTCATCATTTTAATGGAGCGTGCATACGGTATCGGTCTTCAGTCATGTATCAAGTTGATGCTTCTTTGGTATGTCCTCACTATTTGCCTTGAATTGCACGGCTGGTGTAAGGCCAGAAACGAGTTCATATTATCTTATTTAAGTATCTTTGACCTTTGTTCCTTCATAAACAGTCAACTGTCTATGTCTATTGGTCGAGAATTGGATAATATTAATTAATTAACACATCCCATTTACCATTGCCCTCAAGTTGCTTGCTTGTATGTGTTAGAAAAGGTGTTTTATATTGTATCAACAAGTAATCCTAATTCAAGGTCAGGTGAGCTGAACAAAGTTCACTCCACTTGCCTAATTCTTTATATATTTTATTCTCTCTACAAAGAATGCCCATTGCCTATATGTATAAGCCAGATACTGTATTACGATGAACGTATTCGAGCTAGATTCGAGCCGATAATGATATTTTACATGCTTCATCAGACCCAGATTTACACCCAACAAGTTTAAAATAATGACAAGTTGCATAATCATCATCCCCTGCTAACTCGATAACTTGCTTGGTATGTTCATATATGATATACCAGTCAAGTACATTTGTATATGATGAATTTGGAGCCGTCCCTTCCTTAACCTCAAAGGGATAGACAGATTCCCAGTGTAGCTCATAAATACTTTCAAAAGCCTGTTTAATCATTGATGTTTTCAACTTATTTTAGTTTATTTTAATGTGTGTATTTTCTGTATCTAAAGTCGGCTTATAGCGACAATTTGTTTTGATTTTCCTAAGTAAGCAGAGTAGGATACATTGGACAGTAATGGCCAACTTAACAATTTGCAGGCTCAGCATGTGCCCTCAGCATACATGCTTATTTTCCTGCCCCCACTGCCCATGACTCCTCTATAACACGTCACATGGTACCCACATTTATTCATACTTTTAGGTTCAAATTGCCTTCTATATATACATATGCACTCTTAGTACTCCCCTGCCCCATCTTAGTCTAATTCTTTTTCAGTCTTCTTTCTTCTGTCCTACTTATTCAATGGCTACTATTCAGGTTTCCATTGTATTGGTTATGTTCTTCCTTCATCTGTTCTCAGGTCACAATCTTTTTTTTTTCTTCCAATTCATGTCTCATTGGTGTTCTTGTTGTTGTTGTTGGTTTTAATTCGTGTTTGTGTTCGTGTTACAGGTGCTCGTTCGTCGACGTTCACGGTTGTAAACAAATGCAGCTATACAGTTTGGCCAGGGGTGTTGTCAAGTGCTGGAATCCCACCACTTTCACCCACAGGTTTCATTCTTCAACCAGGGGAATCAACCTCCATCAATGTTCCCACGTCTTGGTCAGGTCGGCTATGGGGTCGAACTCTTTGCACCAAAGACTCTTCCGGGAAATTCTCTTGCCTTACCGGAGACTGCGGCTCGTCTACTGTAGAATGCTCCGGAGCTGGTGCTATCCCACCTGCAACCCTTGCAGAGTTCACACTGAATGGTGCCGCGGGGTTGGATTTCTATGATGTTAGCCTTGTTGATGGATACAATCTACCGATGATGGTTGTTCCACACGGTGGAACGGGAGGTAACTGCAGCTCAGCCGGATGTGCTGCGGATTTGAACGGTGACTGTCCTCTGGAGCTTAAGGTGGTCGATGGGACTGGGAGTGAAGGGGTGGCATGTAATAGTGCATGCAATGCTTTCGGCAACCCTCAATATTGCTGCAGTGGAGCTTATTCGAATCCGAATACGTGCAAGCCGAGTTCTTACTCGGAATATTTCAAGACCGCGTGTCCTACAGCTTATAGCTATGCCTACGACGACGGAACCAGCACGTTCACATGTGCCGGTGCCGATTATGTTATCACTTTCTGCCCTACCCCTTCCACCAGGTACTAAATACATTGCAAGTATCATATAGAACTTAATCTAAATCAGTTACTGATGTTTGATTTATATCGCTTGCAGTATCAAGTCATCCAATCCGACGGCAGTCGATGTCTCGGCTGGTTCCGTGCGTGCATCATCATCAGCCCTCATTGCTGGTGCACTCACCACTTTGGCCGCTATATGGCAGTTGAGGCATCTCTTTTGACAATGCCAATCTACTAACCGACAAACATTAGGAATCTCAGCAATTCGCGTTTGGTCGCATCCAAATGATATTACATTCTTACCGGCCTGCAAATTGCCTTGCTCAAATTCTCCAACTTGAAGTTATTGTAATATATACCTACAAAAGGTAGAAACAGATATACATCAGACATTTACTAGAGGCAGGCTTGTTTTCAATCGATTATTAGACCTAAGTTGCAGGAAAAGACAGTGATTAGTTGGGTAACGTTAATGTTTTGTTACTGTTCCCTACAAATGCCAACGGAGATGAGTTCACTTGATTTGTCTCTATTTGTTCATACGTATGTGCAATCTTTTTTTACCCTTTTTTTATTCATGCTGCTATGCCGGATGACAACCATTTAGTGATTTGTTTAGTTTAAGATACATGGTGTGGGTTTGGCCGTCACAAACTTCATTCTTCGTCCAATGCTCTGATTATTATATAATTTATTGTCGAGTGAATCTTAATTCAGTTAATATGATTATTATTACAACATTTAAGACGATATAAGTTCGAATAGATATTTAAATAAATTATACATTGTATACGATCATTTTAAAACATATTGTTAACTCTTCTTCCGTAATATATGATGCGATAATAGATTTATTTTATTATGAAGATACCCAACGGATCTCTTATATAATTTTACATTCTTTATAACTACGGTAAAAAGAATATTTACAGTTGTATTCCGATCAATTCCAGATAGGTAAGTGATAAGAAATCATTATGATAATAATTTATTCCTTTTATCATCTAGTCTTAGTTTGATTCGTAAATAAAATATCTTGCATTAATTATATTTCCCAATTCCCATTACATGCATGCATTTTCGAATAATTTATATTTTTATACTTAATTAGTTTTTTATAGTTCGAATTACTAAACTCTTCTTTTCTAGTCCAATAAATTTTAATTTTTTTATTCTTTAAGTATGTGAAATCTCATTGGAGAATAAATTAGATATACAATTTAAATTATGTATGTATTGTCACATGGTCATTATCCTATTCTCAAAAGACATGTCTAATAAGATGTGCAGCACTATCAGTTATATATTTCAAGACCTCCCTTTTTTTTCGATGTGAGATTAATGTCTCCGCCTCTTCCCATGCGTGACAATATGCTAATCTACAAATTTATTAGAGTAAAGTACACAGATGGTCACTGAACTTTGGTAAAAAAAAATATAAAATGGTAACTAAACTTTCAAAAATCATAAAATGACAATTAAACTTTATGTTTTATAACAAAATGGTAACTAGACGTTAAATGCCGTTAAGTGAATGCTATAAAATTTGGTATAATAACACATTTAGTCCTTCATATTTATACATTCAATCAATTTAGTCCTAATTTGAAACAATTCACTAAATTTAGCCCTCGTTATTTACAAATTCTTTCAATTTGTTCCTTAAAGCAAAATTCCAAAGTATGATAACATGATAAATAATTACAATTAAATTTTATAGGAACTCGAAAACTCGACTCGAATCCAAAAATTTCAAATAAAGTTTGAGTTGTAAAATATGACGCGTCAACTCGAATAACTCGAAATTTTTTTATTCGACTCGATCGAACGCTCATCTCTATCTTAAGATATGACACGTCAACACGAATAACTCGAAATATTCGAATACTTTAAATCATTTTTTCCTTTTAAATCGAATATTTATTTAAAATAGAATATTTAATAACTACTTTAAATATTCAATTTAATTTAGAAACATTCGATTTAAAAGAAAAAAATGATTTAAAATATTCGAATGTTTAATAACTATTTTAAATAATTTTCTTTTAAATATTCGAATATTTAATAACTACTTTAAATATTCAAATATTTTAAATCATTTTTCTTGTAAATCGAATATTTTTAAATTAAATCAAATATTTAAAGTAGTTATTAAATATTCAATGTGATTTAAAAGAAAAAATGATTTAAAATATTCGAAATTTCGAGTTATTCGAGTTGACGTGTCATATTTTACAACTCAAACTTTATTATAAATTTTTTCGATTCGAGTCGAGTTTTCGAGTTCCTATAAAAATTTAATTAAATATTCGAATATTTTAAATCATTTTTTTCTTTTAAATCGAATATTTAAACTAGTTATTAAATATTCGATGTGATTTAAATATGAAAATATTAAATATTCTATTTTAAAAAATATTCGATTTTAAAAATGATTTAAAATATTCAAATATTTCGAGTTGACGCGTCATATCTTAAGATAGATGTGAGCGTTCGATTGAGATGAGTCAAAATTTTTTGAGTTATTCGAGTTTACGCGTCATATTTTACAACTCAAACTTTATTTGATTTTTTTTATTCGAGTCGAGTCGAGTTCCTATAAAAATTTAATTAAATATTTGAATATTTTAAATCAATTTTTTTCTTTTAAATCTAATATTTAAAGTTGTTATTAAATAATCGATGTGATTTAAATATGAAAATATTAAATATTCTATTTTAAAAATATTCGATTTAAAAGAAAAATGATTTAAAATATTCAAATATTTTGAGTTATTCGAGTTGACGTGTCATATCTTAAGATAGAGATGAGCGTTCGATCGAGTCGAGTCAAAATTTTTTGAGTTATTCGAGTTGACGCGTCATATTTTACAACTCAAACTTTATTTGAAATTTTTCGAATTTGAGTCGAGTTTTCGAGTTCCTATAAAAATTTAATTCTATTTATTTATCGTGTTACCATACTTTGGAATTTTGCTTTAAGGACCAAATTGAAAGAATGCATAAATAACGAGGGCTAAATTTAGTGAATTATTTCGAATTAAGACTAAATTGATTGAATGTATAAATATGAAAGACTAAATGTGTTATTATACCAAATTTTATAACAGTCACTTAACAACATTTAACGTCTAGTTACCATTTTGTTATAAAACATAAAATTTAATTGCCATTTTGTGATTTTTGAAAGTTTAGTTACCATTTTATTTTTTTTACCAAAGTTCAGTGACCGTCTATATACTTTACCCAATTTATTATAACTGTTTAGTAGAATATATTTTTTTGGTATTTGACAGCCACCAGTAAGTTTGTGATTTTATTCTTGTTGCTTTGCCCGAGGACAGTTGTTTAAAAGATTTGTTTAGTGTAAAATACATGGTGTAGGTTTGGCCGTCACAAATCACAACAACAATCTTTTAATTATTTTACGGATGATTGTTATTTGTTAATTGCATCTGATCTGATGTTTAAGTTTAGTTTTCAATTTCATACTGGTCGATATGAACATGTTAATATATTAATGTATGGCAGGATAAGTCAACAATCTTTAGAACACGTGCTTAAAAACTCTCGATTAATACCATCTTTTTTTCCCTGCGTTGTGAGTTTAATGTTCATTAGTCATTACGAGCAACTTTCTCCTCCCCATATCTACCTCCCCATATCTAGATAGGAACTGTTAAAAAAATTCCATTATTCAGAACTTTATTCCCGAGTGGAAGTAAAAAAAAAAATGAGTGTAACTTCATTGCTCGAATCTCGAAAGAAGATAAAGGAATCGATAAGAGTTGGGTGTAGTTCAAACATTGAAGATGACTTTGGGAGGAATAACTATAAATCTCGAATATGAACGGCAAAATAGACATGAAAAGTGAAGGAAGATAAGGAATATTCCATGCAAAGTTTCAGTGCACTCATCCATATTTCATTAACAGGGAAGACACCATGACAGGGATAAATTAAAACAAAGAAACAAAACATCGCCATTACTCTTTCCATTCCCCACATGATAAAATGACAAAAAATAGCAATAGGAGTTGATTTGGCAAGCGCATGTACATGTGAGTCATGTTCTCTTTAAACATAACAACTATACCTGCTCACCACATGGGTCAACCGGAATGTGTAGGTGATGGGATGAACACGGCTACCATGGTTTATCTGGTGATTCGTATTAGTAATGGGTAACAGTGATCTTTTTCATAGCCAGGCCACGACTCGTCTCCATTCATGAACCGTTGATGACGCTTCCAAATTTCAGTGTCGTAGATCTCTGTTATGCTGAAAAGCAAGCCTGTCTCCTCGATTTCCTCCAGAAACTTGTCTAATGAGTTGCCTCTTCTTGGGCTGAAAAATATAGCTTCAGAGGGTCCTGCTTTTTTCAATAGCAGCTCGGTTATTCGAGCAAGATCTTTGTGGAATTCCTTGAAAAAGGTGCTGTCGAGAATCGGATGTTAAACTAAGAATAAGAAAGAAGATAAGTGCACCGAATAGGTGAGAAAATTGCATTAGTACACGGACAAATGCAACAACATCACTAGATCAACTATAAAATTCTTAACTATGAAAGAAACTATGGATCAAGCAAATCGGCGGATATGGGCTGGCAGGCAAATGCGGAGATTGGACTGATTGTGACCAGAACTCCGAAACTATATATAGGAAAGGAGAAGATACAATTCACTAGTCATGACACTTACAACACAGTCAATCATAAAGCATGTAGTCAATCGACATTTTGATGATTTTCTTCACTTTCATGCATAATAAAAAAGATTGAGCATGATTTATGTGCTATTAATAACATATGACAGATAATAGGCATTACCAATCACTTGCAACAACGGCGTCAAAAGTCTGTGAAAGATTTGAAACTTCTTTCTGATTCCAGTGCAATTGCATGGACTTCACTCGTGTTTCATCAAATGCTTTGGAGTTTGCGTTAATATTATGCAGAATATCTTCATGTTAAGGAACCTCAAATCACATATAGAAGTGAATAAGAATGAAAGAAAAGGAATTACATGTACAACTGTTTTCACAACAAACAATATGACACAAACGAACCATTTATATTCCCTGTATCCAAAAAGAACAAACAAATTCAAAATTATAAGAGAACCAAAGATTTTAACCATATGAATTGTTCAATGCTAATTGTTTGAACAAATAGCAAATCAGCTAAAATTTGGGTCTCGTGATCTATTTTCCAATAGGCTAGCAGATTTGAAATCTCAAGAACCATTCAAGGCCACCTTTAAAACTTAGCTCATCAAACAACTAATCTGCTAACAGTGAAGTTTCCCATGACATCATTACCATTTTCATAAGCATAGTAGATGCAACAATCACAAATAGTATGCAGCACTGGACAAACCCAAATAACTAGTCACATTTCAGGTCCACTCAACCACATTTCCCTCAGCCGTTTTCCAAAACAAAGCTTGTATATGTCTGATGAAACAAAAAAAAAAAAGTCGACTTCACTTTCATGCAGAGTCTATATCTAAATGTCTCAGGATGGCAAACTATTTTAAATGGACAACTTTCAAATCCACATCAGAATAACATATTTTTCATTTCCAAAGAGATTACACTAGAAACAATGCCCATAATCCATTAAACTAAGATCATTTTTTGTCTTATAATAACAACTTACATGATGAAGTCAAAAGGATACAATCAACCACTTGAGGATTTCCATCTGAAATCACTACTTCTAATGCCTCTGTGGCTGCAGCAATGGCTAATCCAGCTAAGCCATAACCTGATCCAAGCTCAATGACTCTTTTAGACCTGAAATATTAGAAGAAGAATGCAGAGACGTCATGCATGCACAAAGGAATTAAGAATAACTCCTAGAACAACATAAGCAGCCAAGTCATGATACCATCCGGGTTTTCAAGCTCAAGCGATTTTACAAGAGGAGACCAACCCTACATACTAACCTGAACATGTCTGCATGAGATAAGCAAAAATAGGCAAGGACATCTTCAGATGGCCACTGACCTGTATATGAACATTTAAAATGAGAAACAAAAGAAAATAAATAAGAAAGACAAAACTTGGCACCTAGACATTTCGACAACAATCTTCAAGCTGATCTCTAACAGAAACTGATATCTGAGGAAAAAGAGGTGTCCCATTTCCATTCTATCATTTCATTTGTTTCTCAAAGATTTGTGACTGATGAGATACATAATCAGAATGACCACAAGAAATTTGTTTAAACAGATTTCTTCGTTTCAATAAGTTATCACTACCAATCCACCTCACAATGAAACAGACACAAATCTTCCTCAATAAAGATAAGGCTGACAACTAATATCAGTACCAAAAGTTCAAAATTTTTGCACTACTAAAGATAAACAAAAGATTAAAAAACTCCGAAAGCAAAAAAAGGGTAAAAATCTTACAGACAAGTCCGGTATTGTCAATGTTGTGTCTATTACAAATCTCGAAATCACCAAGGTCGGCATTATTATCCACTCTCTGACTGCATCAAGTTCCAAAGACAACGAACACATTCAATGTTAGAACACTTCCTTTGAAGCACGAGTTTCAGTACAAAGCAAATTAGGAAGCAAAAATAAACCACTTTTTAGCTATAGAGTTTAAAAGATTGGTTTCTGAGCTTCCAAAACAGCAATCCACTGTTTCAACACTGCTAATTCATTAACAAAAAGAATAGTGCCAAATTCATTGACCTTCCACCAAGTGTTCGAAGAAATGGCGAGAAGAAAAAGAAGAAAAAAATGGAGTATATGAAAACTAACGTTAAAACAAGCTTGGGACATCCTTGAATGGGCAAAGTGTAGCAGAATCGGGCATCTCTAGACTCGTGATCATGATGGAGGACCTGACACGGTATCAAGTTGAATCCTTTTGCTGTTTTTCTGGAAATGATCTTCAATCCCAATTGAGACTCATCTTCTAAACATTGATTACGATCAGTAGTCAAAGCTAAACGCTGCAATTAAAAACTAAAAGAGATCAGTGGATTGAAAAGTGTACCTGGATTTTTGGCGCGGGGAAGAACAGCCCGCCGAAGGATTCTCCATCTCAATGAAGAAGCTGAAGGCTTCGAACTTCCACTGTTACTGTTAATTTCCATTGAACTTTTTAATTTGTGGCGACAGAATTGATGGCTTCGAAAACAATTTTCGACCTTTTGAGGGTGAAAATGGTAGCAAAAAAATCCTAAAATTTTCGAATTAAAAATAGGTCTAATTCTGGTCTCAGTCCCTCTATTATTTTAAATCTGATATTCAATCTTCTACTTTAATTTAGTATGATTTAATATTCTACTTTTATTATTAGCAAGCCTGAATTGATATTTGTTATTTGACGCCGTTAATGCAATAAAATGATTTTTTTAAAATACAATCTCAGGCACTCAGCTGACATATAGAATGTAAATAACTGGATTCTCATGTGATCTTAGCAGAAACCAAGAGTGTTATCAATTTAGATCAGCTAAATGCAGATTAAATCATGTTAAATTAATATAAAAGGATTAAATCCAAAATATCAGCATAGAAAAGGACTAAAACCATAATTAGAACTTAATAATATCAACTAGAGTATTTTCCTTATTAGGAAAATACTTTGATGCACAAGCTTGTGTAAACTTTAGTTTACACAAGCCCTTTAATTTTAGGGTTTAGGGTTTTAGGTTTTAGGTTAGGGTTTAGGGGTTTAGTATGTAGGGTATATAATTTAAGGTTTATGAGTAGAATTTAGAGTTTAGTGTTTAGGGCTTAGGGTTTAGGTTTTAGGTTGTTAGGGTTTGTGATTTAAATTTTAAATTTTATAAAATGATTGTGTAAAAAAAACCCTTCCTTATTATTATATATTAGTGGGATGGAAATACTCGGTAACTTTTCACCTTACTTATTCCCCGCACTCAAAATTATATTTAGGATTTATGGTTAGTATTTAGAGAATTTAAGATATGATGTATTATTTAGGGTCGAATTTAACATTTAGGGTTATGACTTAAAATTTAATTTTTAAGTATTGGACAGACCACCAAAAAAGAGTAGAGGATTTTTTAATATTTTTTTAGTGTAAGATCATTTCATAGTAAGTTGAGTAGGAATTTTTATCATATATATTCAAAATATATTCTTACATTACAAATCATATTCAATCTCATGTCGAATTGTATCTCAGACACACAGATTATATACAAATACTTTTAAAAATAAAAAATTCCAGCAACAAAAATTTCTATCAGCATTTTGCTGAAGAAGAATCTGGTGCAGATGCAGCGACAGATCGTTTGGTTTCATGAATCCTGACATAAACATTTCTGGTTCTGATAGCCAACAAAACATCCAGCCCCAATCCAAGAACACATGTTGCAGCCATAATCACAAAGACAAGGCAATAACAATGTGCCCCGACACAGGTGTTACCTCCACCAGCAATGGCGGTGGCTTCGGCATCATATAAATACCCAGCAAGCAGCCCAGAGAAGAGAAACGACCCCAGTGGAAGATTGAGGATAAGGATGTTGTATAAAATACCATAATATTTGAGCCCGAATAACTCTGAAGCAACCGGGACTGTTATTGTCAATCGGACCCCGTAGCATATTCCGACCAGAATCGAGCCGATGTATAGTGAGCCTGGCAAGGCAAATGCCATGATCATGTATCCGATTGCCATTACAACTTGAGAAGCTGCATTCCATAGAGGCCTTGGCGTTCCAAATTTCCTGCAGAAATCAAATTGTTCTGTTGAGACTTGAGAGATTGAATGGTTTGGTTATTTTAAGAGGAGAAGGGAAAGAAATTTGGTTACCAGATGAAGTATTCTGATAATAAACCTGAAGCAATACGTCCAAAGAAGCCCCAGATGCTGGTAAGAGATATGAAAATCGATACATCGGAGTTGCCGAGAGCTATCCCCATCTGTCCCATGTTGTTCATCACGCACAGTCCTGTTCCAACACCGCAAAGAAACGAGAGAAACAATATCCAGAAGTCGAATGTTTGTATCATCTCGACGATCGTATGGTCCTCTCCGATCGAAGGTTGTTTTCGTTCGAGATACTGCAGCTCAACACCAGTTGTTGTTGTCGTCATCGACGACTTCTTTGATTGGTTCACAAGCAATGGAACTTTCATTGGTTGCTCAACATCAGAATCAGACCTTGGTTTGAACAGAACAGAATACAATGGGACTCCCAATGGTGTAGCTAACAGGATAAGAAGTCCTGCTGCAAATACCAATGACAGGAGCTGGCCATGGCTTCCACTGATATCAAAGGCCAAAAGATAGACAGCTAATGCGATAGCCATGCCATTGAAGATGTGGAAATATTGCGTTTCTTGTTGGAATTCCCTTGGCTTTGAAGCTGGAGGAGCTTCATGGAGAAAGACGGCTGCAGTGAGGCAAACAAAAGCCGGAACCACTGCAAGTATGAAGAGAAGCTTCGAAGGGTCTGAAGAAAACAGAGCTGTGCAGATATCCGTAAAGATTGCAGTGCCGAGTCCAAGGTAGGCCTTAAGTATCCCCGAGACCGGCCCTCGATTTTTCGGAAAATTCCGCATGCAGGTAACTAGAACCGCTGTGTTCATCCATGTTGTACTGTTTCCACCTAGACAAAGGAATATACACATCTGCAGACGATCATATAATCCGAAATTAGCTAAAGTTTTACAGGCAGATATATCATATACGATAACATAACTACATAAGCACTGTATAACAAGAAGCTTACCTGCCAGTATGGAAGAGGACGGATTCTCTGGCTAACAACAAGCCATTGAGCTCCATATCCTATAAGCCCTTCGAATGATCCAATGATGAGTAAAACCGACGTCGGCAAACAATCGGAAGCGAAGCCGGAAACAAGTCCGAAAGCCTTGCCAACATCTTTAGCAACTGAAAGATTATTGAGCTGCAACTGAGTAAGAGCCATAAGAGATTTCAATGCATCTGAGTAATTGGCAAAGGTGTAGTTGTTGCCACAAACTGCCTGAACCCAAAGAGATACCACCAACCCTATCCATTTCCCGGCACCAGAAGTCGAAAACGGAGGACCCATATTGCAAAAGAATGACAAAGAAGAAACGAGATATTGAAAATCTTGATGTGTATGAGCTTTATGAAAAATAATATTGGCATTTGACCATTGCTATTTATAGTTTATGTATAACGTTTGATTATGATGTGGAAAGTGTGAAACAATCGGCTGCTGTTTAGACCTTGGTTTTAAAATCCCACGACTGGTATCAAGTGGAAGAGTGGAAACTCGAAGCTGTCAGCTTGTTAGGTTGCTCAATACAGTGGATCAGTGGATTACCATATTAATCACTACATACCATATAATAAATATATGTCTAATTATGTTTTAGTCCCTCTACTTTTAATGATAAATTTATCATTGGTTTTAATCCTGGATGTGTTGGTGCAACGCTAAATAGCTCAATCACTATAGCAAATGGGTGTTCGCATGGTATTATTAATTTACGCCTATTAAAAACATTATAAAAGTAGAAGATAAATTTTTTTCATTTTTTTAAATGGAAGGATTAAATTTAAATTTTCAGCTTAGTAAAGGGGCTAAGCATAACTAGTCTTATAATTATTCTATGGTAGCCAATGGTTCAAGTTGTCTTGTAAGATGAATAGAAAATTTAGCAAGTCAAAATCAGTCCGAATTGTTGATGAGAATGAAAGCAAACTGGACCGGCGCTCCAATCAAGCACCAGGTGCCCTTGTTGACTTGTATACTTTCCCTGGTTGTTTCCTCTTTCTCTATCCCTAATCCATAAGTCCAACCTTTGAATCAATAACACTTTTCTCCGTATCTATATGAATCAATATTATTACATTCCAATTCTTTACGGATACCCCCAAAGAAAATCTCGAATTGAATCCCAAATTGACGGGTTAGTGTGAGCTTGTCCATGCGGTTATGCAATCTTCGAACAGGAATCCATTTTTTGAAAGATCCTGGCCTTTGGGCTTCAAGTTTTCGAGATCTTTTCGACAACCTATGTTGTATTGAAGATATATCTATACGATCCGATCAATTGCATAAAACCTGCGGTAGTAACAGAACCAGAAAAAGTATACAGAAAAGACATTCTTTCTATAATATTAGCATTTTCTATTCAATTTGTATTTAGATTAGCATTATATTCTATTAGAATATAGTGTTATTGCATGAATAAACCCTTTAAAACACTAAGAGCCGCTTTCATTTGTTTAATCCAGAAATATAGTGGCCAAGTTTGAATACGTGGACTGTTGAAGTTGAGTAGAGACACGTCATTGATGACAGTACTCACTACCAAATGTAGTAGGAGTAGTAGCATTGCTCATTTAAAAATTAATTTCTGTATCAAAAACAAACCACCAAACTACATAATTTCCTAATGATCAAAATGTGATTTCTGAATGAATGATGTTTCCTTTATCAGGGGAAAAGAAAAAACCAGTGTTTGGAACGCTCGGCATCGCAATGAACTCCCCTCTCATCAGCTATAATGCAAACCAATCTGTTTTCTGTTAAGGGTCTGGTACCGATAGCGGCGAAACAGGCAACAGTGAGATACGAGAAGCAATGAAGAGGGAAAAGGCGGGTAAGAAGCAACCTTGATTAAGTGGCCAGTTTTGTGAATCTGGCGACAAAAAGTCCACTAGTTTGGGATGTCAAGGGATCAAATCGCAAGGTCTTTGGTATCCTCCCGCTCTTACAGGGCCACTCTTTTGCTTCGTCTATTTCCTGGAGTTCTGCACAACCCGAAGGCAATATCTCTCATCACATGAGAATGGAGGAAAGAGATGACAAGAAGGCTGTGCCTAAACATCAATAGTGAAGTTTCGAGATACCATTTTGTCTCGTAGGAGAGATTAAACTACCTGCGGAAGCATTTTCCTTTAGGAACTGCTCTACTACGCCTTCATTCTGAGCAACTGTCAAACTAATTTATAAAAGGTAAAAGTGGTAATCAGGACATTATTGTGCTTCTTTTATGTTGGTGTGTGCACTATATGTTTACACACTGCAAGAGCTGACAATGAAACACACCTGCAAGTGCTGTAAACAAGCAATCCCCCGGCTTTCAGCAATCTAAAACCATTCCTTAGAAGTTTTAACTGCAAGAAAACAAATGTATTTCATGTTAGGGAAAAGAAAAGAAAAACTGGACCAAAAAAGGGGGAAATTTAAAGAATACCAAATGAAAAAGAAACTAGAGGAAGAAACAAAAATGAAGCAGACCATACCTAAGAGCATAAGCATTTTTTGTAGAATGCAAATTGAGGAGCCTAAACTGAACAAATATAAAATATCTTCCTCCCTCCACCCCCCAACCAGAAAAAGAGGACAGAAAAATCATGATGGGAAAATGGCATTACCTGAAGTACAGTTAAGCTATCTGTTCTTTCTGCATCCAACACCCGGCGTTGAAGAGTTTTCCATCCCCAATGTTCAAACTTTTGGATGTGTTTAACTGATCCATCATGAGTGCATTCTGCATCCACAAGCACCTGAATTAAGTTGCAAGCACTTATTAGTTTGCCTTTGCGAGAGAAAGCAGAACAGAAAAAAAGTCAATTCTTAAAACTAAATGCAATTTCACCTTGTCATAACCGGAGCATGAAACTTCAAGATCAGACATGGTTTTATATAGTTCATTTTTACTGAGACCAACTACTCCGGAATGCCTTCCATAAAAGATAAGTTCAGGGTTTTCACTTGATGAAACTAATTGTAAAGACTTGGCTTCTCTTGCTTTAGCAGCTCTTTTCCTTTCTTTCCACAGTCTCCTAGAAGTCCACTCCCTAAATATCTCGTCCTTTTTCCCGAATGCAGATTCATCTGTTTAAAACTAGACAGAGGAACATGTCAAAGCAGACAGACATGTATGTAGAGTTCTTGAAAAACTAGCACAGTCGCCTTTAAAGTTTCAACTAGACATACAAAAAGTAAATAAATAAAACAGATTTATTACATGATCTAGAAAGAGAATCAACCCTCAAAGGAGCCAGAGAAAAAGATGTCCCATCAGCAACAAATAGCCTGCACCGATCACCCAATGAATATTTTTGCAACATTGTTCTACAAGCTGCTAAACGATGACTTGCAACATCAACACCGGTTACGGAACCGGAATCACCAAGAAGATCCAACATCATGCAGAGTTTAGCACCTGAAGGACATATGTGGAAAATAAGTTAGGCATAACACGACCACAAAGCTGCATCTGTAAAAATAACTTGAGAATTCGATCCCAAAAATTATTCTTTTAGACCAAATTCATCCTGAAATAAAATATCCAGATTCTTAATATTTGTCAGTCATAGAGCAGGAAGAATACACACATATTTTTCAGTAATGTTAAAAACAACAAGCCAAGTACTACGAAGATAAACACTGACAATTTTTTTGTCTAAGATTCAATATTAGAATGAGCATTTCGAGATAGATTGCATTTCACAGGTAGTTGGGACTTTATCAACCCTACCATTCCTTTTACACTAGAGGCGAATATGAGCAAATATTCCTGATTGGTTAACTACAAATACAACAGGAAGAAAAAGATCACTTACCGGGAGCAGCACAGAGATCAAGAACATGATCCCCTGGCAATATTTTCAAAACTGAGACAGCAGCTCCAGAAGCAGCATCAATTCCATAGATCTGAAACACCAAAAAATACAAATTGAAGCAAAATGAATATTGAAAGGTATGAAAAAGAGTAAATGCTTGATAATCCTGAAAAAATGACTAGAAGGAGCACAGAAACAAACATTAAAGAGTGAAACTTTCAAATTATAAGCTACAACCACATTTTAAAACAGTTTCCCCCGGGATAAGTAGGAATAAATAAAGCAACCAGAATCACTTTATACATGTAAAGAAAAAAGAAAACAAAACAAAAGACAACTCCAGATGTTACCGACACTGCCTGAATAAAAGAAAAAGATGTCAAGGTTCCATCAATCAAGGGAAGTTAAGCTAAAATATAAGCCAGAAAAAATTGCTAGATTCCTCACCTTTCCATCCAGGTATGACTTTGAATTGGCAATCAGAACATCAGGTGGAAGAGAATAAAAACCAGGTAACCAATTCACTTTCTCAACCTTACACTTTATTTCAGCTTCAATTTCTTCAAGTTCACTTTCACTCCCAGGTTTCAACCTTTCCCAATTTTTTTAAGACACAAGCAAACGAATGACTTTCAAAACAGCCCAACAAAACAAAGGCATATGCTTCAATTTTACTGATCAAATAACATTTTAAACTTACCTTAGGTATCGAGGAGTTGAATCAGAGGCCGTATAAATTGAAGGGTCGATTCCATTTTCTTCTAGAAAGCTGAGGAACGCTTCCGGCAACGGCGATTTCGAATGTTCCTCCATCAACAAATCACCGGTTCCAAAGTTTATTAAAGGCCAAGAAACCGTAAAAATATAAACCCTTTCCCACCAACTCCGTAAAACGCACCGTCTTATCTTTTATAAAACGGCGGCGTTTCTATCCAAAGCTAGCCCCTTCTACAAGACTCTTTTTTTACTCCACTGTTCATCAGAAATCCGAAACGAAGCTTGAACGAGTTTGGGGAAAAAGAGAGAAAAGGAATAAAGGGATAGCAATGAGGGAAGCTTTGCTTGGAATTTTCATAGTATTTATTGCTTTCTTCAGCGAATTAGCTTCTGCTACCGTTGTTTTTAAGCCGTTCTCCATTTCCTTGCCGGACCTGCCCGCCAAATTCGGTAACTTTTCATCTTTCTCCTGTTTGTTTACTAAGAAAATGAAGGAAAACTTAACAAACGAACTCTAGCAGGCTTAAACTGTTTTTATGCCCTACTTTCAGCTAAAAATTCTTTAAAAAAAATCAAACTTTAAATAAAAAAGTTAACTGCCTTCTTTTCTATGTTGTTTAGCTGTTGGGAATAACACCGCCGTTTGCGGTGCTCTTGAAGTGGCGGATCCCTTGGATGCTTGCACTACGCTCCGAAATAAATTCGGATCCAATAAAAGTGACCCTGTAAGGCTTGCTTTGATAATTAGGGGCAATTGCTCTTTCGAGGAGAAAATCCGAAACGCTCAAAATGGGGGGTTTTCTGCCGCAATTGTTTACGATGATAAATATAGTAGCAATTTAGTCTACAGTAAGTTAAATTTCTCTATGATTTATTTCCTTTTTTATATTTAAAAGTTATTGAATTGAATTAAGCTATTTTAGTGAGCTCCAGAAAATTATTTGATAATATTAGATTAAATGAGGTATTTTGTTGTTTGAAGTGATGGTGAACCCTAAAGGAATCAACGTGCTGGCTGTTTTTATTTCTAAATCTGCTGGTGAATTTTTGAAAGATCATGCTAGAGGTGAAAGGGGAGAATGCTGTATTTACCCGCCTTTGAATGGGAAGGCGTGGACGGTTTTTGCTATTTGTTTCCTATCACTTGTTGTTATAGCAGCTTTCTTGGTGATAGCCTTTATTGCTCCCCGAAGCTTGTCGAATTGGCGAAGAAGAAACTTAGTAAAAACAGTGGATACTAAATTGGTTGAAGCTCTTCCTCGTGTTGTGTTCAGTTCCAGTACTACCGCAGAAACTTGTGCGATTTGCCTTGAGGATTATAATGATGGGGAACTTCTTAAAGTGCTTCCTTGTCAACATGGTAGGTTTTGCTCCTATGGATCATATCTAGCCTGTTATACATTTGCAGTGCATGTTTACTTGTGGATAATTAAAGATTGTTTTAGCCTCCGACATGCTAAGGATCTCTTTGCCGTTACATGTTACCTTGATTTTCATGAGACTGGGAAGTTTAAGTGTTTAAAATGTAGAAAGTGTAGGGTATATGACTTCTAGGGTATGGTGAATTCCTTTATCCTTAATTATGATTTTTTCACAAATTCAAGAATTGGGAAAGACTTAGCTTGATGAATTTGTTTAAGGGACCATTGGCTGTATAAAGGTCTCGTTATTACTGTATGTTCATGCACTTATTCTATCAGTTTTGTCAGAAAATAATCTGATTCCATAGTTTAATGAGTCATCAGCATTTGTTGGAAAAGAGAGATGATATCGTTGTTTGCGGATAGACGAACACCATATTGAAAGCTTGTTCCCCCTATCATTTATATTTGAGTTCCTGTTTCCTTACTCTAGCATTATTGTGTAGATATCATCAGTTAATCAACATTAAGTTTGGCTGCAGATTTTCATTCAAGTTGTGTAGAGTCATGGTTGACTAAGTGGGGAACATTCTGCCCTGTATGCAAACTCGATATGACAACCAAGTTTGCATATTCTGAGGTTAGTGAACAAAGGCCTTTGTTGTAAGTTTGTGTGCACTAATGCAACTTTAATCCTTCTCATTGAACATTCACACTGTAACAAGGATGCTTCTATTTTTGTTATAAGCTGAATGGTTTAGTAGACCAAAAGGAACCTTTTGCATGCACCGTATGTCACAATATTGGAATCGGGTGATTGGTAACTTCTATACTAGATGCCACTTGTCGTTTCTGATTTCATGGTCATACCAGCCCCATGAACATCTTTTAATTAATTGTACACATAGAAGTTAATAATTAAGATTAGGGGATCCCCCCCCCCCCCCCCCCCCCCCGAAAATCAATTAGGGGAATACTTCTAATTATTAATGGTAATGGCATTTGCACAAATCTTGATTCAATACAGTGAAAGCAAATATAAATGATAAAAGCATGGAGAGGATTCCTAGATTCTGCTAAAAGCATCACATGGCTTATGCTTTTTACGAAAAGTTTGTCGAATATCTACCATGCATAAACTAACTCCCTCAACAGCTTACAGTACACTTTTGTGCATGTTCTGGGGTTTGGTTCAGGCGATTCATTCTATCTTAGCAATATGAGATTTTAGAATGTCCAACTTTGCTTCATAATCTTGGATACAAGGAAATCTTTTCTTTGTCTAGCAGTTGAGAGATATAAATAGCAGTGAGATAGTTTCCCTGTTGACATTTACTTGGCCTAATTGCGAAATGATGGCATTTGGTGATGAAAAAATTTACTCGAATTGACAGTCTCATTATCTTTGTAGCATGTCATGAAGACACACTTTTTCTACAGTCTCTCCTTCATTGCAAAGATACGAATCTTAACCCGACATATCTTATTGTCACTGAATTATCTTCATCTTCATTCGACAGATCAAGAGGAGCAGCAGGGTCTAGAATCAGTTATTTTCAACAGGATCTTTTGGCTTGTTTTCTAACTGGGTATGGAATAAACATCTCTCAAATGGATCATATGATATGTGTAGAACACCTTTTCCCCATATACCTCTAATTTCAATATTGTTTTCTTCCTAATCTTATGTTTCAGTGTGCTTTCTGCTTGCAACGGTCGTCCCATCAGAAGTTTGTTTCTGCACCCGTCTCGTGCACAAAATGTTCGGGATGATGCTGATGCAGCCTTTTCATGTCCAGCCAGTATATTTGGTGCAGCGTGATAGGCAACAACGCATCTTCCCGGCATCAAATTGGTTGATCCACCGGTGTTGTACCATCTGGTTTTCAACCAAAGGGTCAAAAGCCTAACAGTCTGTCCAGCCCAAAATTATTGTAAATGGTACTTTCATTTAGTCCAAAAAATGGCGGAATTATGTAAACAAGTTCCGTGGAGGATATTCATACTAGTCTTTCACTATTTTCTATTTTTCATGTAAAGTATGAAGTATGAACAAGAAAGAAACAATCAATAAATGGAACGATTCATTATTGCCAATTTTTAAACATATCTGCATGATGAAATTCAGATTTTATCAATTATCCTTGTTATTGAAATTAGGAAATCTTAGGCGGACTACTTAAAATTTAACCCAAATTTACACATTTTATTTTATGTTACTAGAAATTGTGTGCAAGTATTGGATGTATGATAACACGAATGTCAAACAAAAATACTTCAAATAAGCCAAAAATGGCTCAAAAAATATGTATCAAATTTATAGAGATTAAGCAATGTTGAGTCCTTAAAATTGAGTGCTTTTTTTTTTAACTTTACATTTTTCTCAATTTGGTCCATGTTAGTCTCATAGCTTTGGTAAGTTATCCCATCTTGGCCCCTACATTTGAATCCAGTCACACATTTTAGTCCTTATCGAAATCCAAGTTCAAAAATAAGTTGAGAAAAGTTGCTAATTCTAGGGTTAATATGGGCAAAAGAAATTTCAATGATCAAATCAGGAAAAGTTGCCAAGTTCAATTAGTAACGTGTAAAAACAGTTTAGTGGCTGAATTAGAAAAGTTTTCTAAGTCCAAGGACTATATTTTAGTTTATCCAGATTTACATAATACGAATAATTAATGATAACCATGATGGATCAAAAATACTAACATGAAACCACTGTATTACTATTAACCGAAATGGTTCCAGGTCTACTTATCCGGACTCATCTATGATCTAGTCCAGCCGTAACCTTCAATAGTAGGAGCTACTTTCGTTAATCGTAGGGGTGAGCTTTCGATTGAGTCGAGTCAAAAAATTTGAAATTATTTAAGTTTTCATTGGGAGACTCGACTCAAATTTAAAAATCAATCTACTAATTTTTAAAAATTCCGAGTTATTCAAATTTTCATTTTACAACTTAAATTTTATTTGAAGTTTTTTCGAATCGAGTTTGTAAAATTTTGAGTCAATTTTTTCGCCTCAAGTTCAATTTTTTCTCCTCAAACCGAGTTAAAAAATTTAAGTTTTTCGAGTCGATTTGAATTTTGCTCACCCGTGTCAACATTTCATTGTTTTGCCCAGCTCTTCTAAAATCTAAACTCTGCCCTGCCCGTAGACTATATATATATTCGAAGATCACCTGTTGTTCAGATCAATACTTCGTCGTTTTGCTATCAGCAGTCCATCTCCTTCATTTCAAGTAAAGTACCGGATTTTTAAGCCCAAAATTCTTTCACTTTCTCCAGATCCTTCCTTCGTTTCTCTTCGCTATCGTTCCATCATGGTGCTCGAGGTAATCCAGAGCCTCAATTCCCTTTTCTCCTCCAAATTCTAAGGCTTACAATTCCCTTTCACTTAAATTGTTTTGATCCTAATTTCTTTTGTGCACACGCAGGCAACGATGATCTGTATTGATAATTCGGAGTGGATGCGGAATGGTGATTACGCTCCCTCTCGATTTCAGGCTCAAGCCGATGCTATCAACCTCATTTGCGGAGCTAAAACTCAGGTAAACAGGATTAAAAAAAGGAAACAATTTGATTTTTTTTAAATGTATTTTGAGCTTTTATTGAATTGGAGGGTTCAAAAAAGGAAACGCTTTGATTGTGGGAAAAAGTTTTAGCTTTTATTGAATTGGAGGATTTCATTTTACAGTCTAATCCAGAGAATACGGTTGGAGTTTTAACAATGGCAGGAAAAGGTGTGCGTGTTTTGGTCACTCCTACAAGTGATCTTGGCAAAATCTTGGCTTGCATGCACGGTTTGTTTCTTAGCTTTCTTGAGTCATATATTCTAATTCTCTTAACATTGTTTCATAGTAAAAGTTGCTAAATTGGAGTTTTTGCTTATAATAATTTAGGCTTAGAAATAGGTGGTGAAATGAACTTGGCAGCTGGGATTCAAGTGGCTCAGTTGGCGCTCAAGCATCGCCAGAATAAAAAGCAGCAGCAAAGGATTATTGTCTTTGCTGGAAGGTGCGTTTTTATTATTGATGTTAGCTGTTAACTGAGAAATGTTTTCTTTCTATGTTTTTGGTTGTAAAGATGTGCTGTGATCGCTTGCAGCCCTGTCACACATGACAAGAAGGCCTTGGAGATGATTGGAAAGAAGTTGAAAAAGAATAGTGTAGCACTTGACATTGTGAATTTTGGTGAAGATGATGAAGGGAAGACGGAGAAGCTTGAAGCGCTTCTTGCTGCTGTTAACAATAATGATACCAGTCATATTGTTCATGTTCCTGCTGGTCCTAATGCTCTCTCTGATGTACTTATAAGGTTAGTGATTCAGGTGTTTTCTCTTTCCATCATTTGAATAACTCATAATTGTGATCTTATTGCTGAAGCTGGATCTTTGTTGTACCCATGGCAGTACCCCCATCTTCACTGGGGACGGGGAAGGTGGAAGTGGTTTTGCAGCGTCGGCAGCGGCAGCTTCAGCTGGTGGCGTCTCGGGTTTTGAGTTCGGCGTGGACCCCAACCTTGATCCTGAACTGGCCCTTGCTCTTAGAGTTTCAATGGAAGAGGAGAGAGCCAGGCAAGAAGCAGCTGCGAAAAAGGCAGCAGAGGAGGCATCAAAACAAGAAAAGGGCGGGGAAGAACAAGATGCAACAATGACTGAACGTGCCAGTGAGGGAACTTCAGAAGCTGATAATAAGAAAAATGAAATTGCAGTTAGTATCATTATACACTCCCATTTAATTTTGCTATTATTTTCTTGATGTAGATGGTTTTGTAAAAGGGTAGTATTAGTATGTCTCATTATTACTTAGTTTGATAGGATAACTGCTTCAAGTGGAAAAATCATTTCATAAGAAGACATGATTGACCTTACACATTCTTTCATGTTGAGATATGACAGACTGACCTTGAGTTTGTTACAGGATGATGATAATACTTTACTACAGCAGGCTCTTGCAATGTCGATGGATGAGCCTACCTCTAGCCAAGATTTACAGGATACTGAGATGTCAGATGCAGCTGCTGAGGATCCAGAGCTAGCATTAGGTAAGTGCACCCGAGTCATTTTTTATACGTTTCCGCTGGAGAATTAGCAGCGTTGTGACAATTGTTCCTTGCCTTATGAGAAAATCCAATTACATAGGTATTAAGAAAATTTTAATTATAATACATCTTTTGCTGGTTGCGGCTGATGGTCAATGATGACCAAAGAATTTCCTTGGGTCACTTTTGAAAGATTAAATGTAAAAAGTTCATACCATTTTTAGCTTATTATGTGAGCTAAATCATCTTTCAAAATTAGTTGTCCTTTGTCTCGGAAACTTGTTGATGCAAGTTCAGACTCTGGATATGTCCATATTAATTTATTTTTACGTGTATGCTGATTTAATTCCCTGTATTTCCAATTCTCCCAGCTCTGCAATTATCTGTGCAAGACAGTACAAAAGATTCATCTAGTCAGGCAGATATGAGTACGCTGTTGGCAGACCAGTCTTTCGTATCCTCCATCCTTGCGTCGGTATGTCTGCTGTGTTTTCTGTTTATCTCCCCCCTACACCAGATTTAAAATAAAGATCATTTAATGGTAAAATAATTGCTTGTGCAGCTTCCCGGGGTAGATCCAAATGATCCTTCAGTTAAGGAAGTGCTTGCTTCCATGCAAAACCAGTCTGAGGTGAGCTCATCAAACTCAAGCAGGAAAAAATGATTTATAGTAGGGATTGGGGGATATTTTGCACTTCTTGGTGTTACGGGGCTACCCCTTCTGTGTAGCCTTAATACTGGAGTGAAAATTAGGGTTTCTGATATATTTTTTTATCAGATATCTAATATTGATACGAGCAATGTGTGCTTGTTATTATCAAACTAATTTCAATAACTTCTGGTGATGTTCATGCTACCCTTTCAGCCCCAGCAGAAGCAGGGTGAGGACAAGGCACCCAAGAAGGAGGAAGAGAAGTGATGTATGTTTGGATTTCGTTCTCTTTCAGGTTGCAATTTTTTATTTTGCAGAGTTGATGATAACATAGCAACTATCAATACCTAGATTTTTTTTAAAATTAAATCCCTTGTGCAGATTTGGAAGCTCTTCATTGTAGCCACCAAGATGGATGTTGATGGTTATTATTAGTTTCAAAGGCCTTGTAAGCGCTTCAGTTATTCTCATTCATGTTTCCACTAATTCTATATGTATTAGTACAGATTGAATATATTCTTATATATGGAAACTTATTTGCACTGCAATCATTTTCTTGTAACATTTGGTTTAGGAAAATAAAGATTGTTATGTCTTAAAATTGACCCAAAGTCATTGTAAATTGTGAAGTCACATCTCAGTAGGTGCCAAAGCAGTAGAAAGATTTTCACCAGTGAAGTTTATGTTTTAACTAAATTGTGTATATATGTAGAGCACAAATGTGAAAGTCGAATACTTTAAATTATGTGAGCTATGCAAGGCTAAGTGTTATCTTATCCGTCGATTGACATTGTTGTTGGGACAATATACAAAAGAAGTTATTGCTTTTTGATATCCATTGTTCGAATTTGTGAGTTAACAGAGAGATGTGTATGTAATCTTAACGTCCATAAGCGTCATATACTTTTTCTTGTTTGTTATGGTGTTTTTAACTGGCAATTCCTTTATGCTTAAGCTCTACATATTTTGTGTTTAGTGGCAAGAATTAGAAGGCTTTAGTCCGGTTATAGTGATGATAATTGTGAAGATTAAAAATTCAGCAGCTTCACCCTTGAACGCATTGAACCCAATTTGTTACGATCTTCTAAGCATTATGTTGTACATCCATGATTGTTTCTCTTTTTGTTATCAATCTTTGATGGCGATAATCTTTTCCTTCATGCTGAGGTTCTAATTCTAATTATCAGAAGTGGTTTTGGACATGAATAATAAAAGCCACGGCACCAAGCTTTACGAAAGAAAAAAACTCAAAATAAGTTAAATGCTCAACAGTTTAGTTATTCAAAGGTCAATCTATGTATACAAGTAACACATATTTATTTATTTTAAATTGAATATCTCATTTTAATAAATTATAATAAAAAAAACCTGTAAATTTTTTGAGTCCCCCATGATCTCCAAAACAATAATGATATTTGCTTTCTGTGTATTTCTTGTCAATTTCATGCATGCCTGTCTGCAATGCAAATTTGTTTGATCATCATTCCTCCTAGATTTCCTTCAACTTTTTTTTTGCTGGTGTTCGATTTGGACGGTTAAGGAAAAGTATCAACAATATATATATATATAATGTAGGATTTATTGACACGGTATAAAAATTTAAAATTATATATATTTTTAGATTGTTGTATGAGTGAGAATAGATAATGTTGAAGAATGAAGCTGTTGAAGAATGATCCACAGCTGTCAAATAGCTTGCAAAAATCTGTTACTGTAAAACAAACTTTTGGAGGGAAAAGTTTGTTATACTTTTTCCAGAAATTAGGTCAAAGGTTGTTAACCGTCTTGTATAAAAAGGACCTTTCTCTCAATGAAAAATCAAGCTTGTTTTCCTCATTCTCTTTGCTTTTACTATACTGCATTTATAAGTTTCACATGGTATCAGTAGTTTCAGTGATCCTGTGATTTTCTTCGTTTTTCTTCTTCACCATGGTTAACCCTACTGTCGATGTCACTGGTTCCGTACGAGAGGAGAGTTCTGAAAAATCGTTTTCCAACAAGCGAATCTGCATTCGATTGGATGATACTAATTTTCTTCTATGGAAGCAACAAGTGATGTTGATGATACGTGGCCATGGACTTGAAGATTATCTCGATGCGTCTGTTTCCTCACCTCCAAAGCTCATCACCAATGAAGTTAGTTCTCGTGTAGCTAACCCATCTTATCTTCGGTTCGTTCAACAAGACAGCTCCCTAGCCTCCTGGCTCTTATCCACTGTTGGTCCTACTATTTTACCGCAATTGGTTGGTGCAGCTGCTTCGATCTAGAAGACCATATCCAGCTTGTATTCTCAGTTGTCCACCACCAAACTGATGCATTTACACTGTCGACTCCGATCTATTAAGAAAGCCGATCTGTCAATGCGTGCCTACACCATGCAGATCAAAGAGATTTGTGATCTCCTTGCCTCATGTGGAAGTCCAGTCTCATCCGTTGAACAGATCGCCACCATACTCAACAGATTACCCTCTGAATATGATCCTTTTGTGGCCGTGATTTCAGCTAGTCGAGATCCATACACTGTGGAAGCTACTGTTTCAGTCTTGGTGGATGCTGAAACCCGTGTTGCTGATCCACTTCGCATGCCAATTGGAATCAACAACACACGTTTCTCGGATGACTCTCGCCACCGTGATGATTCTGTGAACTCTGGTGGTCGATTCCAGGGTCGTCCCAGGACTCAGTGTCAAGTATGTGGGAAGCTTGGTCACCTTGCTGATCGTTGTTGGCATAGGTTTGACAAGAGCTATCGTGGATCTTCTTCTTCCCAGCCTAAGCCTCCAGTTTCTTCTGAGGCTAATGCTTGCTATGCCACTGACTCCCCTGATGTTGCGTATGACCCATTTATTACTACAGTGGCCTCTGATCTTGCTACTTCTGGTCCATCCCTTGACTCTCCTCAAGTAAACTCTCTTGTTGCTGCTGTTCCAGGCCCATCATCTGTGACTTGGTTCCCTGATTCAGGTGCTACACACCATGTCACCAATGCCCCTGATGCTCTTCACTTTGCCAACACTTACTCTGGTACGGGTAAAGTTCATTTAGGTGATGGATCTGCTCTTTCAATTTCTAGTATAGGGCAAGTTGCATTCATTACTTCCTCTCAGCAACTTCGATTATCCCATTTACTTCATGTTCCTGAGATCACACGTAATCTTTTATCAGTGTCAAAGTTTACTGTTGATAACAATGTGTTTTTGGAATTTCATGCCAACTCTTGTTGTGTGAATGATGAGTCTACAGGTATTCCACTAATACATGGGGTTCAAGAAGGTGGCTTATACACATTCATTGGTGCTGCATCTCCTAGTCCTGCAATGGCGTATTCCACAGAAGTTCATTCTCCTTACTGGTTATGGCATCAACGTCTTGGCCACCCCTCACGTGATGTTTTTAAGTTAGCCATGAATAAACAAATTCCTCTAGATGGTCATATTATTTGTAGAGCGGGTCAGTTAGAGAAAAGCCATGTACTTCCCTTTCAATCCTCCAATACAATATATACCTCACCATTTGAACTTGTAGAAGTGGATTTATGGGGACCTGCTTCAGTTGCTTCTAATGGTTTTAAATATTACATCTCCTTTGTTGATCTATATTCACGACATTGTTGGGTATATCTTCTAAATAACAAATCCGCTGCACGCACAACATTCTCATTATTTCATGATGTTATTCAAACGCAGTTCAATTTCACCCTTCGAGCAGTTCAGACTGATGGTGGTGGGGAGTTTCATTTTCTTGACTCTCTACTTGCTTCCCTTGGCATCCAGCATTGGGTTACATGCCCCCACACCTCACAGCAGAATGGTGTGGTGAAGCGCAAGCACCGTCACATTGTTGAGACGGCCTTAACATTGCTGGCCCAGGCTTCCATGCCCCTCAAGTTCTGGTCCTATGCCATTCTGAGTGCAATGTATCTCATCAACAGACTTCCAACTAAGGTTCTTGGGAATGTATCTCCTTTCCAAAGGCTCACTGGTAAAGCTCCTGATTATAAATTCTTGAAGGTCTTTGGATGCGAATGCTATCATCATCTGTGTCCCTACAATGCTCACAAGCTTCAACTTCGATCCAAGGCTTGTCTTTTCCTTGGTTATTCCCCCAAGAATCATGATTATCAGTGTGTTGATGATACTAGCAGGATCTATGTGTCTCGAAATGTTATATTCAATGAGCATGTGCTCCCTTTTGCTCAAGGGTCTCTCATCTCACCTTCAACACCTCAGACTCAAGCTACATCTTCAATTCCATCGTTTCCTGAGGCAGTTGGCTCTACATCCTCATTCCCTACTACTACCTCACCACAAGACAACCCCTATGTTGCTACCAATTCTCATGATCCACACGACCCCATTAAAACTGCTTTGCATGGGCAGGCCTCCATCATCCCACCTACACTACATCCCACACTTCATGAATCTCATGAAAACACCAATCCTTCTCCACATCCTCAACCTACCACTGAACTCGTTGAACAGACATCTTCAATGCCTCAAAATTTACATCCCACCCTTGTTGGTTCCTAGGACAATGACAACACTCATCTCCCTTCACCCTCTATCTCCTCTTCCAATACACCTAACCCAGCAATTGATATGCCCACTGACCCCACCACTACTACATCTCCCTTAGCCTTCCCAACTCCCACACTACCTAATCCCTCTACTTCAGTAGGTAACAACCACCCTATGGTCACTTGAAGTAAAGTTGGAACCTTCAAACCTAAACTTTACAATATTCAAGCTCACCTCATCCCTACAAATATTCAAGAAGCTCTTCAGCAACCTGACTGGGCTGCTGCCACCATGCTCGAATACAATGCTTTATGTAAAAACAACACGTGGGATCTAACTCCTCTACCACCTGGGAAGAGAGCCATTGGCTGCAAATGGATATTTCGAATCAAATACAACCCTGATGGCACAATCGACAAGTTTAAGGCGTGTCTTGTTGCAAAAGGTTTCACTCAAGTCCCTGGGCATGATTTTCTTAAAACATTCAGCTTCGTTGTTCGTTTCTCCACAATCAACATCTTCATCTCTATGGCCGTTTCTCGTGGCTGGTCTCTTCACCACATTGATGTCAACAATGCATTTCTTAATGGGGATTTAAGTGAAGAAGTATTCATGCACCAGCCCCCTGGCTTCATTCAACATAACCCTAATGGTCCTCCTCTTGTATGCAAACTAAAGAAAGCCTTATATGGTTTGCGTCAGGCCCCTCGAACCTGGTTCCTCAAGTTGAAGACTTGCCTATGCAACCTTGGTTTACATGCATCTCTTGCTGGCAGTTCATTGTTCATTCGATCTTGTGACAGTAACACCACGTATATTGTGGTCTATGTAGATGATATTCTAATAACAGGCAATTCATCCACCTATATACAACTTGTTATCAACACCTTGCATGATCAATTCTCCATCAAGGATCTTGGCCCATTGAAGTTCTTTCTTGGACTTGAAGTTCATACTCTTACAAATGGACTATTTCTCAGCCAGAAGAAGTATGCTCTTGAACTTCTTACTAAGACTGCTCATCTTGATGCCAAATCAGCCACGACACCTATGATCACCTATCCAAAGCTCAGCAGACACGATGGTGACCCTCTCTGTGACACACATGGCTTCAGAAGTGTTGTAAGTGCCCTTCAATACCTTTGCCATACACGTCCTGATCTCACCTTTGCTGTCAACAAGGTGGCACAGTACATGCAATCCCATATGGACGTTCATTGGTAGGAAGTTCAACGGATTCTTCGTTACCTCAAAGGTACACTTGACTTTGGCCTATGGTTTGAAGCACATCAAACTGACTCTATGATACTCATTGCCTTCTCTGATGCTGACTGGGGCAGTGATATCGATGATAGACGTTGTACCTCAGGCCATTGCGTTCTACTTGGGAGTCATCTTATATCTTGGTGTGCACGCGAACAAAGGGCAGTCTCTCGATCCACAGCTGAATCAGAATATCGCAGTCTTGCAGACATCTCTTCTGAATTAATTTGGGTACAATCTGTTCTACATGACATGGGCATTACACTCCCTGATGTTCCAAAGATCTGGTGCGATAACACAAGTACTGTGTCAATGGCTGCAAACCCTGTCCTTCATGCTAAAACCAAACATGTCGATCTTGACCTCCATTTCGTCCGGAAAAAAGTCACTGCAGGCTCACTCCAAGTTAACTATGTCTCAGCCCGCTGCCAACTTGCAGATATCTTCACAAAACCTTATGCTGTCAAATATTTTGAAACCCTTCGAAGCCAACTCAATGTTCTCAACTTGCAAAAGAAAAAGAAGCAGAGGAAATGTTGAAGAATGAAGCTGCTGAAGAATGATCTACAGCTGTCAAACAGCTTGCAAAAATCTGTTACTGTAAAACAAACTTTTGGAGGGAAAAGTTTGCTATTCTTTTTTCAGAAATTAGGTCAAATGTTGTTAACCGTCTTGTATAAAAAGGACATTTCTCTCAATGAAAAATCAAGCTTGTTTTTTTCATTCTCTTTGCTTTTACTATACTGCATTTCTAAGTTTCACAGATAAATATGAACGGACTATTTATTCACAACTGCTTTGATTGATGCATCAATAAAAAAGAACACCATTTACATCTGAATACTTATCTTGCTTTATTATTCTGATTCCTTATCATATCAAAAAATACTTTTCGTCTCCCCTGGAAACCATGTGCTTAGTCTCAACTCTGATCTCTACTCGATTCAATTGTTGAATTGAATCAGGTCTGGATAAACTTAAATTATTCATTCTTAGTTATTTCCAGAATTAGCATTTGAATTATTCACTTCATATAGGATTTAATTTACCAATTCATATATGCTATGCTTAGATTTTTTATTTCAACCAAGGTATACACCATTAATAACAGTGACTAATTCTCCTGCCACAAATTACATCGAGTCCGGATAAATTCGACAGGTCTAACATCGATAGTTAGTGATTCACCAACTCTTCCCAATTCATAACGTGGGGAGCCACACCCAACTACCCAAATGTGGATGGTGGAGCCCTAGAGCCATGCGCACAACACATTTGGACCACTTGGGAAACACGTTCGGTTCCAATCCCATTTAGCATGTAATCTTGAGTATTTGTTTATTGGGTGCACCACCGACGTGGAAGGTTTTGGGTTGTGCATTTGATGGAACTCATTGTTTAATCCTCGTTTTCCTTTTGGCTTTAAACCTATGCCACTCTCTTTTTCAAATGCCCACAATCTTTTTTGAAGCCCAAGCAACGAATCAAATGCTCTTCCATTGTTGAAACCAACCAATCCTCACTCACTGTGAACCAACATCTCCGGTTGATTCCTTTGCCTCATTCTCACACGTACATCTCCCTTTTTTGGAAGATTAAAAGAGAAGAAACTTAGATTCTCATTTCTCCCCAACAATCCTACTCATACATCTTTCCATCTCTACCAACATTATGTTGACCATCAGAATATTGTCTTTTCGAGTTACTAACACTAATCTTTGTATCATCGTCTACCAATTTATGACCAAACCCTCTTTTCTTCTTTCTCATAAAGAAGTGTACATAAAATAGAAAAGGATTATTTTGAAGAATAAAAATCATTTGCTTTTTTTTTTGGTGTCCTACCTATGTTTTATAAAAAAATTTAGTTTAGGGTTAAGGTTTAGAATTAGAGTTTATGATTAGGGTTTAGAGAATTGAGGTAGGATATATTTTTAAAGTTTAGGGTTTAAAATTTAGAATTACATTTTAAATTTTATATTTTTAGTGTTGCAACATAGACAGAGACACCGAAAAGAAGTAAAGAATTTTTGTCTTCGATATCGTTTTAATAAAATCCATATTTCGACCTTTAGTATATGAAAATGTGACCATAGAGAAATAGAAAAGGCATACGGAAAACCACTAGAGAGAATATAGAAAAATAAAGATGCTTAAATGTTAGAACCCTCAAACCTAATTAAATAATAATAATAATAATAACAATAATAATAATAATAATAATAATAATAATAATGGTGAGTATTATAAATGAAAAGAACAAGGTGCTCTATTACGTTGTCTCAAGGAAGAATGATGGGTATTTTTAAGAAATTTAAAAGGTTTAATTCTGGATTTCGTCCCTCTATTCAACAAAAGGTATGAAATTAGTTCTTTTTATTTGTTGTAATTCGATTCCCGTACTTTAACAAAAAAAAAAAAAACTAAGAAGTTAACCTTATTGAATATCATGGCTAACCTAAAAGCAACCACCTCAACAATTTATAAGCACATAAAGAGCAGAACTTAGTCGTTCAACAACACCCGCAACAAATTGACAATTCAATTTTATGTGTTTATCAATAATTTGATTAACTTTTCAATTTCCGTAAGGTGTGATGATCAAATTCGTAATTATACCAATTAAAGATACATGTTTAAAAAAAAACCATGTGAGAGTGTTGCTGCTGGTTTCTTAGTGAAGATAAACCAATGAATTAAGACGGTTGTGTTTATCCTATTAGGTAAAGGCAATAAGAAAAGGTAGCAGTGTGGAGGCACAAACACACCAGTTGATGTTGCTTTAAAGGTGAATTTCGCCCGGTAGAACGAGACACAAAATTCTTTAAGTAATGTTAAGATTTCGAATTCTGACATTGTGAATGGAACAATTAGATCAAAAATATCGTGTCTATAATAAATTTCTTCACACACTCAATCTGAATTAATCAACCAATAAATTAAATACGGTCCGCTAAACAAAAAAAATGAACTTAGCCGGTTTTAATTAAGTGAATTGGAGATGATGGATTAGTGAGGTGGAGTCACAATATGGGGGTTCTAGAGGATGACAAAACGCTTCCAGATCAAGCAAATCGAAACATTGCACGCCCTTTGCCTTTTGTTCTCCTTTCCGTATTTTATTAGTACTAATTTAAGCCTCCTTTCAAAACCAGTTCTTTTAATCTTCAATGGCAAATGTGCAAGGGATCACCTACCCCAACTTGGTCTTCTAAATCAATATCTTACCTTGCTTTTTTGAATTCCAAATTTAACTTTCATGATTTATAGTACGATCACTTTTTAAAAGTATTTAAATCACTTACATTATCTCTAAAGAAATCTGGTTTCGGTTTAACTTGTTTAAAAATATGTTCTAAGAAGAGGGTACAAAACAAGAATAGATTAATAATGACATCACTTCTAAAAAAATTGATAGATCGGCATAATAATATAAAAAAGCATATAAAAATGATGATTTATTGACAACATGACATTACACAACTTAAAATCAACATATTTTCAGTGATTGTGAATGTTTATCAATATTCAGTTGACGGTCTAAAGTAAGGATAAATCAACAAAATAGCATAATGATACGAGAATAGAAGTAAAACTAGTCATTTTGGACAAAAAAAAAATTAAAGTTGTTTTCCAAGTCTAGAACATATTAATCTTAATTATTTATAATTGAATTCAACATATGACTCTTAACTATGTATTTTAGATGATTTAAGATCAAATATTAAGAGATTTAAATAAATTAGGACTTATCTTGTTCAAAATTTTTATCTTCTTTATATTTCAGCATGCGAATATTCAATTGCGTTGGACAAGTATTTAATAAATACAAATACATCTATATAGAGAATATGTTAGAGGGATTTTTGTTTCTAACTATAGGTGGATGATACCTCCCATCTGTTGGTGTGAATATCACCTTGTTTTATTGGATGGTGCCACCCTCAATCAATTTTAATGTAATACATTTAAGATTAAATCACACTAGATGTCACTGAATTATGATCCTTAACTCGAAAAAAATCACCAAATTTTAAAAAGCTACAACTATAATAATAAACTTTAATTTTTGACTCGAAATTTCACTCTGTTATTAACTCTTAGCGAGTTACCAAACCTTAGCCATTTTGTAAAATTTTCTTTTAAAGTGTAAAATCCAAATGGTATGACGTTGTATGAAATTTATCTTTGTGGCCATATTTCGAAGTACATTGAATCAAATTATCTAAGAATTGGCAAGATGATGCTTGGCGAAGTGATCGAATCTTCTAGCTTTGTTTGGACTTTGGAGGTACATTGAATGTAATGTGAACTCATAGCAAATTATTGTGCCATTAGCGAAAGAGGTCAATGGTTCAAATAAGATTTGTGAGAACATTTTTATGTTCATTTTTTTTTGCTATACAAGCTGAGAAAATGATGATATATATATATATATATGAGTATAATTATTACAGATTGTAATTGTGTCGGTCGCTTTAGTGACCTTAGCTCCAAAGATTTTTTTAAAAAGAAGAAATAATTGAATAATGTCGTTGTTTTTTATTTTTTGAGTTTTACATTTTTAAAAACGGTCATGGATAGAGTAAAGATCAAATATTGAGAGACAAGAGTTTATTGGACATTTAAATTTAAAAATGGAAGGGACAGAAACTATATTTGATTAGTATTTAAATTAAGTAGGGCGTAAAATGTTACTATACCAACGGAGGAAATGATGAACAACATAAGTATAATTATTATAATTGTGGTTGTTTTAGTCGTTCGGACAAACTTAACTCAAGCAGCTTTTTTAAGAAGATGAAACAATTGAATAATATTGTTGTTGTTTTTTTACTTTTTTTTTTCAGTTTCACAAGTTTTGAAAACGGTGAGGGACAAAAATAAGATCAAACATGGGATGAACAAGAGTTTATTAAATTTTTAAATTTAAAAATAAGAGGGACAAAATTTTTATTTGATTAGCATTTAAACTAAAAATAATCTAAAATGCTGCTATACCAAAAAAAAATTAAGAGGAGCTTATACATCCCTCTATCCCTGAAAACAATATAATAACCCGAATTTTTGAGTCAATATTCGAGTGTTGACTTGAACTTTGTTAGATAATTCGTTGGGCATGTGGAGCCTTTGGATCAAATTTGGACATTAATCTTGTTGATATTTGGACTTAGTTGACTATATGGGATCTCTTTTGATAAGAGAACGAAATGGAAGGACTTATGAGACAATTTGACCATTGTAAAAAAAGGGCCGAATTCTCTTTAATTAGCCTCATATTAATATCTTAAATAAACATGGGACATCATAAATGTTCAAGACTCGAATTTAAAGCAAAAAAGTTGCCACCATTTTGACTGGCTGAGTAAGCTCATGGTTAGTTAAACACTTCCCTAAAGTTAAGGTAATTTATCTGAAACACCTTTGAACCAGATTTTCAAAAAGAAAGCAGATAGATAAACAAAACCAAAACCCTTAAACTTCTGCATGAATTCCAATATTGAAAAATTCTGAGTGTTTGACACACCATAATAGAATAGAATTTAATCACACCCAGAGTTGAAAAACACAAAGATGTGGCTAAGCTGTTCTGGATGAGGAATAAAACAGACCACAAAGCTCCACTTCTGTCTTCTCCCAACAAAAAACAATTGCAAGTCTTCGTGCAATGCCTTGAAAAAGTGGGAAATGACACAATCAGCTCAGCAGTGAGCAGTGCATTGATACAAAAACCCCACTTTCAAGAATATAACACGACACACGTGCCGACACACATGCACAAACATATACATACATGAACATGAACTTCATATAGTTCCAAAAATGGCAGAGAAATCATTTGAAACCACTTCTCAAGTTTGTTGCAGTACTGGTTCTGAGAGTTTACCGATTCTAGCCTCGCCGATGGAATCTCCTTTGAGGAAAGTGTTGAGTAGGATTTCAGGGTTTGTTCCATCGTGGGGGAAGAAGACAGCCCCGCGTGGTCGTAGGATTTTCCATAGGGATGTCGAGCAAGATGAGTTTCAGAATGGAACTGCTCATTGTCTGTCGTCTTATTACAGTGTTTTTGTCGCGCGGCTTGCCATCATGGTTTGTGATTTGAAACCCCTTTTTGTTTTTTCAGTGAAATAATTGGCCAAAAACCAGAATTGGACATTATTTTTGCTTTGATGTCTGTTTGCAGGTCATGCTGGCTATTTTGATTGGTCTGCTCACGGTTCTAACATGGCATTTTACGAGGGTTTACACGACAAAATCATTGAACACCTTAGCTTATGGTCTTCGTTATGAGCTTCTTCACCGGCCAATCTTAAGGATGTGGAACATCTTGAATTCTACCTCGGAAATCACAACTGCCCAGGTTAAGTTGTCTGAATATGTAATCAGGCGTTACAGTAAACCAACAAATCAGGCAGAACAGATTGAGGTTGATCCTTGGAAACTTGATTTGGAGTTTTATGAAATGGTGAAGTTTGGTTTTGAATCTTTTTAACCCTGTTTTTGTTTTGTTTTCTTTTTTGGGTTTGATTTGTTGCAATCTTAGCAGTTGTATCAAATGATGAAAGACATAACATGGGCACTGTTTGCCAGTCGTAAAGCTCTCAATGCCATAACTATAAATTACAGGAATGGATTTGTCCAGGCATTCCATCGCGATCACCGCAGTAACAATACGTTCTACATCTACTCTGATCTCGCAAACTACTCGATCAGCGATACCGATTCTTATGACAACAAATCACAGTCGTCTCGACAAGGTTGGAATGATCAATTCATTCACGGTAATGTTTCCGCAATATGGTACCGTCAACCGCTTGATCCCCTGACTGGTGAGAAGATAGGGAAGTCTTCGCAAATTCCACCGGAAGATCTTATCAATATAGCAGGCCCTTCTCAAGTGCCTGATGGAGTAGCTTCGTGGCATGTGGCAGTCAGCAAGTATACAGATTCACCGTTGCTTTCTGCAGCGTTGCCGGTATGGGATGCTTCGAATAAAAGTATTGTGGCCGTCGTCGGTGTTACCACCGCACTTTATAGTGTAGGCCAGCTGATGAAAGAACTGGTTGAAGTGCATAGTGGGTACATATATTTGACCTCACAAGAGGGTTACCTACTGGCTACGTCAACAAATACTCCTCTGTTAAATAATACAGCAAAGGGACCTAAGCTTATGATGGCCGCTAATTCGGAGGATCGTGTGATACGAATGGGGGCTCAGTGGTTGCAGAAAACCTATGGCAACAAGTTTCCCCCTGGTCATGTGGTTCATGTGGAGAAGGCTAATCTTGGGGGCCAACATTATTACATTGATTCATTTTTTCTCAACCTAAAAAGATTGCCTATTGTAAGTATACAAACATTTCATCTTTTCGATTTGATTATTGCATTATGTTTCAATCAGAAGTTACTAATTGCTAAAACCGGTTATAATCCGTGTAGGTCGGGGTCATCATAATTCCGAGAAAGTATATAATGGGGAAGGTTGAAGAAAGGGCCTTGAAAACATTGGTCATATTGATATCAGCATCTGTATGTATCTTAGTCATTGGATGTGTCTGCATTTTGATACTGACAAATGGGGTTTCAAAGGAAATGAAACTCAGAGCCGAGTTGATAAGTCATCTCGATGCAAGAAGAAGAGCTGAAGCTTCAAGCAATTATAAAAGCCAATTCCTTGCAAATATGAGGTATATCTGCTGAACCATTAGATAACATTTGTCAGTTAAATTTGCCTTGCATCTTATGAATCTGTTGTGTTGCAGTCATGAACTGAGAACTCCTATGGCTGCTGTTATTGGATTGTTGGACATTCTTATCTGCGATGATTGTCTTACGAACGAGCAGTATGCAATGGTAACCCAGATCCGTAAATGCTCGACAGCTCTACTCCGGCTTCTCAACAACATATTGGATCTAAGCAAGGTAAGATTCAAGGACATATCAATTATGAAATTTGAACCATCTAGTGAATATAAACTTAGAAGTTCTTAAGATCAAATTATCTCTGATATGAAAATCACATCCTTAAAACATCGACTTATTTCATAGGTTGAATCTGGAAAACTGGTGTTAGAAGAAGCAGAGTTTGATTTGGGACGAGAACTCGAAGGACTTGTCGATATGTTCTCTGTACAATGCATTAACCACAATGTGGAAACAGTTCTGGATCTCTCTGGTATGACTCAAACTTCTGTGTGAGATAGAACTATACTTTTTTCTAATCAAACTGTATGATCATCTGTCTATGTATATATGAACACGCACATTATGATAATGACTTTTCTTTTTTTCATAAACAGATGATATTCCGAAAGTAGTTAGAGGAGACTCTGCCAGAGTTGTTCAAGTTTTTGCCAACCTGATAAGTAATTCCATCAAGTTCACAACATGTAAGATATGAACATTTGAAATACAGATATCATAAATAAGCAATTCCTCAAATGTTTTAACTATAAATATACGGCAATGATGTAGCTGTTACATTCCAACAAAACTTAACTTTAGAGATGACTTACATGCTTAACTCTTTCAAATGGCTTTCAGCGGGTCATATCATCCTCCGTGGATGGTGCGAGAATCCGAATCTGTCTAGTGATTCTGGGAAGTTTTCTCCTGATCAGAAAAAAACGTTGTCTGCGTTAAAGACAAAGTTGAAACATGGAAACCATATGAAGAAGGTCAGCAAAAAAGACAACAAAATGATTCTTTGGTTCGAAGTTGATGACACGGGCTGCGGTATGATTCTTTGTTTTCGAAACAATATGAATTATTTGTATTGCAAGGGGAAAATGTTCTATGAGGTAGCTTAGCTTGAACTAATGTATCCTCCATGATCTGCAGGAATTGATCCAAGCAAATGGGAATCAGTGTTTGAGAGCTTTGAGCAGGCTGATCCTTCAACAACTCGAACGTAAGTACTCTAAGAAAGATCGGATTTTGATAAGATGGTCAATTGGTGGAAGAAATCCATGGAAAGATTAAGAAATGTAATGTACAGAGATTTCTGTTCTAAGATCTTTTTGTCTTTTCAGGCATGGTGGCACCGGCCTCGGACTATGCATTGTGAGAACCTTGGTAAGTGAAGTGTTTTGATAAAGAAAACCATATGACATCACAAATTTACAATGCCATCCAACATATGAAACTAAATTATGCTGAAAAGCAAGAGGAAATTAATAAGGACAGTGATTTTTTTAAATCTTTTATAATCAACTGCATGAAATGATGAATTGCATCTTTCGTTCACTCATATTATCGATGACAGGTTAACAAGATGGGTGGAGAAATCAAGGTTGTAAAAAAGAATGGTCAAGGAACTATAATGAGACTATTCTTACTCCTCAGTACTCCTGCAGATGGCTTAGAACAACAAAGACAAATAGATTTTGCAAAGCACAGTGTAGCTGTGAGTAAAGTTCGATTACCTCGAGACTCGATTTTACAGCTTAAGACCAAAGCATAAAATAGCAGCTAACATGCTTTAAAACATGAATGCAGGTAATCCTTGCCTTACATGGTAGCATGGGTAGATTGATAATGTCCAAGTGGCTGTCTAAAAATGGAGTCCCCACCTTGGAAGCATCCGAGTGGAACGAACTAACACAAATCCTCCATGAACTGTTTCATGCCAGAACTACTAATTCTGGTTTTGACACTCATTATTCACTAGCTAAACCTCTGAGGTCTAAAGTACAAACCTTACTAGACATGAAGAAGCTGGTTTACATCATAGTTGTTGATCTGGGGCTGCTCGACTTGAGCACCGAAATATGGAAAGAACAACTTAATTTTCTCGACAAATTCTCCGGCCAGGTGAAATTTGCATGGATGCTGAATCATGATACTTCCAATGCCATAAAGATGGAGCTCCGCAAGAAAGGACATATATTGATGGTCAATAAGCCATTATACAAGGCCAAAATGCTTCATATTTTGGAAGCTGTGATAAAGGAAAGTTATGTTGAACCTCAAAACAGAAGTCCAAATGGAACAAAAGGTACATCGAAACAAGGTGATTCTCATGAATGTCTCGAAATCGATTCAACTCAGTTTGAGACTTGCAGCTCTGATGATTCCGATATTTCTGAAATGACTGGTGCTAATTATGTGAGTTCTGTGGGTATCGGAGAGCAACTGAAAGAAGGAACCATACTAAAATCCGGTCCACCGACACTTAGGAACTGCCTAGTTGAGTTCACGCGGCTAGGCTTGGAAGTGAACAATCTAAGGACAGAATAAGATCAATGTAATGGCAGGCCTAAGTTGCATGACACTAAAGATGTCAAATGTGAAAATCCGAATTCCTCGGAACAACCTTTGGTCAGAAGCAATGTTAAAGATAGAGATAATTCATACACAACAAATAAGGCAGCAAGTGAACAGAAATCTCTTGAAGGCTTACGGCTACTGCTAGCAGAAGATACACCAGCTCTCCAAAGAGTAGCAACCATCATGCTCGAGAAAATGGGAGCTGTAGTAGTTGTTGTTGGAGATGGAGCGCAGGCGGTCGAAGCCCTCAACTGCGAACTTGACGGAGACGAAAATAGAACAAACAGATTGCAGACAGAAATTTGTGATTCTCCACCATATGATCTGATTTTAATGGATTGCCAAGTAAGAAATCACTTCTAAGATAACAACTAAACAATGGTTCATTGCAACCAACTCATGGCATCTAATAGAAACTTTGCTTTTTGTTGTTTTCTATGTTTGATGTGAAACAGATGCCAATGATGGATGGATATGAAGCAACAAAAGCAATAAGGAAATCGGAAGAAAGAACGGGGTGGCACGTTCCCATCGTGGCATTGACCGCCCATGCGATGTCATCTGATAAAGAAAAATGCTTGAAAGTGGGGATGGATGCTTATCTAACAAAGCCAATTGACTACAAGTTGATGGTGTCCACCATTCTTTCACTCACTAAAAGATCAACCAAAGGCTAACCCAATGAAAAATGTCTTTGGGTGGGTTCAGAGTTGACAAGTAAAGATGGATGACATGCCAGCTTCTTGGAGGGACAAAAAAAAGGTTTAATATATCTGTAATACCTACGGCTATAACCAATTTTCCTGTCTCAAAATCTTCGATTTGAAACTGGTTTTATCTACCCGATAGTCTAACTTCCAGTTAGTTTCTTTTGGTTAATGTAATAACTGTATATATTAAAGCCCCCTGAGGAGAAGGGTAAGAGATTTACGAATAACTCAAGTTGTGTTCAGTATTTTTTTATGCAATCAAAATCATAATTTTCAAATGAGGATTGTTATGGATGATAGATGTATTCTTCTGTGCGGGGATGCCCAAGAATCAACAAGTCTTTTGTTTTTTGAATGTTCTGTTTCTGGTAGAGTTTGGAGGCTTATTATGCGATTATACAGGTTGGATGGAGAAGTTATGAAATGGGATGTTTACAGGAACGGGCTAGGATATGGGGTTTGGGGTGCAAAATATAAATGTTTGAAAATATAGAGTAAATTTAAAAATAAATTAATTTTTAAAAAATTTACATAGAAGGACAAAGTTAAAAAAATAAAATTTTTGAGGGGGCGGGAAGGACCTCCATCACTGGATGTTGAGCTGTTGTGGGCTGTTGAAAACTATAAGATAGATCTCAAAGTTGCATGGAGTGCTTTATATTATTTGGAAGAAAAAATAGGCATTTTAGGGGATTTTTCGAACTGTTGAAGGCCTCACTAGCTGTATACACTATACAGGATATAGTTCGTATTAAGTTGCACTCTAAAATTATAGATAGGAATGATAGGGTAAACATCCAATTATACAGTAAATGCCGGATTCGAACACATATAAAATGAGACAACATGATCATTTTTGATCACTCGACCAATCAGTAGATTTCGGATAAGATAAAAAATTTTCCTGATCTAATTATTCAAATATATATTATAAATTCTGAAGAAATAAATCACTACTGTCCTTCCATTTTTATTTCTATATAGGAATGAGAAGGAAAAATAAATGATTGGTCTTAGTTTACTTTTGTTTTTATGAATGAAATTGAGAAAAATAAAATGGTTAATATAATTTTTGGTACTTAATTTTGGTATTGGCATATACAATTCGGTACCCGGCCTTTATTAGTACAATTAGATATCCAACTTTTTTAATGATGCAATTAGTTATTTGACATTTTTTGGCGTAATTATATACTTAATATTTTTAAATTACACATGTTCAATTTTGATTGGTTCATACTTATAATTTTAAGTATGAACACAGGTATTTTTTAAGAAAAAAGGTTAGGTACCTAATTGCATCAAAAATAAATAAATGTTGGGTACCAAACTACATCAAACAAGTTGAGTACCGAATTGCACCGTTAAAAAAGTTAAGAACCTAATTTCACACAAAACGGTACCAAATTACACATCAATAGCAAAATTAGGTAGCAAAAGTTGTAATATTTTCAAAAAGCTTAAGGGTTGAAAACCTAAGTAAAAAATCAATTTAGCTCTCAAACAAATTTATAATCCATTGAACTCTGCTAAAAAATAATCAATCAAACACTTCCATTAATGTTGATTAACAAATGACCAATGACGTACTGAAAAATTAAAAAAAATATTAAAATAAAAAATAAAAATTATAAAACCCCTAAAATTTATTTTAAAAAATATATAATTATAAAAGCCCTGAAAATTATTAAAAGTCAATAAAAATTAAAAATTTTAATGGATTTAATTGATTCACTCTATTAATTTGAGGAATTAATTAATTTAATTTCTCAAATACAGAAACTAAATTGATTGTAAAAAAATTAGGACTTTAGGCACCCTTCAAGTTTTTTCCCCTTTTCTTTTGGGCTTTCACTCAAGTTGAGGCTATAACTGAAAAAACATAGCTTCAGCAACTTTGTTATAGCAAAAGCAAATTCAATACAAGGAATAGAAGAAAATGGCGAGATACGACAGAGCGATCACGGTGTTCTCGCCGGACGGCCATTTGTTCCAAGTGGAATATGCCCTCGAAGCTGTCCGTAAGGGTAACGCCGCCGTTGGTGTACGCGGCACTGACATCGTTGTCCTAGGCGTCGAGAAAAAATCCGCCGCTAAACTCCAGGACTCCAGGTTATACTATCCTTTTGCTATACTACCCCTCCACTTCCATTTTCCTTTTTGTCTCTCTCAAAAATCGATTTTTTTCTGCATATTTTTGTTCAAAATGAAATTTAGGGTTAGGGTTTTATGATTTGGATTTGGAACTAATGGATATAACACTGTTTAGCTTAAGCCTTGCATTTAGATTGTGATTTTCTCGACAGAAAAAAAAATGATCTTTTCCCCAAGTAAAGAAAACTGGTTTTTGTGAAGGGTTTTTCTTTTTACTCTAAGGTGATTAAGAAACTATAAACTTTGTAAGGAAAATACTTTTCTTGAGATTCCTCAAATTGGGCTATTTTTGAACTTTTACTGCTTCTGTTGTGTAGATCGGTTAGGAAGATTGTGAATTTGGATGATCACATTGCATTGGCATGTGCTGGACTCAAAGCAGATGCCCGTGTCCTCATAAATAGGGCTCGTATCGAATGTCAAAGCCACAGGTTGACTGTTGAGGATCCAGTTACCGTCGAATATATTACTCGTTATATTGCAGGTCTTCAGCAGAAGTATACTCAAAGTGGAGGTGTTAGGCCGTTTGGTCTCTCTACTCTGATCGTGGGCTTTGATCCATATAGTGGTGTGCCATCACTATATCAGACAGATCCCTCGGGGACTTTTTCTGCTTGGAAAGCTAATGCAACTGGGAGAAACTCTAATTCGATTAGAGAGTTCCTAGAGAAGAATTATAAGGAAACCTCTGGGCAAGAAACTGTTAAGCTTGCAATTCGTGCTCTGCTTGAGGTAAGTTTCATTGACTAGTTCTTCATGAGTTAACTTTTACTTTGCTTTCAAGTGTTTGCTGTTCCATGCTCGTTCGTTGAATCCACAGAAATATGAATTAAATCTATCATGCATTCCCATTTCATGGTTTTTTCCCGAATCAAAACCATGAAATGGAGCTAAAACCTCGCAATTCGAACATTGATTATATTCATGTTTCAAGAGAAAGTACCTATTTCATAAGTTCTTGATTTTGAACACTGCAAACACCTAGGGTAAAATGTTTTAAGTATTGTTTGTGCAATGTTTTTAGTAGTAATTGCTTCTTTCATAGCATTGCTACTTCGAGGCATGACCACAATAAAGACACACATGGTCAAACTGTATTCTTGTTGTTAGATTATTGAAGAACAGTGTCAGAGGTTTAGTTGTCTGAATAGGTCAACGAATGCTTGCTGTTTGCTACTATGGTTTCCAACATCAGCTTTTCATGCAGTTTATTGTGGCTTACAAATAATGATAGATTGTCACTATGTGTCTCCTTCATGTAGGTTGTTGAGAGTGGGGGGAAGAACATCGAAGTTGCGGTGATGACAAAGGAGGGTCTGCGGCAGCTTGATGAAGCTGAAATTGATGCAATTGCAGCTGAGATTGAAGCAGAGAAGGAAGCCGCTGAGGCTGCAAAGAAGGCCCCTCCGAAGGAAAAATGAAGCGTCGACTGTTAACTTTTCGGGTTTTTTTTCCTTCTTTTCTTCTAGTCAACTGCTCACCTTCTTCGGCCTTTGAAGTTTCATTATACACATGTATGGATTAGTTTACGTTGGCATTTTAGTTGCTTTTAGTTATTTCAAAGTTAAGAATTTCAATACTTTCTGGAGGTTGAAGCTATTTCTGCAGATTTTATTTGATTTTGGATATTTTAGTGAAGAATTTGAACACTTACGTGACGTGATAGGACATGAGAAAGTTATGTTAACATAACAGAAACTTAAGAATTTACTTCTTCAGGGTCTGATTATCTAACATATTGGCTACTAGACTTGAGATTGTAAAATAGATAGATCAAGAGAATATTAACTGGGAAGTGAATCCATGTACAGATAAAAATACCGGAACTGGAGCTATATTGGCTACTAGGCTTAATAGGCAAATAGGTGCCCAAACTATGCCTTTTTTCCAGTTAGGTGCCCAAATTATTTTTCGGGCCAAATTGGGACTTAAAGTTTCATTTCGCGACCCATTTGAGGTTCGCTGTTAATTTTTTCCGTTAAAGGACACGTGTCATCTGTAAAACAAAATAAAAATAGTCCCCAAATTCCTAAACCCCTTAAATTCGACCACTCCCGTCGATGTTGGTCGTATTGCCGCCGACGAAATGAAGCGCCCTCCCCTTGCCGAACAACTCACACGTTCGCTGCCCCTCTACCCGCCATTCGTCGTGAATCGTTCGTTATAACCATTTGACAATTTTAGCGAATAATTCGCACGGTGTTAGTCCATTATTGGTGACGTGGTGGTGGGGGAAATGGTCGTGATGGTCTGACGACCGATGTGGTGGGTGGAGACGTGACAATAAGCGGCGAAATCGGTCCAAATTGAGATTTAAATTTTGGGGAGTTAGGAATTTTGGAAATTGAGGGTTGTTTTGTGAAATCTGTAAAACTTATAGAATTTCTGAAAATTAAGTAATTATATTTATTTTTAATATATTTTTTGAAATTTTCAGAAGATGACATGTGTCCTTTAAAGGTGGATATTAACAGCGAACTTTAAATGGGTCACGGAATGAAATTTTAAGTCTCAATTTAGCCCAAAAAATAGTTTGAGTACTTAACTGAAAAAAAGGTATAGTTTAGACAACTATTTGACAGTTAAATGTGTAGTTAATTATACCTTACCTCCCGATCTTGATCCTTTAACTTCGTCCTTGTGTTCCTCTACCTTGATTGACTGCTAGTCTTTCTAACTCTATTTGGAAGATGAGTAAATGGATATAAAGGAGTGCAAATAGCGTTCGGGAAAGGTTGTAGAGGTGCAAAACCACTTGTTCATTCATAAACTAAAACGTTTAATTTTGATGAAAAACAATATCACATTAAAAAACGAGTTTATTTAACAGAACTGAAAAGCTAAAAAGAGTTGTGCTTTCGGATTATTTTGGTTAATAATTTATTTTGGATTATTAATTAGGTTTCTAGGGGAGTTTGGGGAAATTTTGGGATCTAGGCCAAAATCTACAGGACCACGCCACCTCCTTATGGCGTGGTCACTTTTATGGCCAACCTCGCCACCTCCTTATGGCGAGGTGCTTAATAGCTCATGTGTGGCTGGCTGCTCGGCTCAACTGGTGGCGTCTGGTGGCTGGTGGGAAGGGTGACCTCGCCACCTCCTTATGGCGAGGTCACATGAGCCATGCAAATAGCCTATCAAGCATGCTAATTTGATTTAGGGGTTAGATAATTTGTTAGGGTTGTTTAGGGTGACCAGATTTTTTGTAGATTAGGGTTTGGGCCATGCACATCACGTATCAAGCATGGTTAATATGGTTTAGGGGTTAGGTAAATGATTATGATTGTTTAAGGTTTCTAGTTTGTGTTGATTAGGGTTTGTAGTTTATGTTTAGGGTTTGAAATTGGTCTAGGGCGAGGGTTTGGAATTGGTTTAGGGTTATAGATTATGTTTTAAATAAGTTTATTAAAATTTTACATAGGGTTGATGCTTGGCGAGGTCACATGGCCCATGCATTTTACATAGGGTTCATAGCTTATGTTTAGGGTTTGAAATTGGTTTAGGGTGAGTGTTTAGAATTGGTTTAGGTTATAGCTTATGTTTTAATTAAATTTATTAAAATTTTACGTAGGGTTGATGCATGGCGAGGTCACATGGCGTGGTCATTTTACGTAGTGTTCATGCATGGTAAGTATGGTTCAGGGTTTAGGGGTTATGGTAAATTTATTAAAATTTGTATATGGTATACTTTTAGAGTGAGTACATATCAAATTTCAAAACCTTAAGGTGAACACAATTCATAAAGATTCAAAAAATATAAAGGGTCGATTCATAAAAGTTAAAAAATTAAAATTAAATATGTGGGGTTTAAAAAGATGATATCTAATGAATTTAAGCTTTTTAAATTAAAGGTTTAGGGTTCAAATACGATGAATCTAATTGCTTTGTCCAACTCATTAGATGTCTCTGAGAAAAGAACATCAAAATATAGTATACAAATTTGAAAGAGTTTTCAGTAAATTCACGTATTTTCTAAAATAATAATGTCCCTAAAAAATATAGTTTAATGATTATTTTGTAATAATTGAAAGTTTAGTGACCAAATTAAAAATTAAAAAAAAAGAATTGGTATAAATATTGGTATCTCGTACTAAGGGGTAAGGATTCGTATCCCGTACACAAATAAATGTTGGAGATTGTGCTCTTTCACATAAAAAAACACTTCAATTCTAAAACATAAAAATATTTAAAAAAAATACTCAATTTTTAAAACGTAATAGAAATAATTTACAATTAAATAAATATAATCTATTTCCTACGGGTCCTTGGTAACACCTGCTGGTGGAAGGATGATGTTTGATCGTACCGCTCCGGGGGTGAACTTGTCTTCGTTGTTGAATCGGAGCCTGCTCATCGTTGTCACATTGGTCACCTATCATTTGCATAGAAGGTGGAGTACTATACATGCCTTGCAAATCTAATGGTGAGCTATTGATCGTGGTAGTCGACAACAAGGATGTCATAGTACCAACAGTCATACTTTTCTCATAGAAGGGTGTTTGAGGATACTGGAATTGTGGAATGTATCCTTCATCATCGTTGTAGGCAGACTGATAAGATGAGCTTTCTCCAAACTGTGGTTGAGATTGGTCCGAAGAATACAAACTTGTTGAACCCTCCAAGTTTGGTTGATGAGAGCTCTGACCAAATGCGTACAATTTTCCATTTGATGAAACCACGAATAGTACTCTGAACGGTTTTCCATTTGATGAAAACCACGAATAGTACTATGAATTAAAGTTAAAATTATCGGCTTGAATTGGACTCAAGTTGGCATCTCAATGTCTCCGTCTTTCCCGCCACAGTTGGATGACTCTGATTGCTTCGCAATTCAATTCTTGTTGAATCGACCTCTATGAACAATATGAATTTGTTGAGGTAGAGCTCTAGGAATGGGTTGATGGTAGTTAAACTGCCGCAACACTCTGTCAGCGCAATGAAACTCAACAATAGAAAAATGTATCAAAGGCACAATCGCACCCCAAATTGATGACATTTGCCAAAAATTTAACGGTATAATGTCTCAGATCGTGGTAGTCACGTACGGCTGCCAAAAGAACTATAAAACACAATTATTAATATGCATAAACAAACAAACAAACAAACGTGTTACTTTAATAAATTACAAAGCCAAAATAAAAGTCAAAAAATAAAATTATGATACCTGATCTTTCCCTATTGTTTAAATTTTTAGTCTTATTTCTCTGACAGTGTTGTGCACCACACCCGCATTTGTCATCCTATGTCTCCATCTGTCAAGATTTAAAACATATATTTCTAAGTCTTTGTAGAAAAAAATTTAATCAATAAAATTAATATACAATTGTAATCACAATATTAGTACCTTCCAGCAAGCGGAAACTCCATCGGTACTTCTACAATTGGCGTTAGATAAGGCAGTCTATACCATGCCCAGGACTGCAATAAGATTTGGCATCCACCCATATCTGTTAACTTTCTCGAACCAGACATTATTGAAACTCTGCACATTTCATGGTACAAGAATGCTAATATTGCAGATCCCCAACTGTATGTAGAAGTTGTGTCAAAATTTTTCAAGAACGACAGATACTGAGTGTGAACCATATTACCAGATGTATCTGGCATCAATACCCCACCAATAAATTGGAGTATATACGCTCGAGTTGCACACTCAAGTTCTCGGTCATCAAATTCATCTGTTAAAATAAATTTTCGCAGCAACCAAGAAATCTTGATACGAAGACCGTCCACACAATCTGAATGAGGAATTTTGTCCAGATACTGCAAACAAAGGTCATCTGTTAGACGACTATTCTGTCTAACCACATGCTTCCCATTTTTTGGGACACCAAGTTGTAGTGCTACATCCTCCAGAGTTATTGTGCATTCACCAAATGGAAAATGAAATGTGTGTGTCTCTGGTCTCCACCGTTCAATCAATGCCGTAATCAATCCAGGGATAATTTTAAATCCACGGAGAAATGAAGCATTATAAAAACCTGAACGCTGCAGAAAATAAGCTATGCGTTCATCAGCTTCCTTAATCTTCAGTCCTCGACGCCGGATAGTATACTCCACACCCTATAAATATAGTATGCTCCACACGATCCCAACTTACCCCCTCTTCGTGAATATGAGAGGAAATGTGCTCGTGGTCACGGTACAGCAAAACTCTTTGGAAATTCATTCGAATATAAAAAATAAAAATTATGATTTGTGCTAAAACTCTGTAATTTCAACAACAAAAACTCTTTCGAAATTCATCAGTAATAATTTGAACCCCTAGACTAACCTACTCTAAAACATAAATGATGTCTCATGCATGACATGCATGCAGGCTGATGGTCAGGTTAAAAAAGTGATCTCGCCATGTCCTTATGGCGAGATGGCGTTGAGATTTTTTTTCATCTATATATTTAGTTTTGCCACTTGAGAAGGGAGAAGAGAGAAGATGAAAATTTTGATATTGAAAATTTGAGAGAGTTAATCACAGTTGTTGAAGCATATTGTTTTGTTCGATTACTTCAAATTTTTCAGAGAATGAGTTCATCTACAAATTGGGACACCGAACCCTTAGTCGGTGGTTTTGGCGAATCCCTTGCAGACTTCAGTGATGATGAAGAAAATATTGTTCCTATGGAAGATGACGACGTACGGTTACTCGACAGAGATGATGTTGAGGCTATTATGGAAGATGTGTCAATGGGCAACGATATTGATGTTGAAGATGATGTTTGGACCACGACTGTTGCTAAGCTCGGGTTGGGAAATAACCAGCCAGCTTGGGATTATGTTCAATCGGAGCCCGAACAAGCGTAACCAGTTTATCCAACATATAAAGTTCCAGCAGCTCGTATGTATGAGGTCGACTATTCTGCAATGCGTGATGCTGAACAACAAGCTCATGTGTTTGGTTCTTCATCGCATTCCGAGTTTGGGGAATTGGTATTGAGAGCTGAATTTCACACAAAAAAGCTGCTCAGTTGGTAATTCAAGAGTACTGCGTCAAATGCCATACATCATGTCTTATTAATGAGTCCAATCAAAGTACCTATTGTGTAAAGTGTATAAATTGGAAGAGCAATTGTCCTTGGTGGGTAAGAGCTTCATACAAGAAGAGGACTGACAATTGGGTGGTAACACGGTTCATTGATGAGCACACATGTTCGAATAGAGTTTTATCCCAAGATCACATTAATTTAAACTCTGATCTAATTTGTGCTTACCCTAAGGGATTGATGGAACAGGACCCAAGAATTCCGATTGCAGTCTTAGTGGCATCAATCTGGGGTCAGCTTGGATATTGTCCATCTTACTACAAGGCGTGGATGGCAAACCAGAAGGCGATGGCGCAAGTGTATGGTGATTGAGATACCTCATATAATGAGCTACCAACTCTTTTACGAGCAATGCAAATATTCATCTCAGGAACCCAGGTGGAATACGAAACAAAAGTCGCGGTCAACGCACAAGGCGAAATACTCCGTGGTAAAAGAATATTCAGTAAGTTGTTTTGGACGTTCAATGCGTGCATCGAAGGGTTCTCATTCTGTAAACACATGATTCAAGTGGATGGTACTTGGCTATATGGGAAGTACGATCATATATTACTCGTGGTCGTTGCATAAGATGAAGACAATAATATATTCCCAATTGTCTTTGCCATTGTTTAAAAGGAAGATGCAGAAGGATGGGAATTCTTTTTGAAGCATCTACGCAACCATGTAGTGAAGGAATATGGGTTTTGCATGATTTATGATAGGGGGACTGCGTTGTTATCAGTAATTGACAGAGATAACAGCTTATGGCATGCATATCCAGCCTATTGTATCTGACATATTGCGTCAAATGCTAAGACGCGTTTCGGAAACAATCAAATCCGAAGAGAGATTTATAACGCGGGTAAGTTCTTATTTGTTGTTTATAAAAAAATAGTTAACGTAAATCTTTTAAACTGATCATGTTGACTTATTTAATTTCTTTTTAATAGGGTACGAACTAGTTCAACCAAAATTTGTCTCGAGGATAAATAGGTTGAAGCGGTATGGTCCGGATGTTTTTGATTTTGCAAACGACATACCCAGAGAAAGATGGGCACATGCATATGATGAAGGTCGACGTTATGGCCATATGACAACGAACCTTGTAGAGGCTATAAACGCAGTGCTTAAAGGAACACGCCATCTCCCCATTGCAAGCATTGTGTGGGAGACTTATTTCAGATTGGGTAAAGTGTGGTCCGACAAAGGCCAGGAAGTGAACGCCCGGATGAACAACGGGTTCAGTTGGTCTGAAACCCTACAAAATAAAATGCTTGAACTTCAAGCCAAAGCCACCTCTATGAGAGTCAGAACATTCGACCCACATGGTTATCAATTTACGGTTGAAGCTAAGGTCCGATGTGAGCACAAAATGTACACTATAAACCTTGCTCAGAGATGGTGTGATTGTGGTGCATTCCAAGCATTTAGATACCCCTACTCTCACGCACACGCCGCGTGCTTGCATTTTCGTCTCGACCCTTATAAATTTGCGGATCAATGTTATAAGCTGGAGAATATTGTAAATATTTACAGAAATCAGTTTAACACGATCCCGAACAAAGATTATTGGCCGGTAGAGCCAATATACGAAGAATGGTTACCAAATTCAGAGCTTCGTAGAAAGTTGAAGGGTCGACCGACGTCCACTCGAATTCATACGAATATGGATGATGCGGAGCATAATAGAGAGGGGGAGTTCTAGTTAAGCATTGTACTCTTTGTAGGGCACCGGGTCATACTAGAACCAAATGTCCGAACAAACACAATCTTTCAAACTATCATGTCGGACCATCAAATTAATGTAATTTGCAATTTGTGTTAATGCAAGTACTTTTTTTATCTCCTTCAATTTTGCAATTTGTGTTTACGTAATTTATTTTACAAAAAAATAAATATTAGAATATTTGAACTAAGCCTTCCTTTTTTACAGTTACTAATTGAACTAAAATAATTAATTAACCTTTACTTTTTTACAGTTCATATTCGAACTAATGAAAAAATATTCGAACTATTGACTGGTATTTAAATTGAATCGATTTAAACAATTAATTCAATTGAATTCCTATCTAAATAATTTTTAAAAGATTTTTTTAAAAATTTTGAAACACGTGAAATGAAAAAAATTAAAATTTAAAAAAATTTAAATTTTATCCTCAAAATACCCCGACAAATATTAATCATCATCTTTGTCTATAAAATATATATGTATTATTAATATACGAGTTTAAACTTTGTCTATAAAATATTTATGTATTGTTAAAAGATTCTCCATATGTATAAACAAATAATACGCTATAATCATCATCTTTGGACTATTATGAAATATATTATGTATGTAATAACTAAAAAATAAAAAAAGGTAAGTGAAAGATAAAATGTGGGGAAAATCACGTGAACCAAAATTGGTGGTCAAGCTTAACTTGAATTAGTTGTTCATTTTTATTTTCGCAAAAAAAATTAAAATTGAAAAAAAAATTAAATGAAAATTGATTGAAATTTTTACAATCAAATTATATTAAATTCGAATTAATGTCAAAATAGATCTGCCTAGAAACCTCTAAACCACAAATGAGCCCCGAACCTTAATCTACACATACCTGAAACCCTAAACCAATACCAAAACCCTAAACATTTACCTAATCCCTAAACCATTTTAACCATGCATGAACAACATGCACGTTACGTAATGAGCTTGAATTAGTTGTTCATTTTTATTTTCGCAAAAAAAAAATTGAAATTGAAAAAAAAGTTACATAAAAATTCTTGATTGAATTTTTTACAATCAAATTATATTAGATTCGAATTAACGTAAAAATAGATCTGCCTAAAAACCTCTAAACCGCAAATGAGCCCCGAACCCTAGTTTACACATACCCAAAACCCTAAACCAATACCAAAATCCTAAACATTTACCTAACCCCTAAACCATTTTAACCATACATGAACAACATACAGGTTACGTAATGAGCCTGAATTAGTTGTTCATTTTTATTTTCGCAAAAAAAAAATTAAATTGAAAAAAAAAAGTTAAATGAAAATTCATGATTGAATTTTTTACAATCAAATTATATTAGATTCAAATTAACATAAAAATAGATCCGCCTAGAAACCTCTAAACCGCAAATGAGCCCCGAACCCTAATCTACACATACCCAAAACCCTAAACCAATACCAAAACCCTAAACATTTACTTAACCCCTAAACCATTTTAACCATGCATGAACAGCATGCAGGTTAGGTAATGAGCCTGAATTAGTTGTTCATTTTTATTTTCGCAAAAGAATTTAAATTGAAAAAAAAAGTTAAATGAAAATTCATGATTGAATTTTTTACAATCAAATTATATTAAATTTATATTAGATTCGAATTAACGTAAAAATAGAACCGCCTAGAAATTTCTAAACCGCAAATGAGCCCCGAACCCTAATCTACACATACCCAAAACCCTAAACCAATACCTAACCCCTAAATCATTTTAACCATGCATGAACAATATGCAGGTTACGTAATGAGCATGGCCCATGTGATCTCGCCATAAGGAGGTGGCGAGGTCACCCTTCCACCAGCCACCAGACGGCAGACGCCACCAATTGAGCCGAGCAGCCAGCCACCTATGAGCCATCAAACACCTCACCATAAGGAGGTGGCGAGGTTGGCCATAAAAATGACCACGCCATAAGGAGGTGGCGTGGTACTGTAGATTTTGGTCTAGATCTCAAAATTTCTCCACTCCCTAAAAACCTAATTAATAATCCAAAATGAATTATTAACCAAAATAACCCTGTGCTTTCGCGTTTTACAATTTACGTTTGTATGGATTTCACAATTTAAACTTTATGTAGACAAAAAAGATCCGGGTTGAAGGTGGTCTTCGTTTTTGGTGGGAAAGGATAGTGGTTTTAACTTTGTTGATTTTATCTTTACATTTTGAGTTTGATTTTTTTATTATTTTGTTTTTCCAGGCATATTTATTATGCATTAAACTTTTTAAATATTTTTGTTGAAAAAAAATATTTTGGATCTATTGCACTCTCCTTTTTATTTTCGGACATGTTACTTTCTACAGTAAATTTTTTTTGGGCAAATAATGGGAAAATCAACCATATTACATGCCTTCTGACGTCACTTTTACAAAAATCATTAGTTATCTTATTGTTGTAATAAAAATTACCATAGATCATCATGAAATGAAATCAAAATCACACCAATCCTTAAAATAAAATAAAAAACACAACAATACCCTAACAATAATCCCGCCGGCTGCCATAACTCACACATAATTATTAAAAGCTATGTGATATTTTTGATAAAAAAATAATAATAATTAAAACTTTACTAATAAATTTGTCAAAAATATATTTTTATAATTTAAATTAACTATATCTCATATATTATAATATAGATGTTTAAATATCATCTAAGCTAGTTTAATTTTAAATAGAAATAGATTTGTTTTTAATTTATAATATCATACTTAAAATATATTTTTAAAAGTACTTTTTGCAACGATACTAAACATTAATAAACATTAATTTTTTAAATATACTTTTTATCACACTTTATAAAAAAACACTTTTTAAAATAATATTAAACTACTCATTATTCGCTAATTACTTATTTTGTGTTTTATATATGAATGTATAACAAAAGTTTTAACCCTGATACTTAATACCTTTATTCAATTTGACCGTATTCTTTTATTAAAGGCATATTGGACAAATTACATTTCAATTTAGGGTAAACTACATAAATGACCACCATATTATTGGTAAAGTCACGATTTGATCACTTTACTTTTTTTCTAAGCAATTAAACCACCAAACTATTTAATTGGTTGCAATGTGACCACCTACCGTTAGAAACTAACGGATGGAGTGACGTGGCAGTTAGTAAAATTGGTATAATTACTTATTTAGTCCTTGTTATTTATATATTTTATCAATTTGATCCTAATTTTAATAAATAAAATAATTTTATTATTTAATTAGGCGGCGACACGTGTCGCCACCTTATTGGAGGACTTTATTTATATATTTTTTATTTAATAATTTTATTTTACTCCTCCAATCAGGCGGTGACACGTGTCACCGGATTGGAGGAACAAAATTAAAGCAAGAAACACTTTGGTTTTGATAGGAAGGAGTGACGTGGCAGTTAGTAAAATTGGTATACTTACTTATTTAGTCCTTGTTATTTGTATATTTTATCAATTTGGTCTTAATTTTAATAAATAAAATAATTTTATTATTTAATTAGGCGGCGACACGTGTCGCCACCTTATTGGAGGACTTTATTTATATATTTTTTATTTAATAATTTTATTTTACTATTTCAATCAAGCGGTGACACGTGTCGCCGGATTGGAGGAACAAAATTAAAGCAAGAAACACCTTGGTTTTGGTAGGATTTGAACCCTAGTCGGCTGGGTTGATTGCAAGCACATTTACCACTAGGCTAACACTATTCATGTGATACACTATACAAAAGTTAATATATTAAAGCACACAAGATGTTCCGGGATTAATGACTCGGCTGCGGTGCCTGCAAAGTTCATTTGCTCCAGATGTAGATAGACACACCGCAGATTACTTCCAACAATTGGACAGAGTATACAAAGCGTGAGACACCATCTCTTACCTGGGTAATAATGGCAGCTAGTTTTGAAAACCCTCGTTGATGATGTAAGTTGTGTTTCTTATGCTAGGTCTTATTGGTGCCTAAATCGATGTGTATATTAAAGCAACTACTGTCTTAAAAGGCATCGAGGCGGTTGTTTCTCTCTGTATGGTTCTTTTGCTTCCTTGTATATATTTGATACGTTCACTTAATTTCAGCAATGAAAAAAAGAAGAAAAATGAACATTAAATATGTTTAAAAAGACAACACATAATAAAATATAAAACATACAAAGTGACAAGTTGTTAGCATTTGGGGACAAGAATCCGAGGCATATTTCTAGTTCATCTTCTGATTGTATCTCTGTCTATGTCCATATTTACTTCTTTTTGTCTGTTTGCTTGAATTGAAAAGGTAATCATATGGATCAAACTCTCTGCCATCATCATAGAGGATAGGAAGTTTGGAGTTCGGATGCTGGTTCTTCAATCGGCGGGTTCTTTCGGCCAGGATTTCATTTAACAGGATGCAGTTTTGTCAGGTTAAATTACTGTGAGATTTTTAAACTTTTCTTCATACAGAACCTGTCAATGCTCAATCAGAAAACATGGATGAAGGAGTTTTCCTGTGGTTAGTATTTTGCTTTTAGCAAAGGAGAATGCAATAACTACTAGAAACACCATTTCCTCAAACATAAATAAGTAGCATATGTTCCTACACTTGCTGATGCTAACTTAATTGTGGGGGAGACAGTTGCATAAACAACGATGGCTGTGTTTTAGATTCAGATCCCAATTGAGTCTAAAATTATTGATTTTGTACAATGTATCACATGGATAGTGTTGGCCTAGTGGTAAATGCGTTTGCTATCAACCCAACCAACTTGGGTTTGAATCCTATCAAATGCAAGTTGTTTCTTGCTTTAATTTTGTTCCTCCAATCCAGTGACACATGTTACCACCTGATTGGAGGAGCAAAATAAAATTTTTAAATAAAAAATATATAGATAAAGTCCTCCAATAAGGTGGCGACACGTGTCGCCGACTAATTAAATAATAAAATTATTTTATTTATTAAAATTAGGACTAAATTAATAAAATATACAAATAACAAGGACTAAATAAGTAATTATACCAATTTTACTAACTGCCACGTCACTCCTTCCGTTAGTTTCTAATAGTTGGTGGTCACATTGCAACCAATTAAATAGTTTGGTGGTTTAATTGCTTAGAAAAAAAGTAAAGTGGTCAAATAACAACTTTACCAATAATATGGTGGTCGTTTATGTAGTTTACCCTTAAATTTAATGGTTACGTTAGAAATTACATCAGACATTAACTGATGTGACATCTTACGTAATATTTAATATGTATTTTTTTATTGATGTGACAATAATTTGTATTATATTTATTTTTCATAAACAGAATGATTTAAAATTATATTAAAAATCATAAAAGTATGCAACAATTTTACAAAATATCTAAATATTATTAAAAATAACTCTCCAAATTTAAAAAAATAAAAGGTAAAAATACATATAAATATGAAATTTTATAAAAAAAAATAATAATAAAGGTTCTATAAAAATTTAAAGAACCCCAAAAATTATGAAAAGAAAACTTCAAAATTTAACAAAAAGAATAAATATATGTGACAAAAATGCATTAAATTATAGAAAATTATATAAGTTTTTCAAATTTCCATCAAAGTTCTTTAAAATTTTAATTTTAAAATATTTTATACAATTAAGTTAACCTTTAGGTTTCTTTGTTCTTTTTTATTTTGAATATATTTTTTATTGTTCCATAATTTTTGGAATATTCTTTTCTTAAAAAAATTTTGCAGTTTTTTTATTATTTTTTTGACATTTATATTGAAAATTTTAAAAACTTTTATAATTTCTGAATTTCATAACTTTTAAAGAATTTGAAATGCGAGATCCATTAATTGGCTTAGTGACAAAGGATGCTCATTTTGCATGAATTCGAATCTCGAAATGAAAATGTAATACCTAACTATTTAATAAAAATAAAGAATTTGGAGTGCTCGTTTTCATAATTTTTGAAAATTTTTAACTTTTAAAAAAAATAAAAATTCTACATTATCGGCTGGCATTTTATATAAAAAATAATATCACATTAGTACTGAAAATTTGAGGATCAATTTACCCTTTATATTTAAACTATAAAATTTAAAACATAAACATTTAGCAACACCTTAAATTTTAAATTTTATATCCTAAATCATAAACTCTCAATTCTAACCATAGACCTTAAATTTTACACTCTATAACCTAAAGTCCTAAACCCTAAAAAACAACATAAATCTTTAAACCCTATCAAAGTATTTTCCTTACTATTATACCTTATATATATATGGATAATTATTTGATACACTAGCTGTGGAAACTTATAGCTTCCACAAACACCTTATTTTAGGGTGAGGGACTCAATTTAGGGTGTAAGGTTTAGAGTGTAGTGATTATGAATAGAATTTAGAGTTTATAGTTAGAATTTAGAGTTTATAGGTTAACATCTAAATCTCAACATATTACCCTAAAACCTAAACCTCAAATCCTAACCATAACCCATAAATTCTAACTATTACCCCTAAACTCTAAATCCTTACCCCTAAACCATACACCCTAAATTAAATCCCTAAACCACACAACCCTTTTAATTTTAGAGTTCAAGATTTAAGGTTTAAGTTTTAGGGGACTAGAATTTGAGATTTAAGTTTTAATTTTTATAAAAAAAATTGTATAATTTTTTTACATATCAAAATATAACCTTATATAACGCCAAAATAAGCATTTAAGGGCAACATTTTAACTATGGGACTATTTTCCTCTTTTATTGGATTAATTTGTTCATTATCTCAAATAGAGAATTTTTGTATTAGAGAATTTATTTTAAAGTGTCTTAAGTTGATTACAATATAATATTTATTCATATTTTTCTTAACCACGTTTGATAAGAGACATACTTTGTAGACAAAGCTGTACAAACTTGGATCTCCCCAAAATGGACATCATCTTCTTTTAAATAGGAATATAAATCATTTGTCCCTTTTCAGTGTCCATTATTATGTCGCAACACTAAAAAATTAAATTCTAAGCTTCAACCCTAACTTCTAGATCCTAAACCCTAAAAAATAAACCTTACTTCAAATTCCATAAACTTTAATCCTAAACTTTAACGCTAATCCTATTTTTTTTAGTGTGAGGACATAAACATGGCACTAAAAAAGAAAAAAAGAATTTTTATTTTTTTAACAATTTCTACTTAGGGGAGGGGAAGAATTTCTATTCCTTTAAAAATTGAGTAAAAAATTAAAGGAAAATTCTTTGATACATAAGCTTGTGTAAACTTTAATATACACCTCTTTAAAATAAAACTTTAGTTCACACAAACCTTTCAATTTTAGGGTTATATATTTAGGTTGTGGTTTAGGGTTTATGAGGTTAGGTTGTAGGGCGTAGAATTTAATGTTTATGGTTAGAATTTAGAGTTTAGGGTTTAAGGTTTAAAGTTTAGATTTTAGGGTATTATGGCTAGGGATTTTTGTTTGATCAACTATGGGTAGAGATTTAAGTTTTAAATTTTATAGCTTAAATATGAAAGGTTATGTAATTTTTTTTAGACAGTTTGTGTATCAAAATATAACTCAAAATTAAAATATAATTCGAGATATAATACAATATTTTTACTTCAACGTAAACAGCGTTACAGTATGTTGTTAGATGCCCTAAACAATAAACATGTTATACTGAATGATAATACCATGATTGTTTTTATGCACAAAGCTTGATGAAATAATTATGCAATCATCTCCTGATAACTAAATAATATCGCCGGACTTAAACTGCACGCTATCACATGCTATCACGTGACCAAACGCAAGACCGGTTTTATAACTATTCAATAACAAATTATTTTTGGTGATTACAGTTTACAAACACTTATCAGTATAAGAGTACTAACAGACTAACATTCAAATCAGGTATAAATGAGCATGTTAATCAAGGATAGTCTACCACGTACGACGAACACCGATGAACACCACTAATGATGAACACCGATGAACACCATTAAATTAATTAATAAAGATGTAAAATTTTAAGGACCCCACATACAATTAATAATTATTTTAAAAATTCAATTAAATTATTTTTTATATATATTAAAATTTTATTTTTTAATAAGGTAAAATATATATTTAGTACCTCACCTATTTCCGTATTTCTATTGAACCCTTATTATTTAAATATTATTTCAATTTGACCCTATTCTTTATAAAAATAATTTAACCCTTAACCCTCAACCTAAAACCCTAAACTATTAAACCTTCAACCCTTAAACTCTTAAACCTATACCCTAAACCATATACCATTAAAAATAATTTACCATCATCGATTCAATTTAATAAGTTGTTGAATTCTCCTAAAAAATTCAATAATCAACAATTTGAAGAAAAAAAAGAGATGATCAAAGTCGGTACAAGTTCTTCATTATGTGATATCACAAAGATTAAAAAAACATGGACTTGAGCTCTTTAAATATGACTCACTGTAAACGTCGGTGATACATGTGGTTCAAAGGCTTTCAACTTTTCGAAAATTCGATAAACGAATATAAAAGTCAAAAACTACAATAATTTATATTCGACATTGCGCTTGACTAAAATAAAAACTGTTTGCAAAGAAACAAAAAATGAGGTGATAGAAAATACGAGATCGATGGGTCGCAACGTAGCTGCTACACTCCATTTTTGGGTGTTTAGCACCGCCAAAATTTGTTTAAGATTGAAAAATATTGATCTTCCCTCAATCGAAGTCAGATACGAAAATCTAAATATTGATCTTCCCCCAAAATTCTAGAGGCACAGGGGAAAAGGACCCTTTTTAGCAAATTTTTCTGTGTACGTGTGATGTGAGGGACAGGAGGTTGGATCTTTATGATTATGTTCCAGAATTTTAAATATTGATTTTCTTGTTTCTTTGCAGAAATTTTAGATTTTAATCAAGCACAATGTCGAATATAAACCATTGCAGTTTTTGGCTTTTACATTCGTTTATCGAATTTTCGAGAAGCTGAAAGCCTTTGAACCACCTGTATCACCGACGTTTACGGTGAGTCATATTTAAAAAGCTCAAGTCTATGTTTTTTTTAATCTTTGTGATATCATATAATGAAGAACTTGTGCCGACTTTGATCATCACTTTTTTTCTTCAAATTATTGATTATTAAATTTTTTAGGAGAATTCAACAATTCATTGAATTGAATTGAATTGATGATGGTGAAATTATTTTTAATGGTATATGGTTTAGAGTATAGGTTTAAGAGTTTAGGGTTTTAAGTTGAGGGTTAAGGGTTAAATTATTTTTATAAAGAATAAGGTCAAATTGAAATAATATTTAAATAATGAGGGTTCAATAGAAATACGGAAATAGGTGAGGTACTAAATATATAGTTTACCCTTATTAAAAAATTAAAATTTTAATACATATAAAAAATAATTTAATTAAAATTTTTAAAATAATTATTAATTATATGATGGGTCCTTAAAATTTTACATCTTTATTAATTAATTTAATAGTGTTCATCGGTGTTCATCATTAGTGGTGTTCATCGGTGTTCGTCGCACGTTGTAGAATTTTTCGTTAATCAAATACTAACAACTAACTAAAGAAACAATGTCAAGTTCAATCCTGAAAAAAAAATACATTTTTTAAAAAATGTGTTATAAAAATAGAGAAAGTGTACTACAAAAATAATCCATTATTTTCGGAAAACTTATTACACTAAATCTTATAAAAAACAAATATGCAAAAAAAAAAGAAAAAATAAAAAATGAAAGAAGAGAAGATGAAAAAGAATAAAACAAAAGTTATGGTCAAGCATGAGTAATAGCCGCTTGATCAAAGGTTGAGTGTTACTCTTCTAAGATGAGATTAGTTAAAAGTTTTTTTAAAATATACTGGTGTGATGATATGACAAAATTTGATTATTTTTTTTAATCCAATAAGTTAAATATATAGTGCTCGAATCTGAATCACATAGATGATACACGCCATCCTTGGTCACTAAAACCATTTCAGGGATTGAGTTAAAAATTTCTTTACGGTAACAAATATATTTCTATATCTATTTTAGGAGGCATGAAAATGAATTATTTTAAAATTGTAATTAGGGTTTCCAACAATAAAATCTATCTTTGGGAATATAATATCAATAATTGAAAGCATGGCGAAGAAGAAAAGACTGCTTCGGGAGTTGCGACGAAATTGTTCTCAAACCACGTTCCTCACCTACCCGGTGACTATGGATGGTGACACCGAAATGTGTAACTTCACCGGAGCAACCAAGCTCCTTATAGAGTCAATACCAACCATATGTTATATTCTATTTCTATTCAAGCACGTTGCATTGCATCAGCATGACGGAATTATGGAAGAGGGTCATTTTCAAGTTATGTACTCCAGCACCAAGTCATCAATATCAGTCACTCCGATGTTAAATTTTTCTTGATTGAGTAGTTTTCTGGTTAAAAGAAGAAGAAAAAATGCAGATGAAAATGGTTCAAGTACTTCAAGAACCATTAACCAAAAGGACCCAACTTTATTCTCCTGGATCCGGCCCCCTATAGCAGACGTTACATCTGGAAGTATACCATTTTTTCTTGTACGAGACCTTAGTGTTCGGTAATTGTATGAATCCGGTTATATTTAAAGTTAAATGGAGTCTCATAACATTGATTTTCATTCATAATACTCGGCCTAACACATTTGTCCTCTATGGATAACTAAACTTCCCTTCTCTGCATGCATATTAATTATAGTTAGGTCATTTGCTGGGATAAGGAGGAGAGTGATGAAACAAAAGAGAAGAGACAAACCAACAGGTAAGTCAAAGTAGTAATCAGTTTGGTATTGCTTAAGTAGATCTCAAATTCGAGGCTTTATATATTCAAAAAATTCTTTCAAAAAATTCACTAACTAAAATTAAGTGTGCGACTTAGGTCGTTCCAGATTTATCTGGGCAAAGCCGTGAAAAAATGGAAGAATAACAAAAAAAAGAGCGGGACAAGTTCTACGAGATAGGGTTTTGTTTCTTTGTATTCAGTCAGCAGCTGGCACAATAATTGTGTGGTAGGTAGAACTGTCTAACATAGATGGTAGCAGATTAGCAATGAATATTGAAGCTCTCGTTGCCTCCTCCACTCCCTTTTCTCGCTCTTCTTTTATGTTTAACTGAGAAACTTTACCTACTCTTTCTATGTTCCTAAGGTTGCTCATTAATTGCACCAAAAAAGAGAGCCAATAATCCTCAAGAACACAGGTTTTTATCAAATATTGGACTATGCCATTGAACCATTGTCCATTGCGAGTACTGATCAAAGCCAATTGTTAATAACTTAATATACAAAACCAGAGGGGAGCTACATAAATTTAAAACTCAAAAAACTACATGTATTATATGATTTTGCTATCAAATTGATGCACTTGAAGAGGGGAGGCTTATTCGCAGCTCAAGATTCAGTTCCGGAGACTTTTCTCCTGCTGGTTTGTTCTGGTTTATGCGAGTGAGCTCATGTTCAGTGGCGGGTCGATGTTTTGTGGGGTCAATACCTTTGCTCAGCAGCTTCCTCTTTATGTGTGTGTTCCAGTGATTCTTGATCTCGTTATCTGTTCTTCCTGGTAACGACGCTGCTATCTTCGACCACCTTTCAGCAACAAAGATAACCCAATTTAGCTAAGGCCTGAGGCATGAATTTGAGGAAATAATATAAATAAAGATCCTGAAATTACTTACTTGTTACCGAGAAGGCTATGTAACTTGATGATGAGGTCGTTTTCTTCGTCGGTAAAGTTACCTCGCTTAACATCGGGTCTTAGATAGTTAATCCATCGGAGACGGCAACTCTTGCCGCAACGAAGAAGGCCGGCAGCTTTCGGTAGTGATCGCCAACAACCCTCGCCGTGAGCTTGGATGTAAGCTATTAAACGCTCGTCTTCCTCCCTAGCCCATGCTCCTTTGTTTGTGTGACCTTTCTCGCAACAAGGGGTCCTTCCCATTTTGCTTCAAGTACTAAGACTTTGGCTCCACCAAACAATTTTGGCAAATGGTTTTTTATAGTGGAATAGAAATAGTCTTCTCTCCTGTTTAGCTGTTTAGTGTTTAGTTTTTAGGGTTTATGATTTAGAATTTAATGTTATAGTATAAGTCTTAATTTTTTTAGTGTCGGGACATATATAAAAATACCGAAAAATGACGGATAATTTTTATTCTTTATAGTGTGGCTAAGAGACTTCTAAGAACTTTTCAAAAAAAAATGGTATATCGATAATTTAGGTGCATATAGGTGTCGGATACAAATACTTCGTGTAAGAGTCGGAGTGACATAAATATTCACAATAAATTTTCATTCATTTCATAAGATGACATCTTCCATCTTAATTTAAGTCGTCACTTTGCTATTTTGTATTGCTGGTTATATTGTAGTAAAGGTGATGAATGTAGTTGGTGCAGTCTAGCAAAAGAAGCATGAAACCCTAGTGATATGGTAGGATTTTTCCGGTACGATCGGGTTGAAGTCAATAACTGTTGTATGTATGTACGTATATATGTACGTACGTACGCACTATATATGGCTCCTGGATCTTATCTATTTAGGGGATAAGAAGGGTTGGAATAAGGGGAAATTTTCCAAGTTTTCATCGGCAATCAATTTCTTGGGCTTTCTCTCTTATTTTCAAGTGAAGACGGTTTATCTGAAAGATACAAATAAGTGTTTTGTGTAATAGTAAGTTATATTACATTAAAAAAATATATTCGAACTTTAAAAATGATATCGTTTAAAGTAACAGTTATGAACCTCGAACATGGATGATATAACAAACGTGAGAGATAAAACAATGAAAATTAGAGATGATGACATGATTGACGTCTTATGTTAGAGTTTGTGACTCGAATTTCATCTTGATCTTATGTATTTAACCTTAGAAATTTTAGATTTTTTTGTTTATAAAAATTACACCGTTAGAATTTCTGTGAGTTTGAAAATTAATTATAAAGAATTAATGGTATTAAAAAATAAATAACATAAAATATAGGTATCATTATATCTAAAAATATATAAATTATTATAATAATATGAAATATAAAAATACATTATAAATTAAATAAAGTAGTATTTTACTGTTTTTTATGAATGAGAGATTATTATCATGTGATATATAAAAAAATTGGTGTTTACATTTTTATTTTATAGTAAAAGTATTTGCATTAAATGAAATAAAGTTCGGAGGAATTTAAAAAATCACTTTAGATGGTTAACAATCTCTAGAGTAGGATGTTAAAGATCTCAGTTGATATATATTAAAATTCAAACGATGGTGGGAAACCTAATGTCTCCGAAAGTTTCGGACGTGTTTGAAGGGCAAGAAAATCGCAACCCTAACGAAGTGAATGGGTTGCCGGCGCCGACAGGTTCTGTGGACTTTGGTGGCCGGCCTCCTGGTGATGGGCAGGCAGTACCGACGGTGACGGGGGGTGGTGTGGCGGATGGCGTAAACCCTACTCCCATTGGTTCTATGCATGGCGGGGCTGACAAGTTGCACCAACCTATAGCGGCACAACAGAAGATGGTGGCTTCCATACAGGGGTTTTTGGGTGGTGTGGCAACACCAGCGGCGGCAGGGGGCATGGCTATCTCTTCGGCTGTACCGCCCCAAGGTAATATGACGGTGATGGGTAATCCTATTTTTGTTGCGGATGGGGCTGTCGGAGATACTAGCATAGATACGACCATGGATCTTGGTGAGTTTGCGACAACCCCCGTCCCTCCAGTTTCGTACGCGACTGTGGTCACAGGAGCGACAGCTAGCAAGGACCCTACGTTTCCTAATGGACCTGAAACTGTCATTGCTATTCGTGATGAGGATGTTCTAATAAGTTGTGGGGGCTCCTATCCGACTATCAAATTTTCCGAGAGGGTGCACGCTCTGGTGGATCGTAGCATGGAGAAAGCTGTGATTGTTCGATTGCTGGGTAGGTCTATCAGCTATCGGGTCCTTTGGAACAGGCTCCAGGCTCTATGGCAATTGGTAGGTCATTTTCAGCTAATTGATATGGACAATGAATACTTCCTGGTGAAACTTGAAAAGGAGAAGGATTATGTTCGTGTTCTAACTGCTGGGCCTTGGACGATCTTTGGAAGTTACCTCACGGTACAACCATGGAGTCGTGATTTCTCTACGGCTAAGTCATACCCATCACAAGTGGTGGTATGGGTTCGCTTACCCGGTTTACCTTTTCAATACTATTCTAGAGGTCTCTTTCGACGTATTGCTGAGATGATCGGTAAGGTTGTTAAAATTGATTATAATACTGTGGCGGGCGAACGTGGCAAGTTTGCGCGGCTTGCTGTTTTGGTTGATTTATCTAAGCCGTTACTCCATTGTATTGGTATCGATAATTTCGTACAGAAAATTGAGTATGAGGGACTTCAGCTTATTTGTTATCATTGTGGCGTTTATGGCCATACAATGGATTATTGCGCCACAAAGGTTGTGGAGAAAGCCGACGGAGAGCATGAGGTGGCACAAGATACGTCACATTTGGAGAATCGGAGTGATCTGTATGACCCTTGGATGGTTGCTGAGAGTCAGAAATGACGGCCGCGAAAAACGGGGGATGGTATCACTACATCTAAGGGAGGTAATCCGAAGAGTGGACCATCTAGGTTTGAGGTATTACGGGACCTTGATGCGTTGGAGACAGAGTGTGCGAAGAGTGCATCTCAACATGGAAATAATGGAGTTGATCAGACGGGTAACGCACGTGACAAAGGGAAGCAAGTGGTCGATGTAGCGCTTGGTGATGCCGCTGCTGTAGGGCATCAGGATGTTGCGTCTGCAGGCCTTAACGTGATAAAGGTGGATAAGTGCATGGGGACGTCGAAGGTTCAGCAAGATGGGTCTGTTGGACCGCAGGATGTTGCGTCCACGAGCCGTGATGCCATACAATCGGATGTGAGCGGGGGGGGGGGGGGAGTCGAAGGATAAGCGTGAGGTGATTGTCGAGCAACATGTTGATGCGTCTAAGGAATGGGGTGTGGTTCCGACAGTGCCGGGGCAGTCCCGAATGTTGTTATTCATGCACATAATACATGAGAGGTAAGCCACAATGCGATATCGATTTTGAATGATGGACGTAAGGTCCATGCGTCCCAAAAGAATAGCAAAGTTCGTGTTCAAGGGGTTCAAAAAAGTAGCAAGAATGTTGCAAAGCCGCAGCCTCGGGGACGGAAAAAATCGGACTGTTTACCGCCATCACCGTTGTTATCGGATTGGATACAATCCGCCACCAATTGCCTTGAGGAGTTGCAAGTGAATGGCAATAGCAATATCTCTAATCCTTCGGCTGATGGTGTTGAGCAACAGCAAGCTGGTGGTGAGGTGGGACGCGATGTGCGAACCAGCCCGGTTGAACCATCAAGTGCGACGCTGACCGATGATACTTCCGATGACCGTGTGGCTAATGTCATGCTCATTGATTAGGTCCTTCCTTTCCTCTCCTTTTATCTATGGTTAATTTTATTTTTTGGAATATTCATGGAGCTGCGAGCTCCTCTTTTCGTGATCATCTCTGTAGGATTCGCTCTTCGTCGAAGCCTTCTATAGTGGCATTGTTGGAGACGAGGATCAGTGGTGCTAGGGCAGACAGAGTTGTTAGTCGTCTGGGTTTTCAGTCTTCTTTTCGTGTTGAGGCTCAGGGTTTCAGTGGGGGCATTTGGCTTCTTTGGAATGGTATTATCTCGATTGATATTATTACTGTTTCTAATCAGTTCATACATTTTTCGATTCATGGCATAGGCATTGCAAGATCATTATTAGTTACGGTGGTTTATGCGAGCCCTCATGTCCAGTATCAGAAATTCCTTTGGGATCATCTTTCCGCGATTAGGCCTAGGGATGATCAACCTTGGCTTATTGGTGGCGATTTTAACGTCATTCTTCATCTTGATGATCGGCGAGGGGGTCAGAGCCGGCGTTATGGTACTAACAGGGACTTTCAAAATTTTGTTTTCGCTAATGCATTGATGGAGGTGGATTTTAAGGGAGCTCGCTTTACCTGGTCTAGAGGAGACTTATATGAGCGCCTTGATCGGTGTTTAATGAACCTGGCTTGGTCTGATATGTTTCCGGATACTCTGGTTCACCATCTTGATCGTATTGGTTCTGATCATCGGCCCCTTCTCTTGTGCACTAATTTTTCTATTCCTATTTTGGAGAAGAAGCCGTTCCGTTTTATCCCTCATTATCAGAATGAGGCTGAGTTTACTACTATTCTTCAGACTGTGTGGGCGGATGAGTTCTCTTTAGGTGATAATATTGCTCAGCTCCGTGATACTCTTTCGACCTGGAATGGGAAGTGTAATGTTGATCTGATTAAGCGTAAGAAGCGTATCCTGGCTCGTCTGCGTGGCATTGATAAAGCTTTGGGGCAACGCCACTCAGCTGCTCTTAGTGCTTTAGAGGGTTCTCTTAAACAGGAGCTGAATGAAATTTTGACAATGGAGGAAAATTTTTGGCGCCAAAAAGCGCGTTGTGACTGGATCCGGGATGGTGATCGTAACACTAGCTATTATCATACTATCGCAAATGGGAGACGGAAGCGGAATACGATTACTTCTCTTAAGGATGCTCTGGGCAAGTGGATTTCGGATCCGGAGGATTTAAAACGTCTTACTGTGGGTTTCTTTGAGTCGCTCTTTACGTCGGAGGGATGTAACGGTTATGCTTATAATTGTCGTAATATGTTTTATGGGATCGATCAGCAGGGGAGGGATGAGCTTATTCGACCACTATTGGACGAGGAGATTCGTGAGGCTTTATTTCAAATGCATCCGACCAAGTCGCCAGGAGTGGACGGGTTTCACGCCTCGTTTTTCCAGCGTAACTGGAAGATTGTTGGGAAGAAGGTTTGTGAGACTATTCGTCATATGTTTGAGACTGGGGTTGTGGATCCTGAGCTTAACAAAACTCTTATTGTTCTTATTCCTAAAGTTGAGTCTCCGTAAGTGATTACTCAGTTTCGTCCTATTGGGTTGTGCACAGTGGTCTATAAAATTCTGAGTAAAGTTATAGTGAACAGATTGAAACCGTATCTCCTGAATTGGGTATCGGAAAATCAAACCAGTTTTGTCCCAAGGCGTTTTATCACTGATAATGTTATTGTGGCCCAGGAAATTATTCACTCCATGCGTATCAAAAAAGGCCGTGAGGGCTGGTTTGCTATAAAGGTTGATTCGGAGAAGGCATATGATCGCCTAGAGTGGTCTTTCATTGACGACACCCTTGGTGATATTGGTATTCCTACTCATTTGCGTCAGCTTATTATGAGTTGTATCTCTACGGTTTCCACTCAAATCCTCTGCAATGGTAGCCCTTCTTCGAGTTTTCGTCCGTCACGAGGGATTCGCCAAGGCGATCCGCTCTCGCCTTATATTTTTGTCCTTTGTATGGAGCGCCTTGCACAAGCTATTGAACGGGAAGTTAATCAGGGTACTTGGAGAGCTTTTCGCTTTAAAAAAGAGGGGCCGGTGATCTCTCACCTCTTTTTTGCGGATGACCTTGTGTTATTTGCGGATGCTTCACTTCAACAATTCGATATTATTAGTCAGGTCTTGAGGGAGTTTTGTGAATGTTCTGGGCATAAGGTGAGTATTTCCAAAACGAATATCTTTTTTTCTCATAATATCCATACTTCTCTTCAGGAGGATATCAGTGGCGCTTTTGGGTTCCAGTGTGTGATTGACCTTGGTAGGTACTTGGGTGTCCCGCTTCTCCATGGCCGTATTACCAAAGTCACTTATAGATATCTGATTCAGAAAGTGGCGGACAAGCTTGCCGGATGGAAGGTTCGGATGCTCTCTTTTGCGGGTCGTATCATATTGGCAAAATCGGTTCTTGCCGCAATTCCTATGTATGCCATGCAATTTATTCGATTGCATGCTTATGTTTATTCTGAAATTGAGCAGTTAATCAGGAATTTTATTTGGGGGCACTGCGATACTAATCGGGGTTTTCATGCTGTTAATTGGGCTACTGTTTGTGCTTCACGGATTGAAGGGGGTTTGGGTTTGAAGAGTTTGAAGTGCCAGAATGAGGCGTTTCTCATGAAGCTTGGCTTTATTATGATGACAGAACCAGATCGCCTGTGGGTGCGCATTTTCCGCTGTAAGTATGGCGTTGCTGATCTCATGCCGACTACTCTTCCCCGTGGTAGAGGTTCACGTCTTTGGAGTGGTATCGCACTTATTTGGCCTGACCTTTGTCGAAACATTACTTGGAGTTTAGGGGATGGTGAACATGTTGATTTTTGGAAGGATAACTGGGTTGCCGCGGTCGGACCGTTGTGTCAGTATGTCGACAGCACTAGTATCCCGGACACCTTCACTTCCGTGAAGAGTATGACAACACATGATGGGCAGTGGAATTGGCCTATGTTTGATGGTTTACTGCCGTTTGATGTGGTGCGTGCTATTATGGCCGTTAAGCCACCTTCGGCGACTACTTTGGTGGACATGCCGTGTAACACCCGTTTTTTGGGGCTAGAAGATACCCGGGTTTATAGTTCGAGTCAATGAAATTTAATTAAATCAACCCAACTTAAATAATGACCTAATTGAGCTTTAATAAAAAGAGGAGGGACCAAAAGAGCAATTTGACCCAAAACTTTTAAAAAGCAAGACAACTTTATAGAAAAGTTGTCTTCCCTTTTCCCATTTCCCTTTTCCAAACGTTGGAAACCCTCCCCACCATTTTCAAAGCTTCTTCAAACCTTGATTACTATTCTATCCATTATCTCCTTCAAATTCAAGGTGTTTCTCAAAGGTAAATATGTTTTCTTAACCCCCTCTTTATCCTCTACCTATCTATGGTCTTAGATTTCAAAGTTATGGGGTTTTGAAAATTAGGGTTTATATTAAAGTTTGGATTTTTAAGGGGTTTTCCAATTTGTTTTGATAAATTGAGTTGGGGCTTTAGTTAATCATGTTAAAAGGTGTAACATATATCAATTTGGTTGAATTTGGATGAAAATTCGTAGTAGGTTCTAAGGGCAAATTTTGAGGTATTAAAACTTGGGTTTTTGGTGGGTTTTAGGTTGAAAACTAAGGGCTGATGGTTAGGGTATGTTAGGAGGGTGATTTGGGATGTTTTGGAGGTCATTTGGGTGTTTGGAAATGGGTGTTTCAGCCAAGGGTTGTTGGAGTACGAATTTGAGATATTTGGGGGTTTATTTTGGTTGGAAATTTTGGATGGAGTTGGTTTGAATTCAAGGTTATGTGATTATTGAATATTAGCATTGATTTTGGTTATCAGTTGTGTTTTTGGTTGGCTAGAAGCAAGAGGAGTCGTCGAAGAAGCTTTGAGACCGAATCCGGGTTCGTAGGAGTTTTGCTTGGTAGCTAAGGAAGGGCGGTGAGTGGTTTCAACTTGTTTTAAAGTTTGGTTCGAGTATGTGTAGTGCGTGGGTGTGAAGTGTGCTTGGTAGGCCACTTATAGTTAATGCAAGTTGTTGATTTAACCATTGATATCCATGAATGCTTTTATGCTTGCTTAACTATGCTCTTGTGATTGTGGTTATTGGTGCATGTATATAGTATGATGTGTATCCATGAGATTGAGCATGAATGGTGGTTGATGATATTCATATAATGTGATTATGATAATTGGCACTAAAATAATTACCGGTTGTAAATGATCGATCATTAGGATAATGTGCACACAAATTGAGTCAAAACGTACGTGGCCTTGATGGCGTTAAGTCATCAAGGAGGAGTACGGTGATGTAACATTCCACCGGAAGCTTTTTATATATTTCTACGAGATGATGAGTGGAATCCCATCCGTAGGGCATGTGGCGATGAGTGGAATCCCGCACATGCAAGGTCCGGTGATGAGTGTAATCCCACCGAGGTAAAGTGTTGTTGAGGTTTAAATCCGCACAATCGGGGTAATTAAAGTGGCCAATTAACTTGTTCTTATATGGTGATATATGGTTGTGTTATACGTGTTGCTACATGATATTGATATATGAGATTTGAGCTTGTTAGGAATGAGAGACCATATATGCCACTTGAAAGACTAGCTAGGTCTACTTGATTTTTATGCCTATGCTTGATGTATGTAAGATTTGGATTTAACATGCTTGAACCCTGCATTGTTGATGTTTTTCGTTTTAGAGCACCCTCACTAAGCTAATAGCTTACGCTCTCAATGTTCAACAATGCAGATCATTAGCGTGGTGTTAGCTCGAGGCAAGGCAAGAAGGGCTTTCTAAGTTTTGTGGCTCAAGTACGGTTAACAATTTCGTATTAGTTAGCAATGTGGCAAAGGTTTTTGTATGAGCTTTTTATGACTCATTTGAATGTGGATGTTTGAGTTTGATTATGGATTGTAAAGCATGTGATATGATGATATATGTTGGTGTGGGATGGCATGTTTTAGATGCTTAGGTTGCCATGTGTATGAGTGCAAATCTCTTGTGATTGGCTTGTGCCTTTGAGACCATTTGAGCCTTTATGTATGCACAATATTGCCTAAATTGCTCTTTAATTGGAATGCTATGAATGAATGCTTTGATCCATGTATGAATGCTTCCTTTGGCTTAAGTATGTATGCTTATATGTTTGTATACGCTTAGGTGAGTCAAGAAATGCAGTTAGAGTCGGATTGGGGTCGTTTAAGTTGAAATTTCTGGTGCTGCAGTGCAGGGCGTATCGGTACGCCTAAGGGCCGTATCGATACGGTCTTGCCTGTAGAGCTCAGATTAGGCTGGTCGTATCGATACGTGGGGACGTATCGATACTGTCGTTAGTCACTGGAATTCAGTTTGTGTTGGGCGTATCGATACACTAGGGTGTATCGATACCCTCCAAAGTTACTGGAATCTGGAGTTGGGGTGAGAGTAGAACGTACCGATATGAGGTTCACGAGTATCGATACGGGTCTACCCTGTTGACCAAGAAGGGTGTATCGATACACTCCAGGGCGGTATCGATACGGACTTCTCGAGGTTGACTTCTTGGGTTGACCTAGACAGGGCGTATCGATACCCCTAGCTAGGGTACCGATACGGTCTGCCTTATAAGTTTAAAATTTAACTGTTGTGAATGGCCGTGGTTCGAATGTGTTCTCCCTTGAATGTTTTGCGCTGCTGTGAATCACTTAGGACTTAATGTTCATCTAGGCAAGATTAAAATGAAAGAAAAAAATATAGGGTTGCTAACCGAGGGGGAATCCTTTGGGTTTCGCTTCGGTTTTCCCCGTGTGGCCCACTCGGACCGATCATCTGGCCAGACCGGGACGAGGGGGTTACAGGCCGGGGTGGAATCGTGAGCCAAATAGGGGCTTCACGGTGCGATCAGCTTATGGGGTTCGTGCTACGCCTTTGCAGGTAGTCGTTGATCCGATTTGGAGAGTGGTTAATGACTTTCGCGGTGCGCCTCGGGTTAAAATGTTTTTATGGAGGATATGTCATGGTCGCTTAATGACTAACGCGGAAAGGGTTCGACGCCATGTAACCGACAACGCTGGTTGCGATATTTGCGTGGCCGTGCTGGAGGACTTAGCGCATGTTTTTCGTGATTGTGTGCTGGCCCGAGGGACGTGGCTGCATCTTGTGAAACCCGGCAAAATGACTGAATTTTTCCATTGGGATATAAAGGATTGGATCATGAAGAATTTGACCGATGCTAGTTACTTTGCGAACTCCTCTACGGATTGGGATTTATTATTTACGACTATCCTTTGGGTAACTTGGAAGCGTCAGAATGCTTTTGTTTTTGGGGCTGATTCGCTTGATCAGGAGCCTCTGCTTGTCCAAGCAAGGCGGTACTGTCACAATTTCCAGCTTGCATATGCGCGGGAGAACGACCGCGTTCCTCAACAGGGGAGTGTGCCTGCGGTGCAGCGTTGGAGCCGTCCGATGGAAGGGTGGATGAAGGTGAACGTTGATGGTGCTAGGAATCCCAGCATTGGTTTGGCGACTTGCGGTGGAGTGGGAAGAGATTTTAATGGTCGATGGAGATTTGGTTTTTCCAAACGTATTGGTGCTTGTTCTATTTTTGATGCGGAGTTTTGTGCGGTCTTTGAGGGTCTTGCGACGGCTTGGTCCCTTGGCTATACGCGGGTGATTCTTGAAACGGAAAATCGTGACGTTTTCCATTGGTTGTGTATCCGGGATCCTTCTCGAATCCCGTCGAGTTTGAGGGGTCATATTGCCGATTTGTTAGCTCGTAATTGGGAGGTTAAGTTCTCTTGGGTAAGGCGCGAGGCTAATGCCATTGCGGATATTATGGCGAAGAGGGTCAATGAGTTGCCCCTTGAATATTACCGCTTTATTGATCCGCCGACGATGATTGTGGCTGCTGTCCGTGCGGAGGCTGATGTCGACGAGGGCGTGGAGCAGGTATGGGCAGTTGGCAGCTCGACAATTCAGCACACTGCTGGTGCTGGGGTGATAAGTAGTTAGGGTGTTTTTGTTTCTTGGTTTGTAATGGTTTTTTTATGATTTCTTCGGATAATTTTGTTCATAAGCTCTATTACATGTACTCTTTTTCCTCCATTAGGTTTAGGGAAGTTTTTTAACGAGACATGTAATAGATGCTTCCCCCTTTAATTCAAAAAAAAGATCTCAATTGATATTTCTCTTTTTTTTAGATAGAAATTATTAAAAAAAAAACACTTTAGATTACTAAAATCCTCTTTTGAAATTCATTGCAAATTTTAAATTTTCATATTATTTTTCTCAAATAAAAATTACTTTTTAAGATATTAAAGTTTTGGGTCATTGTAAATTTAATATTTTAATTTTTGAATTTTTAGTAGCCTATTTGTTTTTAGTTATTTTTATTATTTAATGATTTTAATATTTTAAATTTATAATAATTTTTAATTTTTTACTCAAAGATTAAATAAACTCACATAATTTTTAAAAAATTAACTAAACTTCATATATTTTTTTAAAAGTCAATTAAGTTCCTATGCCACGTCATCATTCATAGTGAACTGTCACATAACACCGTAGACTATCACATCAACACTAGAATGGTTAACAAAATTTCCTATTGGTCAAAGAGTCACATTAATTTTTCTCTCAATTTGAGTGTTATATTGGATGCTAAATAAGTTCAGGGGTCATATTGATTTTTTTTCAAAACTATGAGGGCTTCAAGAACTAATAAGCTAGATAAAATATAGAGTAAACTACATAAATGACCACTATACTATGAGTTTGGACTCGATTTACCACTATATTTCTAATTGCAACAATTAAACCACTGAACTATTAAATTGACTTAATGTGACCACCAGTCGTTAAAACTTAACGGAGGAAGTGACATGAAAGTTAGTAAAAACTTATATAATTGCATATTTAGTCCTCGTTACTTATACTTTCTATTAATTTGGTTCTAATTTTAATTTGATAAAATAAATTAATTATTTAATTAAGTGGTGACACGTGTCACCAAATGGAGGAAGAAAAGAAAATCAAGGCGCATATGAATTTGGTGTGAATAAAACCTGGGTTGGCCTAGGTAAGGCATGCAACATGCTCATCACTTGGCTATCTGTATCTTTGTGATATGTTGTACAAAACCTAATATATATCTTAATTTGTTGCTCAAGCTAGGAAAAAAGAAATAAGTATGAATTAAGAGGACTCAAACATGACATTTTTTGAATGCATAAAAATATCTAAACCATCGAAATAAATTAAATTATTAAATTATTAATAGTTTTAATTTTATTAATTTTTAATTAAATTATTATATTAAAAAATAAAAAAAATTATATTAAAAATTTGTTTGACGAATCTAAACTCACGGACATAATTTAAATGAATTAATAAAATTTTAAAAAATTTAATTTTTTAATATAATTTCATATATAACACAATTTAAATGAATTGATAAAAATTTTGAATTTTTTTAAATTATGTTCGTGAGTTTAGATTCGTTAAATAAATTTTTAATATGATTTTTTTTATTTCGTGAGTTTAGATGTTTAGATTTATTTCGGTGGTTTAGATGTATTTAATTATTAAAAATTTAAATTATTCAATTTTATTTAGAATAATTAAAAATCGAATAATTTAATTAAAAATTATTAAAAATTTAATTATTAAAAATTTAACTATTCGATTTATTTCGGTGGTTTAGATGTTTTTATGCATCCCAAAAATGTCATGTTCGAATCCCCTTAATTCATATTTATTTTCTTTTTCCAAGCATAAGCAACAAACTAAGATATATATTAGATTATGTACAATATATCACAAAGATATAGTTGGTCTATTGGTAAGCATGTTGCACGTCTTACCCAGGTTTGATTCACGTCAAAGGCATATGCGCCTTGATTTTCTTTTTTTCCTCCAATCTGGTGACACATGTCACCATATGATTGGATGAGAAATTAAAATTATTAAATTAAATATAAATAATTAAAAAGTGCTCCAATAAGGTGGTGACATGTGTCACCACCTAATTAAATAATTAATTTATTTTATCAAATTAAAGTTAGGACCAAATTGATAAAATGTAAAAGTAATGAGGACCAAATATATAATTATTCAATTTTTTACTAACTGCCACGTCACTTACTCCGTTAAATTTTAACGGCCGATGGTCACATTGAGCCCAATTTAATAATTTACTGGTTTAATTGCTGCAATTAGAAGTATAATGGTCAAATCAAGTCAAAACTCATAGTATAGTGATCATTTATGTAGTTTCCATAAAATATATTGATGTATATGAAAAAAATAAAGGAGAAATTCAAGGGTGCAGAGGGGAAATATCCCTCCCTAGTTTCGCTACAAGTAAATTATTGTAAGATTTCCAACGGCTAGTACACAAAACGGTAACCTCAACGGTCGAAAATTTCAAAATTTTTTTCTTAAAAAACCTCTCTAAATCACCCCCTCTCTTCACTCTTCTCTAAAACATCGTCTTTTTCCCTTTTAACTTTCTGCGAATCTTTCTCCACCGTTGATCATCACTGCAAAAGCCAAGTTCCTTAGGGTTTAGGCGAAGAAAACTGGTTTTTGAAGATGATGCAAGATGTGTGGAATGCTCCTCCCGGTGGATTCAGGCCTTCTAAATCGGCACCTACTTCTCCGGCGAAGCCTCTCGGGGTTTTGAGAACTCGGTCCGAGTCCTTCCATGCCATCCACAAAGTCCCAGTTGGTGATACCCCTTATGTTAGAGCCAAGAATGTTCAAGTAAGCATTCTGGGTCCTTTTTCAAATTGTTTGTAACGTCCTCAAAATCGGAACTTGATTTTGTTTGTGTTTCATTTATGGTATTTATTGTGTGGGTGTTTTTTTTTATTGATTCAGTTGGTAGAAAAAGATCCAGAGAGGGCAATTCCTCTGTTCTGGGCAGCCATTAATGCAGGAGATAGAGTGGATAGTGCTCTCAAAGATATGGCTATTGTTATGAAGCAACAAAATAGAGCTGAGGAAGCCATTGAAGCTATCAAATCGCTGCGTAGTAGATGCTCAGATCAAGCCCAGGAATCTCTCGATAACATTCTATTGGATCTCTACAAGGTCTGTTTAGAAACATAAATTCAGAAACTATATCAAGCTTCTTTATTCTTAACTGTTGGCTGACTTGATTTGTTTTATTGGTTGTAATTCTACAGAGATGTGGAAGATTGGATGACCAAGTAGCATTATTGAAGCACAAGTTGTATTTGATTCAACAAGGGCTGGCTTTCAATGGGAAACGCACCAAAACAGACAGATCCCAAGGAAAGAAGTTCCAGGTCTCTGTGGAACAAGAAGCAACTCGGTTGCTGGTAAGACTTCTTCAAAGTTACAATTGTTTATTATTGTTCCTTTGTAATTTTGGAAGTTTTAATCTTTTGGTACTCTTTCAGGGGAACTTGGGATGGGCATTGATGCAGCAAAACAATCATGTCGAAGCAGAAGATGCATATCGGCGGGCGCTTTCGATTGCTCCTGATAATAACAAGATGTGTAATCTGGGTATTTGTTTGATGAAGCAAGGTAGAATCACTGAGGCTAAAGAAACCTTGAGAAGAGTGAAACCGGCCGTGGCCGATGGACCAAGAGGGGTTGATTCACATATCAAGGCCTATGAGAGGGCACAACAGATGCTCAAGGACCTTGAGTCAGAGATGATGAATAAGGGAGTCGATCGGGTCGAACAAAGCCGGCTCTTCGATGCCTTCCTTGGTTCATCATCGATTTGGCAGCCTCAGCCTTGCAGGGATACCATCAGCTTGCCTACATCAAAGGCTGTCAAATCATTGGCACATGATGATTTTGGAGATGAGAATATCAATTCCAATATAATGGCAAACCAGATGGTGATTCCTCACCAAAAAAGTGCAAAAACAGTTGCTTTTAATATCGATGCACCGCCGTTCTATTCATCAAAATTTGTGAAGGACCCTCTCGCTGGGAATCAATTGCATGAGACCCTTAAAAGAACAAGGTCTGGAAACTCTGCTAACTCCATGAGAGTGAATGAAATGGTGGCAGACAACTACACCAAACTTTTCTCTGCTGAAATGGAGAAACCTGAGATTAAGACCAGAAGGCTCTCCCCTTCATCTGAAGAGAAAGGAGACAAATTTGCAGATATTTTACCTGATAGCAACGACTTCGAAGAGGCTATCATTGCTGCAGTTCTTGGCCCAGCAAATGAACCAGGGAAGGGGGCTGAAACCCCAAAGATCTTTCCAAAGAAAATTGACAAGAGGCTTAAGGTTTTCCAAGATATTACTCTTTCTTTGAGTCCTAGAGCCTGACGTTAACCTAGTATTGTTAACTCTCTTAATTTAATCTAGGTTCTTAAGTTGTTCTGTTGGAGATGAACTTGTTCTCCGAATCCCCTTCGACCGAATTCCCATAGAAGAAGGGGTAGCAGTATGCATTCATATGATCTATTTATTTGTTAGTTGTTACACATCCATCAAAATAAATAATAATTTCATCTCAGCACTTTCACAATTGAAAAGTATTTTTTTCTCTTTATTCCTTGTGTTCCAAAGGGAACTATTTTAATTTAACAGTTTCATTTACATGTATATGAATGTTTACAGTATTTGTATTGTAACAAGGAATTACTCAAGGAATCTCCTGTGAACTTCATAATAGTGACTCAGGATTGCCACAGTTGCTGTAACAACTCCCACGGCAAACTTCAAAGCTGACCTTGAAGGCGAAATGTAGCCTAACTCGGAGAGTTTCTTGTGGGAAACTGCATAATCTCTGAAGAAAGCATCGCCTCATCCTCTATCAATTCCATGTTAATAATCAGACAATGAAACAAGTAAAAACTCTTGTTCAACATCAACTACCGACGTATCTTCGCATAGAACTCAACATAGGGGAGGAATTTGGGACCTTGTCCGTCGGAAGTTTCAACAGATCTGGATCTGACTCATTCTCCAGTAGTAGTTCCCTGGTTACAGACAGGATAGTATTACTATTAGCTGAATTTACATATACAATTTGGTGTGTGTCAAACCTGATCCTTTGTCCAAGCACCCTCAAAACCTGATCTTTCAGCATGTGCTCTTCCCTGGAAAATCCACAACAGAATTTTTTGTTTGTTAACTAATAATTACAACTTATCTAAAAAGCTTTTGCTAGATTCACAATGAACTGCATAGACAAAGTACCAATGTATGCCCCCCTGAAAGAGCCACAATGTCCTTGTCAGACAGGCCCATCCTATAAAAGATGTCCCTCAAATGTTTTGCACCTGCAACAAATTAAACCCTTTCAGAAAAATGCAAATGTATACATGTATATATACACCTATTCAACCCCAAATTATATAATAAAACCTTGATTGGCTTCAGGAAGGTGCCCCTCTTCAGGAGATACCTTTGAATCCCGACATTTTCAGAAATATGAAAGATGTTACTTAGACCTAACATAATACGGTCATTAGATGTATTTCGAGCTTCAGACATGATTATGCATGTACATACCTTCCTGCCTGGAACAAAGTCAATAGTCGGACCTCCCGTAACCTCAACCGCAACAACTCCGGCAAGCTGTAAACACCAAAATCTAAAAGCTGAACTTTGTATATGTCAAAACATAATGATCAAAGAAAGAATAGAATGGCATAATGAAAATCTACCTGGTAAAGGTCGGCATATGTAATTTCGGGATGTCTTGCCTTCACTTGTTTTGATGTCATATATACAGTTAGAACTTAGAAGACAAGTAATAAGACGATGAAGAAAAAAAAGCAAAAGCAGTTTCTAAATGAGTTCATCAAAATCCCGACCACAAAGTTCGACGGCTATTTTCAGGCCACTGTTTGCACCGTGCTTTAACTCGTGATCGTGTCGGATAGAGCCATTGAAGAAACGATAGTTCCAGGGTCGTGCCACCTTCAAAACAATAACAATTAACAGTTTAACACTAACCCCAGAGAAAGAAAAGACATAATTTGCATAATGGTTTGAAGAAACGTACGCCAAGCGAAGCATGATGGGGGCGCAGTTTTTGCTAGAGTCTAGAGATGAGAGCATGAAGGTCTCGACGAGCCCTTTCAATCTCCTTCAAGTATTTCGGGTCCTTTTCTGGGACGCCGGCCATTGTAGCAGAGCTGCGTTCAACAGAGAAGAAGAGAGATGGAGGAAGGAAATGGTGAGGAAAGTGTCGGATACAAATACTTCGTGTAGGAGTCGGAGTGATAAATATTCGCAATAAATGTACATTCATTTCATAAGATGACATCTTTCATCTGAATTTAAGTCGTCACTTTGCTATTTTGTATTGCTGGTTATATAGGAGCAAAGGAGATGCATGTGGTTGGTGCAGTCTAGTAAAAGAAGCAGGAAACCCTAGTGATATGGTAGGATTTTTCTGGTACGATCGGGTTGAAGTCTCATTAACTGCTGCTTAATGTAAGTTGGTAAAACACAAGGATGTAAATTGTATATATTTGCATAAAATAGCTTAGGAGTAAAATATATGAAACTCAACATTCAACCAATGGCGGATGTAAGTGGCGTTAGGGTAGGCACGAAAATCTGAATTTATTTTACTGGTTATTTATTTTATTGAGTGTGTTTACCCTTAAATTTTATTAAGCATGCCCACACTAAAATTTTATTTAGGGTAAACTAACTCATTGACCATCGAACTATTAGGGTGTACCTACTTTGATCACTGAACTATCGAACTCCTTAATCAGACCACCAAACTTATTAAATCAACCTATTTTGACCACCGCAATTAAGAAATTAACAGAATGGTGACGTGCCCGTCAACGAAAATTTGTAAAATTACATATTTAGTCCCTGTTATTTACTGTTGAGTGGATCAATGTAACAATGTAAGCCAAGAGGGGGGGGTGAACTGGATTTTTAGAACTTTGGTGGTGGAATGGAAAAATAAAAATGATAGATAAGAGGATTTAGAGTGGTTCAAGTTCCAATCGAACTTTACATCCACTACCTTAGCTTCACTAAGGATTTTCCAACAATCCACTAATTGTTCTTCCCCTTTTCTAGGCTAAAGAGGTAACCGTTACAATACCGGTTAAATTTTCTACCCAAAATTTTTACCCAATCCTCACACAAGAATACAAAGAAGATGAAGGCTAAAACAAGTATCTCTCAATACAAAATATAGCCCTTTTACAAGCACTCAACCCAATTGAATAGATAAGAATGGAAATTACAACTTCACACTTGAGGTTTACAAGAAATAATGAGATTTTGGCACAAATGCTTGGCTTTGACGTTTGGATGTTTCTTTTTAGATCAATAGTTGTTGTTGAAGCTTTTAGAGGTCCCTTTTATACTGTAACACCCGGGTTTAGGGGCTAGGTGAAAATAATATTTTAATATTACCTCGAGTCCGGTTTTATGGTTAAAATAATGTTCGGGTTTTAATTCTAAAATAAATGGCAATGAGCAAATTTTGATTTGAGCCTAAATGGCCATGGAACCCCTCCCTTGTGAATAGCCCAATTCATTAAGGGCAAAGTGGTCTTTAGCCCCCAATTTTAAACAAACAAAAATAAACACTTTTGCTCATCTTCTTCTCTCCACCTCCATCTCTTTCCAACGACAAAACCCATCTCCCACAATGAGCTACTATTCCATTCCATAGCTCACTTGTTTTGAAGCTTTCTCAAAAGTATGAACGTTTTTTACTTGCTCTCACCTTCCCCTCCTTGGAAGTACCACTATTTTTCATTTTTAACCATGTTTTGAAATAGAAGCTTTTTAAGAGTGTTGATTTAAAAATGGTGCCTTTATTATTTTTGACTTAATGTTTTAAGTGATTAATGATAGACATGTTGTTTAGGAAGCATGAGGTCCAATTAGTATGATTTTTAATGAGTTTTGTTAAGTTTCCCGGATTTGGGTTTTGGAGAGGTTTTAAGTTGAGTTTTGGGGGTGTTTTATGTGAATATGAGAGGGCTGATGGATAGGCTACATGTAAGGGAAGTTTTGGAGACTTTAGGGAGTAATTTGAGGGTTGAAATCAATGGAATTAAGGGGTGCTTAAAGGCTGCTCGGAAATTGAAATTTTGGGCTTGTTTTCAATGTGAAAATTGAAGTCTTGTGCTTGGTATGTAATCCAGGTTGATTATTTTGGATTATGGACTGATTTGGGATTGTTTATATTGTGTTGGAATGTTTAGAAATGAGAAATTTGGTTGGTGAAGCTTCGGGGACAAATCCGGGGATTTCGGAGTCTTGAGCTTGGTCTTCGATCTTCTCTTGGGTAGCAACGGTGAGTAGAATTGTTGATTTATGCATTGTGCTCGATATGGATTCTTTTGGGGTTTGGGTGAGACCTTGAGGGGTCATCTAAACTCGTGTGTAAGTCTCTCTATTCCCATGTTGTTGTGATATGTTGGATGCTTATATGTCATGATCATTAAGTGCATTTTGAGTTGTTAATTGTGTAGTCGAGTTGAGTTCGTGCCTCACGTGATGGTGGTCTAAACTACGGTGATGTGTAGTCCCACCGGTAGTGACTAGTAGGGTAGTACTTTGATGTGTAGTCCCATTGGAAATCCACTAGTTGAAACGGTGATGTATAGTCCCACCGTATGTGTATGATGGTTGTGCTTGTGCAAACCATGTGTTGTTGTTGAGATTGACCCTTGTGCATCCATTGCTTTCTTGCATATAAATCGTGTTTTGGAAAACTGCATGTTGTGAATTGTAGAGCCTCTCTCACTAAGCTAGTTGGCTTATGCTCTTTTTGTTTCCAACGTGCAGATCGTTAGAGTTCGGGAGGCAAGCGGGCGAGGGAGGAGCTTTTGGAGTTCTCAAGCTAACTCACGTATGGTTTGCATTTTTGTAATAATGCCTAGACAATGGGGTATAGAGTGTAGGAGTTGGGGTCAAACTCCTTAGGAATTTATGTTGAGTATGTTAAACTCATGGTTGTGTTATGCTTTTGTTTCATGGTTTGCTATTCATGCTTGATGTGTTGCTTATGTGAACATGCCTTAATATGTATGTTGTTGGCCTTTGTATGCCTTATAATTGACTATCCTTTGTGAGAAGTTCATGCTCGTTAAGTATACACTTTTGGGTGAAATTGCATGAAGCTTTGATTTGTATGAATTTCATTAGATTAAATGCCTCCCATGTTAAATTGTGATTGTGGTTTGGTGTATGTATGTTGCTTGTGCTTAGGGGAGTCCAATAATGCATTTAGAGTTGGGTTAAGGGTCACCTAGTGTAAAAATCGTGGAATTGCAGTGCAGGGCGTATCGATACGCCTAAGGCCGTATCGATACGGTCTTGCATTTAGAGCCCAGTTTTGGCTGGGAGTATCGATACGCGGGGGCGTATCGATACGGGTTTTAGCCACTGGAATTGAGTTTGTGTTGGGCGTATCGATACACTGGGGTGTATCGATACCCTCCAAAGTCACTGTAATTTGGAGTTTTGGGTGTGAGCAGGGCGTACCGATACGGGGTTCACGCGTATCGATATGAGTCTACCTTGTTGACCAAGGGGGTTTGACCGAGAAGAACGTATCGATACGCCCAAGGGCTGTATCGATACGGTCTTCCCGGAGTTGACTCCTTAGGTTGACCTGGTCAGGGCGTATCGATACCCCTAGTTAGGGTACCGATACGGTCTGCCCTGTAAGCTTAAAAATGGTCTAAGGTTGTATGGTCGGGGTTCGAATGTGATCTCTTGGGTGTTTTCCGCTGTTGTGTATCACTTAGGACTTAATGTTCATCTAGACAAGACTAGAATAAAAGAAAAAAAAATATAGGGTTGCTAACCGAGGGGAAACCTTAACGGGTTTCACTCGGTTTTCCCCGTGTGGCCACTCGGACCGGTCATCCGGCCAGACCGGGACGAGGGGGTTACATTTATTGGTATCAGAGCCTGAGGTTTCCGAGACCTCGGGCAGGTAAGTGAGGTAAGTTAAGGTATTATGAGTGTTTTGCCATGTATGTCTAAATTTTGTCTTTAGCACGGTGTATGAATGCATGCTATGGTGACCTTGTTGTTGTTTGAGAGTTGGTTTGAGTTCCCATTGTTAGGCGTTGTTGTCAAAATAAAAATGGAAAATTGTTTTGGTTAAAAAGAGCTTGAGAACCGGAGTCCTTTGCCCCTTTGCTAACCTAACGTTTCTTTGTTGTTGTGTGTTGTTGTTTTAGATTACTTTAATTGCTATGGTGCGACCGAGAGGACGGCCTAGGGCGGGTGGCCAGGCACCCGAAAATGCGCATCCTGCTCTTAACGCTCCCGACGGTAATGGAGGGAACGTCGGAGGTGATGGTAATGGGCCTCAGGCTGAGGCTAATGTGGGAGGTAATGGGGCTCAAGCGGGCCAAGGTCAGGCGGGTCCAGATGTGGCTCATTTGATTCAGACTATAGCCGGAGCTTTCCAGGCAGCTTTGGCCGGTATGCAAGCTGCAGCACCACCTCAGGGTGCGGGGACATGATTACCCCTAGAGAGGCTTCGCAATTTGGGGGCAGTTGAGTTTCGTGGGTTGTCTCCGGAAGGTTCGGAAGGGTGGCTTGAGAGCACTACTCGCATCTTGGGTCAGATGGAGTGTTCGGATGCCCGCAAGTTAGGATGCATCGTCTCATTGCTTCAGGGAGACGCTTATACTTGGTGGACCACTGTTATTTCCGGTATGGCCGAGGCGGATGTCACATGGGAGTTTTTCAGGAATGCTTTCAAGAGGAAGTACCTCGGAGTTCGGTACTTAGATGAAAAGAAAAGAGAGTTCATGGCTTTGGTTCAAGGCAATAGGACCGTGTCCGAGTATGAGATCCAGTTTGTGAGGTTGAGCCAGTACGCGCCAGAGTTGATTCCGGATGAGAAGGAGCGATGTGAGCGTTTCAGATATGGGTTGACTACTGATGTGAAGACCTACATGTTGGCCTCCGACTACACTGAGTTTGATGTCTTGGTTTCTAGGGCCAAGGATGTAGAGCAAAACCTAAGCTCTAGAGCACGTGCTGGTGGGTCTGACTCCGGAAAGAGACATGCGAATTGGGATAGAGATCATGCCAAGAGGCATAGAGATAAGAGGTATCAGCCGGATACGAGGCCTAGGGGTGGTAACCATGGTCAGGGCCGTCAGGGCCAAGGGGCCGTTGGGCACATTCCGGAGTGCACTAGGTGCGGGAGACGCCACCTGGGTAAGTGTATGGGTATGTTTGGGGCGTGTTGGAACTGTAGCTCCCGAGACCATTTGAGGCGTGATTGTCCACACCCAGTTAAGGGAGGACCGGCTCCAGCGAGGGGTTTTGAGCATCAGAGAGGCCGTGGGCGCGGCCGTGGGAACTTCCAGCCGAGGGATGAGGGTCAGAGGAACTTGGCTCATGTTGTAGCAGTCCAGCCCGAGGGAGGAGGACCGGCTAGGGTGTACGCTCAGCGAGAGGCTGGGAATGACACCGATGTCATTGCAGGTAATTTCACATTATAGACTTTGAGTTTGCTTTCTCTAATAGATTCGGGGTCAACACATTCGTATATTTTGGGTGATCATGCAAAGTCATTAGGATTACCTTGTGATTGGCTAGAGGTAGGTGTAAATGTCACTAGCTCTTTTGGTGATACAGTGGTAGTTAAGAAGATGTATATGAGGTGTCCTTTGATGGTTCAGGGCCACGTATTTCCGGTCGACATGATGGAGCTGCCCTTTTATGGCTTTGATGTAATTTTGGGCATGGATTGGCTTGTAGAGCATAGAGCTAGGGTTGACTTCGAGACCAAGAGAGTCTCTTTGAGGCTTACCGATGACTTTGAGGTTGTGGTATTTGGGAAGAATGTCAAGTTTTTGTCCAATATGGTTTCGGCTTTGGAAGCTCAGAGGTTGTTGGGTTCAGGGTGTCAGGCTTACTTGGCTTACGTAATGAACCCGGATATGAGTGAGGTGAGACCTCAGGACATCAGGACTGTATGTGACTTTCCGAGTGTTTTTCCGGAAGAGCTACCAGGCTTGCCTCCAGATAGAGCTGTTGAGTTTGCTATTGAGACGTATTCTGATTCTGCACCAGTGTCGATTGCTCCGTATAGAATGACACCGAAGGAGTTGAAAGAATTGAAGACACAGCTTCAGGAGTTGACTGACAGAGGCTTTATTAGGCCTAGTGTTTCCCCGTGGGGTGCTCCGGTTTTGTTTGTGAAAAAGAAGGATGGTAGCATGAGAATGTGCATAGACTATAGATAATTGAATAAGGTGACAGTGAAAAACAAATATCCCTTGCCAAGAATAGATGACTTACTAGACCAGTTGAGGGGTGCTTTCGTGTTTTCGAAGATTGACTTGAGGTCTGGATATTATCAGTTAAAGGTAAAGGATGTGGACATACCGAAGACAACCTTTCGTACACGTTATGGGCATTATGAGTTTTTGGTGATGCCTTTTGGGTTGACCAATGCTCCAGCAGCCTTCATGGATATGATGAACCGAGTGTTCCATAAGTTCTTGGACAGGTTTGTGGTAGTGTTTATTGATGACATCCTAGTGTACTCTAGGACCGAAGAGGAGCACGATGAACACTTAAGGTTAGTGCTTTAGACCCTACATGAGAATCAGTTGTCTGCCAAGCTAAGTAAGTGTGAGTTTTGGATTAGGGAGGTGGTCTTCCTGGGTCACGTGATCTCAGCTAGTGGGATTAGTGTAGATCCCAAGAAGATTGAAGCCATTGTGAGTTGGAAGCAACCGAAATCAGTGACAGAAATTCGCAGTTTCCTAGGTTTGGCGGGGTACTATAGAAGGTTTGTCGAGGGGTTCTCGAGAATAGCGGCTCCGTTGACCAAGTTGCTACAGAAGAATGTTCTGTATGAATGGTCAGATGCAAGACAAGAAGCGTTTGAGAAATTGAAGAAAGCTTTGACCGAAGCTCCTATTTTGATTCAGCCTGAGCCGGGGAGAGAGTTTGTGATTTACAGTGATGCGTCTTATGTGGGGCTAGGTTGTGTACTCATGCAAGAGGGTAAGGTGGTGGCATATGCTTCGCGACAGTTGAAGGTCCATGAGAAGAATTACCCTACACATGACATAGAGTTGGCTGCAGTGGTGTTCGCGTTGAAAATTTGGAGACACCATCTTTATGGTGAGAAGTGCACCGTGTACACCGACCATAAGAGTTTGAAATATTTGATGAATCAGAAGGAGTTGAACCTCAGACAACGAAGGTGGTTAGAGATTCTTAAGGATTATGACCTTACCATAGAGTATCATCCGGGCAAGGCAAATGTGGTGGCCGACGCCTTGAGTAGGAAGGTGGCCGTTGAGTTGCGAGCGATGTTTGCAAGGTTGAGTGTGTCTACGGACGGTGGGTTAGTGGCCGAGCTTCAGGCTAAGCTATCTTTGATTCAGTTGATTCGTGAGAAGCAGTTGCAAGATAAGTCTTTGGCACCACACATACAAGACATAGCCGAAGATAGGCCTACCGAGTATTGTTTTGGAGAGAATGGAATCCTATGTTTCAAGGATAGGATAGTTGTTCCGGAGGATGACGAGTTGAGGCGTACAATCTTGAAAGAGGCTCAAAATAGCCCTTTTGCTATGCATCCTGGTAGCACTAAGATGTATCGAGGTTTGAAGGAAGAGTATTTCTGGATTGGTCTGAAAAAGGATGTAGCCGAGTTCGTGGGTAGATGTATGGTTTGCCAGAGGGTCAAGGCCGAGCACCAGTATCCCTCAGGGTTGTTGCAACCGTTGAAAATTCCAGAGTGGAAGTGGGAGCGCATCACTATGGACTTTGTGTCAGGGCTTCCGTTGACTCCTTCGGAAAAAAATTCAGTGTGGGTGATTGTAGATAGATTCACCAAATGTGCTCACTTCATACCGGTTCATACTACTTATACTTTAGACAAGTTGGCCGAATTGTATATTCGTGAGATTGTGAGGTTACATGGGGTACCGAAGTCGATTGTGTCAGACCGAGATCCGAGATTCACCTCTAGATTCTGGGAGTGTTTGCATCGAGCTTTGGGTACATGGTTGAATTTCAGCACTTCGTATCATCCACAGTCAGATGGGCAGTCAGAGAGGGTGATTCAGATATTGGAGGACATGTTGAGGTGTTGTATCATTGACTTCCAAGGGACATGGGAGAAACACTTACCATTAGTGGAGTTCGCGTACAACAACAGCTTTCAGTCGAGCATACAGATGGCTCCCTATGAGGCTTTGTATGGTAGGAAGTGTAGGACCCCGATATGTTGGGCCGAGGCCGGACAGAAACTTATGCCGATGCCCGAGTTACTTAAGGGAACCACCGAGAAGGTGAAGTTGATATGTGATCGCTTGAAAGCGGCTTCAGATCGGCAAAAGTCCTATGCCGATTTAAAAAGGAAGGAGGTGGAATACTCCATGGGGGATAAAGTGTTTTTGAAAGTCTCACCTTGGAAGAAAGTGATGAGGTTTGGGAGGAAGGGCAAGTTGAGCCCAAGGTACATAGGGCCTTATGAGATAGTTGAGAGGATTGGTCCGGTTGCATATAGATTGAGACTCCCTGTTGAGCTAGAGAAGATTCATGATGTATTTCATGTGTCGATGCTTAGGAGGTATAGATCGGATCCGTCCCATGTTATGACAGTGGAAGAAATAAAGTTAAATCCAGACTTGTCTTACAACGAGGAACCAATTGAGATACTTGCTTCTGATAGCAAGGTATTGCGTGGCAAGACTATAGAGTTGGTCAAAGTTTTATGGAGACATAGAGGTGTGGAGGAAGCCACGTGGGAGAGGAAAGCTGACATGCTTGAACAGTTTCCGTACTTGTTTCCGCTAGGTAATTTCGGGGACGAAATTCCTTAAGTGGGGGAGAGTTGTAACACCCGGGTTTAGGGGCTAGGTGAAAATAATATTTTAATATTATCTCGAGTCCGGTTTTATGGTTAAAATAATGTTCGGGTTTTAATTCCAAAACATATGGCAATGAGCAAATTTTGATTTGAGCCTAAATGGCCATGGAGCCCCTCCCTTGTGAATAGCCCAATTCATTAAGGGCAAAGTGGTCTTTAGCCCCCCAATTTTAAACAAACAAAAATAAACACTTTTGCTCATCTTCTTCTCTCCACCTCCATCTCTTTCCAACGACAAAACCCATCTCCCACCATGAGCTACTATTCCATTCCATAGCTCACTTGTTTTGAAGCTTTCTCAAAGGTATGAACGTTTTTGACTTGCTCTCACCTTCCCCTCCTTGGAAGTACCACTATTTTTCATTTTTAACCATGATTTGAAATAGAAGCTTTTTAAGAGTGTTGATTTAAAAATGGTGCCTTTATTGTTTTTGACTTAATGTTTTAAGTGATTAATGATAGACATGTTGTTTAGGAAGCATGAGGTCCAATTAGTATGATTTTTAATGAGTTTTGTTAAGTTTCCCGGATTTGGGTTTTGGGGAGGTTTTGAGAGGTTTTAAGTTGAGTTTTAGGGGTGTTTTATGTGAATATGAGAGGGCTGATGGATAGGCTACATGTAAGGGAAGTTTTGGAGACTTTAGGGAGTAATTTGAGGGTTGAAATCAATGGAATTAAGGAGTGCTTAAAAGCTGCTCGGAAATTGAAATTTTGGGCTTGTTTTCAATGTGAAAATTGAAGTCTTGTGCTTGGTATGTAATCCGGGTTGATTATTTTGGAATATGGAATGATTTGGGATTGTTTATATTGTGTTGGAATGTTTAGAAACGAGAAATTTGGTTGGTGAAGCTTCAGGGACAAATCCGGGGATTTCGGAGTCTTGAGCTTGGTCTTCGATCTTCTCTTGGGTAGCAACGGTGAGTAGAATTGTTGATTTATGCATTGTGCTCGATATGGATTCTTTTGGGGTTTGGGTGAGACCTTGAGGGGTCATCTAAACCCGTGTGTAAGTCTCTCTATTCCCATGTTGTTGTGATATGTTGGATGCATATATGTCATGATCATTAAGTGCATTTTGAGTTGTTAATTGTGTAGTCGAGTTGAGTTCGTGCCTCACGTGATGGTGGTCTAAACTACGGTGATGTGTAGTCCCACCGGTAGTGACTAGTAGGGTAGTACTTTGATGTGTAGTCCCATTGGAAATCCACTAGTTGAAACGGTGATGTGTAGTCCCACCGTATGTGTATGATGGTTGTGCTTGTGCAAACCATGTGTTGTTGTTGAGATTGACCCTTGTGCATCCATTGCTTTCTTGCATATAAATCGTGTTTTGGAAAACTGCATGTTGTGAATTGTAGAGCCTCTCTCACTAAGCTAGTTAGCTTATGCTCTTTTTGTTTCCAACGTGCAGATCGTTAGAGTTCGGGAGGCAAGCGGGCGAGGGAGGAGCTTTTGGAGTTCTCAAGCTAACTCACGTATGGTTTGCATTTTTGTAATAAGGCCTAGACAATGGGGTATAGAGTGTAGGAGTTGGGGTCAAACTCCTTAGGAATTTATGTTGAGTATGTTAAACTCATGGTTGTGTTATGCTTTTGTTTCATGGTTTGCTATTCATGCTTGATGTGTTGCTTATGTGAACATGCCTTAATATGTATGTTGTTGGCCTTTGTATGCCTTATAATTGACTATCCTTTGTGAGAAGTTCATGCTTGTTAAGTATGCACTTTTGGGTGAAATTGCATGAATCTTTGATTTGTATGAATTTCATTAGATTAAATGCCTCCCATGTTAAATTGTGATTGTGGTTTGGTGTATGTATGTTGCTTGTGCTTAGGGGAGTCCAATAATGCATTTAGAGTTGGGTTAAGGGTCACCTAGTGTAAAAATCGTGGAATTGCAGTGCAGGGCGTATGGATACGCCTAAGGCCGTATTGATACGGTCTTGCATTTAGAGCCCAGTTTTGGCTGGGAGTATCAATACACGGGGGCGTATCGATACGAGTTTTAGCCACTGGAATGGAGTTTGTGTTGGGCGTATCGATACACTGGGGTGTATCGATACCCTCCAAAGTCACTGTAATTTGGAGTTTTGGGTGTGAGTAGGGCTTACCGATACGGGGTTCACGCGTATCGGTACGGGTCTACCCTGTTGACCAAGGGGGTTTGACCGTGAAGAACGTATCGATACGCCCAGGGGCTGTATCGATACGGTCTTCCCGGAGTTGACTCCTTAGGTTGACCTGGTCAGGGCGTATCAATACCCCTAGTTAGGGTACCGATACGGTATGCCCTGTAAGCTTAAAAATGGTCTAAGGTTGTATGGTTGGGGTTCGAATGTGATCTCTTGGGTGTTTTCCGCTGTTGTGTATCACTTAGGACTTAATGTTCATCTAGACAAGACTAGAATAAAAGAAAAGAAAAATATAGGGTTGCTAACCGAGGGGAAACCTTAACGGGTTTCACTCGGTTTTCCCCCTGTGGCCACTCGGACCGGTCATCCGGCCAGACCGGGACGAGGGAGTTACATTTATTGGTATCAGAGCCCGAGGTTTCCGAGACCTCGGGCAGGTAAGTGAGGTAAGTTAAGGTATTATGAGTGTTTTGCCATGTATGTCTAAATTTTGTCTTTAGCACGGTGTATGAATGCATGCTATGGTGACCTTGTTGTTGTTTGAGAGTTGGTTTGAGTCCCCATTGTTAGGCGTTGTTGTCAAAATAAAAATGGAAAATTGTTTTGGTTTAAAAGAGCTTGAGAACCGTAGTCCTTTGCCCCTTTGCTAACCTAACGTTTCTTTGTTGTTGTGTGTTGTTGTTTTAGATTACTTTAATTGCTATGGTGCAACCTAGAGGACGGCCTAGGGCGGGTGACAGGCACCCGAAAATGCGCCTCCTGCTCTTAACGCTTCCGATGGTAATTGAGGGAACGTCGGAGGTGATGGTAATGGGCCTCAGGCTGAGGCTAATGTGGGAGGTAATGGGGCTCAAGCGGGCCAAGGTCAAGCGGGTCCAGATGTGGCTCATTTGATTCAGACTATAGCCAGAGCTTTCCAGACAGCTTTTGCCGGTATGCAAGCTGCAGCACCACCTCAGGGTGCGGGGATATGATTACCCCTAGAGAGGCTTCGCAATTTGGGGGCAGTTGAGTTTCGTGGGTTGTCTCCGGAAGGTTCGGAAGGGTGGCTTGAGAGCACTACTCGCATCTTGGGTCAGATGGAGTGTTCGGATGCCCACAAGTTGGGATGCATTGTCTCATTGCTTCAGGGAGACGCTTATACTTGGTGGACCACTGTTATTTCCGGTATGGCCGAGGCGGATGTCACATGGGAGTTTTTCAGGAATGCTTTCAAGAGGAAGTACCTCGGAGTTCGGTACTTAGATGAAAAGAAAAGAGAGTTCATGGCTTTGGTTCAAGGCAATAGGACCGTATCCGAGTATGAGATCTAGTTTGTGAGGTTGAGCCAGTACGCGCCAGAGTTGATTCCGGATGAGAAGGAGCGATGTGAGCGTTTCAGATATGGGTTGACTACTGATGTGAAGACCTACATGTTGGCCTCCGGCTACACTGAGTTCGATGTCTTGGTTTCTAGGGCCAAGGATGTAGAGCAAAACCTAAGCTCTAGAGCACGTGCTGGTGGGTCTGACTCCGGAAAGAGACATGCGAATTGGGATAGAGATCATGCCAAGAGGCATAGAGATAGGAGGTATCAGCCGGATACGAGGCCTAGGGGTGGTAACCATGGTCAAGGCCGTCAGGGCCAAGGGGCCGTTGGGCACATTCCGGAGTGCACTAGGTGCGGGAGACGCCACCCGGGTGAGTGTATGGGTATGTTTGGGGCGTGTTGGAACTGTAGCTCCCGAGACCATTTGAGGCGTGATTGTCCACACCCAGTTAAGGGAGGACCGGCTCCAGCGAGGGGTTTTGAGCATCAGAGAGGCCGTGGGCGCGGCCGTGGGAACTTCCAGCCGAGGGATGAGGGTCAGAGGAACTTGGCTCATGTTGTAGCAGTCCAGCCCGAGGGAGGAGGACCGGCTAGGGTGTACGCTCAGCGAGAGGCTGGGAGTGACACCGATGTCATTGCAGCTAATTTCACATTACAGTCTTTGAGTTTGCTTTCTCTAATAGATTCGGGGTCAACACATTCGTATATTTTGGGCGATCATGCAAAGTCATTAGGATTACCTTGTGATTGGCTAGAGGTAGGTGTAAATGTCACTAGCTCTTTTGGTGATACAATGGTAGTTAGGAAGATGTATAGGAGGTGTCCCTTGATGGTTCAGGGCCACGTATTTCCGGTCGACATGATGGAGCTGCCCTTTTATGGCTTTGATGTAATTTTGGGCATGGATTGGCTTGTAGAGCATAGAGCTAGGGTTGACTTCGAGACCAAGAGAGTCTCTTTGATGCTTACCGATGACTTTGAGGTTGTGGTAGTTGGGGAGAATGTCAAGTTTTTGTCCAATGTGGTTTCGGCTTTGGAAACTCAGAGGTTGTTGGGTTCAGGGTGTTAGGCTTACTTGGCTTACGTAATGAACCCGGATATGAGTGAGGTGAGACCTCAGGACATCAGGACTGTATGTGACTTTCTGAGTGTTTTTCCGGAAGAGCTACCAGGCTTGCCTCCAGATAAAGCTGTTGAGTTTGCTATTTAGACGTATTCTGATTCTGCACCAGTGTCTATTGCTCCGTATAGAATGGCACCGAAGGAGTTGAAAGAATTGAAGACACAACTTCAGGAGTTGACTGACAGAGGCTTTATTAGGCCTAGTGTTTCCCTGTGGGGTGCTCCGGTTTCGTTTGTGAAAAAGAAGGATGGTAGCATGAGAATGTGCATAGACTATAGACAGTTGAATAAGGTGACAGTGAAAAACAAATATCCCTTGCCAAGGATAGATGACTTACTAGACCAGTTGAGGGGTGCTTTCGTGTTTTCGAAGATTGACTTGAGGTCTGGATATTATCAGTTAAAGGTAAAGGATGTGGACATACCGAAGACAGCCTTTCGTACACGTTATCGGCATTATGAGTTTTTGGTGATGCCTTTTGGGTTGACCAATGCTCCAGCAGCCTTCATGGATATGATGAACCGAGTGTTCCATAAGTTCTTGGACAGGTTTGTGGTAGTGTTTATTGATGACATCCTAGTGTACTCTAGGACCGAAGAGGAGCACGATGAACACTTAAGGTTAGTGATTCAGACACTTAAGTGTGAGTTTTGGATTAGGGAGGTGGTCTTCCTAGGTCACGTGATCTCAGCTAGTGGGATTGGTGTAGATCCTAAGAAGATTGAAGCCATTGTGAGTTGGAAGCAACCGAAATCAGTGATAGAAATTCGTAGTTTCCTAGGTTTGGCGGGGTACTATAGAAGGTTTGTCGAGGGGTTCTCGAGAATAGCGGCTTCGTTGACCAAGTTGCTACAGAAGAATGTTCAGTATGAATGGTCAGATGCAAGACAAGAAGCGTTTGAGAAATTGAAGAAAGCTTTGACCGAAGCTCCTATTTTGATTTAGCTTGAGCCGGGGAGAGAGTTTGTGATTTACAGTGATGCGTCTTATGTGGGGCTAGGTTGTGTACTCATGCAAGAGGGTAAGGTGGTGGCATATGCTTCGCGACAGTTGAAGGTCCATGAGAAGAATTACCCCACACATGACATAGAGTTGGCTGCAGTGATGTTCGCGTTGAAAATTTGGAGACACCATCTTTATGGTGAGAAGTGCACCATGTACACCGGCCATAAGAGTTTGAAATATTTGATGACTAAGAAGGAGTTGAACCTCAAACAACGAAGGTGGTTAGAGCTTCTTAAGGATTATGACCTTACCATAGAGTATCATCCGGGCAAGGCAAATGTGGTGGCCGACGCCTTGAGTAGGAAGGTGGCCGTTGAGTTGCGAGCGATGTTTGCAAGGTTGAGTGTGTCTACGGACGGTGGGTTAGTGGCCGAGCTTCAGGCTAAGCCATCTTTGATTCAGTTGATTCGTGAGAAGCAGTTGCAAGATAAGTCTTTGGCACCACACGTACAAGACATAGCCGAAGATAGGCCTACCGAGTATTGTTTTGGAGAGAATGGAATCCTATGTTTCAAGGATAGGATAGTGGTTCCGGAGGATGCCGAGTTGAGGCGTACAATCTTGAAAGAGGCTCACAATAGCCCTTTTGCTATGCATCCGGGTAGCACTAAGATGTATCGAGGTTTGAAGGAAGAGTATTTCTGGATTGGTCTGAAAAAGGATGTAGCCGAGTTCGTGGGTAGATGTATGGTTTGCCAGAGGGTCAAGGCCGAGCACCAATTTCCCTCAGGGTTGTTGCAACCGTTGAAAATTCCAGAGTGGAAGTGGGAGCGCATCACTATGGACTTTGTGTCAGGGCTTCCGTTGACTCCTTCGGAAAAAAATTCAGTGTGGGTGATTGTAGATAGATTCACCAAATGTGCTCACTTCATACCGGTTCATACTACTTATACTTTAGACAAGTTGGCCGAATTGTATATTCGTGAGATTGTGAGGTTACATGGGGGTACCAAAGTCGATTGTATCAGACCGAGATTCGAGATTCACCTCTAGATTCTGGGAGTGTTTGCATCGAGCTTTGGGTACATGGTTGAATTTCAGCACTTCGTATCATCCACAGTCAGATGGGCAGTCAGAGAGGGTGATTCAGATATTGGAGGACATGTTGAGGTGTTGTATCATTGACTTCCAAGGGACATGGGAGAAACACTTACCATTAGTGGAGTTCGCGTACAACAACAGCTTTCAGTCGAGCATACAGATGGCTCCCTATGAGGCTTTGTATGGTAGGAAGTGTAGGACCACGATATGTTGGGCCAAGGCTGGATAGAAACTTGTGCCGATAACCGAGTTACTTAAGGGAACCACCGAGAAGGTGAAGTTGATATGTGATCGCTTGAAAGCGGCTTCAGATCGGCAAAAGTCCTATGCCGATTTAAAAAGGAAGGAGGTGGAATACTCCGTGGGGGATAAAGTGTTTTTGAAAGTCTCACCTTGGAAGAAAGTGATGAGGTTTGGGAGGAAGGGCAAGTTGAGCCCAAGGTACATAGGGCCTTATGAGATAGTTGAGAGGATTGGTCCGGTTGCATATAGATTGAGACTCCCTGTTGAGCTAGAGAAGATTCATGATGTATTTCATGTGTCGATGCTTAGGAGGTATAGATCGGATCTGTCCCATGTTATAACAATGGAAGAAATAGAGTTAAATCCAGACTTGTCTTACAACGAGGAACCAGTTGAGATACTTGCTTATGATAGCAAGGTATTGCGTGGCAAGACTATAGAGTTGGTCAAAGTTTTATGGAGACATAGAGGTGTGGAGGAAGCCACGTGGGAGAGGAAAGCTGACATGCTTGAACAGTTTCCGTACTTGTTTCCGCCAGGTAATTTCGGGGACGAAATTCCTTACGTGGGGGAGAGTTGTAACACCCGGGTTTAGGGGCTAGGTGAAAATAATATTTTAATATTATCTCGAGTCCGGTTTATGGTTAAAGTAATGTTCGGGTTTTAATTCCAAAATAAATGGCAATGAGCAAATTTTGATTTGAGCCTAAATGGCCATGGAGCCCCTCCCTTGTGAATAGCCCAATTCATTAAGGGCAAAGTGGTCTTTAGCCCCCCAATTTTAAACAAACAAAAATAAACACTTTTGCTCATCTTCTTCTCTCCACCTCCATCTCTTTCCAACGACAAAACCCATCTCCCACCATGAGCTACTATTCCATTCCATAGCTCACTTGTTTTGAAGCTTTCTCAAAGGTATGAACGTTTTTGACTTGCTCTCACCTTCCCCTCCTTGGAAGTACCACTATTTTTCATTTTTAACCATGTTTTGAAATAGAAGCTTTTTAAGAGTGTTGATTTAAAAATGGTGCCTTTATTGTTTTTGACTTAATGTTTTAAGTGATTAATGATAGACATGTTGTTTAGGAAGCATGAGGTCCAATTAGTATGATTTTTAATGAGTTTTGTTAAGTTTCCCGGATTTAGGTTTTGGGGAGGTTTTGAGAGGTTTTAAGTTGAGTTTTGGGGGTGTTTTATGTGAATATGAGAGGGTTGATGGATAGGCTACATGTAAGGGAAGTTTTGGAGACTTTAGGGAGTAATTTGAGGGTTGAAATCAATGGAATTAAGGGGTGCTTAAAGGCTGCTCGGAAATTGAAATTTTGGGCTTGTTTTCAATGTGAAAATTGAAGTCTTGTGCTTGGTATGTAATCCGGGTTGATTATTTTGGAATATGGACTGATTTGGGATTGTTTATGTTGTGTTGGAATGTTTAGAAACGAGAAATTTGGTTGGTGAAGCTTCGGGGACAAATCCGGGGATTTCAGAGTCTTGAGCTTGGTCTTCGATCTTCTCTTGGGTAGCAACGGTGAGTAGAATTGTTGATTTATGCATTGTGCTCGATATGGATTCTTTTGGGGTTTGGGTGAGACCTTGAGGGGTCATCTAAACCCGTGTCTAAGTCTCTCTATTCCCATGTTGTTGTGATATGTTGGATGCTTATATGTCATGATCATTAAGTGCATTTTGAGTTGTTAATTGTGTAGTTGAGTTGAGTTCGTGCCTCACGTGATGGTGGTCTAAACTACGGTGATGTGTAGTCCCACCGGTAGTGACTAGTAGGGTAGTACTTTGATGTGTAGTCCCATTGGAAATCCAATAGTTGAAACGGTGATGTGTAGTCCCACCGTATGTGTATGATGGTTGTGCTTGTGCAAACCATGTGTTGTTGTTGAGATTGACCCTTGTGCATCCATTGCTTTCTTGCATATAAATCGTGTTTTGGAAAACTGCATGTTGTGAATTGTAGAGCCTCTCTCACTAAGCTAGTTGGCTTATGCTCTTTTTGTTTCCAACGTGCAGATCGTTAGAGTTCGGGAGGCAAGCGGGCGAGGGATGAGCTTTTGGAGTTCTCAAGCTAACTCACGTATGGTTTGCATTTTTGTAATAATGCCTAGACAATGGGGTATAGAGTGTAGGAGTTGGGGTCAAACTCCTTAGGAATTTATGTTGAGTATGTTAAACTCATGGTTGTGTTATGCTTTTGTTTCATGGTTTGCTATTCATGCTTGATGTGTTGCTTATGTGAACATGCCTTAATATGTATGTTGTTGGCCTTTGTATGCCTTATAATTGACTATCCTTTGTGAGAAGTTCATGCTTGTTAAGTATGCACTTTTGGGTGAAATTGCATGAAGCTTTGATTTGTATGAATTTCATTAGATTAAATGCCTCCCATGTTAAATTGTGATTGTGGTTTGGTGTATGTATGTTGCTTGTGCTTAGGGGAGTCCAATAATGCATTTAGAGTTGGGTTAAGGGTCACCTAGTGTAAAACTCGTGGAATTGTAGTGCAGGGCGTATCGATACGCCTAAGGCCGTATTGATACGGTCTTGCATTTAGAGCCCAGTTTTGGCTGGGAGTATCGATACGCGGGGGCGTATCGATACAGGTTTTAGCCACTGGAATGGAGTTTGTGTTGGGCGTATCGATACATTGGGGTGTATCGATACCCTCCAAAGTCACTGTAATTTGGAGTTTTGGGTGTGAGCAGGGCGTACCGATACGGGGTTCACGCGTATCAGTACGGGTCTACCCTGTTGACCAAGAGGGTTTGACCGAGAAGAACGTATCGATATGCCCAAGGGCTGTATCGATACGGTCTTCCCGGAGTTGACTCCTTAGGTTGACCTGGTCATGGCGTATCGATACCCCTAGTTAGGGTACCGATACGGTCTGCCCTGTAAGCTTAAAAATGGTCTAAGGTTGTATGGTCGGGGTTCGAATGTGATCTCTTGGGTGTTTTCCGCTGTTGTGTATCACTTAGGACTTAATGTTCATCTAGACAAGACTAGAATAAAAGAAAAATAAATATAGGGTTGCTAACCGAGGGGAAACCTTAACGGGTTTCACTCGGTTTTCCCCGTGTGGCCACTCGGACCGGTCATCCGGCCAGACCGGGACGAGGGGGTTACATATACATTCTCATTGAATTTTAGCCGTTGGGGTTGTTGCATTCATCAATAAAGCCGTTGGAATGTTATCTTCCCTCCATAAATACAGTCTGCAACCACCCGTTTCGAAACGCCCGATCCTGTTTCGAAATAGACCAAAAAAGAAAGAGCCATTGGGGTGTATTAAATAGATCATACCGAAACGGGCACGATCGTTTCGATACGCTAAGAGCCCGTTTCGAAACTCATTTTGAAACACTTTGCCACTGTCAAGGCCTGTACCGAAACGGCTTGAAAGTGTTTTGATACGCCTTAACGACAAGTATAAATTCAGTTGAAAACTTCAACGGTCATATTTTTAAAACAAGTTTGAATTCCGTTTCAAAACGATTGAGGTCGTTTCGATACTTTCGTATCGAAACGGGTCAAACCGTTTCGATATTCTTCTTTCGTTTCGAAACCCGTTCCGAAATAGAGGTTAACAGTTTCAAAACTGTTTCAGAACGCCCAATGGCCGTTCCGAAACGATGACTCGAAAATCACTGTTTTGGCTTGAAAAACACTTAGAAAACATATGACAAGTTGAGGTTTTGACTTAAACATTTTTTTTGAATATATAGAGAGGTTTTGAAGACTTAAAAATTCATTTTCTCTTTTTCAATTTAGTCCTTAAATTCTTTAGTTATATCAAAATCAATTTATCGGTTTCACAATCTACCCCTTTTTTATATAACAAAACCGAGTTAGAATTTTTAAGAGTTTTGAATTTTTGAAGACGTTCTAACTCCCCCTCAATTTAAGATGGGTTTTTAAGTTTTTTAAAAAAGATTTAAAATTCAAGTTTTAATACTCAAAATCGACTTAAAACAAGTTTTGGCTCTTATATTACTCCCCCCTTTTTGTTAGATCAAAAAGAATAAGAAACAAGGCTCAGCAAGAGAAGAAACAAGGTTACAAGCAATAGGCAACATAATATAGATTCATATAATTCAAATATCCAAACATAAAACTTAAAGCAATAAAGTGTAAAGCTTAATCCCAAACAAAGCAATCAAAGCATATGTTCATAAAAGATAAATAAAATAGAGGTGCAAACTTAGTCCTAATATGATAAGTTAATATGCGATGCAATAAAGACCCTGTGATAAGTTTTTTTGTTTGAAAAACACTACTAACTATCACTTTTTGAAATTGGTTTTGTTAAAAAGAGGGGAAATTCGAATTTTAGAAAATAGTGAAAATTTGGAGTCGCCACCGGCCACTAAGGTAGGCCGGACACCACAAAACCAGCGATTCAATTTAAAAAGGGCTCAGGAGTTAGTTACGTGTGGGGAAGGATTAGCACCCCCATCACGCCCAGAAATCGGTACCAAATTACTTGTTGCCTTTTGATCGATAGAAATTATTTAAAATCCAAAGTGAATTTAATAAAAGTGTTCTTAAATGAAAATGTGACTTAAATAACACTGGCTATATCGAATTGTGGCTTTGGAATTAATTTAACATTTAATTAGAAAGAATGACGGTACACCGAACCATAGACTAAACCGACATCATATAAGGCTGACTGTCGTGTTAGTTTAGGGTTCGGATCTCGTACGTCACCTTTATGCATGATACAAGCAAGTAAAGGATGATGCATGATATTTTCATTTTTATGCTTCCGCTTACCTAGAAACAATGAAAATTAACCCAAAGATCCGATCGACATCCATTAAGCTAGGATTGTCGTATCTCAGATACCAGAGTTAATTAATACCTCTCTTTGGGTATATTTTAAGTCCGATTAGCATGCTTAATAATCACCGGCCTTATGAATGACAAGTGTAAATGCATGTCATAAAAGCATATTCAGATGACATAAAAAACAAGCAGGCTAATTACACGATAAAAAAACGAGCATGCAACATATTAAAACTATACATGACATTATAAAAATCATAAATTATACATACTTTAACAAGATTTTAAGAAAGGCAAACAATCACACATTTAATAAATAAATACACATGCCATACTTAACAAATATGAACAAAAATGCAAAAACATATATCCGATATAAAAAAGGGCAAATGCATGAGCAACAAAATATATCATAATATATATATATATATATATATATATATATATAAAGCAAAGCAAAACAAAAAGAAAGCAAACTGCCAGGGGCCATAATTGTAATAATACCACTGCAAATAAACTGATTAAAATGTAAAACATGACTGAATTGGAAACAAAACAAAACACAGGGGAGGGGACAAACGATTAGACCAGGGGTGACTCGATACAAGACGAGATTGAAAACGGGCGAAAAATACCAGGGACCCGGGACGCTATTTGCAAAGACGGAAACCCTTAAACTGCTAAAAGCCCGACACGGAGGGACCTAAAATGCGAATCACCCAAAAACAAAACCCAAAAGCCCTATAAATACCCTCCTTAAATGATTCGGATACCATTTTTCTCCCTCGGAAAACCCTAGCCGCCCTCAGACTCCCCCTTTTTCTCTCGACCACGGCGTTGACCCTTAACACCGGTCGTCGCTAATTAACGGTCGACGAACCCTAAACACAAAAAAAAACAGAAACCCACTCTAACCTAACCCTAACCTTACCTCTGATTCCAAAAACGACTCTTTCTTTTAAAACCCCAAAGAAACAGAGTCGAAACCCTAACCTTTTGAAAACCTTTCGTTTGTACACATCTCCAATCGTCGTCGGTTCACCCATGCGATCCAGAAGACCAAAGGATTATCACCGGCGGGCGAACATAAACAACCGAGAGGAGAAACGCCAATCGCGAAGGTAAATAAAACAAACCCTAATTCTTTTTTTTTGTTTCGAAATGTAAAAAAGAAGATGATACATCCGAAAATGGTTGCCTTTTGTATTGATATCTGAAACTTTCCCCCAAGAATGCCTGGGATCACAATGGATTGCTTCGGGCTTTTATAGCCGTAATTACATGGATTTAGAAAAATAGAAAAGAAAATCATGTAAATCGCTATTGGATGCCTCTGTTGTTTCTTGTTTGTATTCGCATGGCCGTTTCGATTTTGTTTGTTAGCCTCTCTGATTTACGGTTTGTTGCGCGTTTTCTCTGACATTTTGGTTGTTGTTGTTTGCATGCACTGGCTGTGAGGAGGGGACCAGCAGAGGACGGGTTGGTCGAACGACGTACGTGGGAAGCTGAGTGGTCTGGCGTGATTGACACGCGCGCGTGGAGGAGCTGGGGAGCCGCGTGTGTAGGGCGTGGAGATTCTGGAGGCTTCTCTTCTCGATCGTGGCCGTTGATCCTGATCTGGATCCAATGGCAGATATCGATGCGGTGCTAGGGCAAAGGGTGGCTTCTAGGGTTTCTGGTGAGGGGCCATCTAGACGGCTGTGAGGAAGCTAGAGAGGCTCGGGTGTACGATGCACGCGCGAATGGAGAACCGAAACGAAGCGCGTGGGAGACGCATGGGCTCGCACGTGGGCGCGTGATAGTCTAGAAGCTTCCTGCTTCGATCCTGGGCCGTTAGATCTATCACAGATCTAACGGCTGGGAGCTGGCTGCGCAAAACAAATAACCAATTAGGGTTTTCACTTATTATCAGATTAGGGTATTAGATATTTGGGCCAAACGGACTGTGTATTATTTGGGTTTTTTAACTGATTGTAAATGGACTTCATTATAAACTGGGCTTGCATTATTTATTAATATGTTCTGGGCTTTATTTATATTAGCATTTTTTTTCAGATTTAATAATAATAATAATAATAATAATAATGATGATGATGGTAGCATATGAATGATAATAATGGGAGATAATAATAATAATAATAATAATAATAATAATAATAATAAATAGGAATGATAATAGTGGGAGATGATAACATAAATAATAATAAACAATAATAAGAGTAGATGATAAATAATAATATTGATAACATACAGTAATATGATAGAAAATAATGATAGTAATATATGACACTTATAGTAATTATAATAGATGATAATAATAATGGATATCAATAGTAAATAATGATAGATGAACAATTAATAATAATAATTGAATAATAATAATAATAATAATATAGACGATAACAGTAATATCATAATATAATAATGATAACAATACTAATAATAGATAATAATAATATAATAATTAATACTAATATTATATAGTATATAATAATACTGGCAATACTATAAGTAGTAATAATAATAGTAATAATGGTAAATAATAATAATGATGACAATACTAATAATAGGTAATAATAATACATAGTAATAATAATATATATTGTTTATTTCTTTATTTCTTTTTTGTTTGTTTTTTAATCATTCGATATATATAAAAGAGTAATAAAGCCCATTATTATAAAATGAAATAAAAAGAGGTTAACTCGGACAAAATTAGTAATTACAGACCCTAAGCCTCGTCATCGTCACCATCAACATCCAAGGAATCATCACCGTTCTTAGCTTGAGAGCGACGAAAGACCATCCATTGACCATAATAGGTAGAGAATGACAAGTCCATTGATTGATGTTGATTCTCAAGGGAGGTGAGACGATTCTCCACGGATTGCAAACGAGTATTTATGGCACCAACACCCAATTCCATTGAGTTGAACCGCTCGGTGAGAAAAGCCATGAGAGCTTCATTGTTAGGACCCGGAGCTTGAGGTTGAGGTTCAACTTGAGGTGGAGGAGCATGGCTATCAACTCGTTCTCATTGGCCAAGAGTGTAATGGAACTCGGACTTGTGGAGAGAAGATTCACCAATATTTTGCTTACAGGGTTCCGGAGAGTCATATGAGCAATCAAAGTTGAGCATGCCAAAGATATAGCTCAAAACAGTCCCATAAGTGAAGGATTTGAGAGCATCGGTTTCACGAAGCTTCACATTATTGACCATTTCGGCGAACATAATCTTGACAAGATTTGGGCGTTCTCCTCAGCGAAAGCACTCAAGCCAAAAATAATCAACTTGACGAATATGAGAGAATTTACCTTCGGAGGGGCGAATAAACCATGAAATCATCAAGTGTAAGAATCGATCATGAGCATCCAAAGAAAGCACGGAACCGGTGTGAGCACCAAAATGAGTTTCATCCTCAATGCCTTCGTTCTTGAGCCCAAGACAATTCTCTAAAAATGAGATGTTGATAACAAAACTCTTCCTCAAGAGATATGACCCAATCCCAATGACTTTGGAGTGATCTTCATTATCAATAAGCTGGGCAATGGAGTAGAAGATGAGAAGCATGTGCTTGTAGACAATATCCGGTATGTTCAAGAAAGCTATGAAGTTCCATTCTTGTAGACGCTCTAGATAGCGGAAGGCGAAACACTTCGAATCAAGGAATGGGACATCAACAACACGCTCGCGACGAATGACAATATTCTTGACATAAGTGAAACGATCCCTCATCTCTGGAGTCCGAAGACTTTTGAGAAAAAGCTGGGTAAGATTAGGACGGGTATTGGATTGACTAGCAGCTTCACTCGTTTGACCCGTCTTACGTTTCTTGTTAGCGTTTTTCATTGAAAAAATCCTAAAAACATAAAGCAAGCAATTTTAAAATTAAAGTGTATGCATGAATATCCTCAATTCAATCCAATAACAAATCCCATTTAGGTTTAAAAAGATTTTAGAAAAATATTTAAGAGAAAAACAACTTTTGAAAAACTGAAAAAAAAAATACGAGTGAAAAATAATATATTCGAACCAAAAATTTTAAGATTTTGAAATTTTTTTACAAGTTTTGAAAAACCCAAGAGGTAAAACATATAAACTATACAAAAATGAGATTTTCTAACCTAAAAATCGAATAAAATCAAGGGAAAAAGAAAAAAAGTAGAAAATATACCTTAGATGGGGATTTTGGATGAATGAATTGAAAATCTTACACAAAATTGATAAGGCTTGCTTAGACTTAAATTTGTGTGTAAAAGCCCTCAAGATTTGATGAAAAACAATGAGGTTTAGAGGGTTTTATAGGGAAAATTGGGTTTAGGGTTTTTAGGGTTTTTGTAGAGTTTTAATTAAAGAAGGTTATGTCATTAAAGAACCCATTTAAAGCTATCCGCATACCAGTTTCGGTACAGACACGATCGTTACGAAACGTGGGTACCGAAACGTTGACTGACGTTTCGAGTCTAGTTGATCGTTCCGATACAGCTTTGACCGTATCGAATCCCACGTGTTGACCCGTATCGAAACTCGTTTCGATACACTCCTTGGCAGTGGCAAAATCGTTTCGAAACACTTTTAAGGCGTTTTGAAACACCCTACTCATAGATCACTCTTTTAAGCACCCGTATCAAAACAATTGGACCCGTTTCGATACACCTAGGCCTCGAAGTGCAGATGATGCTCTAATATTGAAAAAAAATGGATTTCATGAAGTCCTATATGCATAAATGTCATGAATGATCAGGAAAGACATGTGTAAACAAAAACATACCCCCTAACTATTAACATGGATGAGATTAGGAGCAAAAACACATAAGCATGGCATTTTCAAGAATTCAAGCAATTTAAGCACAAAAAGGGTCCTAAAAGGTCAAGAAAGGCTAGTTAGACCTAACTCTCTCCTAAGGGACCAAAAACGCTCCTTATCCAAAGGCTTTGTAAAAATGTCCGCTAGTTGGTTTAAGGTGTCAACGTACTCTATAACAACATCTTTCTTAAGGACGTGATCTCTAATGAAATGATGCATTATCTCTATATGTTTGGTTCTAGAGTGTTGGATGGGATTTTTAGTTAAGCATATGACACTAGTGTTATCACACTTAAGGGATATGGTTTCAACTTTAATACCATAATCTAAGAGTTGTTGCTTCATCCAAAGGACTTGAGCACAACAACTCCCTAAGGATATGTACTCGGCTTCGGTGGTAGATAGAGCTACACTATTTTGTTTCTTAGAGAACTAAGATATGAGCATACTACCTAAGAATTAACATGTTCCCGAAGTACTCTTCCTATCGATTTTACACTCCCCATAATCCGCATCTGGATAAGCATGAAGGTTGAAGGTTGAGTCTCTAGGGTACCAAAGACCTAAACAAGGGGTATCTCTAAGGTACCTAAAGATTCTCTTAACGGCTATAAGGTGAGACTCTCTAGGACTAGCTTGAAACCTAGCACACAAGCAAACACTAAACAAAATATCTGGTCTACTTGTGGTAAGGTACAACAAAGATCCAATCATAGAGCGATAAAACTTAGAGTCAACACACTTACCTCCTTCTTCTTTGTCAAGCTTTGTAGATGAGCTCATTGGTGTGGCTTGAGGCTTTGAATTCTCCAAGCCAAACTTCTTGAGCATATATGATATCTGCATAAATATCCTTGTTTTCATACCTTTTTGCTATAGCATTTGCCTGTTCTTGAGTTCATACCACATCATTTAGACTGCATTTAGGTTGCATTTTCTTCTTCTGGGTGCATATTTATCTTTGCTGGTTATTGGTCCATATCGAGGGGTACTGCTCGGAAGGTTGGTTTTGGTTTTGTGGTGCGCAGGAAAGGAGTCAAGAGAAAGCCGGTGCCGAAAATTGCTATAGCATGATGGAAGTGGACATTGGCCAACACATGAGATACACGTGAGCTGCAAAAACATGTGAACATGCAGAAAAGGACGATCTGACATGTGCAGCAGCCGATGTCTACCTGCAGACTGTCCCCCTTGTCCCCTCGTGGCAGACCTTGACGGTGGACCTTGGGAATATCAAGGCATCTTTAGGGCACCAAACCCTAGAAGCCTCCACTATATAAAGGGGGAGAGAAGCTTGGAGCAAAGTGTGGTATTTTCTGTGTTGCAAAAAGAGAGGCAGGAGAGAGAGAAAAGGAGAGGGAAGTTTCCACCTTCATTGTCTCCAGCTTGGTGTCCTCCATCGTTGAAGCTCCAAGGAGTGGCCTCACCGGCCTCGAGAGAGGCGGTGGGCCTAAGACAGTCGGGCAGTTCATGGATGAGAGGGAGTTCACCTTTCTTTCTGTCGCTATAGCATTTTCTTGTCATATTTTTATATTTGGTGATGTTATCGTAATGATACGTTGGATGATATTGCCCAGCCACGAACTATTTTAGATGGCTTGGGTTTGTTGGATGATTTTATTTTGAGTACTTTTTAATGCATGCTATGGCTTTTTCAGTGTTTATCATGATTCTGTGCTTTGCTTATGCATTTATCATTTCCTTAAAGTTGTAAGAGCTTAGGGTTGTAAGTGCTTTGAGAGATAGGCCCTACCTTAGGCGCCTTCGAGAGTTGGCCGTTCTTTAAGTGTATGTTGGGGTTAGTAATCGAGAAAGCTAGCCCTAGAACCCTCATAACCAATGGAGTGACTGTTGAGAGGAAGACTCTAACCTACCTTGGAGATGAGTGATAGGTTTCAAGGGCTAAAAAGGATAGTACGTGAAGGGTAGGGGAGTGTTAAGAGTTTACGCCGAAAGGTATGGCTGTAGCATTTCTGACTCCCAGTTTCCTGGCTAGAGATAGTTTAGGAGCATTCTTAGTAAAACCCGCCTAGCATAGAAGATAGCTGAAGAGCCTTAGTATCGTTAAGAAGCTTGGGTTGGGTTGTCCATCATTCCCAGCTAGTCATTCCGTAGTGAGTTTCGCATACGAAAGGGGACCTGTTCATCATATTGTTATCTCATCTTTCTCTGCACTGTTTTGCTTTAGCATTATTATACCACATTTCCTTTACTATAGCATTGTCATCTGCAAAAAGTTCAAGCTTTATTGTTACAGCAACCGTGAATACCTCCAATCCCTGTGGAGACGATACTCACTCATCATTTTATTACTCGTTCAACGTGTATACTTGCACCATTTGCGTATCATTTGTAGTCACTGCACGAACGCAACAAGTTTTTGGCGCCGCTGCCGGGGATTAACAATTGGTTGTTTACGGTTTTTGTTTTTATCGTTCGTTCTTTTTGTTTTGTATAAATTTACTTTATGTTTTTCGTTTTGCTTTTCAAGTGTCTTGCTAGTGTATGACCATAAGGCGAGCTAGAGGACCCCTGCAATCACCTATTTCTGGGATCGAGCATTTCTTGAGACTTAGGAGACATGTTCGACGAGAAGAGAATAGAAACATGAACGAAGAATACCACCACCTCAAGGTAACAGAGATGTTATGGCAAATGGCCAGGGAGTAGCAGCTCGACCACGAGCTATTAGGGATCATTTGACACCTATCTTGGACGATCTCTATCCCAGAATAGTAGCTCTAGAAATTCAGGCAGCCCAGTTCAAGCTTAAACCTGTTATGTTCAACATGTTGAACACTATTGGTCAATTTGGAGGTATGCCTCATGAAGATGCAAGACAACATATCTGTGCTTTCTTGGAAGTTTGTGACTCGTTCAGATAGCAAGGAGTGCACGAGGATGTGCTAAAGCTTAAATTGTTCCCATATTCTTTACGTGATCATGCTAGAGCATGGCTAAGTGGAGTGCCACCTGGATCAATGGAGACTTGGACAGATCTATGCAAAAGTTTTCTGCTACGGTATAATCCACCAAATAGAAACACTCAGTTGAGAAATGATATAGCTTCTTTTCGTCAAGCTGATGACGAATCCATGTATGAGTGTTGGGATCGATTCAAGGGATTATTGAGGAAGTGCACAAATCATGGTTTTCATGACTGGACCCAAGTGGTTATGTTCTATAATGGGGTAAATGCTCCTACGAGGATGATGCTAGATGCTTCAGCAAATGGGACCTTGTTAGACAAATCACCGGAGGAAGCATTTGATATTCTTGACAGGGTAGCCAACAATGATTACCAGTTTCCGACCACAAGGCTTGGAACGGGGAGGAGAACCCAAGTAGCTCGAGACAGTAAAGCTGATGACTCGGTAGCCACCCAGTTAGCTGCTATCACAAATATGCTAAAGAACCTCCAACGTCCCAACGAAGTCAAGGAAATGAAGTCTGCAACCTCATGTCTCAAATGCGACGGCAATCACCATTTGAGTGAATGCCCTCAGAATCAAGAGTCAGCTAACTATGTGGGGAATTATAACCACAACAACAATCCATACTCCAATACCTACAACCCAGGATGACGTCAACATCCAAATTTCAGTTGGGGTAATCAAGGGCACAGTAATTCTGCACAGCTAGCACCACAGCAAAATCTGATCGAAGCACCATCTTCTAACCAGATGATGCCATGGCAAGGTCACAAGGGAGCAGCATCGTCATCGAACACTTCGCTAAAGACTACATTCAAAGAATTTATGGCTATGACAAAAGACTTCATGGGAACCTCTAAGGTTATGCTACAGGATCAAGCAACACAAATTAAAAATTAGGGAGCCCTTCTACAAAGTCATATTGCATCCTTACGAGCCTTAGAAACTCAAGTGGATCAGATAGTTCAAACCTTGCACGTGCGATCACAAGGAACTTTGCCTAGTAACACTGAAGCCACTAAGCACCATGGCAAGGAACAATGCAACGCACTCACATTAAGGAGTGGCAAGGAAGTTAGCAAAGAAGACAAGTTTAGGGGAAACGAGAAGGAGGACTCTCAACCCAACTTGCCTCAGGAAGAAGATAACTTACAAGATCCTCCAGTTGAAGAAAAGGGTGAGGACGTAATAGCAAAAGAAACACTGGAGGAGGAGCCTGCTTTTGCTACATCAAAAGATGTAATTCCACCAGTTCAGCTAGATGAAGTTAGACCCCCACCTCTTTTTCCTCAACGATTCAAGAAGAAAAAATAAGACCTTCAGTTCGAACATATGCCAAGTTCCTCAAGGATATAGTCACGAAAAAGAGGAAGACTGAGAAGCAAGAGACTGTCGCTATAGCAGAAGAATGTTATTCTATGTGGAGCAAACTGCCACCTAAGAAGGACCCAGGTAGTTTTGCTATCCCATGTTCTATTGGCGACAAGTTTGTTGGAAAAGCACTTTGTGACTTGGGATCAAGTGTTAACTTAATGCCCAAGTCGATTTTTCTGAAACTGGGAATTCGAGAGGCACAACCCACCAAGGTTGTGCTACAACTAGCCGATCATTCTCATGTTCGTCCATAAGGGAGAGTTGAAGATGTTGTGGTAAAAGTGGACAGATTTATCTTTCCAGTCGACTTTTTAATCCTCGACTGTGAAGCTGATAGCAACACACCCATTATCTTGGGAAGGCCATTTTTAGCCACCGAGCAAGCTTTGATCGATTGTGAGAAGGGTGAATTCACGATGCGAGTGGCTGATCAGACGGTCACGATCAATATTCATGACACCCTCAAGTATGCAGACAACCCAGGAGTATGCCAATATGTAGATGCTACAACACAGAATATGATTGATGAGTTTTGCTGTAGCAATGAAATGCAAATGGAGGAGTTTGAAGCACTCTTCAAAGATGATGATTCAGACCAAGAAGAGCTCTCAAGGGAACTGGAGCAGTCTAATCGAATCGAGGCTAGACCAGGTACGCACTTTGAACCTCTTGATTTTTCAGAATCTATACCTCCTAAACCTTCTCTTGAGCATGCACCTTCTATAGAACTGAAACCATTGCCATCGCATCTTAAATATGTTTACTTAGAGAGCAATGAAACTTTGCCTGTGATAATTTCATCTAGTCTCACACCTTAGCAAGAAACTAGTTTAGTAAATATGTTGTTACAGCATCAAAAGGCAATATAGTGGACTATGGCTGATTTGAAGGGTATAAGCCCTGCTATTTGTATGTACAAAATTTTGCTTGATGACTGTCTCAACAATTCAGTTGAGCCCTAAAGGAGACTAAACCCAATTATGAAGAAAGTGGTGATGAAATAGATAATCAAGTGGCTGGATGCTGGAGTAATCTACCCGATATCCGATAGCTCATGGGTCAGTCCGGTGCAATGTGTACCGAAGAAGGGAGGCATGACCGTGGTAAGCAACAAGAATAATGAGCTATTGCCTACTAGAACCATCACGGGGTGGAGGATTTTCATGGACTATAGGAAGCTCAACAAGGCAACCAAGAAGGACCATTTTCCTCTCCATTCATTGACCAGATGTTGGATCGACTAGCGGGCAAAGCATTCTATTGCTTCCTCGATGGGTATTCTAGGTACAATCAGACTGCTATAGCATCCGAAGACCAAGAAAAGATGACTTTCACATGCCCTTATGGAACCTATGCTTTCCGGAGAATGCCCTTTGGTCTCTGCAATGCTCCAGCAACATTTCAAAGATGTATGTTGGTTATCTCTGCAATGCCCTTATGGAACCTAGACTTATTAGGTGGATACTCTTACTTCAAGAATTTGACTTAGAAGTTAGAAATAGGAAAAGATGTGAGAACCAGGTAGCTGACTATTTTTCTAGGCTAGAAAATGCTATCACACAAGGCAGTGAAACTGAAATTAAGGAGGAATTCCCTGATAAGAAATTGTTAGCTGCTACAACAATTTCGTTGTATGTTGATATTGTTAATTATCTTGTTAGTGGTATTTTGCCTCTTGATTTTTTCTAGCCAGGGACTCAAGAAATTCAGACATGATGCAAGATTCTACTATTGGGATGAACCCTACTTGTTCAAGCAATGTCCTGATCAGATTATAAGGAGATGTGTTCCAGAAGAAGAATACCATAACATTTTGTACCATTGTCATTCATCACCATGTGGAGAGCATTTTGGAGGTGCTAGAACTGCTGAAAAAGTTCTTCAAGCAGGCTTCTTTTAAAGGATTACGTGGTACGATTGGATCGAATAAACCCTTATGGAATAAATATTCAGTCGCTTGTGAACCTTTAGGTATTGTTTTATTCAATGTTTGCTCAATTACTCTTTTACCCGCAAATGCAATATAGGCATTGGGTTCAGCAATAATGATATCCCCCAACATACCAAAACTCGCGGTCACTCCACTAGTAGTAGGAGATGTAAGAATTGATACATAAAATAACTTTTTATTTGATTGATAATCCACTGCTCTTGGTAGCAATACTCCCAAAATTCTGGCAGGGCACCTTCCATTGAAGGTCGGATGAAAGGCTCTCTAACCACCGCTCTAGGTAGAATACTCCCAAAATTCTGGCGGGGCACCTTTCATATTCGGTCGGATGGCAAAAAAAGTGTTGGAGTCTGAAAAGAGAATCGTCGTTTTCGCCATTCGCTAAGAATAATAATGGCTGCTATTTTAGGTGACTCCACGATATTCTGACATGGGTACGACGCTTGAGAAAAAAGCTTTGAGATCGGTTCCTGTGATAAGGTTTTTTCGCAAATCAAGTTCCCGCTACTTTTGAAAAATATTCAATTTGATTTAAAAAAGGGGGAATTTAAAAATTAATTCGGGTTTCGAAAAAACCTTTTAAAAAATCTTTTTTTTGGTTGGAGTCGCCACCGGCCACTATGGTAGGCCAGACACCGTAAAAAAACAAAACCAGAGATTGTTTTGAAAGGGTTCGGGAGTTGGTTACGTGTGGGGAAGGGTTAGCACCCCCATCACGCCCGAAAATCGGTACCAAAACAATTGTTGCTTTTAAGTGATGGAAATTATCTGAATTTAAAAAGACTTTAATTAGGGGTTCTTGATTGAAAACCGGACTTTAATTTTACGAGCTTTGTCTAAATTGGTGATTTCGAATTAATTAAACGTTTAATTAAAAAGGATGACGGTACACCGGACCAAAGACTAAACCAACATCATATAAGACTGACTGTCGTGTTAGTTTAGGGTTCGGATCCCGTACGTCACCTTTATGCATGATGCAAGCAGATAAAATATGATGCTATGGTCTTGTTCGTTTTAATTACGGATTTACCTTTAGACGATTCGAATCAATCCGAATATTCGCGGGACATCCAATAAGCTAGGCTTGTCGACCCGAATACGCGAATTAATAGGTATCTCCGTTTTAGAATTAAAAATTAATTATCATGTAAATTAAAATACTAAATGTCACATGTAATGACAATTAAAATGCATGCCACAAAAACATATATATATTCGAACAAGAGAAGACAAAATATGCACATACTAATATAAACAATATGGCAAAAATAATATATTCGATATAAACATATATCTAAATAGGTAAAATGCATGAATAATATAACAAAACAAAAATGCTGAGTAAACAACTAACATGCAAACTGGCAGGGACCGAAAATGTAATTACCCCACCCGAGAATCAATTGAAACGAGAACCGGGACGTAATTGAAAACATTCGAAAAGGGTGAAGGACCACGAGCACGATTAAAAAAGACGGAAACCCTCCGTGCGTAATTACACAACGCGGAGGGTTTTAAAATGCTATTAACCCAAAATTAAAACGAAAAAACACTATAAAACCTACTCTGAAAACATTTTTAGCCCCTTTTTATCATTTTTAAAACCCTAAATCAGGAGAGCTTCCCCCTTTTGCTCTGTTTGCTACGGCGCCGCAAAGGGGTTCCGATCGCCGTTGCCGGCGCCGGAACCCTAAAAAACTTTCTTTTTTCTTCCGAAACCAAAGCCAAAACACTCTTTTTGAAACCAAAAATGTCTTTGTTTTATTTGTTTAAAACCCAAAACCGAAACTAAAAAAACACAAACTTACCCCTTTCGCGTCACCGGCTCACCATGCATGGCTTCCGAGGGAGCCAGAAGGCTTATCGCCGACAACGGGGAAACAGAGAAGAAGAAAGATCGACGAGGGTAAACCCTAACTTATTTCCGTTTTCCCTTTTTTATCTTTTGCTTGATTCGAAATGAAATAAAAGATGAAAACGGGATACCTGAAAAACTCTTTGCTTGTATTGATATGAAAACTCGATTACAATGTCTCTCTGAAATTTTCGAATGGAATCTCCTCTCCAAAAATCCTCCTCTATTACATCGTTTGCTTCGGCTTTTATAGCCAGGAAATTACAGATTTTCCTATTTCTAAAATGCGTGAAATTGCTGTAAATCGCTGTTGATTTGTACGATTTCCTGTTGATTGCCTCTGAAAATGTTTGTTGTAATTTGTTTCTGATTTCGGTTATGGTCCTTTGTTTGCATGTGACTGCTGGAGGAGGGGACCAGAAGGCACGAGACGTGGCTGGCGTCGTGGAGCAATCCATGCCGTCGAAGATGGATCTGGACGGCCTAAGGGCATTCGAAAAGGCCCGGTTGTGATGCACGCGCGTGTGTGGGAGTCGGATCGCCGCGCGTGGGCTGCTGGGGAGTCGCGCTTGTGGCGCGTGGAGGTTCTGGAGACTTCCAAGCTCCGATCTGGTCCGTTGATGTTGGTCTGGATCCGAGGGTTGAGACTGTGCGGCGCTGGAGCTCGGGAGAGACTCCTCTAGGGCTTCCTGCGCCTGGGTGATCTGGGCCGTTGGATCTGGCTCCCAGATCTAACGGCGGGAAATGCGGCGGCTGCACAAACAAAGTTAGGGCATTAGGGTTTCTTTTTTTTCCAGCAGATTAGGGCTAGGTTATTTGGGCCGAAACAGGCCTTGTAAAATTTTTGGGCTTTGAACATGTAATGGACTTTAAATTAAATAAATTGTGGGCTTTTATTTAATTATATATTTTTGTTTTCTGATTAATAATAATATGATAGGTAATAATAATAATAATAATAATAATAATAATAATAATAATAATAATAATAATAATGATGATATACGGTAATAGTATAATGAGATAACACTATTTGAATAATATAATAATAATGGTAATAAAAGGTGGTAAATAATATAATAATATGAGTAATATAGTAATAGTAATATCAATAATTCTAATGTATATATACTATTTTTTTTGTTTTTTTTTTAATTTTATCATAGCACATATATATATATAATTAACAAAATATCAAAGCCCATTACTAAAAAAAAGAGGACGAGTTTAACACCCCGGACAAAATTAGTGATTACAGTTCCCTCTTCTTTAAATAAGACTATCGTCTTTGACTCCAGTAGAAATGGAGGAAGAAAGGGAAACAGCAAACGATACAAGAAGGCGGATATTGCTTAGGAAGCTGTGCGTGGCGTCCACACACCTTCCTGGGCGCGCGTCGGTCCCACCGGTGGCCGACCAAGTAGGGATACTTGTAGCGCATGTCGTGCGAAGAAGATGGCTCCATACGGGATACAACTAATGATACGTTATAGATTTTGTTTTTTTAAAGTTGCCTACAATTTTTAAGAATGCACACGAGTTCTACAAGACTTGTGACAGATGCCAAAGAACGGGGAACATCTCCAGGCGAAATGAAATGCCGTTGCAAAATATTCTGGAGCTTGAAATCTTTGACGTGTGGGGAATTGACTTCACGGATCCGTTTCCTGCATCATACGAAGATCTATATATTTTTCTAGCAATCGACTACGTGTCAAAATGGGTGGAAGCTGTTGCCACCCCAAGGAACGACTCAAAGACAGTCATGAAGTTTCTTCACAAGAACATCTTCACTAGATTCGGAGCACCCCGAGCCATCATCAATGATGAATGAACTCACTTTGACAACAAGCTCATTGCTAAAGCATTACATCGCTATGGAGTCAGGCACAAGATTGCTACTGCATATCATCCGCAGACAAACAGACAAGCTGAAGTTTACAACCGAGAAATCAAGCAAATCTTGGAGAAGGTGGTGAATCCCAAGAGAAAAGACTGGTCTCCCAAGTTGGATGAAGCACTGTGGGCATATAGGACAGCCTTCAAGACGCCTTTAAGCATGTCACCCTTCAAGCTTGTATTTGGCAAGGATTGCCACTTACCTGTGGAGCTTGAGCACAAGGCTTATTCGGCAATCAAGGAACTCAACATGGATGCCCAACTTGCTGGTGAAAGGAGATTGCTAGAGCTTAACGAGATGGAGGAATTTAGAGCCCAAGCATATGAGAATGCTCGCATCTACAAGGAGAAGACCAAGAAGTGGCATGACAAACACATTTTGCCAAGGCATTTCTCAGAAGGACAACAAGTGTTTCTCTACAATTCTAGGCTAAAGCTTTTTCCTGGAAAGCTGAAATCGAGGTGGTCCGGGCCATTCATAATACACAAGGTGTACCCTCATGGCGCAGTGGATATCAAGAAGTTGGACGACGATGAAGTCTTCAAGGTCAATGGCCAACGCCTGAAGGTGTACAGTGGAGCCCCTATCCTCAGAGACAAGTCATACCAGGATCTTCACGATCCTTGAAAGCTTGCATCTCCAACCCTATATTTTATGCTATAGCATGTCCATAAATATTGTTTTTCTTTTAGTTTTATGTTATCTTTGCCTTTAATTGTCATATCTTTTCACGTGATCCTCGTACAAGGCTTTCTCTTTCCTAGTACAATGTCAGGTACAAAGGCAGGGGAGCACGTCGTCTGCAGGGTTGGTAGCAAAGGGAGAAGGATATGAGGTTTGTTTTTATCCAATTTCGGAGGGATGAAAGAAAAGGGGAAAGAGAAAGATATGGAGGTTTTATCCGTAAAGTGGGGAGTTGAATTAAAAGAGAGAGAGAAAAACAAAAAGCATGAGAGAGAATATTCATTTATTTAATGAGAAGAAACCCTAGCCACATAAATCCATATTCTCTCTCTAGCCGTCTGCCATTGCATTAACTCTAGAAATTTCTCTCTCTCCCTTAAAGCTGACACACGTCCCCATCACCTCCTCTCTCCCATTAATTCATCAGTTTTCCCCACCTTTTTCAATTCTTTCTTCATCATATGTCCCTTCACCCTCTTCATATTCTTCAAACACACAAAAACTTTCCCTCATTCTTTTCGATTCTCTCCCAAACACAGAAAGCATTCACCATTTTCTTTCCTACACATATTCATTCCTCCCAACTTCTCAGAAAAAAAAAACTCTATGGCCCGTTGCAAAAATTCCCCTGAGACTTTTGATCGTCCCACACAACGTCCAGTCCTAGAAATTCCCAAATTTCTTGATGAGGCAACAAATGAGAGATGGGCAAAGCTCAAGGACATAAACGTTCTTCTAGAACTAGGGTTCAAATACCCTCAAGAGGAAGAAGATCAGTTCGACCAGTCTATAATAGACGTCATTGGCACCCATGGATGGAAAAACTTTGCTACCCATCCTGAGGAAATTTGCACTTCACTGGTGAAGGAGTTTTATGCTCACCTGATGAGTCCAACCCAGTCCATAGTTCACGTGCGCGGAGAGCAGATAAAATTTACTGCTGCAGCAATCAACAATTTCTACGGGCTGAAACATACTGTAGACCGTCACGCTTCTTTTGTGATGACAATGGACGCGCAAACGCAACGTGAAGTGCTGGAGGACATCTGTTTTCAGGGAACAATGCTGGATAATAACAAGTCAGTTGAGAGAGGACGCCTCAAACCTAAGGCTAAGGTATGGAATCACTTTGTGAGGCATAAGCTTATGCCCACATTACACACTGCTACCGTCCATATCTCTCGACTCTTTCTCATTCATTCCATAATACATGGTAGACAAATTGATATAGGAAAGATAATAGTGGATGAGGTATATGCTTGTTTAAAACAACCTTGTAGCCCCCTTGTTTTTCCTAATCTGATCACTGCCTTGTACAAAAGGAAAGATGTCTTCATAGACGATCTTGTAGATACATCTGTTTTAGGAAAGACATGTTTGACCCCAACACTTGTTACGGAACTCCGGGGATTTAACGAAGACATGCCTCAGCAAGCATTGGAGGGTGGAGCTAAAAGTTTTGCTGCAGCAAGAGTGGAAGCATTGGTGGCAACTACAAAGGAACTGAGCTCTGAGCTCAACCTGATGAAGGCACATCAGCGGGTGTACTTCAAATACGCCCAACACCGTGATAGTGCCGTAGAATCATGCTTGAGCAAACTCCTGCCGGATCAGAATGTCTCTTTTCTAGTATTTCCTATGGAGTTATTGCAAGCCCCCACCACTTCTACAGCACAAACAATGTCTCCCAGTGAACCCAGCTCCGTCCCACCTGCTGCAAAGAGAAAGTCTCCGCGAAAGAAAGCACCAACAACTCCAACTGCCCAGTCAGAGCAAGAAACTCCCTCTGTTCAGCTTACTGTCGAAGAAACCGACCCAGTAACCTCTCCAGCCAAGAAGAGAAAACGCACCAGAAAGGAAACCAATCCTACACCTTCAAGACTAGAAAACCCACTCCTAGAGCCAAAGCACGTACCGAATGATCCTGAGGAAACCCCTCAGAAGAAAGTTGCTACAGCACACGCAACTGAGCCGACTCCAGCACAATTAGAGGATGTTACAGCATCTAGACTGAAAACTCGCATCAAATACATGGCTGGACGTGTCAGGCCCTCGTCGAGTGCTCAATCAATCTCATCAGAGAGCTTGGATGATGTGGCAGACCCACACCACTACTCCTCTGAGATGTCGATGTACAACACTAGCAGCACCACCTAGCCTCTGCACCCAGGAGGTACTAACCTTTTTCTTTTCAATTTTTCATTTCTCATAGCATATAGTGTAGATTAGTTTATGTATTGCGGACACTTCATTTCTCAAGTTTAGGGGTGTTAGTGTTAATAGTTAATATTTTGCTTTAGCATATGCATTATAGGATATAACAAAATTTTTACTATGGCATTCTGTTTAGTCTAGAGACAACCTATGAACATATTGAGGATGTCTGACGACGAAATTGCTAAGGCCTGAATTAAAGTAGAAAAGACACAACTAGTTGAGATCTGTAGAACTGACTTTAGGATCTAGTTGTTAAAAAAATTGTTACACGACTACTCTCTTTCTATAAGTAAGTTTGTTAGAAAAAAAAATTCTGGAAGAACCCTAGTAAACTCTGATATGTAGACTCTAGAGAATTTAAAAGAAAAACTAGACGACCCTGTGCTAAAACAAACGAATAAATGCTACGGCATATCTGTAGAAGGACACTCCGCTTTGCTATAGCTTTTTTAGTGTTAATATATATATATATATATATATATATATATATATATATATATATATATATAAAGCCTTGCTATAACATATGAGTGAATAAAAGTTGTCACGGGATGACTCTGCCTACTAGATCGGGGGTGATAGGTTTGCTCCCTGCTCATCTAGAGTTAAGGACAGTAGGTGTGATGAGCTGACACCCTTGGGAGTCTAAAAATTGGAAAAGAACTAGAGAACATAGTTAGGGTATAACTAGGGAGCTTCCTTGAAAATTTGTCTCACCAGCTTAAGTATAGGAGGAAGGCAGCCACGCACACACGCACACAACTTAGTCCTAAGGAATGTTCTTAAGGATCTCATGTATGGTTGTGAATATTTATTTATTTATCTGCCTAAGTTATTTCTGAGGACTAAAATATTGCCATAGCAATCCTCTATGTTAAATCTTTGCCATAGTAGTTCTTTTGTTCTGTTATATTCATTGGTTAAGGACAAGCAATAGCTTAAGTTTGGGGGTGTGATAACTGCATAAATATCCTTGTTTTCATACCTTTTTACTATAGCATTTGCCTGTTCTTGAGTTCATACCATAGCATTTAGGTTGCATTTTCTTCTTCTGGGTGCATATTTATCTTTGTTGGTTATTGGTCCATATTGAGGGATACTGCTCGGAAGGTTGGTTTTGGTTTTGTGGTGCGCAGGAAAGGAGTCAAGAGAAAGCTGGTGCCGGGAATTGCTATAGCATGATGGAAGTGGACATTGGCCAGCACGTGAGATACATGTGAGCTGTAGAAACATGTGAACATGCAGAAAAAGACGATCTGACATGTGCAGCAGCCGGTGTCTACTTGCAGACTGTCCCCCTTGTCCCCTCGTGGCAGACCTTGTCGGTGGATATTCCTTGGGAATATTAAGGCATCTCTAGGGAACCAAACCCTAGAAGCCTCCACTATATAAAGAGGAGAGAAGCTTGGAGCAAAGTGTGGTATTTTCTGTGTTGCAAAAAGAGAGACGAAAGAGAGAGAAAAGTAGAGGGAAGTTTCCACCTTCATCGCCTCCAGCTTGGTGTCCTCCATCGTTGAAGCTCCAAGGAGTGGCCTCACCGGCCTCGAGAGAGGCAGTGGGCCTAAGACAGTCGGGCAATCCATGGCGAAGAGGGAGTTCACCTTTCTTTCTTTCGCTATAGCAATTTCTTGTCATATCTTTATATTTGATGATGTTATCGCAATGATACATTGAATGATATTGCCCAACCACGAACTATTTTAGGTGGCTTGGGTTTGTTGGATGATTTTATTTTGAGTACTTTTTAATGCATGTTATGGCTTTTTCAGTGTTTATCATGATTATGTGCTTTGCTTATGCATTTATCATTTCCTTAAAGTTGTAAGAGCTTAGGGTTGTAAGTGCTTTGAGAGATAGGCCCTACCTTAAGCGCCTTTGAGAGTTTGACGTTCTTTAAGTGTATGTTGGGGTTAGTAATCGAGAGAGCTAGCCCTAGAACCCTCATAAGCAATGGACTGACCGTTGAGAGGCAGACTCTAATCTACCTTAGAGATAAGTGATAGGTTTAAAGGGCTAAAAAGGATAGTACGTGAAGGGTAGAGGAGTGTTAAGAGTTTACGCCGGGAGGTATGGCTGTAGCATTTCTGACTCCCAGTTTCCTGGCTAGAGATAGTTTAGGAGCATTCTTAGTAAATCCCGCCTAGCATAGAAGATAGCTGAAGAGCCTTAGTATCATTAAGAAGCTTGGGTTAGGTTGTCTATCATTCCCAGCCATTTATTCCGTAGTGAGTTTCGCATACGAAAGGGGACATGTTCATCATATTGCTATCTCATCTTTCTCTACACTGTTTTGCTTTAGCATTATTATACCTCATTTCCTTTACTATAGCATTGTCATCTGCAAAAAGTTCAAGCTTTATTGTTACAGCAACCGTGAATACCTCCAATCCCTATGGAGACGATACTCACTCATCACTTTATTACTCGTTCGACGTGTATACTTGCACCATTTGCGTATCATTTATAGTCATTGTACGAACACAACAATATCATTCATGTACTTTGCTTGATTGATGAAGGTGTCATCCTTCCTTTGCTTGATTTGGAGTCCCAAAAAGAATGAGAGCTCCCCCATCATGATCATCTCGAATTTACCTTGCATTAACTTAGCAAACTCTTTGCAATGACACTCATTAGTATATCCAAAAATAATATCATCAACATATATTTGTACTACTAAAATGTCTTTTTTATACCTTTTTATGAAGAGTGTAGTGTCCACCTTACCTTTTTCAAAACCTTCTTCAATAAAAAAGTTTGAAAGTTTTTCATACTAAGCTCTAGGAGCTTGTTTTAAACCATAAAGTGCTTTAGTTAGTTTGAAAACATGATTTGGAAATTTAGAATCTTCAAAACCCGGTGGTTGTTCCACATACACTTCCTCATTTATAAAACCATTTAAAAATGCGCTTTTAACATCCATTTGAAAAAGCTTGAAATCACGATAACATGCATATGCAAGCAACATCCTAATGGCCTCCATTCTAGCTACGGGTGCATATGTTTCATCAAAATATGTTCCCTCTTCTTGAGTGTAACCTTGAGCAACTAATCTAGCTTTATTTCTCACAATGTTACCACTCTCATCTAGTTTGTTCCTAAATGCCCATTTAGTTCCTATAGTAGACTGATTACTAGGCCTTTCAACTATTGTCCAAACATTACTTCTCTCAAATTGATTTAACTCTTCTTGCATAACCATAATCCAAAAGTCATCTTTTAATGTTCTTAGGCTCTATGCATGAGATAAAAGCAACATGATTCATGAGTTTAAGAGAAGATCTAGTAGTTACCCCCTTTGATGGATCACCCATGATTTCACCACCTTTGACATAGTTGTACTCCCTTGGGTAGCTCACTTCCTTTTCCTCAAGAGCCAAGTCCTTCAAGGCTTCAAGAGGTGGATCTTGTGTATCCTCTTCTTTTGTTGGAATCACATCCTCCTTTGAAGTTTGTCCTCCATCAAAGGCATCAAGGATTCCTACATCATCATCATCACAAGAATCCTTCCTTAGAAGGAGGTTATCATCGAATACAACATGAATAGACTCTTCTACTACTAAATTTCTCTTATTAAATACACGACAGGCTTTAGAGTTTATAGAATAACCTAAGAAAACAACTTCATCACTTTTAGAATCAAATTTACCTAAGTTATCTTTTCCATTGTTTAAAACAAAACACTTGCAACCAAATGGATGAAAATAGCTAATGTTAGGCTTTTTAGATTTTAAAATCTCATATGGTGTTTTCTTTAAAAGTGGCCCAATCATTACTCGGTTTAAAATGTAGCAAGCGGTGTTTGTGGCTTCCGCCCAAAAATATTTAGGTAAATTGTTTTCACAAAGCATGGTTCTAACCATTTCTTGTAAGGTCCTATTTTCCCTCTCAACTACCCCATTTTGTTGAGGAGTTCGAGGAGCCGAAAAATTGTGGCTAATACCATTTTCATTTAAAAACTCTTCAAAATCAAGATTTTTAAATTCGGTTCCATGATCACTTCTAATATGAGAAATTTTAAGTTCAAGATCATTTTGAGTTAATTTTAAAAATGTGATGAATTTTTCTAAAGCCTCATCTTTAGTACTTAAAAATAGAACCCCAAATAAATCTAGAATAGTCATCAACAAGTACAAATGCATACGATTTACCACCCAAGCTCATAGTTCTAATAGGCCCAAATAAATCCATCTGAATAAGTTGTAAACACCTACTTGTAGAAACATCATTAATGGATTTAAAGGATGATTTATGTTGTTTACCCTTAGAGCATGCATCACAAATTTTGTCATTTGAGAACTTAATTTTGGGTAAACCTCTAACTAGATCTAGGGAAACTAATTTTTCTAAAACACTAATGCTAGCATGTCCTAGTTTCTTATGCCATAACCATGCATCATTTTCATTTTGTGCAACAAAGCATGCATGTGATGTATGAATGTCATCTAAATGCACCATGTATATATTACATATGCGATGACCAATGAGCATTATATTATTTGATTTAATGTCAACAATTTTGCACCCATTTTTATCAAATAAGACATTAAACCCTTTGTCACATAATTGACTAATGCTCAATAAATTATGTTTTAGACCATCGACATATAAAACATTTTCAATGAGAATAGTAGAGTGATTACCTATGGATCCAATACCTTTAATGTGGCCTTTGGAGTTGTCACCAAATGTCACTACTCCTCCACTTTTTTGCTTTAAGCCTATGAATCGACTCTTGTCTCCGGTCATGTGCCTCGAGCATCCACTATCAAGGTACCATGAGTTTTGACTTTGTGCTTTGGCCTTGTAGCAATGCTCCCCCTACAAACAAAAATATTAAACTTTAGTTTTTGGTACCCAAATCATTTTGGGTCCACGAGTGTTAGCTCCCAAAAGCTTGGTTCCCTTAGGAATCCAAGGTGACATAGCAACAACATTATTAGACTTGACGAGTTCCTTAGGAACCTATACACTTCTAATTTTCTTGATTCTATTATGCCTATGGAAGCTATTTTGTTTGTAGTTATATGTCTTTCTTCTAGGTTGGTTAGTTTTAGAGGATTCACCTATCTCATTTTTCACACTACCAACATTTTTTAAAGACTCCTTGAGCTTGTTAAGCTCATCTAACACCCTTTGGTGTTCACTATTGCATTGAGAAATAAGATTGTTTAGGTCTACATTTTCATCTTGAAAGAATTTAAGTTCATCTTGTAAACCTAAGATCTTTTTTCTCAAATTTTAAGTTAGCTTGAGAAAGTGAGTCATTTTTATCATTTAATTCCGAAATAATCTTTTTATTTCTAATGACCGACTATTTATACTTCTCAACTAACTCATCATATACCTCTTGTAACACATCATAAGCATCATGCAATTCATCAAATGTAAAATCAAAAGATGATGAGTTAGAGGTTACCATGGAGGAATCCTTCTCAAGTTCCATGAGGCGAAGGTTGGCCACTTCATGTTCCTCATCCTCGGATGACTCCTCGCCACTCCAAGTAGCAAGCTTGGCTTTGAGCTTCTTCTTCTTCTCAAACCATTCTTCTTGAGTTGAGGGCACTCCGAATGAATGTGACCGGGTTTTTTGCACTCGAAGCAAATGATTTGATCCCTCTTCTTCTTTGTTTTTGGTTTTGAAGTCCATTTTTCTTTGCATCTTCCTTCCTCGGTTGGACCTCATAAACCGTGAGAACCTTTTGGCTATCATAGCCAATTCTTCTAGGTCTTCCTCCTCACTAGAAGTGCTCTCCTCATGTAGTGAATCTTTGAGAGCCACTCCTATCTTCTTCTTCTTATCTACCTCTAGCTTCTCCACTCTTATTTCTTCCTTCTTCCTTTCATCTTCCCTTTGTTGCTTCATTATCTCGTGAGTTAGGAGAGAACCCACTAGCTCATCAAGCTTGAGTGTCTTCAAATTTTTAGCCTCAATGATGGCGGTTCTCTTCCCATCCTAAGATTCAGAAAGTGGGTAGGGTAGCTTCCAGACTAGTTTGTCTTCCAGGATTATCTCTCCAAAACCCTTAAGCCCGTTGACGATTGTTGAGAAACGATCGAACATCTTTGACACGGTTTCGTTGGGCTTCATTTTGAAATTCTCATAGCTAAGATTGAGAATTCCAATCTTCGTCTCTTTCACATCACTTGTTCCTTCATAAGTGGTCTCTAGTGTATCCCACACTTCCTTGGCACTTTCAATATAGAGGAAACTTTGGAGTAGATGTCGGAACCGAAAGAGCAAAACAACATGTGAAGAGCTTTATCATTGATTTGAATCTTCTTACTATCTTCTTCACCCATCTCAATCTTCTTCTTTAGCACCAATCTTCCTTCGTCGTATCTCTTCATTGGAATATAGGGACCATCTTCAATGGCATCCCAAACTAGATAATCGTTGGATTTGATGAAGAGACGCATCTGGTTCTTCCAAAATGGGTAGTTATCACCATTGAAGAACGACGGTTTTTTGGTTGATTGAGATTCATACATGCTTGACCCGGAGGTAGATGTCGTGGCTTGATTTTTGGATGATCACACTCTTCCTAAGAACTCCTCTTGTGGTTGTTAATCCTTCAAAGAGGTAGGCTTTGATACGAATTGTTGAGTGGATCAATGTAACAATGTAAGCCAAGAGGGGGTGAATTGGATTTTTAGAACTTTAGTGGTGGAATGGAAAAATAAAAATGATAGACAAGAGAATTTAGAGTGGTTCAAGTTTCAATCGAACTCTACATTCACTACCTTAGCTTCACTAAGGATTTTCCAACAATCCACTAATTGTTCTTTCTCTTTTCTAGGCTAAGGAGGTAACAGTTACAATATCAGTCAAATTTTCTACCCAAAATTTGACCCAATCCTCACACAAGAATACAAAGAAGATGAAAGCTAAAACAAGTATCTCTCAATACAAAATATAGCCCTTTTACAAGCACTCAACCCAATTGAATAGATAAGAATGGAAATTACAACTTCACAATTGGGGTTTACAAGAAATAATAGGATTTTGGCACAAATGCTTGACTTTGATGTTTGGAAGTTTCTTTTTAGATCAATAGTTGTTGCTAAAGCTTTTAGAGGTCTCTTTTATACCTTCTCATTGAATTCTAGCCGTTGGGGTTGTTGCATTCATCAATAGAGCAGTTGGGATGTTATCTTCTCTTCATAAATGCAGTCTGCAACCACCCGTTTCGAAACGCCTGATCCTATATCGAAATAGACCAAAAAAGAAAGAGTCGTTGGGGTGTATTAAATAGACTGTACCAAAACGGGCACGATCGTTTCGATACGCTAAGAGCCCATTTCGAAACTCGTTTCGAAACACTTTGCCACTGTTAAGGCTTGTACCGAAACGGCTTGAAAGCGTTTCGATACCCCTTAACGACAAGTATAAATTCAGTTGAAAACTTCAACTGTCATATTTTTAAAACAAGTTTGAATTCCGTTTCGAAACATTTGAGGTCGTTTCGATGTTCTTCTTCCGTTTCAAAACCCGTTCCGAAACAGAGGTTAACAGTTTCAAAACTGTTTCGAAACACCCAATGGTCGTTCCGAAACAGTGACTCGAAAATCACTGTTTTGGCTTGAAAAATACTTAGAAAACATATGACAAGTTGAGGTTTTGACTTAAACATTTTTCTTTGAATATATAGAGAGGTTTCGAGGACTTAAAAATTCGTTTTCTCTTTTTCAATTTAGTCCTTAAATTCTTTTTTATATCAAAATCAATTTATCGGTTTCACATTTACTTATTAAATCAATTTGATCATAATTTTATTTTAATTACATAAAATTAATCAAACCAATCAGATGATGACACATGTCACCGCCCAATTGGATTAATTTTCTCAAATTTTTATTTATTTTAATTAATATATGTTTCCCTCAAATTAGGTGGTAAAATCAAGAGTGACATTAGGGTGGTTCAAACTTGGGACCAAGGGGATAAATTCCAACGTCTTTACCGCTAAGTCAAGCTAGCTGTTAGTAATATAATTTGCACACTTTGATATACATATCTTTTACTGCAGTAAATGTTAAAGGAAAATTAAAGAAGTGTGAAAAATGGAATTGGAGTGATTTGAACTTTGGACCAAGAAGATAAATTCTCACACCTTTACCACTAAGCCAAGCTGCTCTTAGTAATAAAAATTGCACACTTTATGTACATATCTTATACTGCAGTAAATTTAGGGAAAAAATAAGTAAAAATGGTGGAAAAGAGACTTGAACTTAGATTACTTGGGATTTGTATAATCACACAAATATTTGATTTAATTTAAATCTGAAAATTATTAAATATTCGATTAAAAGAAAAGAAATTTGATTTAAAATATTCAAATATTTTTTCTTTTTCATATTTAAATTAAATTGAATATTTATTAAAATATTAAATATTCTATTTTAAAGAATATTTGATTTAAAGGAAAAGAAATTTTATTTGAAAAAGTATTCCATTTTTTTAAAATTGAATTTAAAATACTTTAAATATTTTAATATTTAAAATATTTAAAAACTTTTTAAATCAAATTTCTTTTCTTTTAAATCAAATATTTAATATTTTAATAAATATTCGCTTTAATTTAAATATGAAAAGAAAAAAATATTTGAATATTTTAAATCGGATTTCTTTTCTTTTAAATAGAATATTTAATAATTTTCAGATTTAAATTAAATCAAATATTTGTGTGATTATACACATCCCAAGTGATCTAAGTTTGAGTCCTCTTTTAACCATTTTTACTTTTTTTTTCTAAATGTACTGCAGTATAAGATATGTATATAAAAGCATGCAATTTATTTCATTAAGAGTTGTTTGACCTTTGTGTAAAGATGTGGAAATTTAACCTCTTGGTCTTAGGTTTAAACAACCCAATGCAATTCTTCTTTAATTTTCCTTTAACATTTACTGCAGTATAAGATATGTATATCAAAGTGTGCAAGTTATATTATTAATTGTTAGCTTGGTTTAATGGTAAAGATGTTGTAATTCATCCCTTTAGACCCAAGTTCAAACTACCCTAATGTTACTTTTGTTCTTCTTTAAATTTTCCTTTAATGGTGACACGTGTCACCACTTGATTGGAGGGAAAATATATTAAATAAAATAAATTAAAATTTGAGTAAATTAATCTAATTGGGTGATGACATGTGTCATCATTTGATTAGTTGATTAATTTTATTTAATTAAAATAAAATTAGGATCAAATTGATTTAATAAGTAAATAACATGGACTAAATGTGTAATTTTACAAATTTTTGTTAACGGCCGCGTCACCTCTCTGTTAGTTTTTTAACTGTCATGGTCAAAATAGGTTGATTTAATAAGTTTGGTGGTCTGATTGACGAGTTTGATAGTTCGGTGGTCAAAATAGGTACGCCTAATAGTTAAGTGATCACTGGGGTAGTCTACCCTTTTATTTATACCCGTTTACGAACACAAAAAAATTATGTTGTTAATACTTAAGATATGTGTTGAGTTGATCAAATGATGGCTAAAAACCAAGAGAGGGTAAATTGGTGGAATAAAAATTGAATGGTGCAAATAGATAATTTAAAAATGAAGACAAAACGATTTTAGAGCGATTCAAGCTTCGAACAAGATTTACATCCACTACCTCAGCACCCTACCAAAGATTTCAACGATTTATGTTGTTAATACTTAAGATATGTATGTCTACCCTAAAAAAAAAAATTAAATCCGCCGCTGTATTCAACAAACTCAAATCGCTGTCTAACTTGGGACGATAATGGAGAGTTTGAAACGCCTACCCCCCTACTCCTTGTCTAAACAAAAACACGGGACGATATTCGAACTCCATCACTGTCCACTTTGTGTCAAGATTTGTGGTCGAAAACCATGTAAGAATGTATGAATCATTGAGATGCAAATGTATGTATGTATGGTTCTTGGATCTTATCTATTTAGGGGATAAGAATAATCGGAATAAGTGGGAAATTTTCCAAGTTTCCATCAGCAATCAATTTACGGGGCTTTCCCCCCCTCTATTTTTCAAGTGAAGCGGATATCTTGAAGATACAAATAAGGGTTGAATGTAATGATAAGTTTTATTATATTTTTTTAAAAAAAATTATGTTTAAACTTTGTAGATAATATTGTATTTTTCTCGACAAAAAAATTTATTTATTTTATTTATAAACTTGAGTGCCTCATTAAAAATTTTCTTAGTCTAAAATGGACAAAAAAAAAATACACCACAATCAGGCAAAACACTAAAAACCAATAAATCAGTGCACCTCAAAATCTTTGTTAGAAGCACACCGACTTCTCTCCATTATTTTAGAAGAAGCCATATATTATAATTAAATAATATAAAAGTCTAATTCCCTAGAGAGCTCTAAAGTATATATATATATATATATATATATTATAATATTATAATTATGTAAAATATCCAAGTGCCTAAACCGATATAGTGAACCAACTTACACCAACTTAAAGATGTTATAAATAGGCTATGCCATTAGTGACGAATGTGTGCAAGTTGAGTAGGGGCAAGTGACGTGTGTGAAGAGTGTTAAGTGCATGTGTAAGTGGAGAGTGAGTGAAGTGAGTGCAAGTTGAGAGATTTGTGAGTGTGGGTGTGTAGACGTGAGTGCAAGAGTGAGGGTGCAAGTGTGAAAGTGAGTGTCGCGAGAAATATTGGAGTGAGGTATATTTGTAATATTTTTGTATATTAATAGAAGTGTTAGTTTCCCTTGTAATTGAAAGTTTTTCGGTTAAGCTTCAGTTTATGTATTTCTTAATAATGCACTTGAATTGGTTATTATATGGTTAACTATGCCACCTAAATGTTATATGGTCAGCATTATCGCCTAAATAATATATGGTCGATTTTACTGTCTAATTGGTGTGTGGTCGGCACTGCCGCCTAAGTTGATGTGCACTAAGAAATTAGAAGATAGAAAGACTAACCGACTCAAGGAGTTGGTGTAGTGTTAGTGGTCAGTCTTAGGTCCTCCGTAGTGAGTGTGTTGGGTCCGTCAAGGTTTTCAAGAATTGGTATCAGAGCAGGCGGTCCGGAATCGTTACCAGTGGAGAAAGCTTCGATAAGCGTTGGACGCTTACGTTGGTCGGTGTTGCATTAAGGTGCCAAGTGGAGACTCTGTCGGAACACAGTCAGGGACTGTATAGCTATTGGTTTGGAACCAAGCTTAGTGGCCGTCGGGCGTCAGTTAGCATGGCAGACTTTGAAAGCACAAGCAACGAGATCAGGAAGCTCAATAACAACAACTATGGTTATTAGGAGACGTGCATAGAGTCTTACCTACAAGGTTAGGATTTGTGGGAAATAGTTGTTGGTGTTGGGTCACATCGGCACGCCCCGTGGCGCAGCGGAAAAATTAATCCGACGTAATCCAGTCAGGATCCATGTACATGAACGAATCCGGGGTGAAAAGATGAAGAGTTACATTTTTAAAACTCTGGAAACTGGAAAACCGACGGTATGTCGGAATAACCACGTCAAGTAAAACCGGAATCGTCACAGTTTCGCAACGACCTCTACGGAGTCCACCCGAACAAAACGAACAAAGTTTCCGCCTCCCTAACACTTAGGGATAAATTTCGACAGGTTTGAACACCTTCCAGGGAGAAGTCGAAATCCCTTCAGGGATTCCTGAGGGAGTCTGAAATCGACCAGGAATTCAACCGGGACTTGCAATAGAGCAAGGGAACCTTCAGGGATTTGCCAGGGGCAAGTAGAACACCAGAAAAATATCGAACAGCTTCTCAGAGAGCTTTCTAGGATATGTCGAATTCTAGTGGGGAATCCTTAGGGGTGTTGTCGAAATCTTCAATAGAAGGAAGATGTATGATTTGGTTGCTAGCCCTTGTCCCTTTAAATAGTATTTAGATACTTAATTCTAGTTGAATTCCTTAAATCTAAGTTCAACCAAAATTCATAAAATCTAATTCTACTTGAAATTGGTTTATATTAAATATACATTATATTTAATAATATTAAATGAAATATATATATATATTTTAATTATGTAGAATCTTATTCTACATAAAACATGGATTGAATATACATTATATTTAATCCAAATATATATATTTTATTATATAGAATCTCATTCTATCTTTACTTGGATTTAAATATATTTAAATATATATTTTTAATTATGTAGAATCTTATTCTACACAAAACATGGATTAAATATACATTATATTTAATCTAAATATATATATATATATATATATTATTATATAGAATCTCATTCTATCTTTACTTGGATTTAAATATATTTAAATATATATTTTTAATTATGTGGAATCTAATTCTACATAAACTTGAAATTAAATATACATTATATAAATTCCAAATATATATTTAAATTTCTAGAATCTTATTCTATAATATTTAAGTTTCTAAATATTTTTCCATACTCTAAATAATATTTGATAAATACAATATTTATCCAATATTATTCTCATTTAAGGGAGTTGCCAATTTCCCCTATCCCATAAGGGATTTTCGGCAACCTCCCTAAAATAGGGAGTATGGTTTCCAATTTTTTTGTTCGTTTCATTCGAAGGGTGTGACCCTTGTAGGTTCATGCAACGTTAGCAACAAAATTAGAACTGTTCTAATTTTACAAACAATGAGTGGCATCTAGCAATACATCATTGTTACCTAAGTTGCATGAAGTCATGGTTTGACTTTCCTAATTCCTGAATAAACTCCCTTTATGTATTTCATCCTTTTGTCCTTTATATCTTAGATGAACACAAGTCATGGGTTAGTCACACTTGCGTTGTCCATCTAATGTTTCTTGATGTCTTCAGTAGATTATGATAAACGAATCTCTATGATATCTCATATCATAATATTCGAGCATGGTCATGCATTTTCTAATCCCACTCAATCAAGTGGCCGAAGATATTTCTCCCATTATGTAGGAGGGACAAATCCTTTCTTGATCAACCATATTTCACTACATATGTCATCACGTATCCAATCATCAGTCTTTATAATGTAGTCAGTTACGACACACGTTTGACTATGTCAAAAATACGTAAATCTTTATGTTGAAATCATGTTGATCTCAAGTCTGAGGATTATACATATGTTTATCATGAGCAATGTTGTGACTGTCACATAATTACCCAAGAAACATGCTCATAGCAGGTCAATCCAGTATGTTGTTCTCTAACAAATACTTATGTGTTGATTTTGACATCTCTATGTCAATGACAACGCTTGTCATCAACCACATATTAGTCTTTATATATTATCACTGTCAATACCCGTAATAATATTCGACTAAGGATCCTATTTAAAAATAATCGTATTATTGTATGGACATTATTATCCAATGGTTAGTTTGATGCATAGAAACATACCAAATGATAATAACGGCAATGACATTACTTGATAAATCTAGTAAAATAGTATGTCTATTCAATCATCATATGATTGGTCTTTGGGCATACTCCAACAGTTGGTAACAACACAACTCCTCCACCGAGGGAGGATGCCGAAGCCTTGAGAAAATGGAAGATCAAGGCTGGGAAGTCTTTATATGTGTTGAAGATCACAATCGAGGAGGACCTATTGGAGCATATTTGTGATGACAAGACACCAAAAGAAGCTTGGGAAACTTTGGCGAAGTTATCTAAAAAAAATGAAGCACGCCTCCAACTCTTGGAAAATGTGCTCGTGTGTATTTCACAAGGAAACTTATCTATTGCTCAGTATTTCACCAAAGTAATGTAACCCCCTCTTCCCGGTCTGGACGATTGACCGGTCCAAGCAGGTCACACGGGGAAAACCGAAGTGAAACTCGTTAAGGTCCCGCCTCGGTTAGCAACCCTAGAAAATTTCTTTTTAATTATTATCTTATCTAAATGCTTTAATAAATCCTATGTGAAAAACGACAACGGAAAGACATCGAACGAGGCAAGCATGCAACACAAGCAATTTAAAACAGCCATTTCATTCATTACAACAGGCTGTATCGATACACTAGGAGAGCGTATCGATACGCCTTGACTTGGTCAACAGCCCATGGTCAAACATGGGAGATCGTATCGGTACACGGGTTCACCGTACTGATACGCCCTCGACGGTTAATTTCTCACAGTCAACGATATAAGACCGTACCGATACGCCTAAGACCCGTACCGATACGTCAAAATCTCGGCAAAAACTCATATTTCCAGAGAGCCTTTGGCGTATCGATACACCCCTGTGTATCGGTACGCTAGGCTTAGTCTGAGCCCCAAAGTGTAGGACCGTACCGATATGGCCCTTGGGCGTATCGATATGCCCTGCACTGCAAGACCTAATTTAGCTGCTAAATGTACTATAACTTGACTCTAAATGCAATTTATGACTCACCTAGCCACAAACAAACATTCATACAACATTTTGCAACCAAGATTTAGCATATGGAGCAATTTTAACGAACAACGGAGCATCAACATCAAGGCATCCATACTTAAGAGTAACTTGCATTCCAAACGCACATAAAGGGGGTCCAAAGCTAAAAGGTGCATGCATATGCTAGCAAGGTTTGCATACACTCGAAACAATGCATACACGAGTTTAAACATAACATGTTTTACAAATCCAAAACAAGGCATGAACAACAAACCAACATCTATGAGTCTAACAACGCTCATACAAACACATGGCATCAACACCCAAACATGCTAGGACATCAAAAGCCAACAAAAGAGTTTGGACTCCAACACCATACAAGTCTAATACCCTCAGTGTCTAGGCATTATTACAATTACTTAAATCATACTTGAGCTACTTGAGAACTCCAAAAGCTCCTCCCTTGCCCACTTGCCTCCCGTAACTCTAGCGATCTGCATGTTGGAAAAAGGAGAGCGTAAGCTTGATAGCTTAGTGAGCGAAGCTCTAAAAACTCAACAATCATGCAGTTTTCCAAAACACTTTTCTTAAATGATAAGTAAACCATTGGATGCACGAAAGGTATCACAACAAGACAAACTACATGGTTTGTACATGCACAATCAACATACACGGTGGGACCACACATCACCGTTCGACTAGTAGTTTTCCGATGGGACCACACATTACCGTTCGACTAGTAGTTTTCCGATGGGACCACTCATCACCTTACTCTACTACTAGTCACTACCGTTGGGACCACTCATCACTGTAGTTTGACAACCATCACATGAGGCTAGACATCAACAACGACTACACAACAACAACGGATGTAAAGCAATCCACAATGCACATGATAACACAACAATTAATCACGCATCAACACATAACTATTAAAGTAGGAGTAGTAAACTTACACTTGGGTTTAGGTGAGCCCGCAAGGCTCCACCCAAACCCCCAAGAAACCCATTTCGAAAGTAAAACGAGGTTAAACATTTCTACTCACCGTTGCAACCCAAACGGAAGCCGAACACCGATCTCAATTCTCTAAATTCCCCGGATTCGTGCCCGAACCTTCTCCAACGTTTCCCCTTGATTCTAACCAATCAAAAACAATGTATTACTACACAAAACATTCACAATTCATTGTCACAACTCAGATTTCGACCAATACCCATTTCTCAACAACTTCAAGCCAAACTATCAACCACTAATTCCCATTTTCGTACTCCCACTAAACCCAGCTGAGAACTACCAAATCCAACACCCAAAATACCTTTAAAAACTTTCAAAACACCTCTCCAACATCACTATATCATTAGCCCCTCAACCCTTCACAAAATCACTTCAAAAATACAAGTTTAGACACTTTTAAAATACCCCCAAAACCCAATTTCGGGATTCTTAACAAAAATCAACAAAATTAAGATATGATGTACCTTAGGGCTAGGTTAACTCATAATTCAACTCTACACATCAAAACAAAACGCAAATCCACTAAAGTTTCATGCTTTTCTTCAAAAACTTGAAAAACTCAAAAACCTTGAAAGAGGATTTCTATGAAAACTAAAGCCATAGAAATGTTGGAAATAGTGAGGAGAATTCAAAAACGTGCTTACCTTGAAGAGAACACTTGAAATGAGGGTGGGATTTGATGGAATAGTGTTTTAGGGGATAAAGGGGGTTTAACGTGAAATGAAGAGGAAGAAGAAGATGTATAGTATTTCAAAAATCCTTTTTCCTCATCTTATTTCCTTTTAATTGAAAATTACAAGTTTGCCCTTAATGAAATCAAACCCTTTTAATTTAAACCAACGCTTAATTAAATTTTAAAACGAACCCACGACTCGAACCGGATTTACCCGAGTAACATCCGACCCCTAAATCCAGGGCGTTACAACTCTCCCCCACTTAAGGAATTTCGTCCCCGAAATTACCTAACTAAAAGAGATAAGGAAACTACCTTTCCATATCCTCTTTTCTCTCCCAAGTGGCCTCGCCCACCCCTCGACGTTGCCACCTCACCTTGACCAGCTCAATTGATCTACCACGCAACACCTTGTTGTCTGAGGCTAAGATCTCCACTGGTTCTTCATCATATGTCAAATCCGGATTCAATTTGATCTCTTCCACTAGCATTACGTGAGATGGATCTGACCTATACTTACGAAGCATCGACACGTGGAATACATCATGAATCTTCTCTAGCTCGGCCGGGAGTCTCAATCTGTACGCAACGGGACCAATCCTCTCAACTACCTCATAGGGTCCAATGAATCTTGGGCTTAACTTACCCTTCCTACCAAACCTCATCACCTTCTTCCAAAGTGAGACTTTCAAAAACACTTTATCTCCCACGGAATACTCAACCTTTTTCCTCTTTAAGTCGGCATAGGACTTATGTCGATCTGAATCTGCCTTCAAACGATCACATATCAGTTTTACCTTCTCGATGGTGCCCTTAAGCAAATCGGGCATCGATACAAGCTTTTGTCCGGCTTTGGCCCAACAAATCGGAGTTCTACACTTCCTACCATACAAGGCCTCATACTGAGCCATTTGAATGCTCAACTGAAAATTGTTATTATAAGCAAACTCGACTAGCGGCAGATGTTTCTCCCAAGACCCCTGAAAGTCGATGATACAACACTTCAACATATCTTCCAACACCTGAATCACCCTCTCTGTCTGACCATCTGACTGCGGATGATACGAAGTACTGAAGTTCAACCAAGTACCCAAGGCTCGATGCAAACACTCCCAAAATCTAGTTGTAAACCTTGGATCTCGGTCTGACACAATCGATTTCGGTACCCCATGTAGTCTCACTATCTCACAAATGTACAAATCGGCCAACTTATCTAAAGTATAGGTGGTATGAACTGGTATAAAGTGGGCACACTTAGTAAACCTATCCACTATCACCCATACTAAATTCTTCCTCAAAGAAGTCAATGGTAACCCTGATACAAAGTCCATGGTGATACGTTCTCACTTCCATTCCGAAATCTTCAACGGTTGTAACAACCCTGAGGGAAACTGATGCTCGGCCTTGACTCGCTGACAAACCATACACTTACTTACGAACTCGACCACATCCTTCTTCAACCCAACCTAATAGTACTCTTCTTTTAACCCTCGATACATCTTCGTACTACCCGGATGCATAGCAAAAGGACTGTTATGAGCTTCATTCAAGATCGTACACCTAACCTCGGCATCTTCCGGAACCACTATCATATCCTTGTAACATAGGATCCCACTCTCCCCAAAACAAAAATCAGTAGGCCTATCTTCGGCTATGTCTTGCACGTGAGGTGCCAAAGACTCATCTCGCAACTGTTTCTCTCGAATCAACTAAACTAATGAAGGCTTAACCTGAAGCTCGGCTATCAACCCATCATCGTTGGACACGCTTAATCTCGCAAACATAGCTCGTAACTCAACGACCACTTTTCTACTCAAGGCATCGGCCACTACGTTTGCCTTACCAGGATGGTATTCTAACGTAAGGTCATAATCCTTAAGAAGCTCTAACCACCTACGTTGCCTGAGGTTCAACTCCCTCTGAGACATCAAATACTTTAAACTCTTGTGGTTGGTGTATACGGTGCACTTCTCACCATAAATATGGTGTCTCCAGATCTTCAAAGCAAACACTACCGCGACTAGCTCTATGTCATGTGTGGGATAGTTCTTCTCGTGCATTTTCAACTGTCGCGAAGCATAGGCTACCACCTTACCTTCTTGCATAAGCACATAACCTAACCCTACGTATGATGCATCACTATAAATCACAAATTCTTCTCTCGGCTCAGGATGTACCAAGATAGGAGCTTCGGTCAAAGCTTTCTTCAACTTTTCAAACGCTTCTTGTCTTGCATCTGACCACACATAGGGGACACTCTTCTGAAGCAACTTAGTTAAAGGAGCTGCTATCCTGGAGAATCCCTCAACAAATCTTCTATAGTATCCCGCCAAACCTAGGAAACTGCGGATTTCTGTCACTGACTTCGGTTGTTTCCAACTCACTATGGCTTCAATCTTCTTGGGATCCACACTAATCTCCTTGGCCGAGATCACGTGACCTAGGAAGACCACCTCTCTAATCCAAAACTCACATTTGCTTAGCTTGGCATACAACTAATTTTCTAGAAGGGTCTGAAGCACTAACCGTAAATGCTCATCATGCTCTTCTTCGGTCCTAGAGCACACTAGGATGTCATCTATGAACACTACCACAAGTTTATCTAAGAACTCGTGAAACACACGGTTCATCATATCCATGAAAGCTGTTGGAGCGTTAGCCAACCCAAAAGGCATCACCAAGAACTCATAGTGCCCATAATGTGTACGAAAGGCTGTCTTCGGTATGTCCACATCTTTCACCTTCAACTGATAGTACCCGGACCTCAAGTCAATCTTCAAAAACACGGAAGCACCTCTCAATTGATCGAGCAAGTCATCTATCCTAGGTAAGGAGTACTTGTTCTTTACTGTCACTTTGTTCAGCTGCCTATAATCTATACACATCCTCATGCTACCATCTTTCTTTTTCACAAACAAGACCGAAGCACCCCACGGAGAGACACTAGGTCTAATGAAACCTTTATCGGAAAACTCCTGAAGCTGTGTCTTCAACTCTTTCGATGCCATTCTGTACGGAGCAATAGACACTGGTGCAGAATCGGAATATGTCTCAATAGCAAACTCAACGCTCTGTCTGGAGGCAAACCCGACAACTCTTCCGGAAAAACACTCAGAAAATCACATATTGTCCTGATGTCTTGTGGTCTAACCTCACTCATATTCGGATTCATTACATAAGCCAAATAAGCCTGGCACCCCGAATTCAACAACCTTTGAGCTTCCAAGGCAGAAACAACATTGGAAAAGAACCTAATGTTCTCACCAACTACCACAACACCGAAATCATCTGTAAGCTTCAAGGAGACTCTCTTGGTCTCAAAGTCAACCCTAGCTCTATGCTCTACGAGCCAATCCATGCTCAATATTACGTCAAAACTGTAGAATGGTAACTCTATCATATCGACTGGAAACACGTGGCCCTGAACCATCAAGGGACACCTCTTATACACTTTCCTAACTACCATTGTATCACCAAAAAAGCTAGTAACATTTACACCTACCTCTAGCCATTCACATGGTAACCCTAATGACCATGCGTGCTCACCCAAAATGTACCAATGTGTCGACCCTAAGTATATCAAAGAAAGCAAACTCAAAGACTGTAACGAGAAATTACCTGCAATGACGTCCGTGTCATTCCCAGCCTCTCGCTGAGCATACACCCTGGCCGGTCCTCCTCCCTCGGGCTGGACTGCTACTACGTGAGCCAAGTTCCTCTAACCCTCATTCATTGGCTGAAAGTTTCCACGACCGTGCCTACGGCCTCTCTGCTGCTCATAACCCCTAGCTGGAGCCGGTCTGCCCCTAGCCAGGTGTGGACAGTTACTCCTCATATGGTCTCGGGAATCACAGTTCCAACACGGTCCAAAGGTACCCGCACACTCGCCCTGATGGCGTCTCTCGCATCTAGTGCACTTCGGGGTGTGCATAACAGCTCCTTGGCCCTGATGGCCCTGACCATAGTTACCACCTCTATGCCTCGAATCGAGCTGGTACCTCCTATCCCTATGCCTCTTGGCATGATCTCTATCCCAGTTCGCGTGTCTTTTCCCGGAATCGGACCCACTAGCACGGGAATTGGAGCCCAAGTTCTGCTCAATATCCTTGGCCATAGAGACCAAAACATCGAACTCAGTGTAGTCAAAGGCAAGCATGTAGGTCTTCACATCTCTGGTCAACCCATACCGAAAGCGCTCACACTGCTCCCTCTCATTAGGAATCAACTCAGGTGCATACTAGCTCAATCTCACAAATTGAACCTCGTACTCAGACACGGTCCTATTACCCTGAACCAAAGTCATAAACTCCATCTTCTTCTCATCCAAGTAACGAACTCCGGGATACTTCCTCTTAAAGGCATTTCTGAAGAACTCCCGCGTGATATCCGCTTCGGCTATACCCGAAGTAACAGTGATCCACCAAGTATATGCGTCCCCCTGAAGCAAGGAAACAATGCACCCCAACTTACGGATGTCTGAGCACTCCATCTGACCCAAGATGTGTGTAATACTCTCAAGCCACGCCACCGAACCCTCAGGAGTCAACCCTCGAAACTCAACTCCACCCAAACTACGGAGCCTCTCTAGGGGTAATCCTGTCCCTGCACCCTGAGGTGGTGCTGCAGCTTGTACACCGACCAAAGTTGTCTGAAAAACTCCGGCTATGGTCTGAATCAAATGGGCCATGTCCGCGCCCAATGGACCCTGACCTGTCTGTGCTCCAACACCTCTAACATTAGCATCGGTCTGAGGCTCATTACCATCACCCCTGACTTGCGCACCAGCCTGAGGCACATTTCCTTCGCCACCTACTCCATTACCACCGGGAGCAGGAGGAACAGGAGGCTCACCCCCGGGTGCCTGGTCACCCGCTCTAGGTCGCCCCCTCGGTCTCACCATATTAAGATAGAATCTAAAACAGCAAACACACAACACACAAGAAAAACGTTAGGTTAGCAAAAGGGCAAGGACTCAGGTTCTCAAGCTCGTTAAACCAAAACCCTCTTCTTCTTCTTTTTGACAACAACACCTAACAATGGGGACATTTAACTAACCCTCAACCAAAACCAAAAGGCCATTAAGACATGCTTCCAAACACCGTACTAGCAAGCAACTTCAAGCATACATGGTGAAACACTCATCGATACAAAGCAACATCACAACACCTCAAACTTACCTCACTTACCTACCCGAGGTCTCGGAAACCTCAGGTTCTGATACCACCAAATATAACCCCTTCGTCTCGGTCTGGACGACTAACCGGTCCGAGCAGGTAACACGAAGAAAACCGAAGTGAAACCCGTTAAGGTCCCGCCTTGGTTAGAAGCCCTAGAAAATTTCTTTTTAATTATTAATTTATCTAAATGCTTTAATACATCCTACGTGAAAAACGACAACGGAAAGACATCGAACGAGGCAAGCATGCAACACAAGCAATTTAAAACAGCCATTTTATTCATTACAACAGGTCGTATCGATACACTAGGAGAGCGTATTGATACGCCTTGACTTGGTCAATAGCCCATGGTCAAACAGGGGAGACTGTATCGGTACACGGGTTGATCGTACCGATACGCCCTCGACGGTCAGTTTCTCACAGTCAACTATATAAGATCGTACCGATACGCCTAAGACCCGTACCGATACGTTAAAATCTCGGCAAAAACTCAGATTTTCAGAGAGCCTTTGGCGTATCGATACACCTCTGTGTATCGGTACACTAGGCTTAGTTTGAGCCCCAAAGTGTAGGACCGTACCGATACGGCCCTTGGGCGTATCGATACGTCCTGCACTGCAAGACCTAATTTAGCTGCTAAACGTACTATAACTCGACTCTAAATGCAATATATGACTCACCTAGCCACAAACAAACATCCATACAACATTTTGCAACCAAGATTTGGCATATGGAGCAATTTAAACGAACAACGGAGCATCAATATCAAGGCATCCATACTTAAGAGTAACTTGCATTCCAAACGCACATAAAGGGGTCCGACCCCTAAACCCAGGGCGTTACAAGTAAAATATATTTGTCATGAGATATCTCAACTTGCACCAGAGGAGAAAGTGAGCGAGGCAAGGATGAAGAGAATCATCATCCATGGCCTAAGACATGAGTGCAATGCATTTATTGCTGTTGTAAGGGGATGACCTACTCAACCATCCTTAGTGGGGCTAGAGAACTTGTTGGCTAATCAAGAGGCATTAGCCAAACAAATGAGTGAAGTAGTCATAAAAGACGAAGATGAGACAAGTTTCATCCGAGAGATAAAAGTAACACTTCGGGGGGGCTCAATGTGGAAAGGAAGACTATCACCAACGGTACGAGGTGAACAATAGAAGACAAAGTGGTGAAAGCTTCAATTGTGGCAGGAAGGGTCACTTTGCTCGAGATTGCAGATTGCCCAAGAAACAGACTTTCCAAGGAAACATGGCCACCACAAAAGAGCAAGGGAGTGAGGTCATGTTGGATGGTTCCATTAGCGAGGAAGAATGGGAAGTAGACGGTGGACTTTGCTTAAAAAGACTTAATAGAAGACATATAGGAACCATCCCTTGTAGCAATAACAAACTCAAAAATAGACTACACAGATGAATAAGAGTTCGAAGAAGATATGGAGAAACCATCTCTTGCAGCAACCATGGAGTCAAAAACTGAGGATTGGATCGTCAGCTCTGAGTGCTCCAATGATGAGAGATGTTGGAGATGTTGTGATCCAACCAATTGCAAGTTTACACTTCAAGGAATTTGGTGGTTGATGAAGTTTCTTCTTGGAGGTCATCTCCAAAGATCGAGCTTCTAGAATCACATGACTTAGAAGAACTTTCAGAAGCTAATAAAGAAGGTAAAGAGCAAGCATCATACCCAAGTGAAGAAAGAGAAAGCTCACCCTCGAAAGATAAAAGTCTATGGAAGACAATTGTACATCAACCTACATTCGAGGAGGTTCGTCCAAGCCTAGTAAAAATTGATGAGCTTCACAACAAAATGTTGGGAGCCCTAAATGAGGTTACAAGTAAGTGTTCACAACAATGAGAGACTTTTTCTAGTGAAATCCTTATACTTAAAGAAGAGAACAAAAGCTCTAATGGAGGATCTTAATATGGTATGTGGGGAATTTGAAAATATGAAGGAGAAGATGGCGCTTCTTAGGAAGGAACTAGCTCATGATGGGGGAGCTACCTCATCCGTCTCAATTCTATTTTTTTTTCAAGAGTGGAGGTTTTTAAACCGAAGTCTTATAAAGAAGCTAAGAACGCGAAAGATGAAGATAACTTCCTGAAGAGCTTGGAACAATACATCCAAGCTACAAACGTCATGGAGGATGCTAGAAAGATTGACCATGACAGGAAGATCGACCATGTCTTACATTATTTGAAAGATGTTGCATTGTTATGGTTATAGCGTAAGCATGGCAAAATGAAGAAGAGATTTTGCACAATTGCTACTAGGGAGGAATTCAAGAAGAACCTAAAAAGTCAATTCTATCACAAGAATGTAGAGAAAGAGATACGAGCAAAAGAATTCTCTAAAGTGCTATTGAAGATTTTCGACTATCTCACAAAGGGGGAAAAGACAATAAAAGAGAAAGAGATCAATCTTCTCAGCAACAAGCAGAGATGGGTATGAAGTCCCTCTATATCCTCAACTCCATCAGAGACAACATTGAGGTGCTTAAGTTCGAAAAGAAAGGATTGTTGTTTGAGCAAGTGAAGACTAGAGGACAACTAGTACGTGCCATAATCGACAATGGGACAACAAACAAGTTCGTCAAGGAGATCCTTGAAAGAGAGATCAAGAAGATGCCAGTTGAACAAGTTGCAAACCAATTCAGGAAGATTCTGAGTAGAGCAAAGATTGAGAAGTTTAGAGAAGCACTTGGAATAATCTGCAAATCAGCTATAGAGAGAAATCGTTGAGAGGGAGTGTTAGAAGTACACTGACTTCTCTCCATTATTCTAGAAGCAGTCATATATTATAATTAAATAATATAAAAGCCTAATGCTCTAAAAAGCTCTAAAGTATATAGTATTATAATATTATAATTATGTAAAATATCCAAGTGCCTAAACCGACATAGTGAACCAACTTACACCGACTTAAAGAGGCTATAAATAGGTTATGACATTAGTGACGAATGTGTACAAGTTGAGTAGGGGAAAGTGACGTGTGTGAAGAGTGTTAAGTGCAAGTGTAAATGGAGAGTGAGTGGAGTGAAGTGAGTGCAAGTTGAGAGATTGGTGAGTATGTAGACGTGAGTGTAAGTGTGCAAGTGAGTGTCATGAGAAATATTGTACTGATGTATGTTTGTAATATTTTTTTATATTAATAGAAGTGTTAGTTTCCCTTGTAATTAGAAGTTTTCCCGTTAAGCCTCAGTTTATGTATTTCTTAGTGCACTTGAATTGGTTATTATATGGTTGTCTATGTCGTCTAAATGTTATATGGTCGGCACTGCCGCCTAAATAGTATATGGTCAGTTTTACCGCATAAATGGTGTGTGGTCGGCACTGCCGCCTAAGTTGTTGTGCACTAAGAAATTAGAAGATAGAAAGGCTAACCGACTCAAAGAGTTGGTATAATGTTAGTGGTCAATCTTAGGTCCTCTGTAGTAGGTGTGTTGGGTCCGTCAAGGTTTCCAACAATCTTAATACAAATAGCAGGATTCTTAGCTCGGGGAACATCACCATGTAATTGAACTAAACATGACCAACTCTCTTGCGAGGGCTCCCAGAACAAATAACACCTCATCTAACAATGAACTATAAAAGGATTGTGTCATTCAAAAATCTAGGAGGCATGAAATCTCTGCCACTGATGTTTCCCACAGCCTTTATAAGATGAAAAGACTATTAAAATCAGGACATAGAAATAAATTGTAAAATCAAAATTTTGATTTTGATATAACAAATATTTCAAGGACTAATTTGAAAATAAGATAAATTTTTAAGTCCTCAAACTTCCCAAAATTGACAAGCAAAATGTTTAAATCAAAACTCAAGTTCCCATAAAATTTACTAAGTGTTTACCAATCCAAGACAGTAATTTTCGACTAACCGTTTTGATACACCCCTTAGGTGTTTCGAAACGATTTGAAACTGTAAAGTGAATTTTGACTACCCGTTTCGATACATCACTTAGGTGTTTTGAAACGATTTGAAACTGTCAAGTGTGGGCTCGAAACTAGAGAACTCGTATCGATACGGTAGTATCAAAACGGTCTCACTCATTTCGGTGCGAGTTTTGAAAGTTGGTTTAAAAATATGACAGTTGCTTGTCATAACCGTTTTATTGAAAGTTAGTTAAATGTATCGATACGCTTTAGGTGTGTTTCGATATGAGTTTTCACAATTTCAAAATGTTTCGATACGACCTTGTCCCGTTTCGAAACGGGCTCTTTCAGTTTCAGAACGACCACAATCATTTCGATATGGTCTCTTAAATTCTCCCAACGGCTCTTTCTGTTTTTGCTTTGTTTCGATATAGGTGATGCCATTTCGGTACAGGCAGTTGCAAAACAACATTAATGGTGGGAAGATGAAGTCCCAACGGCTATATTTATGATGTCAACCACCCAAACGGCTAGAAATCAATGAGAAGATGTAAAAACAAGCATTTTGAGCACCAACAACAACTATTGAACCTATAATAATCATTCAAGCATCAAATCCAAACCCTAGTGCCTTTTATTGTCAAATCCTTGTACCCAACTTCTTTTAGTGTTTCATTCTTATTTGTATTGTGAGTTTGGGGATTGATAAATTGTATTTGGGGTAAACAAATCATCCTTTGAGAGGAATTTGTAAGGTTTACCATTTTTCTCTATTGTAAAGAGTGTTTCAAATTAAGCTTTGGGTAGAAAGCTTAATTTCTTTGTAAGGTTTCTCCTCATTCAAGAAAAAGGGGAGAATCAATAGTGGATTGGTTGAAAATTCTTAGTGGGGGCTAAGGTAGTGGATGTAGAGTTCATTGGAGAACTTGAACCACTATAAATCTCTTGTGCCAATTTTTATTCATCTATTTCCATCCATTCAAAATTTTAATTGTCAATTCACCCCTCTTGGCCAATTGCATTGTTTGATCAACTCAACATAAACTCTACACCAGTAAATTTCCTAGACAGAAACATCTAATACCCAAACAAGATACATTATTACTAACCCTACAAAAACCCAATATTCCATCCATCTTCCAACATCGGCACCAAAATATTATGCAATAATTATTACCAAAAAATCAAAACATTTCTTGAACTGACTTTGAAAGAAACCACCCCTACTATATTTTATAAAGCCCATATCATTTAGAAGAACAATTATGAACCTCGAACATGATGATAAAACAAACATACAAAAATAAAAAATAGAGATTATAGATAATGGCACCATTGACGCCATATATTAGAGTTTGGGACTCTAATTTCATCTTGATCTTATACATTTAACCTTAGAAATTTTAGATTAATTTGTTTGTAAAATTAACACAGTTGGAATTTTATAAGTTTGAAAATTAATTATAAAGAATTAATGATATTAAAAATAAATAACATAAAAATATGGATGCCATTATATCTATAAAAATATATAAATTATTATAATAATATACAATATAAATTTACATTATAAATTAAATAATATTGTGAATAAAATAAAGAAGAACAATAATAAGAACAAAGAACAAGAATGGAAGAACAAAGAGATGAGAGGAAGAGAGAGATTTATATTATTCTCAATACTCAAGTGTATACAATGTCTTCATTAGATCATCTATTTATAAGCATAAGAAATACATAATACATTAAACTCTAATTAATGAAGACAATATTTCTAATGATAAAGTAAATCAAATCTCCTTGATAAAGTCCTTATCATTATAGACATCCACATAGATAAATATTCATAACACTCCCCCTTGGATGTCTATGAAGACAATGTGCATCGTTAAAACCTTACTAAGATAAAAACTCAGTGGGAAAAATTTTTCTTTAGTGAAGGAAAAAGAGTACACACATCTTTGATACGCATAACATGTTGCCTCATTAAAAACCTTACCAAGAAAACTCATTGGGACAAAACCTCGGTTAAGGGAAAAAGAGTGCAACGCGTATTTACTCCCCCTCATGAAAACGTCACAGAAGATCTTTGAATCTTCATAATTCAATCTTCAATATTATTTTTCTAAAGATCGTGAGGGATGAAACTTTGGAGTAATATGTTCCATGATGTATCCACTTTCAAACTGAGATATACATCTTGCATTATCTTCACACAAGATAACTTTTATCATATCTTGTAAAAGTAAATCCACATATCTTTTGGATATGTTGGGTCAATGGTCTTAGCCAAACACATTTTTGGCTTGCCTCGTGTATAACAATTATTTCTACGACATTTGAGGAGGCATCAACGAATGTTTGAAGATCTAACTGTAATGATCTTTGTATATCCATTTATATTGCTTGACCAACTAATATATGGTGCTTCAAAACCAAGAAAAGATATAACTATCTTTATTCACATCCAATAATCTTACAATAGATATGATTTATCCATATTGAATATTCTTTAAGATTCTTTCAACTTATGTCCATTCATAGACAAAAACGCATATTTAAGTGCTTGATCTTTAGGTCGAGACAAAACCACATCTCAAGATTCTTTTTCTCAAATCATTTCCTTAAATAACCAAATGCTTTGAAAGCTCTTCAGGAGTTCTAATAATATAATGAATCTTGATTCAAGTTCCTTTATAAAATACATAAAGAAATATTATCATTCTTATAGTATTTTCTCAATTAGTACTCACTAAGGCGATTATATCAAATGCGCTAAAATATTCAATGAGACATGTCTAAATAAATTTTCTCAAAAATTTCCAAATGCTTTTAGCATTTTAAATCCTTTAAGAATAAATATGGATCCATAAATAATTAGACGCATGTAATATATTTCATACTGCCAAAGTAATTGCATTTACCATGAAGTAATTAAAACTCTTCATAAATCATAATTCAAGTCGAATTTACGACTATTTATTTGTGCCTCACTTGCATTACACCTTTAGGTGTTTGGACTGTTGGTCCAAATACTTCTCTTTCAGAAGTTAAAAGCGTCTTTTTATATTGTCCAATTCAATATCTATACTTCTTGATAAATTTCTATACAAGATCATTGTTTTCTTTCTTTACTTCTATAGAAGTATTCTATTTAAAACTATTTGTAAAATCGTTGTCGACAACTTTTCAATTTTATGGTTCCATTCTCGTAGTGACATAACTCATCGAGATCTTATCAAGATTTCAATCTTTATTTCAAGTACCTGAAACTCTTCAAGAGTTTTATTATTAGTTATGTCTTGGGTCTCTTCAAGAGCACTCACCTCCAATATATGACAATCTCATATTACTTTCTATTTACGAGAATTTTGATCATTGGAACCATTTCAACTATCATGCTTCAGGAAAGATTTACATCCTCTCGCTCTAACATGTAATTTAAACTTAGAGCATTTCAGCTGGTATATGAGACTTAGTTACTTTCATTGGGTCAGTAAATATGTTTGGCAGTTGACATGTAATAACATGAATTATCTTATAAACTTCTAGTTCATATACGAGGATCTAGATAACGATAATTCATTTTCTTTTATCTAGCTGATTATTATCTCCCCCTGATGTTAAGAAAAATCATGTCATAAATGATTCTCCAATTAATGTTTAAGAGTTTTAAACATAAAAGGAGAGTCATAGTCAATATATATTCCCAACCCTTTCTATTTACCCATTTTGTGTGTTGTGGTGGAGCAATTCATATCGCACATTCAAAAATTATAAAATTGGAAATGTATGGCTTCTGACCAAAAACCAATCATAACGGAGAGTTTATTATAACTCATTGGCTTGATGCGTATAAGTGTTGCTATATAGAAACACCATATAAATAATATTTTTTTTGTTCTCATAGTTTAGCTATTAAATAAGAGGCATCCAATTAAAATTTTGCTAAACTATATTTTTCATAATCAATAGGCTTTGTAACAACTGATATAGCCTAAAATATAAACCCACTAGCTTTTCAAGATGAATAGTCTAACTGCATAATCTGAATCCTTTTATAACCAATCTCACAAACTTCTAGTTGTAAGTTGATAAAACAATGTAGATGGATCTACTAAAATCATATAAAACTTTCCATATTTGTGGATAAATGGTCTCATATTTCATTTAGATATGCAAGACATGCAGTCTCAACTTTAGTACAAGAACTTCAAGTTCTTTTGCTAAGTGAGATATTAATCATTTTCTTTGAGAACAAGCAACACAAGAACATCATGTTCTTTTAATAAATGGAATTTAATCAATTCCTTTGAGAACAAGCACCACAAGAACTCCATGTTCTTTTCATAAATGTGCATATAAATCTCAATAGCTTTTGCATCATTATTGATTAGGATGGTCTAACCGATCATGCCAACTATATACAAGTGTCTATATACATTTCTGAATTTGGTAAATTAAAACATGTGATTCAATCTCACTCGTACACGTCTAGTACAACCATCAAAATTGTTCCTTTGAATAGGAATATTTAGCTCTTTCGAAACTTTCAATAGAAATTATTTTTTGGTAGCAATATATAGCTCTTCTAGAGCTTTCAATTGACTTTTTAGCTACCAAAACTTATATCCACGTTGGCTTATTTCAAATGTCAATTGATAACATATGTTATCTATAATTTCAAAAGAATATTTTGCGAACTCATATTGCTCTCTTAAAATTTCCACTTCTAATGGTGATGATATTATTACCATTAGCGGTAATTATTGCAATATTCGAAATTATGCACTTTTCATAATGTGCTTTCTCTCAAGAACTTATTGCTCTTCTGGAGCATCAATACTTTTAGTACTTTGAGATATAGTACTCACGTTTTTTCCTTACATTTAAATAGAAAAATATATCTTATGCTTCTGCTAAGCATAAATCGTCACCATAAATTGTATTCGATAAGTAATCATGTTAAACAAAATAAATAAATATGATAATATATAAATATAAATATTAACGTGAATATAAATATAAAATGTAAATAATTAATGTACAAAGTAAATAAACATAAAGCAAAATAAATAAAAAGATAATTAATTCTCTTCAAAGTTATGTGAATAATTAGAAGATTATTTATTTCATTCGAGGGTTATAAGGAAATCAACAACGTCCAAATGAGTTGGACTAACAATGTCCAAATAAGTTGGACCAATATCATCTTTGTCATTTTTCGCAAATAGAATTTACTTTTATTTTCTTTATTTTATCATTCAATCATTGTTGATTTTTTTAACGTACGATAATTACGAGACCAATGGCTTATAACATCACATTGGTAATAAAAAAATTCTCTTTCTTAGAATGATCTTTATCGCTCTTGTCGTCCTTATAACCTCACTACTAGTGGGTAAAAGTATTCTTAAAATGATCATAATGTCTATGTCCATGCCTCGACCATGACCACAACTTCTAATGTGATTTTTATTCTTTCTATAATATAATCTCACATTCACTTCGGGGAATGGAGTAGAGCCAGTGGGCCTTTGAAACCTTTTTCATGATATTGTGTCTGAGAACAATATTATTTGTCGTGAAAAGTGGAGTATGTTTTTATTAACATATCCTTATCATAGAGAACAAAGATTTAATCATCGTACTCGGCATTGTTAAACCAGTCTACAAGGTCCTTTAAAAACCTCATTTTAGACCAATAGCCTCGTAGAACGAGATGTCTAGCCAATATGCTTGGATTATATCGAAATTATGTCTCTAATTGAATAATGATTTACCATGTTTGCATTCACTTTAGGGGATGAAACAGTTCCAATAATCGCATGGAAGAAACATCATGCTTGCATTCACTTCAGGGAATGCCCCATCATTGATAATCGCATAGAATAAACATCATAATTTGTATTCACTTCAGGGAATGCCTCCCATAAAATTTTTTGGATCAAGACGAATTTTTGTAACTTGAAATTGGGAGAAGTTTATAGTCGAGTTTTTCGACGAAGAAAAAATATTACTTTCGAGCAAATATAGAATTTATAACAATCCTTTTACATATTGAAATTCACCATGATTTATTGCACATTAAAATCATAATTTAAAGAGAGAGAGAGAGAGAAAAAAAGTTTACCGATAATAATTTTCTTCTCAAGGACAATGGAGACATAACAAATGACCGAAACAACTTCTCATAATTTCTTTACGTCACGTCTTTTTCCAAGTCATTTAAGCATATCATGTAAAACTTAAAATATGGTTAAATAAAATAAAAAAAACATTCATCATATTATATATCATGAATCCATAAAAAATATACTTATCTGTAAATATACTCAAGATAATAATCTTCTCCCCACGATCCCCTTGATATGGATTTGGGTCGCTTGAGAGATCAATTCTTAGAACGAGATTGGATTCAATGCGATTAAGCATGCTTCCATTCTTTTCAAAAAAAAAAAATATATAAAGAGAGAGACAATCAATAGATAAAAAATGAGAGAAAAAAAAAACTTATCTTTAGTTTTATTCTATAATCGAATTCATTCTTTTCGGTAACTTCTTTTGGATTCGAACGATGAAGATCTCAGTTGATTAGAGTCTCGTGCTGATAACGTGTTGTGAATAAAATAAAGAATTACAATAATAAGAACAAAGAACAAGAATGGAAGAACAAAGAGATGAGAGGGAGATGAAGATTTATATTATTCTCAATACTCAAGTGTATACAATGCCTTCATTAGATCATCTATTTATAGGCATAATAAGTACATAATACATTAAACTCTAATTAATGAAGATAATATTTCTAATAATAAAGTAAATCAAATCTCCTTGATAAAGTCTTTATCATTATAGACATTCACACGGATAAATATCCATAACAAATAAAGTAATATTTTATTGTTTAGTTTTTTTTATTTTATAGTAAAACTAATTGAATTAGATGAAATAAAATTTTGGAGGAATTTAAAAACCCACTTTGGATTACTAAAATCCACTTTTGAAATTCATTATAAATTTTAAATTTTCATATTATTTTTCTCAAATAAGAAATTACATTTTTAGGATTTTAAAAATCTTGATAAAAAAATATTCTCCTCAAAATTTCTTATTCAAACACACTCTTATATTTAAAATGTTCTACATTTTATCATAATTATTTTGGGGATTTTATATCCTTTGATGTTTGATAGTCATATGAGTTTTATATATGTCGAACCAAGTAAAACCTATAAAAATGAGTAGAATTCTTTCAATATTGTTTCTCGCTCCTGGTTTATAATTTTATCTCCTCTTTCAATAAAAATAACTAAAAATCACTAAATGATGATTGGACACAAGATTAATAGATCTATATACAAATCTTTTATCGCTCCACTTGCAAATAGTCATTGAAAAAAATTGTAAATCATTTTTTATATAAAATATTTTGTTTACCCCATTGTAAGTACAACTTTAACACTCCAAAAGTTATGGTGTTAGATTTTTTATATGTATTAATATATAAATATTATTAAATAACGATTTTCGAGCTTATAATAATAATAATAATAATTGACTAAAATGAGCTACGACACTGTAAAGGATATGACAAAAATAGAAGCATTGGACTTATTTGCTAAGTTTTAACGTTTGAATGAAAAATAACAATTTTATGAAAGTGAATTAATTTTGAACCAATATGGAATTTTTGTTATTTATGCCAATATATATCTGAATTTATCATTATTTTGGATTCAATGATTTTATAGAATTATTGGATAAAAGATGAATGACATGAAAAAGAAAAATTTAATATTTTTTTATTATATTTTGGATCTTATGTGATTTTATAAAAGAATAAGAATGAAAGTAGCAATAGCATTTTTTTTCATCAGTCTGTTCATCTTCTTCCGTCACACGTAAGTTTCAAAAGTAAGGATGGACAAACGTATACTAAGCGGTGTGTAAAAATATTCAATTTAATCTATCGACCGATCTGATTATCTGATTTAAAATTTTAAATATTTGATTTAACTTTTATTTTAAGATCGAATATTTGATTTAAATTTTATTTTTCAGATCAGATACGAATCGTAATATTTTAAGTTTCAGATTGTCTGAAATATCCAAAATTTTAAAATTTTATGAATATAAATTTTGTTATATTAGCAATTTTGTGCTTGTTATATCTAAAAATTCAAAAAATCAAAATTTCTATAAATGCAAATTTTATTGTTATATTTGATTTATTTTCTTAGGATGAGTCTACCACGTGTGTTGCACACCGCTGAACATCATTAACGATGAACACTACTGAATACTATTAAATTGATTAATAAAGATTAAAAAATTTAAGGACTAGATTTATAATTAAAATTATTTTAAAAGAAAATTAAAAATTAGATTTAATAAACCTTTTAGATTCTTTTATAATTTTTTTAATTGATATATTAGAATCAAATTTTCTAAAATATCCTTAATATCAAAAACCCTAAACTCAACTCCTTTATTTTCTTTCGTCACCCAAAAAATATACGATTGGTTAATCAGTCAACCAAATAGAATTCCTCAAACCAGTTCTTGGTGGTGAAGTTTGATACCGTCTTCAACATTGACATGGGTGATACAGATGAAAATCAGGTTTGAATCGATCTAAATAGCGTAAGATCGATTCAATCTATTGCATCGTCTTATTTTTCTAATAAAGAAAAAAAGAATATAAGCTTGGACCTCAAAAGGGGACATTCTATACAGGTGTGGATAGACTATGATGGCCAAGAACAATGTAACTTTGTCACTGATAACGGTGGCGAAAGAGAAATAAAAGGATTAAGTTTAAGGTTTTTTGATATTAAGAAGATTTTGGGAAATTTAATTCTGATATATCAATTAAAATGTTATAAAGAAATATAAAAGATTTATTAAATTTAATTTTTATTTTTTTTGAAATAATTTTAATTATAAGCATGGTCCTTAAGATTTTTAATTTTTATTAAAAAATTTAATAGTGTTCAGTGTTAATGGTGTTCAGCGATGTGCGACGCTTGTTATAGAATTTTTCTTATTTTTTATATTTATATTCGAAAATTCGAAATTTTCATATTCTCAAACAAATACAAATCAATAAGTTTTGATAGTTTGAATTATAGATAGGAAAACTCTACAACTTTCGACGAACATCGACGAACACTACTAACACTGAACACCGTTGAACACCATTAAATTGATTAATAAAGATTAAAAGTCTCAATGACTCAGCATATAATTATAGATTATTTAAAATAAAATATTAATTAAATTATTTTTATATATATAATTTTTTTTAATAATTAAATCAAATATTAATCTCTAATTAAATCAAATCCTAAACTCGAAACCTCAAACATAAAAAATAATTTAGGTCTATCAAGGCAACTTGCACCACTGGGGAGTTGTATCTAAATCTTGACTTTCGACAATTCGGCAGTAGATCCTTTATCTTTAACTCAATCTCTGATACTCATTTTTTTTCTTATCGGTCAAAGGATCAGAATGGCAAGAAAAATCTGGGGATTGAATTCACGGTGCAAGTTGCCTTGATAGGCTTAAATTATTTTTCATTTTAGTTTAGGGTTTATAATTTATAGTTTAGGGTTTAAAGTTTATAATTTAAGATTTCAGGATTTAGAGTTTATTGTTGGTTTTTGATTTAATTATTTAAAAATTATTGAAAAATTTGTATATATGAAAAATAATTTAATTAATATTTTATTTTAAATAATTTATAATTATATATTAAGTCTTTGAAAATTTTAATCTTTATTAATCAATTTAATGGTGTTCAACGTTAGTAATATTTAGCGGTGTTCATCGAGCGTGGTAGACTCATTCAACTTATAGATAACTATACTTGTACGAGTACTTAACAATGTTTGAATTGGACTTAATTAGCTCATACAATATATCCTATTATTTTTAAACTATAAAATTTAAACCTCAAAAATCATTGTTATTCTAATGTAAATTTGATTTCACTGAAAATTTGTTCGATGAATAACAATAGACTTAGACTAACAAGTACCAGTCGAATTCTAATGAAAATGTCCAATTTTTTAAATATTTTATATTTTTTAATAATTATATAATATATATTTCAATTTTTATTTTTATTTTTTGAATTTTTAATAATATTTTTATTTTTAGTTATTTATAATATTTTATTTTTAGTGTTTTATTATTTCAATATTTATAATTTTAATTTTTACTTAAATATTAAATAAACTCTTAAACATTTTAAAAAAATAATTAGTGTCTTGATTTTTTTTTTAAAAATCAGTTAAGTCCTCCTGTCACGTCAATATTCATAGTGGACTATCACATCAGCGCTATAAAACACCACATTAATACCGAAACGATTAGCTACATTAACCGTCAGTCAGAGGATCATATTATTTTTTCTCTCAATTTGAACGTTACATTGGATGCTAAATAAGTTCAGGGGTCATATTAATTTTTTTTCAAAATTATGAGGGCCTCAAAAACCAATAAGCCAGATAATATATTGATTTATAACAAAAAAGGAGAAATTTAAGGGTGAAAAGGGGAAATATCCCTCTCTAGTTTCGCTACAAGTAAATTATTGTAAGATTTCCAACGGCTAGTACGCAAAACGGTAACCTCAACGGTCGAAAATTTCAAATATTTTTCTCTAAAAACCTCTCTAAATCACCCCCTCTTCACTCTTCTCTAAAAGCGTTCTCTTCAGTCTTCACTCTTCTCTGAACCATCGTCCTTTTCCCTTTTAACTTTCTGCAAATCTTTCTCCACCGTTTATCATCACTGCAAAAGCCAAGTTCCTTAGGGTTTAGGTGGAGAAAACTGGTTTTCGAAGATGATGCAGGATGTGTGGAATGCTCCTCCTGGATTCAGGCCTTCTAAATCGGCCCCTACATCACCGGCGAAGCCTCTCGGGGTTTTGAGAACTCGGTCCGAGTCCTTCCACGCCATCCACAAAGTCCCGGTTGGTGATACCCCTTATGTTAGAGCCAAGAATGTTCAAGTAAGCATTCTGGGTCCTTTTTCAAATTGTTTGTAACGTACTCAAAATCGGAACTTGATTTTATTTGTGTTTCATTTTATGGTATTTATTGTGTGGGTGTTTTTTGTTGTTGATTCAGTTGGTAGAAAAAGATCCAGAGAGGGCGATTCCTCTGTTCTGGGCAGCCATTAATGCTGGTGATAGAGTTGATAGTGCTCTCAAAGATATGGCTATTGTTATGAAGCAACAAAATAGAGCTGAGGAAGCCATTGAAGCTATCAAATCGCTGCGTAGTAGATGCTCAGATCAAGCCCAGGAATCTCTCGATAACATTCTATTGGATCTCTACAAGGTCTGTTTAGAAACATAAATTCAGAAATTATATCAAGCTTCTTTATCCTTAACTGTTGGCTGACTTGATTTGTTTTATTGGTTGTAATTCTACAGAGATGTGGAAGATTGGATGACCAAGTAGCATTATTGAAGCACAAGTTGTATTTGATTCAACAAGGGCTGGCTTTCAATGGGAAACGCACCAAAACAGCCAGATCCCAAGGAAAGAAGTTCCAGGTCTCTGTGGAACAAGAAGCAACTCGGTTGCTGGTAAGACTTCTTCAAAGTTACAATTGTTTATTATTGTTCCTTTGTAATTTTGGAAGTTTTAATCTTTTGGTACTCTTTCAGGGGAACTTGGGATGGGCATTGATGCAGCAAAACAATCATGTCGAAGCAGAAGATGCATATCGGCGGGCGCTTTCGATTGCTCCTGATAATAACAAGATGTGTAATCTGGGTATTTGTTTGATGAAGCAAGGTAGAATCACTGAGGCTAAAGAAACCTTGAGAAGAGTGAAACCGGCCGTGGCCGATGGACCAAGAGGGGTTGATTCACATATCAAGGCCTATGAGAGGGCACAACAGATGCTCAAGGACCTTGAGTCAGAGATGATGAATAAGGGAGTCGATAGGGTCGAACAAAGCCGGCTCTTTGATGCCTTCCTTGGTTCATCATCGATTTGGCAGCCTCAGCCTTGCAGGGATACCATCAGCTTGCCTACAGCAAAGGCAGTCAAATCATTGGCTCATGATGATTTTGCTGATGAGAACATCAATTCCAATATAATGGCAAACCAGATGGTTATTCCTCATCAAAAAAGTGCAAAAGCTGTCTCTTTTAATATCGATGCACCACCGTTCTATTCATCAAAATTCGTGAAGGACCCTCTCGCTGGGAATCAATTGCATGAGACCCTTAAAAGAACAAGGTCTGGGAACTCTGCTAAATCCATGAGAGTGAATGAAATGGTGTCAGACAACTACACCAAGCTTTTCTCTGCTGAAATGGAGAAACCTGAGATTAAGACCAGAAGGCTCTCCCCTTCATCTGAAGAGAAAGGAGACAAATTTGCAGATTTTTTACCTGATAGCAATGACTTCGAAGAGGCTATCATTGCTGCAGTTCTTGGCCCAGCAAATGAACCAGGGAAGGGGGCTGAGACCCCAAAGATCTTTCCAAAGAAAATTGACAAGAGGCTTAAGGTTTTCCGAGATATTACTCTTTCTTTGAGTCCTAGAGCCTGACGTTAACCTAGCATTGTTAGCTATCTTAATCTAATCTAGGTTCTTAAGTTGTTCTGTTATGTTGGAGATGAACTTGTTCTCCGAATCCCCTTCGACCGAATTCCCATAGAAGAAGGGGTAGCAGTATGCATTCATATGATCTATTTATTTGTTACACATCCATCAAAATAAATAATAATTTCATTTCAGCACTTTCACAATTGAAAAGTACTTTTTTTTTCTTTATTCCTTGTGTTCCAGAGGGAATTATATTAATTTATCAGTTTCATTTACATGATGTATATGAATGTTTACAGTATTTGTATTGTATCAAGGAAGGAATCACTCAAGGATTTTCCTGTGAACTTCATAATAGTGACTCAGGATTGCCACAGTTGCTGTAACAAGAACTCCCATGGCAAACTTCAAAGCTAACCTTGATGGCGAAATGAAGCCTAACTCGGAGAGTTTCTTGTGGGAGGCCGCATAATCTCTGAAGAAAGCATCCTCATTCTGTCAATTAAAACAATACTCAATTCCATGTTAATATAATCAGATAATGAAACAAGTAAAATTCTTGTTCAACTTCAACTACCGACGAACCTTCGCGTAGAGCTCAACATAGCGGAGGAATTTTGGATCCTCTACTAGAGCCTTGTCGGTTGGAAGTTTCAACAGATCGGGATCTGACTGATTCTCCAGTAGTAGTTCCCTGGTTACACAGGCAGGATAATATTAGCTGAATTTACATTTACAGCTTTGGTGTGTGTCAAGTAATGGCTTACTTGAAGTATGAATTATCAAACTTCAAAGGATCCTTTGTCCAAGCACCCTCAAAACCTGATCTTTCAGCATGTGCTCTTCCCTGGAAAATCCACAACAGAATTTTTTGTTTGTTAACTACTAATAATTACAACTTATTTAAAAAGCTTTTGCTAGATTCACAATGAACTGCATGGACAAAGTACCAATGTATGCCCCCCTGAAAGGGCCACAATGTCCTTGTCAGACAGGCCCATCCTATAAAAGATGTCCCTCAAATGTTTTGCACCTGCAACAAATTAAACCCTTTCAGAAAAATGCAAAAGTGTGTATACACACACACACACACACATACATACACCTATTCAACACCAAATTATATAATAAAACCTTGATTAGCATCAGGTAGGCGCCCTTCTTCAGGAGATACCTTTGAATCCTGACATTTTCAGAAAGATGAAAGATGTTACTTAGACCTAACATAATATGGTCCTTAGATGGATTTGGAGCTTCAGACATGAACTTATGTATGTATATACCTTCCTGCCTGGAACAAAGTCAATAGTCGGACCTCCCGTAACCTCGACCCCGACAACTCCGGCAAGCTGTAAACACCAAAATCTAAAAGCTGAACTTTGTGTATGTCAAAACATAATAATCAAAGTAAGAATAGAATGGCATAATGAAAATCTACCTGGTAAAGGTCGGCATATGTAATTTCGGGATGGCTTGCCTTCACTTGTTCTAATGTCATATATACATATAGTTAGAAGACAAGTAATAAGACGATGAAGGGGGGAAAAAAAGAAAAAGCAGTTTCTAAATGAATTCATCAAAATTCCGATTTCCGACCACAAAGTTCGACGGCTGTTTTCAGGCCACTGTTTGCACCGTGCTTTAACTCGTGATCGTGTCGGATAGAGCCATTAGGTCCCCCTGTCTTCGTTTTAGCATCGTAAGTTCCAGCGTCGTGCCACCTTCAAAACAATAACAATTAAGAGTTTAACAAACACCACCCCCAGAGAAAGAAAATATTACATAATTTGCATAATGGTTTGAAGAAACGTACGCCAAGCGAAGCATGATGGGGGCGCAGTTTTTGCTAGAGATGAGAGCACGAAGGTCTCGACGAGCCCTTTCAATCTCCTTCAAGTATTTCGGGTCCTTAGCTGGGACGCCGGCCATTGTAGCAGAGCTGCGTTCAACAGAGGAGAAGAGAGAGAGATGAAGAGAGGAAATGGTGAGGAAAGTGAAGTGTTTGGGTTAAGCTTTTATAGGAAGAAGTAGAAGGGGATTATAATGAGAAGGAATCGAAGGAAAAGGATGGATTGAGGAGTTGGTTTTGCGAGTCTAGGAACGAATCGAGGCAAAGGAAGCAAGGAACTAGTATTATTATTGTCTGAAAAGGAAAACCAAATTGGCTGAGGAGCACACGTGTGAAGGAAGTAAGGAACTAGGATTAGGGTAAAAAAATTCTGCAGTCACGTCCTTTACGCTAAAAATTACATAAAAATTAAATTTTAAACTTTAACATTAACTTTTACATCCTAACCTTTAAACCTTATATCTTAAAAAATATTCCTACCCCTAATTCTTTAAATCATAACCACAACCCCTAATCTTAAACCTTAAGCTCTAAATTTTGAATACATTATTTTAAAGTGAGGCATAAAAGGGGCATGATAAGGGGTAGACGATTTCTATCCCTAGTATTAAATGAGATTTCTTCGTTTTATTTTAATTTTAAAAAATAAAAATTGAATTGGAAGGGTCGTCTTAATGGATAAAAATCTTCTGCCCCTTTTTGGTGCCCCTACTTATGCTCCATCACTAGGGATGCTTATCGAGCGAGTCGATCGCGAGTTGAGTAGTGTTCGACTTGTGCTCGTTAAAAGATCTTGTTGCTCGACTCGACTCATTGCTCGTTAAGCTCGATAAAATTTTGCTCGACTCGTGCTCGTTAAAAAATCTCGTTGCTCGACTGAACTCATTGCTCGTTAAGCTCGCCAAAGTTTTTACCTTATTCATTAAATATAGGTAAAATCTAGTGATATTATTAGAGCTTAATATAAACATAGAAATTCAAAAAAAACATGAGGTTTGAAGAGATAAATAAATGAACCTGCCATGACCGAGTTAGAAATGAAGTCGATATTCGAGTGTAAGACTCTTTTTAGTTTCTCAACAATTTTCAATGAACAACAAAGGAAAAACACCTTAGAAAATTCAGAATTTTAAGGTGTAAGTAGTATGAACAAGTATGAAATGGGCACACTTAATGAATTTGTCAACTATTACCCATACTGAATTTTTCTTCAAATGAGTCAACGGCAACCCTAACACAAAATTCATAGTGATCTGTTCCCACTTTCATTCCAGATTTTTCAACGGCTGTAACAAACCTGAAGGAAACTGATGCTCGGCCTTAACTCGCTGACAAACCATACACTTACCACAAACTCGACCGCATCTTTCTTTAACCCAATCCAGAAGTACTCATCTTTCAACCCACGGTACATCTTCGTACTACTCAGATGCATAGAAAAAGGACTGTTATGAGCTTCATTCAAAATAGTACGTCTCAACTCGACATCTTCTAGAATAACTACTTTATTCTTAAAACATAAGATCCCATTCTCACCAAAGCAGAAATTTGTGGGTCTACCCTCGGCTATATCTTGCACGTGAGGTACCAAAGGTCTGTCTTGCAACTGTTTCTCTCGAATCAATTGAACTAACGAAGGTTTAACCTGTAGTTCAGCTATCAAACCACCATCTTGAGACACACTCAATCTAGCAAACATAGCTCGCAACTCAACTGCCACTTTTCTACTCAAAGCATCGGCTACTACATTTGCTTCACCCGGATGGTACTCTATTGTGAGGTCATAGTCATTAAGAAGCTCTAACCACCTACATTGTCTAAGGTTCAACTCTCTCTGAGTCATCAAATATTTCAAACTCTTATGGTCGGTGTAGACTGTGCATTTCTCACCATAAAGGTGGTATCTCCAAATCTTCAAAGCTAAGACCACGACCGCTAACTCTATGTCGTGGGTAGGGTAATTCTTCTCGTGAACCTTCAATTGTCTCGAAGCATAAGCTACAAATCTTCCCTCTTGCATAAGCACACAACCTAAACCTACATATGACGCATCATTGTAGATCACAGACTCTTTCATTGGTTCAGGCTGAATCAAGATAGGAGTTTCTGTTAATGCTTTCTTCAACTTCTCAAACGCTTGCTGCCTTGCATATGTCCACTCATACGGAACATTTTTCTGTAACAATTTAGTCAAAGGTGCAGCAATCTTCGAGAATCCTTCAACAAATCTTCGATAATACCCAACCAACCCTAGGAAACTACAGATTTCGTCACCAACTTCAGTTGTTTCCAACTCACTATTGCTTCTATCTTTTTGGGATCCACACTAATCCCATCGACTGAAATCACATGACCTAGAAAGACTACTTCCCTAATCCAGAACTCATGTTTACTCAACTTGGCATACAACTAATTTTCAAGCAAAGTTTGAAGCACTAAACGCAAATGCTCATCATGTTCTTCCTCGGTCCTGGAGTACACTAAAATGTCATCTATGAACACTACTACAAACTTATCCAAAAACTCGTGAAACACTTTGTTCATCATGTCCATAAATGCAGTTAGGCATTAGTCAAACCGAAAGGCATTACCAAGAACTCATTGTGCCCATATCGTGTACGGAAAACTATCTTTGGTATATCCACATCCTTTACCTTCAACTGATAGTACCCCAATCTCAAATCAATTTTCGAAAACATTGTAGCTCCTCTCAACTGATCAAGCAAATCATCAATTCGTGGCAAGAGATACTTGTTCTTCACTGTTACCTTATTCAACTGCCTATAATCTATGCACATCCTCATACTGCCATCCTTCTTCTTCATAAACAAGACCGGAGCACCCCAAGGCGAAATACTATGCCTAATAAAACCTTTATCTGATAGTTCCTAAAGTTGTGTCTTCAACTCTTTCAACTTTTTTGGTGCCACCCTATACGGAGCAATCGATACGGAAGCAGAATCTGAATACGTCTCAATAGCAAACTCAACATCCCTGTCTGGAGGCAAACCAGACAATTCTTCTGGGAAAACACTCAGAAAGTCACAAACTATTCTGATATCTTGCTGTCTAACTTCACTCATATTTGGGTTCATTACATAGGCTAAGTAAGCTTGACAACCCGAATTCATCATCCTCTGAGCCTCTAAAGCTGAAACAACATTGGACAAGAACTTTATATTCTCGCCAACTACCATAACCTCGTAGTAATCAGAAAGCCTCAAAGAAACTCTCTTAGTCTCAAAATCTAGCCTAGCTCCAGGATCCACAAGCCAATACATACCCATAATTACATCGAAACCATAGAACGGCAAGTCCATCATGTCAACGGGAAACACGTGACCCTGAAGCATCAAAGGACATCTCCGAAACACTTTCCTAACTACAATTGTCTCACCAATAGAACTCGTAAAATTCATACCTATATCTAACAACTCAAAAGATAAACCTAAAAATCTTGCATGCTCACCCAAAATGTGTAACACCCTGATTTTGGGCCTATATGTTTTAGAGTTGAATTGAGCCGGTCGAGAATAGTTCGAATCTTTAAAGGAGATTTAGGGAACACCTATTTTGGGATGCTTTAAAAATATGGAAAAATATCTAAAAATCCTCATTTATTATATAAATGATTACGGTGGAAACAATTTTATAAAATATGATTTGGAAATACTACATTTCGGTGTAGTGACCAAATCGCAGTTTTTGCAAAAGTTGACTACTGACTGTTTTGTAAAAGATTGAAACTTTGAATCTTTAAGGATCTAATTTTACCAAAATGTTTTTAATCAGATTTCTCTTTATTTTGGGTGTTTTAATAATGATTTAATAAAGGGAATTAAAAGAGAAAATCTTATTTTGACTTTCATAACTACTTTACGATCTTTTTCCCTCTTTTTATTTTCTCTCAACTTCCACTCAGCCAAACACAATTCCTTCATCAATTAACCTCTGATTTTCATCCATTCTGAATAGATTTCAATCTCCTATGGATTCCTAATCTTTTACTCATAAAATCCTCTTGTTTTCACTTTGAATTTTCAAGAAAACCTGCCCAAATTAAGGAGAAATCAGCCATTAGAGGTAAGCTTCATCCTTATCCTCTAATAATCAGTTCTTTACTAAAATTCCCAACTTATCAATCCTTTGTTAATGATTTTTGAGTTGCTTTAATGTTAGAAACATGAAGTTGTGTTAAAACTTAAGATTCTTGGAGAGATCTTGGTGATTTTGGATTCCTAAGTTTTGCATGCTAGATTGGTGGTTTTGGGGGTGGTTTTGGTGTTCTGTTGTTGCTGGAGGTATAAGGATGGGTTTATGGTGGTTTTTGGTGTTGATTGAGGTTTAGAAATGATTAGAAGGGATAGATCTTGGCTGGGCTTTGTTTTGGAAGAGTTCGGAGATGATTTCGGTTGTTTTGGGTAGTCGAAATGGTGTCTTTGGATAGAGCAACGAGTTTGTTTAGTGGGCTGGTGATTTCAATGCATGATGATGCATTAATCCTCTGCTCTTATGTGTAATAAATAGGGGAGACATCTTCGGACGCCTTTGATGTTGATCCGGAAGTGTCGGGAGCTTAGATATCATTTTAGCGAGCAAGCGAAACGTAATCGGTGAGTGCGAATGGTTTTAGAAGTCCTTGAGGGACAAAGAAACAAGGTTTGGGGATTTAGGATTGGGTTGTAACACCATCTTAAGTCCGGAAGTAAGTGTGGCTAGATTTGCTCTCAAATATGTGGTTGTTGCCCCTAAAATGCTTTTACATGCTCTTCTTTTGAGATAGACAAATTCCTACTGTTTTATGCATGATTTGTAGCATGAGATGACGCTTTGTAAAGATTTCATGAGATAGCATGTTGCATTGAATAGTTTTGAGATTTTGACTTAATGCAAAGCATGAGATATGATTTTGAAATGAGATGAGAAAGACTTGAGAAATGTTGCATAAAAACAGTAGGTGAGATGATGTTTTTGACATAATATATTGGCATAGAAGATGAGATACTTACCGGATAGAATTGATCGATCAGTAGGATGAGAGTGGACTTTAAACTAAAAATTCGTACGTGCTATTTGGAGTCGGGCAATGGGGGTAGTGTCATCCCGATCCAAAATGAGAATCCAATGATGAGAGATACCATCAGGGTAGGACTTGGTGAAATACCCAAGCTTTGTGGCGATGAGAGATACTGACATGAGAGTCCGATGATGAGAGATTCCATCGGGGTAGGACTTGACCTTGAGTCAAGCTAATCCGCATATCCGAGTAAAGATGAAATGTGAAATGCCAATATAATATAGGGAAAACTACACCGGTGGTCCCCAAACTATTATCGTCTTCCTATTTTGGTCCCAAAACTATTTTTTCTGGCAAAACCGTCCTTTCTGTTACATAGTTCTCATGTTTTGGTCCTCGTCGTTAAAAACTAACGGAATTGCTGACGTGGAATTTTTTCTTATTTTTTAAATATTTTTTTATTATTTTCTCTCATATATATATTATTTAATTTTTTTTATTTAGACTAATGTGGTGGTGACACATGTCACCACCATAACAAAGAAAATAAATTCAATGTGAGGGGGGAGCTGGGACTTGAACCCATGTCCCCTAGCTCTAAAGTTAATGAGCTAACCACTAAGTTAAACTCCAAGTGCTAATATATTTTAGCACAAGTTATCTTTAAAGAAATTAAACCATTGGTATATTTTTCTTATTTTTCTTCTTGTTCTCACGTGTCCAAGCAGTGAAAACACCATTTCACCCTCGAGATGTTCTCCCTCTATTACTGAGACAGGTTTCACTTGCCTATTTATGTGGATGGCCATTTCACTATTTCACTGAATCTAAGCCACAATAATCTCCAAGGTAACATCCCTATGGTGCTCAGCAATTGTTCCAACTTGCAATTTTTTAATTTAAGTGACAATATTTTTTCCGGGAAAATCCCATTCGGGGACAATACCAAGAATCTGATTAAACTTTCTCTTGCTAACAATGATTCAGTCGGGGAAATCCCATCTTCCTTCGAAAACCTTTCGTTCTTGGATTATCTCCAACTCGGAAATAATCATTTGGAAGGAGGCATACCCTTTACTCTAGGAAGATTATCGAACTTGAAAATACTTATTCTTAGTCGAAATAACCTCTCCGAAACTATACCTTCTTCGGTTTACAATCTTTCCTCCATGAATGATCTTAGGATGGGTACAAATAAGTTATCTGGTGGCCTTGAATCCGAACTAGAACTTGCTTTTCGGGAACTCAAAATACTACATCTCGGAGGCAACCAATTCAGTGGGAGAATCCCTGTATCAGTAACCAATATCTCTAGCTTGAAACAGTTTGACATCCATTCCAATGGTTTCAGTGGATTAGTCCTTGAAAATATGGGAAACCTTCGGAACCTTGATATGTTCTCAATTATTATAACAAGCTCGGAAATGGGAGATGATGAGACCTTGGTTTTCTATCATCTTTAAGCAACTGCAGTAGATTGAAGCTTTTGGCCATCCACATGAATAGGCTAAGTGAAACCTGTCTCGGCAATAGAGAGAGAACATCTCGAGGGTGAAATGGTGTTTTCACTGCTTGGACATGTGAGAACAAGAAGAAAAATATACTAATGGTTTGATTGCTTTAAAGATAATTTGTGATAAAACATATCAGCACTTGGAGTTTAGCCTAGTGTTTAGCTCAATGATTTTAGAGCTAGGGGACATGGGTTCGAATCTTAGCTCCCCCCTCACATTGAATTTATTTTCTTTGTTATTGTGGTGACACGTGTCACCACCACATTAGTCTGAATAAAAAATTAAATAATATATATAGGAGAGAGAAAATAAGAAAAAAATTTCACGTCAGCAATTTCGTTAGTTTTTAACGACGAGGGACCAAAAAAGGAGAACTATGTAACAGAAGAGACGGTTTTGCCAGAAAAAATAGTTTTGGGACCAAAATAGGAAGACGTTAATAGTTTGGGGACCACCGATGTAGTTTTCCCTATAATATATAAAAATGTATTTGATTCACATGTACCAAATGTTGAGATGATTTATGATATGAGATTTGTATATGAAATGATTTAGTATTCACAAGCATGTGTATGGCTTTGCCATGAGATTTGCATTGGTTTAAATGCATGAGATAGAATAGAGGTACATGTGTTTTCCAAATGGAGATTTACTTTGAAATGGATTTCAAGCATGAGTTAGAAAGAGCATGTTGTTGAAAATGGCTTTTGAGAAAGAGATTTGAATGATGAATTGTTGTGTTGGTTTTCTTTAGAGCTTGCCTCACTAAGCAAATATGCTTACGCTCTCTTTTACTAACAATGCAGATAATTGAGACGAGTTTGGGCAGCGAGAGGGCTAAGAACATCCAAGGAAGAGAAAATCTCATGTATGGTGAAGTTTTTACACACTTTAGTATTGATATTGGCAATGGGGCTTCAAGATTGTTTTTGGGAGATGTATTTTGGACTCTCTATGTTTGTAGCAAGTTTGTTATGGTTTTTGAAGTTTGTAATTAGCCTATATGGTTTGGTTTGAGGTTTGAAGTCTTTATTCGGTGTTGAGGTTAGGAAGCATGCCTATAGACTAAATATTCATGTGTTTGATGACATGCTTTAGTCCAAGCTTCTTAAATATATACTTTAATGATTAATCATGTTGCTGGTATGTTATGGTATGATTTGGGATATGTTTGGATGTGAAAAGATGTGTAAAACTAGAAAATTGTAAGGTTGCAGGGCAGAGTGTATCGAAACACCCTTAGTTGTTTCGAAACAGGGGCCCGAAATGGTCATAGTGTTTCAGAACGGGTGAAGGTGTTTCAGAACATTTTAGCTACTGGAGAGGCATGTTTCGATACTAGTCTTGGAACGCACCTGAGTACCGAAACGCTCAAATTCGTTTCGATACGACCGTTTCGATACCAGGGTTAGCGTTTCGAAACGGTTGACTGTTGATCTGTGTTTTTGAATTGTTCAAGTTCTCATATCTTACATTTTAGTCATTGATGTTGTTGATGCAATTGATTGAGCTTGGAATGTCATTTTAAGCTGATTTTTGACAGAGATGCATGTAAAATGTTTAATTACATATTGGTAAGTTTAAAATCTACAAAGTCCTTATATTTTTCCAAATTTATTTTTTGGTCCCTAAAAGTGTAAATCTTACATCTGAATCCCTAATTGATTTCCGATCGCTGTGCCTTTCTCTCCTATGATTCTTGAGTAATCACATAGGCTTAATTTGCATTTATAAAATATAAAAAGAAAAAAAAGGGTTGTTAATCAAGGTAGACTTTTGGGTTGACTTTGGTTTTCCCCGTTTAATCTTTGTAGTTCGGGTCAAGCGTCTAGGCTGGGCTAAGGGGGTTACAAAATGTATGAATGTGTCGAGCCAAAATCAATCAACGAAAGCAAGGATAAGGACTGTAATACAAAATTACCTGTGATCACATCCGTGTCATTCCTAGTCTCACGCTGCGCATAAACTCTAGCAGGTCCACCTCCCTCGGGTTGTACTGCGACAACATGAGCCACATTCCTCTAACCATCATTCCTCGACTGGAAGTTACCTCGGCCGCGCCCATGACCTCTCCGATACTCAACAGCTCTAGTCGGTGCATGACCAACCCTAGCCGGATAAGGACACTCACGCCTCAAATGTGCTTGAGATTCACAGTTCCAACAAGCACGAAAGGTACCCAAACACTCTCCAGAATGGTTCCTCTCACATCTAGCACACTCGGGTGTGCGAGAAACAAAACCTCGACCTTGATGGCCTCGTCCCATGTTACCACCCCCACGCCTAAAGTTCGGTTGGTGCCTTCTATCCTTGTGCCTCTTGTTACAGTCTCGCTCCCACTTGACAAACATTTTCCCTGAACTGGATCCACCCGATCGAGCAGCCAAACTTAGACTTTGCTCAATGTCCTTGGCCCTAGAGACCAAGACATCGAACTCAGTGTAATCATAAGAAGCATGTAGGTCTTTACCTCCGTAACGGAACCGTTCACACATTTCCCTCTCAGTGGGAACCAGTTCTAAAGCATATTGACTCAAGCGCACAAACTATACCTCATACTCGGATATGGACATATTGGCTTGCACTAAGGTCATGAATTCTCTCTTCTTCTCGTCCTGATAACGAGCACCAAGGTACTTCTTGCAGAACACATTACGGAAGAACTCCCAAGTAACCTCGGCCTCGGGCATACTTGAGATAATTGTGGTTCACTAAGCATATGCATCTCCCTGAAGCAACGAGACAATACAACCCAACTTACGAGTGTCTGAGCACTCCATCTGACCCAAGATATGTGTAGTACTCTCAAGCCATGCCTCCGAACCCACGGGAGACATACCACAAAACTCGACTTCGCCTAAGCTACAAAGTTGCTCTAGGGGCAAACCTATCACTGCACCCTGAGGTAGTACTGCAGCATGAAGACCAGCAACAGTCGTCTGAAAAGCTCCGGCTATAGTCCGAAGCATCTGAGCCATATCCACATCAGCCTGACCCTGGCCAACCTGAGGCCCATTACCATCACCTCCAACATTGGCACCCGCCTAAGGTGCATTACCTCCGACATTCGCCCCATTACCATCGGGAGTAGGAGGAGGAAGGGGTGCATTCCCGGGTGCCTGGTCACCCGCTCTAGGTCGTCCTCTCGGTCTCACCATAACAATAAAACAATCTAAAATAACAAACACAAATCACGAGATAAACATTGGGTCAGCAAAGGCGGAGATCCGTATGTTAAGCTCTTTTAAATCAAAACCACATTTCCATAATAATACCTAGCAATGGGAATAATTAACCAACCTTCAAACATCAGCAGAAACAAAAGTCATGCTCACAAACATCGTGCAAATCAAACAAACATACACAGAAACAACTTACCTAACTTATCTTTTCGAGGAACCTCATAACCGAGGCTCTGATACCACGAAATGTAACCCCCTCAGCCTGGCCTAGCCACCAGACTAAACTAAGAGGGTTACACGGGGAAAACCGAAGCAAAACCCGTTAAGGTTTCACTTCGATTAGCAACCCTAATTTTCTTTTTTTAAAATTAATCTTGTCTAAATGCCATCTTTAACCTATGTGAGGTAACATGCAACAGAAAAGCAAACACAAACACGAATCAAGCAAGACGGGCTTTGGAGGTAATATTTTTATGAATTTTCTATAGGTCCTATCGATACACCTAAAGCTTGTATCGATACGCCTGCAACGGTCAAATTCCCTAAGGTCAACTCCGAGAGATTGTATCGATATTGCCCTTGAGCGTATCGATACGCCCTTAATGGTCAAACTCACAAAGTTAACTTCAAAGATTGTACCGATATGCCTAAGGCCCGTATCGATACCCCAATTTCTCGCCAAAATCTCAGATTTCCAAAGACCCAAAATGGTATCCGTACGCCCCCGCGTATCGTGATCTCAGACGTGTCGATATCAATGGTGACTCATTATTTCGATGAATCATTTCTTCGGACAGAAGAAAAACGATAGGCTTGAAATAGGGGATCGTATCGATACTCCCATAGAGCGTATCAATATGCCCTACCCAGAAAGACTGGTTTCTGCAACTTTTAAGCATAGGGGAAACAACACAACTCACTAAACAAGCATCCAATTAACTTCTAGACATCCATACAACTTAAGGCAACCATTCTAGAGCCAAAACACCCTAAAAACACATTCTAATCATGCATACACACAAACATTGATTCCGATCTTAAAAGCTCAAAAGAAACACTTTAACTAAAACACCAACAAGTCCAAAACATAGAGCATTTAACCAAAAGCCGAAACAAGCCTCAACAAAGCATGGTTTCAACATTTAAAATATGTAGCAACATGGTCAAACACATGAGAGTTTACAACAACCTTCATAACCACAAAAGCAAGTATTCTCATTGCTAAATTATTATTACAACTTAAAATTCATACTTGAGCTTAAGCTACGATCACCGGAGCCTTTCCCTCGCCTTCCTTTGCTTCTCGGATCACTAACAATCTGCATTGTTGGAAAGGAGCACGTAAGCATAAAAGCTTAGTGAGTGATGCTCAAAACCACAACAACAATGCAGTTTTAGTAAAACCATTCAAGAGTTGAAAATAAAACCACAAGCATAATTCCCATAAATAAGACTAACATCAACCTTACATATGCTTGGCATCTTACATCAAGCAACAACACATAACGACATAGCATAACTCTCAACATCAAACATGATAACATATAATTATTCAACACAATGAGTATATTGGCAACTATGGTTACATTACTCGGATACGCAGATTAGACTCAATGGCATCTTACATCACCGAATCTATAAGAACAACAAGACTCGTGATGGCATCTTACATCACCGAGGTCTAATAATAAAGCTTCTGGTGGCATCTTACATCACCGTACTCCTCCCTAATGGCATCTTACATCACTAGGGTCACGCGCGAATTTTACAAGTGCACTCTAACCCTATGGTCGACCAATTATACCCGATAAGACTCTCATATTTGACAATACTCAAACATCTTGTAATCCAACATAGAATATCACACTCATTAATCAATTAAACACATTCATCTCATCTCATTTCAACCATACATAACAAGACTAAGGTAAAGAATTTCTAGAAAAGTAAAACACAAACATTTAAATACTTACTCTCGAGCTTAGGTTGGCTTTTCAAGCTCAACCTAAACTCTCAAAACATTTCAACTCACCGATAGAACCCAAACGATAGCTGAATCACCGATTCAAGCCTCTGAACTACCCAGTCCCGTGTCCAAAGAACCCAAACTTGTTTCCCATGTTTCTAGCCAATTCAAAATGATGCATTAGACCCAAATCAAGCCCTCAAACTCGTAGCAACACAGAAACTCCTCATTTATCATCAAAATCAAATCGATTCACACCCAAACACCATCAAAACAACCCAAACCAACTAGCAGCCAAAACCCAACAAATTTACCATCAAAACAATATCTTTCAACATCCAAAATACCTACCCAAGGTCTAGAAACCATCAGCCCAAAGTCCTTCACAAGAACAAACCAAAAACCTCTCATTTTTATTAGTTTCGGGTTTCCCTACATTAAACTACTATCCCAACATTTTTAGAACACCAAAACAAGGTTAAAAACACCCTTAAACATGGCATCAACAACCTAACGAAAATCCTTTCTTTTTTCTCTTTTTCAAGCTCAAAGCATTTTGGAACAAATTTAAACAACGAGTTTTAGTAAAATTTTCACCAACAATAAATTTAAGGAAGGGGAAATCAAAACAAAAGAGGGTTTACCTTAAAGACTTGCTTGGATGAATGGTTGGAGTAATGGAATAGTAGAAATAGGGTGTTTGAGAAAAGTGGCGTGAAAAGAGGAAGACGAATATAAGTGTATTTTGAAAACCTCTTTTTCTTAATTTAAATTACAAAATCCCCTTTTTACCCTTCTTCATTTAAAATCTTTTAGTGTTCCTTAAAAAAAATTTCTCCCAAATAATTTAACCAGAATCGGTTTAACCATACTCGATTATCTCTCGGGCCCTAAACTCGGGGCGTTATATTGGTTATCATTTAGGGTTTAAGGTTATGTTAGTGCTTAGTGTTTAGGGTTTAGTGTTTATGTTAGTATTTAATGTTTATGGTTTAGTATTTATTGTTTAGGGTTTATGTTAGTGTTTAAGGTTTAGTATTTAAGGTTTATGGTTTATATTTTATGTTAAGGTTTATAGTTTAGGTTACTGTTTAGGGTTTAGAGTTTAGTGTTTATATTAGTATTTAGGGTTTATGGTAGTGTTTAGGGTTCAGTGTTTATATTAGTATTTAGGGTTTATGGTAGTGTTTATGTTAACATTTAGGTTTTATGGGTTAGTGTTTAGGGTAAAGGTTTGTGTTAGTGTTTGTGGTTTAATATTTATGGTTTGACATTTAGGGTTTAAGGTTTATGTTAGTTTTTATGTTAGTATTTAGTGTTTATGGTTTAACATTTAGGGTTTAGTGTTTTGTTCTAATGTTTATAGTTTAGGATATATTATTTAGGGTTTTGTTTTATGGTTTAGGGTTCATGGTTTAGGATATATCATTTAGGGTTTTGTGTTCATGGGTCAATGTTTATGGGTTATGGTTGTGTTAGTGTTTAGGGTTTAATGTATATGGTTTATGGTAGAGTGTTTAGTATTTAGTGTCTAGGATTTAAGTTAGTGTTTAGGTTTAAGTTCCCATTTAGGGTTTGAGGTTTATGTTAGTGTTTAATGTTTATTGTTTATGTTAGTATTTAAGGTTTAGGGTTTGTGTTAGTGTTTAGGATTTTGGGTTTAAGATTTAATGTTTAGGGTTTAGTTTTTATGTTAATATTTAGAGTTTAGGGTTTATACTTTTAGGTTTAGGGTTTAGGTTGGTATTTGTAGAAAGAATGGGAGGAAGGAAAGCGACTTACCGAAAATTAATAGGTAAGTCATTTTACACTGAAACAATGTATGTTTTCTATTGGTCGTAGTTGGTTTTCCTTTGACTTTTTCATTTTCCATGAACCAAACAACGGAAAGTTATGAAAACGGTTTCAGGAAAACCAATTACAATGAAACAAACAGAGCCTAAGGAGATATTAATGTTCTTATTTTGTAATTAATTTGAAGGACATTGTAAGTTTTTCGGAAGTGGTTAACTATCAAATATAAAAATTTATAATTATCTTTATTAAAAAAAATTATAACTATCTATTTTATATTTGGTCCTTATTTTGGGCTCCTATTTTTCGGGGGCCATGTGTGGTTGCTCTATTTGCACATGTCTAGAACCCTCATTGGGTGCAATTGACTCATGCCTCGGACAACTCCAGGGGCGGAGCTACCTTGGGGCTCAAGGGGGCCCGACCCTGCTCCGGTTATAAAATTTTATTATTTGATAATTTTAGTTTAATAACAATTTGGTCCCTATAAAAATAATTATTCAAATTAAAAAATTGAGAGTTTATTAAATATATAATCAAGCAAGCATTGAACTAGGACTGTAAATGAACCGAGCTTGAATGAATAAGTTTGTTCATGTTCCTTTATTTATATTTGAACGTGTTCATTTTCGGTTCGTTTAAATTTTTAAAATCATGTTTGTGTTTGTTTATTTGTCTTTGATGGTGTTCGTGTTCGCTTGTTTAACGTCCATGAACATATTCGTTTAACGTTAGTGAACATATCCGTGTAATGTTCGCTAACATGTTCATTTATATGACCACTAACATGTTCATTTATAAGTTCGCCTAATGGTGAAATTACACTACTAGTCTTTAAGCTCATTAGGCTTCACAGTTTGAACTCAAAAGTTCATCACGTATTCAATTTAGTCCATACATTCACCAATATTTTCAAAATAAAATGTACAAAATATAAAAGGAAGTGGAAAACCAAGTAAATGAGCTTTTAAACGAGCCATTTAAAGAGCTTGTTCATGAACATAAACGAACGGAATACGCCTATGTTCATGTTCGTTCGTTTATTAAACGGACATAAAAAAGTGTTCATACTCGTTTATTCAGCTTAATAAACGAACGTTATTGGAACGGATCACTAACAATTCGTCGAACACTTTGTTCATTTACACATCTAGATTGAACTAAAGAAGAATGAGCATGTATCCTCAAAATTTTTGATCAATTTAGGTCCTTATACATTTAAATATTAGACAAATTAGGCCATTCCTCATAAATTTTGAATTTAAATATATAATAAACGCTTGTACTTTTAAAATCTAATATTTTGGCCCTGTCAATATTCAATCCTGACTCCGCACCGGACAACTCTACCTTCCCAATCCCACACTGGCCATTTTTTTCTTTTTGTAATTGTAGAACTAGGACAAGGGTAATTATGTCCCAAGCGGACGATATCGATATTCTTTCTTTGTTAGTTTTCTGCTTACCAGTTACCAGTTATGTATTCTATCCTGATTCCTGACATTGACATGTAATGGTTATGTTCTCTTCTCTGTTCTCTCTCCGTCTTCATTCCTCTCTCTCTCTCTCTCTCTCTCTCTCTCTCTCTCTCTCTCTGATACATCTCTCTCTTTCTGACACACATCCCTAAAAACGCTAAACTACTTAATATATGTATTTTACCATTTTAAACAGTTTGAATAAATTATTTGTTTGGATTTCGACGTCTGGTTTGGATACAAATTTTAAAATGTTGCAATTAAGTAGGTTCTACTTAAGTTTTATTTTTAAATATCTATATTGATGATTATACTGTAATATATATTTATAGATATACTTAATTATTTGACAATGTATATATACCTTATAAATTAAATGATTGAACTCGAATTTCTTAAAAAGAACATATTAAAGTTTACAAAAATTTGGTCTATATGTTTTAAATATATTTAAAAGAAAATATTTTATGTACTCATAATAGAAAGATTTTTCTATAAACGGATCAAATTTAAGAGTTAGATGTTTAGTTTAGGATTTAATGTTATAATTTAAGATTTAGAGTTTATAATTTCAAGGTTAAATATTTGAATTTAAGATTTTAAAGTTTAGATAGACATGTTTGTGGAAAAAAAATCTGTTGTCTATACATAAAAAATTAACCATATGTTTAACGTCATACATAAACTAATACCTAATACTTATTTAAACCGAAAAATAATATAATTGATACTCCCTCCGTTCTACTTAATGTCCATTGACTTTTCACGCAGTTTTAAAAAGAAAAATTGTGTGTAAGAGATGTGATGTAAATTAATTAAAAAGACAATTTTATCCTTAAAAATTGAAGTTTGTTTTGTTGGAAAACTAAAAAAGGATAAAAAGTAAAATACAACTTGTAAAAGTAATTTATTTTTTCAATGAGACAATTTAAGTAAAATAATTTTAAAACATAAAAAGAATATTTTAAGTGGGACGGAAGGGGTACAATATTAATATTTTAAATATTCAATTAAAATATAGTGCAAATAACCCTATATATCTTTTAATCAAAAAATAACCCTATTTATCTTAATGGATTTATCATGTTTTTTTGTGTGGATAAATAATGGATTTATCGTGTGATATTCTTAAAATCAAGCTATCCAATTTGCATTTCCAGTGTCCGTTGAAATGAGGAATTGACATGAACGCCCTCAGAATTTTCCAATTCTAGCATCGATTCCCCTACATCTTCAACTGGCTAATACATTTGAAATAATGCCAGAATTGGTGGCAGCATGTTCAAGGTGTAAGATGGCTATTTGACTCTGATGAGTTTCGACCTGACTCGATTTTATAAACTCAGGTTTTGAAAGTAAAATTCAGGGTACCGATCGAGTTGGGTATGAGTTTTTAAGGTTGCGGTCGGTCGAGTTTGAATTTAAACTGAAAAATACTCTCCACATAATCCGACCTGAAGTAATAGTTTAATTTTATTATAAATATTTATGTATAATTGTTAAAATGGCCATCTCTTTATATATATTTTTCAATTATCTCTTTATTTTGTCTAATAAAAATAAATAATTATAATATTCTTTTTTTCAATTAATTCTATATTTTATCTAATAATAATAATAATTGATATTTTTTATTTATATCAGGTCGGGGGTTTAAAATTTTACTCTAAAATTCTAAGTTCGAGTTAGGTCAAATTTGAATGAATGTCTTAAATTTTCGAATCAAATGTGAATCGACCAAAAACTTATCTAACTCGATCCATTACCATATCTATCAAAGGTGGCACGTTGCAGTAATTAAAAAAAAAACAAGAAAAAGTACATTACCCGGGGGCAATTTCGTCAACAAACCGGAATATTTTAAAACATTTATTTTTGGCTCTTTGTCCAATGCTGGTTTGTCTTTGGTACCTCTCAGAACTGATAATCAGTGAGTAGACATTTTCAATTTCATGTTCAAAGCAGTAAAAGTGTCAACACTTCATCAACAAAAGAATGTTTCTTTGCTGTGAAAGATTGTTTCTTGAAGATGAAAGAGTACGCCATGAATGAAAGCTGCAGTGGCGAAAGCAACAGATCTTTTGACCCCAAGTAAAAAATCTCCAACCCATTTTTTCTCTTTTTGTAAAGCAGTTTCCTTTTCACTGTTTGGTTAAGTTTCCCTGGAAAATTTTTAGGAAGATAAAGGAAAGTTAAGGGTTTTGATTTGAAAGGCTCGAAAAAAATGGGGTGTTGGTACTCGAGAATTGATAGAGAAGAGACTGTTTCGCGTTGCAAAGCGAGGAAGAGATACATTAAACAACTGGTTAAAGCTAGGCAAGCTCTCGCCGCTTCACATTCCATGTATCTACGCTCCTTACGAGCCACAGGGTCGGCTCTGGTTCAGTTTTCGAGCAACGAAACTACTCTCCACCACCACCACCATGCACCGCCGGCGCCACCACCGCCACCACCGCCAATGAGTCCTAGTTCAGACACTTGGACATCTGGTACTACTACCACTGCCTCCCCTGCTCTCCCGCCTCCCCCTCCTCCACCCCCATCGAGTAGCTGGGATTTCTGGGATCCCTTTGCACATGCACAGGCTAATGCTTCTCGGTCGGTCACGGAAGAGGAATGGGAGGCTGCCACGTCTGCTTCCGAGGCGGCTGTCACCGCTACGACCACGGCAACCGGTGCTGCGAGCGTGGCGGCGCCGCCTTCCGTGGTGAGTGGGACGTTCTCGAAAGACACGGGGAGTGAGCTTGCTATGGTCGTTTCAAGGAATACTAAAGAACTGGTTGAGATGGTGAAAGAGGTTGATGAGTATTTTCTCAAAGCTGCTGATGCCGGTGCCCATCTCTCGCTGCTTTTAGAAGTCTCGGGTTCCAGTTTTTCAGCTCAAAGCAAAGGAGGTACAACAGATCTCTCTCGTTGCCTCATTTTCTTTCCAAATTTCACCATTTTGATTCCCTATTGTTGTAGGCAAAGTGTACAACTATGGCTGCAATCTGACCCCAACAACATGGACATGGAATTGGAATCAAAAAATGGAAGGAATTGGAAATGAAAGTGGCAGTGTTGCTAGCAGCAGCCATTGTTCCACCATAGAGAGACTATACGCTTGGGAGAAGAAACTATACCAGGAAGTCAAGGTATGTTCATTATTTAAGTGCATGCAAGTTTTGATTGCACCATCTTCTTCATTTCCATTTTGTTTTTAGAATGCTGAGGCTATAAAGATAGAGCATGAGAAGAGGGTGGCCCATCTGAGGAAGCTTGAAGTGAAGAGAGCAGAGTATATGAAGACTGAGAAAACAAAGAAAGAAGTGGAGAAATTAGAGTCCCAAATGATGGTTGCTTCACAAGCCATTGAAACCACATCTGCTGAAATCATCAAACTGAGAGAGTCAGAGCTGTATCCTCAGCTGCTTGAGTTTGTAAAAGGGTTAGTCTTGCTTCTTTCACCACTCTTCTTCCATGGACTAAGCTAATAGGCAATAGCCCTTAGGTTTCCACGTGACTGTGTTGCATCGCCATCATCTTTTTCGGTCATAAGCTTGTGGCAGATTGCTTTGGACCCATAGGCATGCCATGTTGTTCACTTTGGGACCCCATAGGCATGCTGTGCTGTTCGCTTTGCTTTTACTATTTAGGATTTTACATTTTTATGGTCTTTGTTTTGGACTTTAAACTTTATCTAGGGGCGCTTGATTTGCGTTATCTAAGATTAGAAGCCTGATCTTAATTTTAATATAAGATTGTTACACGACCATTATAGGCAGACGAAATCTAAGATTACGAACATGGTGTAATCTTATAACGTATGGAAATCGTCTGTTTTAGCATTTAGGGTTTAGGGTTTAGGGTTTAGGGTTTAGGGTTTAGGGTTTAGGGTTTAGGGTTTAGGGTTTAGGGTTTAGGGTTTAGGGTTTAGGGTTTAGTGTTTAGGGTTTAGGGTTTAGGGTTTAGGGTTTAGGGTTTCGGGTTTCGGGTTTCGGGTTTCGGGTTTCGGGTTTCGGGTTTCGGGTTTCGGGTTTCGGGTTTAGGACTTGAATTTTAATTTTGTAGTATTTTTTGATACTGCATTTGAGTGAAGGAGAGAAAGTACAGATGAAGTTTTATTTATTTATTTGTTACATTTTTGTAATTTTGATGAATTATCTTATATTTTTATTTTTTGAAAATATATTTTTATAAATTTTGATGTCAAAATTATTAAAAGAATTAATTTTATTTAAAAAAAACAAATTATGTAACAAGGGAAATTTAGTAAAATGTATTTCTAGGTAAATCTTAGATTCTCTCAACCAAACAATGTGATCTTATATTCGGGACAAATTACTCAAACAAGTTAATGTCAGATTTCTCGTTATCTTAGATTTCGTGAATCAAACACGCTTTTTAAGTCATTCCGGTGCAGATTTAGGCAGCAGGATAAGCCTAAAAGTCAAAGTCCAGTGCTGCTAAAATGGCCTTCAGATGGAATTACTTTTGATTGCTTTCACTGCCGATTATTGCCCTTATTTGCTTTTGATGCAAAGAAGATGAACCGAATCCAATTGTACTCTTTTGTGTAGTTTTTGAGGTTAAGGTGATAATTTAATCTGCAATTATAACTACATTGTATTTGCTTGTTATGCAGATTGATGTGCATGTGGAGAAGCATGTATGAGATCCACCAAGTTCACACGCACATAGTTCAGCAGCTCAAGTACCTTAACTTCATCCCTTCTAATGAGCCGACATCCGAGATTCACAGGCAAACGACTCTCCAGCTCCAGTTGAAAGTCCAGCAATGGCATTTGTCTTTCTGTAACTTAGTCAAGGCTCAACGGGACTACATTCAGTCCCTTGCTGGCTGGCTCCGGCTTAGCCTTTTCCAGTTCAGCAAGAACCCGGTTTTAAGGAACGGTCAGGAATCGAAAATTTACTCTTTTTGTGAAGAGTGGCATCTTGCGGTCGACAGGATTCCGGATAAGGTAGCATCTGAAGGAATCAAGAGCTTCTTGACAGTAATCAATGCCATTGTGGTTCAGCAAGAAGAGGAGTACAAGCAAAAGAAGAAAGCAGATTCCGCATTCAAAGATTTCGAGAAGAAAGCTGTGGAGCTTAGATCACTGGAAAGTAAGTATAGCCCTTTTTCCGTGCCGGAGGCAAACAAGGACCCCGTTGCAGAAAAGAGAACAAAGGTGGAGTTATCAAGAGCAAAGGCCGAGGAGGAAAAGAATAAGCATGAGAAGTCGGTGAGTGTAACGAGGGCAATGACTTTGAACAACCTTCAAATGGGGTTTCCTCGTGTTTCAAGCAATGGTAGGGTTTTCAAGTGTATGCACGCAAGCATTCGAATCCGTATACAACCAAGCCAAGAGTATCGAACAAGAGCATGATGTGAAGAGAATTCTCCCTAATTGAAAAAAGATAGAGAAGCATAGCAGGCGAAAATGATGCTACCATGAATAAACAACCTGCCTTTTGTGTATAGACTATAGATGTTCATCTTCTCCAGGTAAAGTGCCGCACACTTCGTTTTAAAAGGGCAATTGGTAGTGTTAGAGCTTTGAGAATGGTATTTAAGTAGGAATGTATTGTAGGATTGGAAAGTGTCGGAAATGCTTTGAAATTCTCGCTTTTAATCATGTTATAATCATAGTAAACTACCTAATGGTGATTTTTTTTAATAGAAAAATGCATGTTTTGAGAATGCACTGCATTGAAATGGCTGTGACTCATTGAACTACTGAGTCAATGAGTTGCAACATCAAACTGCAAATTAGAAAACAGAGCAGGCCACCAAGAAAAAGATAACAAGGGGCAAATCATAAACTTCACCATTAGGTGGATTATACCAAGCTCCTCTTAACACATGAACCTTTGCCTTCCCATGCCAAGAAAAATCTAAAATGTCTTTTTATTGACTCCATCTGTTTTTTTATTCGGGTCAACTTTTGAATTAATTGAGATGTATGTTTCTAGGGTCGAAATATTAAATTTTAAAAAATACAATAACTTATTAGAAATTAAACTAAAAATTTAAAAGACAATGTCTACTTTATTTAATATTTAAATTTATAAGGGGAGTACCTCGGGTCTTAAAAATTAATTATTCTTATTTTTTAATTTTAGTTTTTAATTTATCAAATGAATAAATTAATCTAACATTAAAATTTAATTTGCCTTCTCAAATCTCAAAATTTATTTTTTTGTCAAATTTAGTTCACTCCTTCTCCAATCTAAAGATAAAAAAAATAAATGATACAAATTTTTTTAATTTTTTTGTACTTATTTTTCAAAGTCAAATTCTATATCATACTCACAATTTAACTCCTTCAAAAAAATTCAAACTTTCTAAACAAAACAAAGACAATAATGTGTTTGACAAAGTTTAATAATGTTTTTATGGTTTATTAATGAAATATTAAATTAGTTGCTGAAAGTAATGAGATGTTTTTGCTCTATAGAGGTTTATTTTTTAGTTTTCGCTCGGGATCCTGAAAATGTACGAGACGATCTTGATAAAGACGTAAATTTTTATTAGACTAAAAATTTTGAAAACACCGACCCATCATTCTTTGATTTAGCCATACTTAATTAGATATTTAATAAATTATTGTATTTTTAATGTAAATATTTATATTTTGCAAGGACTAAAATAGTATTAAACTAAAATTTATCTAATATATAAAATTTTTAGCATGGCCCGGGGACCATTTGAACCCAACATACCCCGCCACTGAATGTTTCATATCATTTTTTATTGTTATATAAAGTTACTGATAATGTATGTATTGGATAAAAATTCTATGCCCTTTTTTTTACCCTATTTATGCCTCAACACTAAAAATCACTACAAATTAAAACTCAAGCTCTAACCCTAAATTCTAAATCCTAAACCCTACACCATATCCCCTAAAAATATACCCTACCTTAAATTCCTTAAACCCTACACCATATCCCCTAAAAATACACCTTACCTTAAATTCCCTAAACCCTAACCATAAACTCTAACCTAAAATCATAAACCTTATACCCCTAAACCTAATTTTAAGCGTGTGACACAAGTAGAAACACCAAAAAAGGACAGAAAATTTCTATTTGTATCATATCAACCATTTTAAAAAAAATAATGATTAAACATATCAAATATGAAGACAATAAGAAAGATGATATTGAACATTAAACTATTATCAAATACGTGGTTAACTGGAAGTAAAATATAACATGAGAATAAAACATTCACATTTTACTATTTATAGCAACAACAATAATGATAACAATAATAATAAATTATTTATTTGTTTCGACTCAATTATCAAATTAAAATTATATCGACGTTTGGTTCAGATTATATTTGGGTAAATTAAATTTATGTTGCTTTTAGTTCGAGTAGCTTTTCGATTACAGACCAAATTAAGTATGAGTTTATATCGGCTCAACTAAAATTCGAATCAATTTTGATTTAATTCAATTTATATTAAACTTCAAATCAAGTTTGGATCATCCTATTTGAATTCATACCGAGTATTAAATAGAATAAATCAATTCAAATCAAGTTTGTAGGTATATCTTTTACTCTTCCCTAATTACCTTCCCTTGTCATTTTAGATATTAAAATCATGATCAATTATTCTTAATTGTAATTTGTAAACTTTCATACTTTCCTTTTTCTTTATAGACAACACTTTGCCCAAATTTTAAATTAAGAAAAATCTAAAATGTCTTTCTTTTAAAGAAATGATAAATAGTATTAAAAATCTCTGAGATCCGACCCGTCCCAAAAACCCGAACCGAGCCGGACATCCCGGGTTTGCCGAATGACACGTTAAATGGGGGAAGAAATTGGTTGGCTCCACGAACGATTCAAACGGCTCTAAATAATCAAAACCAAAAACAAACTTCTGCTCCCTTTTCTCTAATTCCATTTCCACCTAGGGTTTCCTTCCACCTTTCCCCTTTGCGCTGAATCGCTGAGAAATATGCAATGCAGGTGGCTGATTGAAGACGAATAACAAAAAAAGGATTAATCTTTTGAGGGGTTTACTAGGGATTTCGAACTTTTGTCCTCAGGTGTTAAGATCTGGGGCTAATATTTTCTCTTTGAGTGAAAAGGAAAATTTAAACTAAAAACAGAAAGAAAAGGAAAAAGAAAATGAGCGCTACCAGGTTTATAAAGTGCGTAACTGTTGGTGATGGTGCCGTTGGTAAAACTTGTTTGCTGATTTCTTACACCAGCAACACTTTCCCTACGGTAATTTTCCCTTTTTTTGGTACTTCAATGTTTAATGTTAAATTGTGCTTGATGTTAAGAAAAAATATCGCTTTGGTTTTTAGTCATTAGCAATTTAGCATTTTTATGAATTTGTAAAGAGAAATTTAAAAATAAAGATTGGGTTTAATTTGTATGCAATTGCCGTGTTGTTGATGTTTTGTTGAGCTGATTTTGAATTGTTTTGGCCTTATGGTGTACTACATTGGGATTTTGATAGAACAAGTGTAAGGGAAATGGAATTTATGATAACAGCTAATTTAATTTCTCACATTTTACTTTTGATTCATAATCTGTTATGAGATTTTGCTGTAGCTGTCAAAGTATCTTCTTTCATTCCATCTTTGTGTTTTTTGTCTCCATACAGAAGTTAGGAGTTTTGACAGTTGGAAGCAAATACTATGACTGTGTTTACCCTTTGTCTTATGCTTTGAATTGTGGTGTAAAACAGGATTATGTGCCTACTGTTTTCGACAATTTCAGCGCAAATGTTGTTGTCAATGGGTGTACTGTTAATCTGGGGTTGTGGGATACTGCAGGTACTTTGCTTATTGACATTTAGCATTTCTTTAAAAGTTTCATTGTTAGAAGAACAATTGTGGAGATTTTCTGTTTTATATGGTGATTCTTGATTTGAAATTCTGGGCAACAGGACAGGAGGATTATAACAGATTAAGACCCTTGAGTTACCGTGGTGCAGACGTGTTCATATTGGCATTTTCCCTCATTAGCAAGGCCAGTTATGAAAATGTTTCTAAAAAGGTGTAGTTTCATAAAATTTCAAACGAAGAGAAGCGCTTTGGACATTGGCTTTCGATTTATTGTTCACTTATAACTATTTTCTTGGCTTCTTTCCAGTGGATTCCGGAGTTGACACATTACGCCCCTGGTGTTCCCATTGTTCTTGTGGGAACTAAGCTTGGTTAGTTTTATAAAATTTCTTTCATGCAATGCTCTCGTTTGAAGGCTATTTTAGGTATCCATGCAATGGAAAGGCTATTAATCTTATAACAGTTATGAATAGTTTTGTTCTTTATACTACAAATTTTAGTGACTTGTAAATGACTTATCTGGAATTGTTGTGAGTGATCCACAATTTCATGTGTTTATCTGCTCATATTCTTGTGTTCATTTTTTCTATTCCTAATGAGCCAGATCTTCGGGACGATAAGCAGTACCTTGATGATCATCCTGGAGCTGTGCCCATTTCTACAGCCCAGGTACTGATTTTAGTATCAGTCCATGCTCTTCCGGAAATGTTAATTCTGTTTTAACTTGTTTTCCTATTGCATGGAATTTTATTATTTGCAATTAGCTGTTCTTACCCTTTCCTTCTTTCCTTTCCATATCTATAAGGGAGAGGAGCTGAGAAAGCAGATTGACGCACCTGCTTACATTGAATGCAGTGCAAAGTCGCAGCAGGTATCCGTTGTTTCATAAAACATACATATATTTTATTATCGTGGAAGATGCTTTATACTGAAGGGATTTGTTTCGACTTCACCGCAGAATGTGAAGTCAGTATTTGATTCAGCCATCAAAATCGTTCTTCAACCTCCCAAGCCGAAGAAAAAGAAGAACAAAGCGTGCTCGATATTGTGAGCGGAGAAGGAAAATGTAAAAGAATATGCCTTCAGTCCAATCCGTTGTCCCATCACCCCCAATCTTTCCTTTCCTCCTCTCCCTGCACTTGAAGATCTTAGAAGCCCTGGATATTATATTAGTCTCCCAACTGACAGCACAGAATCTTAGTAACGCATCTAGTGGTTTGGTAGGATTGCTTCATTGAAACTCATGCTCAATTGAAGTACATCGATGCCGGCCTCCTTCCCGCACTCTTTTTTATACAATTTATGTGTTAATGCCCCCTTGAACATTCTAGTTAGGGAACTGCCCGGACAGTTAAATTTATTGTTTGTTATTGGTTTTAAGAGCATTGGTACGTTTGTGGGTTTCTGTGTTTAGTTTCTTACAACATGTTTGTTCCCAATATATCTGTGGGTCCTTTCTTGTATATTTGATCTATTTTGCTTTATTTATAAGCATCGTTCTTTGGTTCAATCCCCATATCTTCGAAATTGAAATAATTAAGTACGAGAAGATGAAACTGAATCTAAATAAATATGTTTTAGCTATGGCAAATCAAGAAGCAAAGGACAGTCGCCCCTAATTTCCTATAATCCAAAATCAACTACTAAAGTAATTTTTACTTGCAAGCATTTACAATGTGCACTGACCGAGTGAACTGCAATAAAAATCGTAATGGAAAGGCAACATGGTCATATGAACAAAGGGTAATCCTCAATATTACTGGAAATAATTGAGTTCTGTAATACGGCAATGTTTTTTTCTTTCCCACCAATAAGGGTTAAAAGGAAAAGAAAAGAAAGCCTCAGTAGCCATTTTTCCAGCAAGGGTCGCCGCAAAAAAATTATCATCCTCGATCAAGTCCTAATCCCATCGGAGACGGAAAAAAGAGCTGAAATGCTGGCAACAAACCCTTCACACTTTCAGTACTTCTAAGCACTTTCAGCACCAAGTACAAAACGTGTAACCATTTTCTACTTCTCACACTTTACACCCTCTCCTTGGCACATTTAGTTCAGAACGGTACCGTGAAAGGTAAAGCATATATATCAGCCTCGGGCAAGAAGCGAGCATGTGGCCAACTTGTGGAGTTCATTTGACATGAACTGACATTTCCGTCTTTGCTGCTTTTAACCTCACTGTTGAGATTTTGCTTCTTCTGAAACAGCCAGTCCTCATCACCAAAACTGGTTAGCTCACTCTGCAGTGTAGGCACAAACCAATCCTCCACAAGATTTTTGAATTGTAAAGCTACTGAAGGAGAGCAACTGCGACACAAGTTTGATGGCAACGATGCCTGAGCATTATGAGCAACATTTTCTGATACACCAGAAGAGGAGAAAGGTTTTTCTTTGCTGAGTTTGGGAGTTAACTCCGGGAGTCTAATATTGGAAATAGAACACGGATGTTCTTCCAGTTCTCTGCCTGATCTAGGAACATGCTCACGTATCCCTTGAACAAATGCCTCATCAATCTTTCCTGAGGTAGAGCAAGGCTGCTCATTGCAGGGTAGCACTTCGGGATCTTTATGCCTTTGAGAAGGCAACCGGATCCGGATAATGCTTCCTTCACATTAATAATAACAATTCGAATACACAATATCAGTGCCCATGTGAAGCAAACAAACCCAACAAGTAAACAGCCTCTCCCAGGAAAGGAAGAGATACAAACACACTCACCAGAATTATGCCCACTGTCTGAGGGGGGAGAGCTCAGCTTCTGTTTTTTACTGCTGTTAAGGGTGCTATCGGAAGAGTTCTGAGGTCCCACTGCATGACCATGTTCTTCAGTAAGTGTACTCTTCTCAAAGCATTCAACTTCATTTTGTTTTCTCTTTTGACGGTCTCCACCTTTTTGAGCATCTTGGCTCCTCTCGTCTTTATGCCGTTTCTTATGACCATGCTTCTTAGTTTCGGTTTCTCCACTGTCCCGGGCCTTGTCTCTTTCTTTCTTCTCCCGTTTTTTCTCTTTCTTCTCTTTCTTCCTTTCTTTCTTAGCCTTCTCTTCTTCTCTTTTAATCTACAAATTACAAGAGAAAGAGTCAATTTATGAACACAGAGGGGAAGCTAATACAAACAGGCAAAACAACAATAAGAGAACACAGGCAGTCCTTGAACCAACTTCATCAAGAACAAATACAAATGAATGATTCCCTTGTAAAAAGTTCACCGACTCTGTAAACTTCGCAATCGACTACATGATTCCTTGTTCCATTCTCCAGTGCAAATTTACATGCGGCCAATGTTCTGTAATAAAGTGGCCAATGCAATTTCACTAAATTCTAGCCAATGTTATAACAATTTCAAATTTAAGCTTCAATCAACTTCCACACTATTTTAAGTACCACATTCACACTGTTACTTTGTATACTGAACTAATAAGAATTGCTGCCTCTCTGCCATTCATATACAAATGAAAGGATAAACAATCAGCATCAGTTCGTTTCTAGAATTATTTGGATTCATTCTCTTAGTTAAAGCTTAAGTTACTAAAAGAAAATCCTCCATTTATTATACAAGAAATCCAGAAAGCGAAAACATGGCCAGGTCGCTAAGGAAACAGTTACATATTAAATTGTTTGATCCTCAACCCAATCTTTTTCACAACTTTTATATCTGTAACGTACGGTAAGACATCTTAATTATGAATCAAGACCCTTCCAAACGCTCAGCACTCTAACACAACATATATATATTTTCTCGTTCTTTTGCTATACAGAGAAAAGCAAAGATATCGAGGAAAGTGAATCATAGCAGTCGAGCAAAAGGGGTTGAAACCCCCCAGAAAGCTGTTTAGCCTATTGGGGATTTGCTCAACAAACCTTAATCGATTCAATCAGTGCCTCATCGCGGATTCCGTTCTTTACGTATCCCGGTGGAGGAAACGGAAAACACCGAGACATCTGTTGATTCACCAACAATCAAACAATATGAAATCGAAACCCTAGATCGGGATCAGGTTAAGAAAAAATGAATTACAGCGTCAAAATCTTGGGTGCTCCAAGGAAAACCCTCAGCTTATCCCGCCAAAAAGGAAATTTTTTTAAAAATGAAAAGCTAATTAAAAGAGGGGCGATTCTGGGATTAGGGTTTGAAGAGAAGAGACGGTATTTAGATCCAAACGCAGAGAAGGAGAGAAGCTCTGGATCCAAAATATCTCCCGATGGGCAAAGAGGGTGTATTTATAGCGGATTTGATCCTTTCTCTCGGAGAAAACGGAAGCGTTTTAAGCAAAGCGATTTAAGGGGCTGTTTGGAAACGAATATAACCTACCCAATCACCGGCTATTCCCAACATAATTGTACCCAACACAATATTTAAGATTGAGTCCTTCTATTGTATTAAAATTTGAGATTTAATCCTTTGGTATGATTTTCTTTTAGTATTCTTTACTAAAATAATGCTGTTAATTACCACACAACTAAAATTTGACGATAAAAATGTTTGTCTTATTTTATCTTATATAGAGTCGAATTTTATATTTATCTTTAAAACGTAAAAATTCTCCTACTCCACTAATAAAAATATCACTGACAATTAAAAAAAACACCGTTTCTTCAGTTGCAACGGTCTGCAACCAAGCCTACAATAACTAATTGCACCCACAAGTAAAATGCTTAAAACTGTTTACGACAACTAACTTATCAATTTGAACTTATTAATAACATAGAGGGACTAGAAACTAGAATTAAACCCAAGATTTCATATAAGAAAAATGCATACATGTCATATATTTTTATCATACACTAGTAATGCACAAAGATTAAAAAAATCCGAAATTTAGGAAGGAGAAGATTCATAATTTTCACATGACTACACAGGCATTTGGGTTCTCATCACTAAAGGCAGTGGTATACTTGACTTCAAAGGAGGAGGCCCTGGCGAGCCGACCAGCCTCTGGATCTTGGACCACATTCCGGACATACCCAGGCGGCGCCTTCTTGTCGTAAGCCCCCGGTGCGTAAGGGTGAGGCACCACATCGTAAGGCACGTAAGGCCACAACTCCACTTTCTTCCCCGTCCGATGCCGGACCCGCTCCAAGACCTTGTCGGGATCCACGTAGCCGACCACCGTGAGCTTGCTTTGCTTGGGGTTCACTTCCACTTGGGTCACCCCTTTCATGCCTTGCACCGATTTCTTCACCCTCCTCTCGCATCCCTCGCAGTCCATCTTCATCTTTATCTCCACCGTCTGCAACAACAGAACATTAAATCAAACACTTGAAAAAAGAAAGAATCGAACTTGAAAGCTTGAAAGTTTCATAATTTCATTACAATTGAATACCTGTAATTGCTTCTTTTTAATCTTTTTATGTCTTGGCAAGTCACAGTCAAAGAGTTCAAAGACAGAATCCAGGAAACCCATTGAAGCTAAGAAAAGCAGGAAACTAAAGAGTTCTTACAAACAGTCTGCAGCTTAAGATTGATATTTACTTGAGAAGATCAACCTGGGTTCTTCTGGTTACTTCGGTTGCTTTTAGAGTTCTTTTATTGGAATGTTCTAGTTCAAAAGGAAGGTAACAGTGCATGGGAAATGGCACTGAATCTGTGATGCTCCCTCATTCTCAGACATGAATCAGTTTCTTGTTAGAAACTTTCCCTTTTGGTAATATGTCTGGGCATGGTGCTTAGTCCAATAATGTATGGTCCAGCTTCAATAATCGGGCCTATCCCTGACTGAGATTCATGTTGTAAAACAAGGATTTATTGAACCCAAAATTCTAGTAGGATCTCTAAAGTTGCAGAAGATGAAATTGTTCTTGGAACTTCCCAAGTACAAGAAATTCATTCAAAACAGGGGAAAACAAGAGTTCTGTATTTAACAGCTCCCCTCACATTCAATTTATTTTTCATCAAAAAAAAACAAGAGTTCTGTATTTAATGTGTTCAGAGTAAAGATCTGTTCAAAATCATTGTATATAATCATAGAACTTGAAATTTCAATAAAATTAATAAAACCTTTGATAAACATAACAAGCTTGACATCATCATGTCTTCAATTCATGCAATGATTCTAGATAATGAAGTTTATATTCATTTTTATTTTTTTAAAGAAAATAAAAAACGTAAAGAAAAGTGTTTAGTTGTAAAATTAGAAAATTTGAAAACATAAAAAAAATGTCGGGTCGGGTTGATTTGTGTTTTTTACTCAAGAATTCGAGTTCAGGTCGAGTGGAACATCATAAAATGTTGGGTCTATTCTCGTTTGGATAGAGGTATTAAATTTTTGGGTCGGGTGCGGATCGACCAAAACCCAACCCATGATCATCTTTATTATTAACCAAGCATGTTTTCTAATTTTAAAAAAAAATTAAAAATAAAAATTATTTTCTAAAATCAAACTAACATTTTCTTTCCCTTTTACTCTCTTCCTACTACAATCTTAAAATATTTTTTTTAAATGTATTGTGTGTAGGATTGGGCAGCTGTAGATCTAAATTTTATTTTGGGTGAAATTTGTAAAGTTTTGTCCAACTCAAGTTAGTTGAGTGGGTCTAATTCTGTATTTATTTTCCCTCACTGATTGCATTGATTTCAATTACGATATAATAATCAATAAAACATAACCAGATAGTAAGTTTCCCTTTGTCAACTGCAATGGTCTTGTCTTGTCAGAGTGCATGAAGGAACTAGAAGAGCACCAGGGATTGTTGACAACTTCAAGTTATATATATGCACAAACCCTAGAAATTTACAGTCTTTCTCAGAGAAAAGTGAAAATATCTATAACTTCAAGGATATACAACAATTACAGGGAAAGTACTCCAGATCCTGATATTTTGCATCTTTGAGGTGAAACAGATTTCAAGCAGCCAACAAGTCAACAACTAAACACGCACTACTTTGAGATTGGTTGGGGGTTGAATTTAATGTTATTATTATTGGTTCATGTTTCCAGATTAATATAAGGATGATGCTTTTAGACACTGACTAATACCAGTCTGTCCCTTGTTCTTCATCATTGCTGCAAGTAGGCCACCCAGTTTAAACTAAATAGCTGTTTTGACTGATTTACAGAGGCAAATCACTGAGCTCAACATATTATTTACCAATTTGGTGTTTTTTTACAGAAAAATGTTTTTGGAAAGATAATAAAGCTTCAAAAGTTGGTGGAATCTATGATCATTTCACATTTTGGTAGATGCAGAGGGCTTAAGGGGGGAGATTTTACATATCTTTGCATTTGAGCATTTCTTTTTCCAGCTGATATGTTGCCATTAATGATGCTGCATTATTGTTTACAACTACCCTGAAAACATATGAGCAAGCTCAGAATTGGCTGCCACATTGACAAATACATTAGTAATACCACGTCTCCCCCATTTTAATGCCTTTATAAATTGATAGAGATGGACCGTGTGTCATAAGGAAAAACAAATTAGCACCAAGAGATGATGATGTTTCTCTCTCGATTTCAAGCACCCTTTTCGTTTTCCTCTTGCTTTAGTAGGACCGTTATCTTCCTTGTTTTTGTGGTGTTATATTCCCATTATGACAGTGAAGCTGCCTTGGTCCTGCCTGACAACGAGACCATTACTGCAGTTTTCGTGTTCGGCGATTCGATAGTTGATCCGGGGAACAACAACAATCTCCCCACTATAGCTAAGGGCAATTTCCTCCCTTACGGGAGAGATTTCAAAGGCGGACCGACTGGACGGTTTTCGAACGGCAAAGTCCCTTCGGACATTATAGGTAGTGTAGCCAATAAACCTAAACTTGTCAACTTCGTATCCCCCAATTAGCAACACTTAACTTGTATACATTGTTAGTAATTTTCAATCAAAATTATTTGCAGCTGAAGAATTTGGTGTTAAGGATCTGGTGCCTGCTTACCTTGATCCGAAAGTAGAGCTCAAAGATCTCCTCACCGGTGTGAGTTTTGCCTCAGGGGCAGCAGGATATGATCCTCTGACAGCAAAAACAGCGGTATATATGTACACACACAGAACATATATTTATGTTGCTATTGTGAATTTATTGCAGTCACAGAATAACTAATCCCATCTCTCTGTCCGGCATCTTTGGGCAGAATGTTATATCGATGTCGGGGCAGTTAGAACTGTTCAAGGAATGCATAAAGAAGATAGAAGCAGCAGTAGGAGAAGAGAGAAGTGCAACCATAGTTTCAAAAGCCATATATATAGTGTGCACCGGCAGCAACGATGTTTCCAATACGTACTTCTCCACTCCATTCAGGAGACCCCATTATGATATCGATGCATATTCGGATTTCGTCGCCGGATACGCTTCCCAGTTCTTGCAGGTACATATGAAGTTTTAGGCTTTGAATTGGACCATAAATATGAAGCTAAGAATGGAAATGTTTGTTGCAGGACTTGTATGGATTAGGAGCAAGAAGAATAGGGTTGTTGGGGTTGCCACCGATCGGGTGTGTGCCATCTCAGAGAACCATAGGTGGAGGCAAAAACAGAGAGTGCTACGAGGCCGAAAACGAATTGGCATTAGCCTACAACGCCAAGCTCTCCGGCGTGATCAATAACCTGAAGACTGTATTCACTTTGCCAGGCACAAAGCTCATCTTTCTTGACATATACTATCCACTGCTGTCCCTCATTAAAAACCCTGGAAAATATGGTAAACTTTTCTCATTCGAATTTTATTTCAAAACACGTGAATCAAATTATAAAATGACGATTGGACCGACATTAATACAGGTTTTGAAGTGGCAACAGTAGGATGCTGTGGCACTGGACTAATAGAAGCCAGTGTATTCTGCAACCCTACAAGCATCCCTCTCTCATGCAAAGATGCCTCCAAATACGTTTTCTGGGATGGTTACCATCCTTCCGAGAAGGCTTACAAGATCCTTACACCAGCCATTATCAATATGCACCTCAAAGAATTTTTCTGAATTTGTTTCTACTAACTCTAAATATCCGACTCCATTCAAATTAAATCCGAATCCTTTTCGTTTTTCATATTATAATTTAAGGAATCATAAATTAAAAACACTAATCTCGTGCACAATCGATAAATGAAACTTAATTAAGTGTGACGGGAAAATGTAACAAAACAATAGTATAAAGAAATGTAAGCAACATTATCCTTTGATTTGTGTTTATTGTTTCATTCAATTCGAACATTGAACCGATGTGCTATACAACTAATTGCTTTCCCTTGAAGATAAAAAGGAAGAGAATTTAGAATTAGAGCTAAATATGCTTATTCAGTTGAGTAGCTCGCAAACAATTTGAGTTCGACTCGGTCAAAACTCGATTAACACTCGATTTAAGTTGACTTGACTCGAAATTGAACTCTACTCGAGATCTTAGCGAGTCAAGTCGAGCAAGGTCCAACTCGACTCGATAAGTTCGTGAGCAGCTCGTTATTTTTTATAAATAATTTTATAATTTTTTTAGTGGCCACCTTAAAAATTTATGTTCCAAAAAGTTTAAATACTAGTCGAAAACTCTAGAAAAGTTTAGTAAATTGCTAGGTAAATTTACTCATAAAACTTTAGTTTCAAATTTTCAAAACGTTTCGTACTCTCGAGATTTAAAAAAATTATTTTGTATTAATAAAAATTAAATTGTAATAATGAGTCTTTTCCTTTTTATTAAAGTCTTTCATTTTCTTTTATTATTACATTATGGCCATGTTTGGCAATTAGCGAATAGCGGATTGCATTAGCTGATTTGACTAGCGAATTGTATTAGCTGATTGTATAAAAGTGTTTGGTAAAATTAATTGATAGCTGATAGCGATTAGATTATTTAAACAAGTAAAATGACTATAAAATTATTTTTAATATAACTTTTTTAAACATATTCAAATGATTTATATATTAATTTATTATTTATATAATTATTTTAATATAATTTAATTAATAAATAAATTTAAATACGCATATAAGTATGTGATAATAAAAGGAAAAAAATAAATAGGATTGGCTTATAAATAGAGTGAGAAAATATTTAATTTAGGTTGTTTTGAGATTTTTGGTAACTGGTAAGGTTAAAAGAGTCTTTACAACTTTAATATCAAACCTTCAATATCAAAAAGCTCCTATTATGAGTTTTTTCAAAATTAGCGGTTTCACTCCAATTCGCTCTTTCAATCCGTTATTTACCAAACAATAATATTAGCAGATTTGACTGGTCAAACCTCTAATTTTTACCCAAAACTCTCTTTATCAAACATGATCTATGTATAAAAATAAAAAAGTCTTTAGTTTCCACTTTCCATATAAAAAATACAATTAAAAGTTAAAAGCCTAAAATTCTTCTATCTCTTTTTTTCATCGGAAATTGTTGAAAAACTAAAAAGAGTCTCACACTCAAATATCGACTTCATCTCTAACTCGATCATGACAGGTTCATTTATTTATCTCCTCAGACCTCACTTTTTTTCTTATAAATTTCTATGTTTATATTAAGCTCTAATAGTATCACTAGATTTTATTTATATTTAAATAAACAAGACAAAAAAAATTTGCGAGTTTAACGAGCAACGAAATTTTTTAATAAATATAAATCAAACAAAAATTTATCGAGCTTAATGAGTAATGAATCGAGTCGAATAATAATTTTTTTAATGAACACTAATTAAAGGTTGTTCAACTCGTAATCGACTCGCTAGATAATCAACCTGATTCATATTCATATCTTCTGCACTATCCTCAGCCCACCACCTAAAGTCGCATCATTCGTTTAAGCTACGGGGACCCAACACTTTCGGTATTGACTATAAAACCATTCAATTTCTTTGACTTTCTCTTAATTTTATATAAAGATTATTATTTCATGTATATGCGGTAAAAAGCGGATGGAAATAGTCTGTTCTTTTATTATGCTCCCTTTTATATTCCTACTTTAAAATAATGAGTTTAGAGTTTAGATTTTAAGATTTAAAGTTAGGGTTAGGGTTAGGATTTAAGGATTAGGGGTATGTGTAATTTTTAAGGTGTAGAATTTAAGGTTTAAGATGTAGAAATTAGGATTAGGGTTTAGAATTTAATTTTTAAGTGATTTTTAGTATGAGGCATAGAAGAGGGCATGATTAGAGGGTAGAGAATTTTTACCCTAAAAAACATTTTTGTGTAATTATCATGCATCCTTTTATTGTATAAAAGAACATTAAAACTATACGATTCCACATTTTTATAGTATCAATATATAAAATAACAACATTTATATTAATTGAATTATTATTTATTCGAAAGATATTAAAACAAAGTAAATTTAATGGTAATTTTAGTCGACCCATCCGTGAACATCTCTAGTAAATACTAAATAGTAGTCGCTTGAGCAGAGTCAATAATAATGCACGGACTGAATAATTTAGGACACTTTATTCTTGTTAAAAAAGCAGCAGATTGGAAGATGGGAGTGTTAGTCCAAAACTATAGTCTATACGGCCGCCCTCTTAATTCTTTCCAGCACATCATCCTATGTCATTGTCACCCTACTTTGATACGGATAAAAATCTTTTGCTTATTTTCAGTGCTTCTATTTATGCCTCACACTCAAAATTAAATTTAGGGTTTAAGATTTTAATAGAATTTGTGCTGAAATGTAGTAGAATTTGTTTCTACCAGTAACACACACAAAAGGTTGAAGCATAGAGCAAAAATTGGAAGTTGAGTCAAATCCAAGCTGTTCTCACATTTCATATTGTAATTCAAAGAATCATAAATAGCAAACAAATGAGAAGAAAGAGAATTTAGAACTAGAGCTACCATATATTGACCCATCACCTTATACAAACTACGGGGACCCAACACTTCCGGTATCGACTATGACAGTTCTCAAGTCGAGAAATGAGCTTCGAATGCTACCCTATTAATACTTTCCTACAAATATCACAGCTTGCCACATTCTTTTATTATCGGAGTGGAGGACCATACACAACCGCTCAAATACGAAAAGGTAGCTAATGACACTTTCAACTTTCAAGCATATATATAAGAAAGAGGATATACAAGCAACCAGTTCATGACCTATCATCTTGAAAAACCACATTTATCGTCTACATCCTCCCACACATAATGCAGATAAGATTCATATGAAACTTCATATAACCTAATATACTCCCCAAGCAAAGCTACAAAATCGCATATCTCATACTCTCTGAATCTATAACTAAGATCTCCTATAGAGTAACGCAAAATATAACTATATACAGTGGAAATCCAGCTTATGAGATAAACACCAGGATGAAATCAACGAAGCTTATTCTGAGCAACAGCCTGGCATAACTCATCCTCGTAAAATAGTACTCGGTTTGAAGCCAATGACTTGCATAATGGCTTCGGGAGAACAGATGGTACCATGCATCTGGAAGTGAATCCAGAATCCTGAAAGAGCACTGCAGCAATTTGCCTCAGCTCGGTGACTTTAACACGAGATGGTGGTCGTGGACCGTGTCTTGGAGCTTTTGGGGTGTGTGGGCTTCTGATCAGAATACCTTTCCCTTCACCCTTGCTGGAAACATCCAAAACATTGTAAACAAGATGACAAATTTTAATACCATTTTTTATCTTTGTTGTCTGACATCAAACGTTTAGACACCTACCTAATAAAGGGCCAGTGTTCCGTCGGCCTTGGTGTCATCGTGCTCAGCATTTCTTGCCTTGAACGATCAGGTGTTGTGTAATTAAAGTGAAATTGTCTTGCCAGGCAAACCTGAACGCAACAAGCATAAATGGTTATATGATTAAGATTCATAAACTAAAACAGACATGCATACCAAGGGAGAGAGATACTTACAGCTTTTCTTATCCTTTGAGAAACATGAAAAACTGCCCTCAGTTGGTCATGATGCAAGTGACAAAGTATTTTAACCTCAATAATTCAAAAGAAAAAAAGGAATCAGCTCAAGGGTGAAGGTCAGATCTCTATAAAATAGAAAGCAAGAAGATTCAATCTTGCAAAGTATAGAGTGGTGTAGGCTGCAGTGTTTCTTCGTGCAGAAACCATATAAACGTATATCCGTGGTGTCTTTAAAGATATCATATCACAGTCATCCATGAATAATGAGTACAACATAATAAAAACATGCAGATTAACTTCAATTATACATGTAAAGAAACAATGTCCGAGAAATTGATAGCAAACACTAAAGTAAATGAAAAAATGTCCATGAAACTCACTGATATGTCAACATAGAATGTCATTGATCTTATAACCAAGGATAGGTACTCAAAGCACATAACGCAAAAGCTGATTAAAAAATCTACAAAAGAAGATTAAAGATTAAACAGAGATCTTTTACATTTGAAGTAATTTTGCTTCTGTTAAACTACACTCATGGTCAGATGCATTCTAACAATGAATAACAGGACTCACTTGAAGGAAAAGAAATGTATATTACACTCTCAATTTACTACATTCATTTAGAAGTTTGACATGCTAAACAGTGCAATAATATGTGGTTCTGATGAAGAAAAAGAAGCAAACCAACAAATACTTATTAACCTGCAACCTGATTTGTTAAGGATGCTCATCATGTATGCCACACACCGATAAAGATCATACGACCAAAATGACTAAAAAACAACAGCTTGATGAATTTTTCAGCATCTAAATCATCATTCTTTTGAATGAACGGTAAAGCTTTTTCAGCCACGTCAGGCAAATAAAATAATAAAGGGTAAAAATAATACCAGTAAATCCATAGGAAGAGACTCAAGCCTTGACTCCGATTCGTAGATTTCAGGACGAGGTGTCTTTGGAGTCCGCACCAAACTATTCTGCTTAAGGAAATCCACAGGTGATAACATCAAAGGGCCTTTCTCAATAACCTTATTTTCCATCAACAGATTACCATTCTCCGGTTTCTTGGTATCTAATACAGCCACTCTTTTCTTCCCAAGATCAGTACACAACTTGGCGGCCGAAGCTTTATTGTATCGGAGATGAGCAAGAGTACCTGGTTTCAGATACTTGCTGCTCGAACTCTTCAATCTCTTGTTCTTTTTTGCTGTTTTTATTTCCCTATCATCCGGAGACTCTTTTCCCATACTTATTGTCTCTCTTCTGCTCTTCCTTATATCCTAAGCTGTTCCTCAACTAGATTATATACCCTTTTCCCCCTAATGTATCTCGAGTTTTGGACTAACTAAACCTTAAAACGCAGACATCAATTGAAATTGTAAAACCTGGCATTCAAATGCAAGAAAATCAAAACTCGCCGTTCATACTATAACAGAAGCTAGTTCTTTTTTCCTCAACTCGGAAACCACCGACAGTGGAAAACAATAGATGCAAAATAAGGCTTAAAAAGTATCAGAAAAACGTAAAAATAGCTAAATAAAGAAAACTCACGTGATTAAGTCCGAATCGTCCACGATTGATCTCCACTGTAATACTAAAACAGGAAATAAAGCAGCCAAACGAGAACCAATAAGAACTTCATCAAAATGGGGAAAGTCCTGAATAATGAAAGGGAAAAAATTAAATCAAAGCAAGCAGGTAAACTCACCGGTCTTAAATTAGCAGATATTACCTGTGAGAGAGAAGGGAGGTTTCTTCTAAGCGTGCCTTTAGAGAGAGAAAGTGCGAGAATAGAGGGAAGAAATGGGGCCGCTAGGGTTTGCTCTTTATTTGAAATCCACTTAAATTCCCGCCAGTTTTTTCAACAACAGTTTCTATTTTGGAAATGTGCGCACGAAATAAATAAAAAAACCGAAGAAAACGAGATGCGTTAGATCTGGAGTACACGTGGCTGATAAGGAGTGGTTATCGGAGTTGTGGGTCAGATCGTGTCTTTATTTGCTTAGGTCATTTCGTCCAATTGGACGGCGGGGATCGCGTTTTTATTAGAAAAATATTGTTATGTTTTGATTTTCTTTTTCTAATTATCAAATTTCAAAATAAGGAAATCGCGAGGGAAAATAATATCGAAATATTTATTAGATTACTATATTGACCTCAAAAGTTGGATAAATTAATTTCCAGTTCATTATTTTGACTAGCTTTTTCTCTCCCTTTTTCCCTATTAAAATGGAATCCAATGCTTTTAGTTTTTTTTTTATGAATCCAATGGCATTTTAGGCATTGTGTTGTGGGTTTAATAGATACCAAAGGCCGCGGGGAAATAGTCTCTTATCAGTTACTTCGCGTAAAGACGATAAATGTTTGTAAAGTCAATTAAAGGCATTTCACACGCATCATTTCTTACACGTGAGTGGCTAAAATTCACACGAATTCTAAGCTTTATTCCTAATATTTTAACTGGAATAATTTAATTATGAATTTCACCCTTTTATTTCAAACAAAACGATAAGGTAGTTTTTCTATGAATTTCTGTCCTTATGTCAAAAAAATGATAAGGTAGTTTTTTTTTGACATATCTAAACACAACAATAAAAAATGATAAATCTAAAAAAAATAATACACTAGTCAAATAAAATTCTTAAAAATAACAATCCACTACATATTACATCGGCAAAATAATATAGAAGAAGTAGACTTTGACCACCAGAAAATACAAACAAAAAACGTCGTGAAAATTATCGTACAAACACTAAAGCTAATATTACCCGCTTACCGCCGATTAGACAAAGTAAAAATAAGAAAAACAAGTAGCTAGGGTTAACGATAAGTAGTTTCTCTGCTCTAATGGAAAGGAATTAATCGTTCTATTTGATAAAAGTCGAAAAGTTAATGTAAATATAATTAGATAATATCGTAAAATATTATCATTAAATCATTGATCTTGACAATAATAAATTACATGGAAAGAAGTAACAACAAAATCAAAAGTTTACGAATTTATATGCAATAAATTAAAGAAAATCGGCAATGCAGTTTTATGTAAATTTTAAACCATAGATGATTTTTTAGCTTTTGTGAAATAAGAAGATCAAACTTTAAAATTTTAAAGGAAATAGATTAACTTCTTAATATTTGTAAGGAAAATTTTACAACGCTCGGCAAGCACCACTAACGACGAGTATCGATACTATTAATTTAATTTATAAAGATTTAAAATCTAAATGACTCACCGTATAATTATAAATCATTTAAAAATTAAAAGGTAAATTAATTAAAGTACATTTTTTATTTCTTTTTAAACATAATTAGATCAAAATATCTACTCCAAATCAAAAAATTATTTTTTTTTTTAAATTCAATCTGCCACCGCTGCGGACCACATTGTATACTTTTCTTTACATCCCCTTGTACTTGTTTCATCAATTCATTCCTTGTCGAACGTATACTTTATTCTTGAACAAGAAATTGAACCTGAATACTCTTAACCCATATAATATAATGTATTTTGACCTAATTATGTTTTAAAGAAAATTAAAAATGAAAAAATATATTTTAATTTTTTTTATTTTTAAATAATTTATAATTATACGATGAGTCCTTTATATTTTCAATCTTTATTAATTAAATTAATAGTGCTCGTCATTAATGGTACTCATCGGTACTCGTCGAGTTAGCAGACTCATCCTATTCGTAAAGTATATGGATGGAGTTCATAATTTGACCAAATAATTTAGTCAGGACTCATATGTTTCTAATTTTAATTCTAAAATAAAATATTTGAATTTTTTTTATAAAACATGAAATATAAGTTGATAAAATAATTTAAAAAAAGTATTGATATTGAAATCAAATATTTCAAAATATTAAAATGTATTTATTTTTCTAATTATCTATTTAATGGTTTGAAATTATTTTATACATAATTTCTGGTATGGATAGTTTCCCAAACGCAATGAAAATTTGAAAACACATTCAGATAATTGTTAAAAACAGATTTATTCATTCAAATTTTAAATTTTCATTGTTGATGCGTTAGATATCACATTATGGAGAAAAACTTGCGGTCAACATTTATCCGTATATAAATAAACAAAATACAAAAAAAAAATTAATACATGAGTTCTGTCAATGAATTGTTTGGAGAAATCCGACTTTTTTTGTTGATTTATGAACAAATCATATCCTCCTCAACCCCAACAACTTTGAAAGTAATATTAAGTAAACATGATAATATATGACTACATGGATTTATAGCGTGTTGTTTAATTTTACATGATATTATTAGGGATGAGTCTCCCACGCTCGACGAGTATCGATGAGCACTACTAATGACGAGCACCGATGAGCACCATTAATTCAATTTATAAAGATAAAAAATTTAAAGAATTCACCGTATAACTATAAATTATTTTAAAAAACAAAAGGAAAATTAATTAAAATATATTATTTTATTTTTAGAATTTTGTAACACCCCTTCTCGGTCTGGTCGAAAATCGGGTCGACATGTAAGACTAATTCTTAACTATTACAAATTTTAGGGACCAAGCTCTAAATTCAATAAATTAGAGGTCATTCGATACAATTAATTACACTGCAGTGAAATACAATACAATATTAACAAGCCTACAAAATTTCATACAATTTGGAGTTCATTTACTCATTCAATTTAATCATTCAAAGTTCAGTGACCAAATTGGAAACATTGCAAACCTTCTGTTTCAGCCTTTTTAACAAACTTAACTGGCCCTATATCGAAACACCTTAAGGCTGTTTCGAAACAGATGTACGATTATCAACCTAGGTTAACTTTATCCTTTAAATTGTATCGATACGGGCAAGCCGGTACGAGTTTACTCCCTTTAACCTTGACTTTAACTCGTTTCGATACGTTACATACCCGTATCGAAACAGTGAATTCTAATAGCAAAATATTTCGACAAGGCCTCAAACCGTATAGATACGCCTTGTTCCTATAGTCCAATTATGTTTAACCGCATTGATACGCTATTACCTCGTAACGATATTGCCTAACCTATAATGATAGATTTTTTATGGTTTTTAATCGAATTGACCTACCAAACGGTGTTCAAATGCAATATAACTTTACACACAACATTTAAATGCTATAAACTACTGGCATGTCAAATTTTATTATCATTCGAATATATTTACTAGGTTTGACCTATGTGATCCAAATAAGCCATTTTAAACCATTTTTAGCCAAACCAAAAGACATTTTAGGGCCTTTAACCAACTTACAATATATGCACATTACAAAATAACAAAATGGGACATAAGACTAGTTCAACTACTTTATCACCTTCCTAGGAGTTCGTAAGGTCAAAATACATTACTTTAGGCTTGTAGTGACTTGTCTCGCCTCGACTATCCGATCTCCAAGCATAGTGACCTTTCAACCTGAAACGCATGAGATAAGACACATTAGGCATACATTGCCTAGTGAGGTAATCATAACCAATATGAACAACAATATAGGAAGTATATATATATGATCTCATGCTTATCAATATCAATATCATGCATCAAAATACAATGTTTGACATATTAATTTCATCATTAACCCTTAGATTGAATCAATATAGTGGATACGCGAATTCTACGTCTCGCTAAATCAATGAATGGTCTAATCTCTCCGCCTCACCAATATGACCAATATCAAAACACAACCATTCACTTCGCCAAATCAATATAGATCGTAACCCAATGATCATAGTCCACCCGTACACTGAGCTCATAAATTCTATGGCATGCCAATTGTATCCAATGTCCATTCAAATCCAAGATTTCAATGTCTATATACATGTTCAATATTCAATGAGAATTTCAATGACCAATGACTTCAATATTATCAATATCAAACATGTCTCATTATCAATATTTCATAGTTTCAATGTCAATGCCAATATCAATATCCGATGATTTCTTTACAACATTTCAATAACAATACTACATCAATGACAATGCAAAATGATGACACCAATAACTATGTCTGATATTCAATAACAAATTTACCAATGCTTACCAATAAGTCCGTTTAACAATCTGATGCAACTCTCTCAATAATAATGTTAGTTAAATTATTGAAATCAATAATAAAGGGTTCGGGAAGGCTCCTCGCCTAATCTTGAGACTCCGACTACACTCACCTTAAAATTCGATGCTCTTACAGTTCTCAGATAACAACGTCCTTGCTTCTAGCTTTCGATGGAGATGACAAAATCTCTCTCTCCACTTCTCGAACTAGAAAGTCAATAGGGAAGTTGTTAGGGTCGATAATACGATATCAAGATCAATACAACGACATCAAAATCGATGTCCAAGCTCAACATAATTATTAATCAAAAAATTTCATAGATGGCTAAAACCTAATTTGAGATTAATCTCAAAATACTATAGATTTCTAATATTAGATTGAGGTAAAAAAAACTTACTCGATCACTAGCAACGATTTGATAGCAATAGAACAAAAGAAAAAACGAAGTTTAAAGCTAGCTTCAATGGAGGTACTTGCTTAGGTAGGAGATGAGAAAGATGAATAGTTTATAGAGATGTTCGCTTGTAGTGTTTCAGGTAGCTTCTCAATTCATTATTTCTTTTCTTTTATCAACAATAGTCGAATTGGCTTTCCTTTAAATGGAGGAATTGTATTTCAACATCCCACGTGGATATTAATTGTGCTTAGGGAAGTTTAATTACAAGATTAGCCCTCCAACATTTTTTAAACTTTATTCTATTGCTTCTCAACTTTCAATATTAACAATTTAATCACTAAAATGTTTTCTATACTTTTTTTTGATAAAAGTTGGTGACCTCGTTAAAAACCACATTCATATCAGTTTTAACACATAACGTGTACCAACCAATAGCGAAAGGAGGAAAAGAGTGTCACAAGAATTTATTTAATAATTCTCAGGTAATACACGATCCTTCCGTTCGAAACTATTACATACATTCTCAAACTAAGCCCCATAATACGTAAAGGTAAATAACGCACTTAAAACCCGAGCAAACTGCCTAAAACCTTTCCCTTCATATCATTGTCCCTACCCGATGCCACTCTTCGCAAGAGAGTCTGCATCAACATTTAACGCTCGATCAATCTTCCTAAAAGTGCAGGAATTTAGCTTACCCAGTCTCACTATCTCCCATACCAAAATCCAAAAACTCTCGGGCAAACATGTGGGTTTGAAATCCATTGTATCACCACGCTGCTATCACTCTCCACTATGAGTTTATAATTGGTGAAGGCCTGGTTTTCTGTGACCAGTTTGATGCCATGTTTTATCGCAAGCAACTCCGCCAGTAGCGGAGGACCCGGGCCAATCTTCTCAGAGAACGACAACACCATCTCTCCCTTGTGATTCCGCACCAATCCTCCTACTCCTCCAGCACTCTCGTCACTACGCATGGCTCCATCAGCGTTTAATTTCAAGAAGCCTAGGGGGCAGTTCCAACCTTTATTTCCTTCATATGCCTCGTTTTCCCAGGCTACAGTGATCCGCTACTGCCGGGTTAATTATAAGATCGTCCAAGGTTACTGGAGCTGCCAGATAGCTTGATTTAAACCAAGTTGCAAGCCTGCATTTTACTAAGAACGAGATTTGCATTGCATCAATAACACAATCTTTAAAAATAATATTATTTCGGATCAACCAAATAGACCACATGATGGTTGTCGGTATAAGGGACCAAGTAGAGTAATTTGTGGATGCTGGTCGTAAATCTTGCCATTTCTGTAGAAGAGCATCGATCTCTCTTGGAATCACCCAAACCACATTCCAATAAGAAACCAATTCGGACCACAGCTTCCATGAAACTTTGTAGTATAGTAATAAGTGTTGTGTAGTTTCTGGGAATTCATTGCAACACGAACAAACAATTTCCCCATTCACGATCGCGCCTCTCCTCCGGAGTTCCATCCTCACGGCAATTTTGCTCTGAATCGCTTGCCACAAGAAGACTTTAACCTTAGGGGGTAGTGCCCTCCCAAACAAGCTTCTTCCAATGAAACTCTTGTTTCTTCGCAGTCAAGGAACACATATACCCAGATTTTGCTGTGTAGATGCCATCCCCCGATTCTTTCCACACCAAACAGTCATGCGAGTAACCTTCAGATTTCAGTGTCAAAATTTTCGCCATAAAAGCGTACCATTACCCTTCCTCCCAATCGAAAAACTGCCTTCTCAAGGGGATAGTCCAACTCCACTTCCCATTCTGATTCGATCCGAACTCATTAATTCTTCCTTTCTTATTACATGAAAGGGCAAAAATTCTCGGGAAGAGGACTTGTAACAGTTCCTCACCAACTTGAAGTCTCAATTTGCTGCGAATTGTCTCACCAAAGTTGTCCAGATTATGAAAAGAATTTACGATACCTCTCCAAATCCATGAATCATATCGGTGTCGCGTGGTTTTCGACAAAATTTCCTTAGAATCAGAATTGGATTTGCCTACCAATAATTTCTTCCATTCGCTCTCTCGGTCATTTGCGTATTTCCACACCCACTTGCACATCATTGCTCTATTATGGGATACTATGTCACGTATGCCTAAGCCTCCCAACTCATAAGGAAGGCTTATCGACCTCCAATTAACCCAATGCATTTTCTTCCGATTATCCGCCTCACCTCATAAGAAGTTTGCCATAAGACTATTTAACTTGCGCGCTACTTCGTTGGGCAATCTAAAAATAGATAAATAATAATTAGGGAGTGAAGATAATATCGATTTAATTAGCACCATTCTCCCACTTGTAGACAGGCTTTTTCCTTTCCAACTCGCCAAATGTTTATAGAACCTTTCAATTACTGGTTCCCACAGAGCCATCGAGTTCCTTTTAGCTCCCAGAGGTAGGCCTAAGTACTCGGAAGGGAAATTTCCTTTTGAACAACCCACTTTGCTTGCCCACCCAATCAAAGTTTCCTCTTCAATATTGATACCAAACAACCTGCTCTTCACTAAATTCAGATGCAGCCTTGAAGCAACCTCGAAGACACGTAGAACACGTTTGACGTTCAGGATTTCCCTTAAAAAAGCTCCACAAAATATAATGAGGTCGTCCGCAAACTGTAAATGGGATAACTCAAACTTGATAACCCCATTTCCTACAGTGAACCCATTGAAAAGCCCTCGATTCGTCGCCTTTTCAATCATAAGATGTAACACTTCCCCTACCAAGTTAAAGAGTAAGGGTGACAAAGAGCACCCTTGGCGCAGCCCCATTGTCAACGAGAAACATGAAGTCGGGGAACCATTAACCAAAATAGAAATGGAAGCCGTCGAAACACAATTAAAAATCCAATTACACCATTTGTTACCGAACCCCATTTCTTTCATTACTCTAATAAGAAATTGCCAGTCGACAATATCGTAGGCTCTCTTGAAGTCAATCTTAAAGACTGCTCCTCTTCGCCCCGCTTTAGACATATAGTCGATGCCTTCGTTTGCAATGAACGAGCAGTCTAGTATCTGTCTCCCAGGTATAAAGGCGAACTGGTTTTTGCTAATTACCTCATCCATACAACACCTCAACCTCCTTGCAAGGACCTTCGAAATGATTTTATAAATCCCCCCAACTAAGCTGATAGGCCTGAAATCTTCAATATTCTCTGCTCCCATCTTTTTCGGAATCAAAGTTATAAAGGAGTGGTTTACCCCTCTTTTCAGGTTTCTCCCGTGAAAGAAATCATCAAATACTCTCATTAAATCGCCTTTAAGAATATTCCAATGTTTTTTGAAAAATCCCATTGTGAAACCGTCGGGTCATGGGGCCTTGGAGCTATCCGTCGATACAATTGCTTCCCAAACCTCATCTTCACCAAACTGTCTCTCTAACCCACTCTTTTGAGCATCCGAAATTTTGCTGAATTTCAAAGATAAATCGACTACCTTCAAAGTATTCTTCAATTTATAAGCTTTAGAGAAATAGTCTAAAATACCTTCCTTTACCATGGCTGGATCGGATACTGCTTCGCCATTAATTTTGATGGTGCTGATCGAATTCACTCGCCTTCTATTGGACGCGGTAATGTGGAAAAATCGCATGTTCCGGTCGCCTTCAGAAAACCACTTTAACCGCGAGTTTTGAAGTCATATCTTCTCTTCTCTTCTCAATAGAATCCATAATTCCTTTCTAAGTTCATTCAACCTCTTCCATGCTTCTGCTGTAATCGAACCCTTCTGAACCCCTTCTTCAATCCGTGCAATTTTTAATTCTATATGTGGAATGGTTTTCCTTTGCTTCAGAACATTTTCTTCTGTCCAATTTTTTATGGAGGATTTAGTGCCCTTCAATAAGCTCAGCAAGCCTATCCCGCCTCTAAGCAGTGTTTCGGCCAGCCCTCGGACTGAAGTCCTTCTTCTTGAAAATCTTCGGTTTCAGATTCTTCAAGAAATAATTCTCCTGTCTTGACCTTGATTAGGAAAGCTTTACCCAACACGTTGATCCTCATCGATTTAGGAATATCGAATTGACTAGACACTCTGACTATCATCCTTGCTGCAGTTAAATCGATTTTGTTTCTGGTGTCTTTGTGTATATCCGTCAAGCAACCCCATTTTCTGGCAATCATTGTAAAAAAGTCTTCGCTCCAGCAGCAGATGGGTACCCCATACATTGATACTGAACAAGAGAAGGATGAAAAACCATCCACTTTGATATTCTTCTCAAGAACTTCGAACCAGAAACGCAGCTCCTCCCTCTTTTTGCTCCAAGTATCATTCTTGTCTTCCAAAGAATTGAAGGTGATAACACATGAATTATAGGCAAACCCCCATTTGGCCACTTTAACATGGATACCATCGCTGGCCAAGGCTTTCATGACGAACTCTCTGTCAAAATCTTTCTTAATTATGCCAACTATCGAGTTATCAATCCAATCGGATTCCTCTATTGGAATGGTAATGTCAATCTCCTCCTTCCACCCCTTCTTCTCTGCCATCGAAGACTGTTTTCTATCATCTTGATTAGGATTGCCTTGGGCCATTAGCACTTCCTTATATGATCTCTCATCCCTTTTGTTTGATGCCGTCTCCGCTTGATCCCTTGAAAATCTACCACTCGAAGCCATCTTCTTGAAGACACTGGGAGGCGAGGTATAGCTTGGAACCTGGTTTCTCGCTTCTCTTGCATATTTAGCTTTGGACACAGTAACTAGTCTACCATCGATGTTAGTTTTATTCACCTTTTCTATCACCATTTCTAAATCCTTGAAGCTAGCCATGTGAATGAAAACAAAGGTGCTGCTCTTGTATCTCGGTTTTTTATTGTTGAACGAAATGAAAACTTTTTTCACACACCCATGATGACTGAACAACTCCCTTAACGCGCCACTCGACACCCTTCTGCTTAGATTATCAACAAAGGCCACCCATTCTATCTTACCAGAATCACGCCTGGAAGATCTTTCATCCCTTCTGAGACTGTTCCCTATTTTTTCTCCTTCCTCACCGTTCTCTCTCTTTTTCTTTGCTCTCTCCATTCTTCCAAAGTTACTACTTAATAAGAGCTTTTTGATACTATTAAATAGGGTCCAATTGCAATGATTTAACTCAATTAGAGTCCAATATCAATGATTAGCTAGCCAATACTATATTTAGACTTTATCGATGCGAAATTTTCGATCACCAAAACGCAATTCCGACTAGACCAGACTTTGGGGTGTTACATTTTCTTTTAAACATAGATCAAAATACCTATCTGCCACCGCTATTGTCGCTGACTCCTGCTATGCCAGCGCCAAAAAATAACATACGTCACTTGAAATAAAATTTATTAAGGAGTGATTACATTTACATACTGAGATTCGAACCCATACAAAATAAGGTAATATGAGCTTCCTTGGCCACTAGGCAAATTAGTGGATCTCGTGGTTAGTAATGATTTTTTATTAATGAAATAATCAATTATTTTCTTCCAAAAAGATTCAATTAAACGTATCTTTTTTTTGAATAAAGTGCCGGTTATTTATTTAAAAAAGTAAAATAAACATAATTGAGCTGACATCCACACAGCGAAATAAAGACAAAAAGAAACTGAAGGGACATAGGCTTTATCCCTTCCCCTATGAACCGACACAACCCCCTCTGTCAAAAGAAAAAACAACACTCAAAGAATCAGAGCAAAGGGGTAAACCGCTTTCAAATAGATCCTAAAAACCTCTCCGAGCCTAATCACGGCAAACGGCCCGGCGTTCCTCTTCCACAATCGCCGCTACCGACGAAGGAACTTCCTCCACCCAGAAGCGATCATCTGAATCCCACCGTGAGTCTGCAGCCAAACTGTGCGCCGCTCGATTCCTTTCCCGCGAGACATGCCCAAATCGCACTGCATGCAACGATCGGCAACGCTGCTTCGCATCTCACACCATGGTGCTAATCTCCGACATATCAGCAGCCGGATCGACCATTTTCCGAATCACCGACAAAGAATCGCCCTCAAAAACCACCTGCTGCAAACCTAGGTCAAGAACGAATTCCACCGCATGAAGTAGCGCCGTCGCCTCTGCCGCAAAAGCCGACTGAATCCGGTAAGCTTTCCGGCGACAAGCCCCTAAAATCTGACCATTAGCATTCCTGATAATCACTCCTGACCAAGTTTGTTTTGTCTAAGGTACAAAACGGGCATCAAAGTTCGCCTTAACGAAAGGGTCCTGCGGCGGATCCCAGCCCGGTAACAGTGGCACCGGTAAAATACGAAGCCTAGTAGGTAAAACTCTCAGCTCCTGCAAATACGATTTTACAAATGCAATAATATCATGTGGTCTCTGCTTTAAATTTTCATGTATAAATCTATTTCTGAAAAACCATAGCGCCTATATAGTCAATAGTATCTCCGTATGTTTGACACTCGAGGTTTTCGTAAGAAGCCATGATAACCACTCCTTGTAACTTAATTGTAAAATCCCAGAAGACCAAGTATATCCAATGATGTTCCATGTTGACTGAGCTTTCGGGCAATCTCGTATCACATGTATAATAGTTTCAGATGCATTCAGGCAGATAGGACAAGTAGAATTTTTGAATGAACTGTATTTTTTAAGTCATTTCTAGAAATTAGGTGTATTTTCATGAATATTTGAATTCAATTAGAATTAGTATCTTAATCCAGTTTCGATGAACTATATTTTTTCATAAAAGCTCACATAATTTTTATATTAACAACTTTTTGAATACTTAAACTTAACTTAATTGTGTAATAGTACCCGTTACGTTCATTGCTCGTCGTGGCAGACGTGATTCATAAACTTTGGGCCAACCAAGTTTGTTATACGTTTTGGGCCGACCATGTTTTATAATTCAACCCCTGTAGACACTGTTTATATATATATATATATTATTTAAAATTTATTGTTAATAAAAATATAAAAAATATATTTTATAAATCTTCAATCAAGTAGTTTTAAAATATATATTTTATAAATTTTAATTGTTTAAAATATTTAAAATAATTATAGTCAAAGTTTAAAAAACATGACTCTTAAAAAATCAGTAAATGATAAAATTAATGGGACGAATGAAGTATAATTTTTTAATAAAAATAATTATGGGAGAAAGGCAGAATCGATTGGTGGAGATTATTATTATTTTAAATATTAAATTTATTTTTTTTCCTAAAAACATACAATTCGTTACTGTCTCCAAACAAATTTTAAATTTTAAATAACTCACGATATATAATGTTGAAATTCTATCATTAACAATTACTATAAAAGAAAAGCTTTGAATATTCTCATTATGTTAAATACTTGTGTTCTGGAATCTAAGGGGTCTATACTAGTCGAAGGCCTGGCCACCTCTTGAGCTGGTTGACGGTTGTCCTGTTGTAGTACCTTTTAACTCGTGAATCAAATATTCGTTATTATATTTTAAAAAATGGGGAATATTTATTTAAACAATTCATTTGCATTTTAAGGTTTGTCGTAATCAGATTTGGTACAACCCCTTTGCAACTTTGACCAACCCCATAACATTAAATATTATTAAAAGTAACAATTTTATACAGTATATTATTTACGCACTTTTAATCGAGATAATCCGAATTTGTAATATTTTATCATCTAAAATAATAGGGGAAAACAAGAGTTGGAAGACAACCGTCATAGATGCAACGACAAGGACAGCTACGTTGATGGGCAACGATTCCCAAAAGACCCCACGAGACATGAGTTGACGTGGTTCGGCACTGCTGAATTGTATGGTGCCAACCATTTTTTTACTCCTATATTATCTTTTGACGGTGTGATCAGATGCGGATGCAGAATTTTATGTTACAAGATGAACTTTTAAAATTTTATAAAATATAAAAATAAAATTTTAATAAAAAAGTTTATAATATATATAAAAATTTCAAAATTTTAAAAGGAACGACAGCTTCTTCTGACCGCGGTCCATCCTTGGTTATGATCCCATATAAAAACACTTCCAATTTGGACTCCTCACATTATTTATTCATACGTGCATACTATCATGTTTCACCAATTGTTCCAATGAGCCAAAGGCACGATAAACCTAAAAATTAGGTAATAAAAAACCCAGAGACAGAAGGGAATCACGTTCACGGCACGAAAGAAAAGTGCCCAAACTTTTAGACCCTCTCACTAAAACTTGTGCTATGAAAAAGAGGAGGATTTTGGTAGTGGTTTTCCCATCGCAACTTGCAAACTTTACCCATTTCCAACTTCACGATTTCCATACGCTTTATAGAATCCACATTCCATGTAAATTGTAATTGCGAGGAAATGTAGCGAGGGTAATTACTAAAAATTCTAGGGTCACGAGTATAATTACATTTTTTTAGCTTTTAAGGATGTTTGAAGTTCTCGAATATAAAAGAATCAATTAAGTTCTTAAACTCAATTCACTCATTTGACTAATGTTAATTGTTAAATTTATTATTTTTTTATCAGTTGGTGCACCATGTCATGTTACAATGTTGTCACTTGCATTTTCATAATATTTTATTTAAAAGCTCTAAAGTTTAAAAAAGTTATAAAACTTTTTTAAAATATTTTTCTAAAAAAATTATAAATATCACATGACAGAATTGTAGTGTGTTATGTGACAGTAATATTTCAAGAAAAAAACTCATTAAAACTGATCAAATGACTTAATATATTTAATTAATTGGTCAAAATTAGAATCATATATTAATAAAATTTACAATGATCTATCCCCATCACGAATAAATTTTAAAGACTATCAGAGCTTGTGGGCCAAGACTATAGACTCGTTGAATACATCAATGTAGCGCGCGTGCGGCCCATAACATCTAAGGGCATCACTGACCTATTATTGCCTCAAACTTCCTTGGCCTAAGCGGCCATAGTTCCTCTAAGAAGCTAGCTACAGAGGATCACCTCCGTGCAGCTAGTTAGCAGGCTGAGATCTTGTTTGTTAACGAAATTAATTAAACGAATCGCTCCACCAGCTAAGAACAGTCATGCGCCACCACCCATAAAATCAAGAAAGAGCTTTCAGCCTTTCAATCCTTACTATGTCTTGACCTGGTAAGTTTTTTCGTGTTGAGTCAAATTAAGCAGTATGCTCAACTCTTGGTGGTGCCCTTCCGTCAATTTCTTTAAATTTCAGTCTTGCGACCACACTCCCCCTGGAACCCAAAGACTTTAATTTCTCATAAGGTGTCAGCGAAGTCCTGAAAGTAACATCCGTCGATCCCTGGTCGACATCGTTTATGGCCGAGACTATGACAGTATTTGATCGTCTTCAACCCCTCAACTTTTGTTATTGATTAATGAAAACATCATTGGCAAATGCTTTTGCAGTTGTTCAACTTTCATAAATCCAATAATTTCACCTATGATGAAATGTGAATGCCCCGAAGGCCAACATAATAGGATCGAAATCCTGTGATGTTATCCCATTCTAATGTATATAAGTGTAGGCATGCTTCGAGCACTCTAATTTATTCAAAGTAACAGCGCTAGAGGAACGACCCGGTCAATTAAGGCCAAAAGCGCATCACTGACAGTATGAACGAGCAGCCTTTTGCTCATCTTGAGACAGACCGGTCGACTCACCTCTAAATCTAACTATGAGCTTTTTAACTGCAACAACTTAAATATACGTTATTTGGAGCTAAAATTACTGCGACTGTTGGTACCAAACTTGCGTTCCAATAAATTCTCGTTAAAGGATTGTACTCATTTTTAATAAGTAATTACTATTGTTGTGTTTGTTAGTTTTTCGTATTTTAATATAATATTTAAATCTAAAAAATAATTAAAACTCATAATTTTAAAACTGGAATAAGATTTGTCGGTTCATAAACAAATCATTTACCGTTTTATCTATAATCATACCTTCATCATAGGTGTATTAAAACCAAGGACGAAACCAAGACTTAGGGCTAGAGATAAATTATAAATGTTTGAAAGTGTGAGGCAAATTCATAACTAAACTAATTAAAAAAATTAAATAAGAGCAAAGTTAAAAAAAATCTTAAGAGGTGGAGGGCGATTGCCCATCCCCACTCTTTAATAGCTTCATCCCTTGATTAAAACATTGTATTAATAAAATAAAAATACGTTTTTAAATACGCTTACCAACAATCGGAACGAAAAGACAAAATTTGAGTTGCAATCTTAAATTACACGTGAACTAATTATTAGATTCGAGCGTCATAATTATGTTAGGTGCTTAGACAGAGACAAATATCTCTTTAAAATTGTATTAAAGAAATAAAACACACAAATTAATGGTTAAATTTAGTAAATAAAAAAGAGAAGAAGAACGATCACATCTAGAAAATGGACAGATCATATTTATGAATCTTTACATAAACAAAGACATTGCTCTAAAATGTGTATATTGTGGTTGATGACTGTCAATTGGGTTTCCACCACCTGACACTACCTTTTCTCTAAAAAAATACTTGGTTCCATGAATTTGTTGCTGTTGTCGCTTTTATAGATTTATATTTATTGCATTATCTTAGTTTAACTTTAAATTTTAAAAAAATCATATGTAATTTTAAATTATATTATTTTAATTTAAAGCATCTAAAAAACATGTCATCCTTTATCAAGATCAATTCAACAAGTTCAATTTCCATTTTAAATTAGGTAAATTATTTGACAGGAATACATGTTTTATTAAATATATAATTAGAATTAATATGCTTTATGTAAACATATAGTAAAATAATTACAATTTTCTTGACTTCAAAAAGTGTCTAACATGAGCTGGAAAAAAACCGAGACGAGGAAAATTATTTGGGACCGGACCAGCCTGCGTGGAGGTGGGAAGAGACGAGGCGTTTCTCCACTGCTTCAGCCTATGCAGCACAGGGCAGTGGCAACACGGTGAGTGCAAGGAGCATTTGGAAAATTATTTGGAAGTTGAATGTGCCGCAACGCATCCGTACGTTCTTATGGCTTGTCGTGCATGGTAAGGTGCTTACCAACGCCGAAAGATGCCGATGACACATGACTCTCCCTAGTAAGTGTGTGGCATGTGACGCGGATATTGAAGATTTAGAGTATGTGCTACGCTCTTGCCCTGTTGCAAGGCGTTGTTGGATACGTGTGCTATATTCGCACCGCGTTTCGGATTTCTTCGTGTTACCTTTTGAAGAGTGGTTTCGTGGTAACATTACGTGAAATGCGCGAGGGATCTCACCGGAGAGTGAGTGGTGTGTCGTGTTCGCAGCTCTTGTATGACTCATTTGGAAAGAACGGTGTGATCGGGTGTTTGGTTCCCATGGGGTAGGGTCTCGCGACTTGGTGTTTGCTGCCAGGCAATTAAGGGACGAGTGTGCGCTTGCCTCTTCTCATGGTGGCGTCGTGGGGAGCACTGCTGAGCAGGGACATGTTCCTCGAGTTAGATGGCAGTTACCTGCTATGGGAAGAGTGAAAGTGAATGCAGATGGTTCGGTTGGAGGGCTTGAAAAAGTAGCTTCGATAGGTGAGGTAATTAGGGACACGACGGGTGCTTGGGTATATGGGTTTGGGAGGAATATTGGCCAATGTTCGGTGGTTATGGCGGAATTATGGGCGACGTATGAGGCTCTTAATCATGCGTGGGATTATGGGTTTCGTTACGTTGATTTTAAAACTGATAATACAATGGTAGCAGATATATTGAATAGGAGAACGAATGTCTTGGTTGAGAACGACTTGGTCCAACGCTTAAGGCGTATTATTGTGAGAAATTGGGATCTCTCGGTGCGGTGTATACCCCGTGGTGCTAATATAGTTGCTGATAAGTTGACGACTTGACGTCATTGGCACGAAATTGGTCTTTTAGTGGAAGAGTTTTTATTCGCCCTCCACCGGACGTGGAACCTTTGTTGTCTTCTGATATCTCATGATGATTTATCAGTTTATTTGTTTGCTTCTTTTCGTTTGAGTCTTCCTTATATGTAATTTTACATGTACTCTTTTTCTTTATTTAAGTGTAAGGAAATTTTTAACTAGCCATGTGACTTTACCTCCCATTATTAATAGAAAAAAAACTGAGAGCGACTAAGAGATGAGGAGAGAGGAAGACATGTGCAATGGGAGGCATGTGAGGCACTGTCACAATCGTACCATTAATGGGTCCACATGGGCAAGAAGGGATGTTCAATCCAGAATATGCGCCCTTTTCTAAAGGCGAAATTAATCTTATGCGGATTTTTATTATTTTCAATGTTTAACTAATCAAATAAAATAATCACATTCAAAAAATTTTATTTCTTTCATATTTTCTTAAGTCATAAATTTTAAACACCTTTCATTTTTTCCTCTAGAATCCCAGTGAATTTTTATCACAGAAATTCTACTAAAAATTTCTTTTAAAGAGCATTAAATTTCTCCTCATATTCTACTATAAATTAATCATTGATATTGTTATTTCTTTTTCCAAAAAAATCATAATTTTTAATCAATTAATTAAAATTACTTATCTAAGGATTAATCCTATATTTAATAATTTTTTATATAAAGTCTTTACCTTACAACCTGTATTCATTGTTGAATAATTTTAATTTTTTATAAAATTTTTCTTTCATGTGTAATAAATTTAGTTCAGCTTAAGTATCTCTCTATGCGCAATATTATATTTACTCCACTCTCTTAAATTGGATTTTTCATAAATATATTTTAAGATCTCATATATTTCTAACATATAAAATTCTTTGTATATGGATTATTATATGTAAAATATAATTGTATTAAACACAAAAACTACATTAACAACCGTTATATTAGGAAAACAATAGGCTGCTAGCTAAATTTCATTAAACGTCCCTACCTAACTAACCAAATGAGGATAATTTTTAGGATGGAAAATTTCTTTTCATTTTCGGTACTCCTATTTATGTTCTCATGCTCAAAGTTAAATTTAGGGTTTAGGATTTAGAATTTTACATTAGAGTTTATGGCTAGCGTTTAAGAAATTTAGGGTATATTGTATTTTTTATGGTATTAGGTGTAGGGTTTAGGATTTAAAATTTAGGGTTAGGGCTTGAAATTTAATTTTGTAGCATTTTTTAGTGTTGTGATAAAAGTAGGGGCGCTAAAAAGAGACATAAAATTTTTATTATATTTTCTACTTGGGGTTCATTTGACACAGTTTTTCTAATAAGTGTTTAACTGCCGAACAATTACAAAAAGCACTTCAAATAAGCGTTTTTACACCTGGTTTGCTCCTAAACGAACGTTTCAAAAAGCTTAACATTTTAACTTTTCCCGGAACGGCCGTTCTTACCTAAACCGTCATTTGAAAATATACTCCCAACAAAGCCTTAGGACATGGAGAAGTGAAAGTGAACTCCTAACCACTACTGAAGTGAAAATGAAGCACAAACCAAAGTTACTGTAATCTGGAATGACAAGTGTTCCTTTAGTGGTAAATAAGAAAAATATGCTTGCAATAAAGTTTTGTTTAGCCATATAAGTTCAATCCAAATAACCTTTCATCTTCCAGTGCTGTTGTAAAAGTCAAAAGAATAATTAATAATTTATACAACATGTGATTAAAACTCTCACTTGACATTTTCGCTTTTCCTTAAATTGTGAGTTTAAAATTTAATAAGAGTAGAATTCCCTTCCTACTCCTATAGGTAGAAATTATTAAAAAAAAACAAGACAAAACTATATACACTGGAATGATTCCTAAGGGTAAATCAATTTCAGAAAGGCTGTTATTTGTGCTTGACCCACATTATTAAACTGGAAAGTTTAATTCGTAGACACGATGATTGATATTACCCATGCTTAATTCAAGCCTCGATTTGTGGTACCATAAACTTTTTTTTAATTTTGTGTATCTAATTTATTAATCGATTAACTCGAATTAAATTTTAAAAAAATATTATTTTTAGTCTCTCCTCTTTTCCTTTAGGTTTTGCCGTAACCCTGAGAGTCACAAGCTTTATTTTTTTATTTTATTTAGTTAGCGGCGGCACCGATTTTGATGCTAATTGTTAATCGCCTTATTTATTTTTTAAAATAAAAATAACTATGTCTTTGTGACACATTTTTATTTGACTTTGTGACACGTTTATCTATGTCTTTTGGCATGCTTTTCCTTCTTACTCAGTTGTTTGGCTGTTCTTTTATTTTATATTTTTCTTAGGGTTGGATTTAACGACACAATGATTGATCAAGATGACGCTTATTTGTAATCATGCTGATCTTCCCTGCTCTAGACTCTCGAATTGAATTTGGATACGCGGTTTGCGCTCGTGGATAGTTTCTCGCGACGCTCGGCTCTGATTTGCGGTTCTCAATGGTCTTCCAATAGTTTAAATCCCCTTTTGTGGTTCGTTTACCGATGTAACTAGATTTGTTCGTATTTATTTTTTTGTTCGAGTCTTTTGGATGAGTTTTTAACCTTTTTCGTGTATGGTCCTTGTATGATCTAAAGTGACTAGTTTTAAGAAAATGTTCAAATTATATATATAGTTTATGATGATAGTTGTAAACCCTTATTATAATTTTGAGTGTTTTTTCGTTTAATAAAACTAGTTGTTTCTATTATTTATTTTGTTTAAAAATATAATATGAAAGCAACCCTTTTAAGTTTTAACTCTATTTTTTTTCAAACTCAAACCTTACTTAAATAATTTAATATCTCATCCCGTCAAATCAACCGTTTTTATAATTTAATTTATAACTTGTAACAATGCAAGCAAGGCCACGCTAAGTTGATGGAACACTATAGTTTAAAAACAAATGTTTAATTAGTCTTTAATAATTCTATTTGAGATAATATATACATAGAGAAGAATAAACTTTTAAGTAATGCACATTCTTTTAAAAATGTATTTTTAATTAACGAGTTAATTAAAAAAAACATTCCAGGAAAACAATAATGCCGTATATTTTAACTTCACCCATGTTTACGAGGGATCAGAATTATATAATCATTAATTAATCCAATATTTATTAGTGGAAAAAAGTGTTAATATGTCTTAATGATGGTAGGGCGGTTGTTGTTAAGGGCAGTAGATGCAATTAAGGCTATGGATTATGGAACCATGTGCTTAGGTGAACCGGAAAAAGCAGGCCTGAACGGTCCATGATGCCAGCTGGGAAGAGTGCCCTTAATTATTTGACGACGTGTGTGAGAGAAAGGGTAGGTTCGGGTGTAAGATACGATTAAAAGATGACAAATTTCGAAATTTATTTAAGAAATTAAGATATTAAATTTTATAATAATATTTTAGGTTAGATTTTTAATATTTTTGGACAATATTTATTTAGATAAACTACAATAGAGATTACTCAATTATGGGTAAGGTTATATTTGAGTCATCTAATTATTAAAAGTTACATTTAAGTCACTCAATTATAGGTAAGATTATATTTGAGTCACCCAATTATTAAAGGTTACATTTAGATCACTCAATTATGGGCAGTATTACGTTTGGGTCACCCTTCACATTTAAAAAAGTACATCAATTTAGTCATTTTCTTCTTTCAAATCACTTGTAAACCCTTGTTAACATTAGAGTGCTTCGTTTGAAGTCATTAATTAATCTAATACACAAATATATATATATATATATTTAAATATAAAGGGTAACCCAAACGTAACCTTACCCAAGCCCGTTTATGAGATTTTGGTGGCCCATGGGCGAACTTAAAAAATACGCCCCTAATTAAGGGTGATCATTCGATTGAGTTAAGTTGAGTAAAAAAATTTCTAGTTATGCGAGTTTACGAGTCCTTACGACTCGAACTTAAAAATTTATCTACTAAATACTAAAATTTTGAGTTATTATAATTTTTATTTTACAACTTAAACTTTATTTGAAAATAATTTGAGTCAAGACGAGTCGAGTCGAAAAAATCAATTTTTTCGAGCCTAGTGGAGTTTTGCTTACCCTTTTCCCTAATAACAAGTATTGGAAAAAAATTTGAAATTAGACCCTTAGTAATAAGCGATATATAAAAAATGGGTCCTTATTAACAAATTTTGAAAAAAATGAATTTTTAGAGTATTCTTGTAATAAGAGATATAGGGAAAATAGAACCCTAATAGCAAGTATTAAAAAATTAAAAATTAAGAGTATACATGTAATAACAAATATTAGGAAAAATAGACCATAAATAACAAGTATTGAAAAAAGTTGGACTCGTAATAACAAGTATAAAAAAAAAAAAATTTAAGAGTAAAACCCTAATAACAAATGTTAGAAAAAATAGGCTCCTAGTAATAAGTATTGAAAAATTGGCCTCATAATAACAAGTATTGAAAAATTTATACCCTAATAACAAGTATTAAAATAACAATAAATAATAAAAAAGCCCCTAATTACAAGTATTCAAAAAAATGAGCCTATAATAACAAGTATTGAAAAAAATTATACCTCTAATAACAAATATCGGAAAAAATAAATTTTAAGAATAGAACTCTAATAATAATTATTAAAAAAATAAATTTTAAATGACAAATATTAAAACTATTAAACTCTAACTATAAATATTCGGAAAAGAATGGACTCTGTGCAGGGTAGGGGCCCTGAGCGGGCGTCCCTATTGCTCATGCCCAGAGACGACCCTGACCTTACCCATAATTGAGTGACCTAAATGTAACCTTTAATATTTGGGTGACCCAAATATAACATTGCCTATAATTGAGTGACCAAAACGTAACTTTTAATAATTAGGTGATCCAAATGTAACCTTACCTACAATTGAGTGACCTCCGTTGTAGTTTACCCTATTTATTTTTTAAGTATCAATACTTAATTTTTTTATAAATATAATAAGTTTTTGAACAAGTATCGATACTTACAAAATAAATATCTATATTTGTCAAAAAAAAAGCACGAAAAATAACATAAAATATTATAAAAAATTTAACATTTTAATATTTTAGACAATATAAAAGCTTGTACCCTAAATTTATTGTACGCTAGCCTCGCCTCAAAGGGAGTCGACCTCAAAAATCAATTTTACTATGACTATTACCGTCCGTGAAAATCGGTGGAAATGGCATCCCTCGTAAATAACGTAGAGGGACTGAGGACGTTTTCGTACTTGGATTATTTTTTATCACGACCACCTGTCCATTGCTAAGGAGCAAAGCTCAATGCTGGAACTGGCATCGGCAATGGTGGAGACTCTGCAGCGGTCACAAACAACCAACGCCGTTGTTTTAAGGCCATAAAATATAGTAAGAGAGAGAAATTATTTCTTTTTTCATTTGAGCTTTGCTCAGTTAGGAGAAAGAAGAGGAGTGGACACGTTCTTCGTTTTACGCGAAACAATGCCTGTTAATTTCTGAATGCAATGGTCTTCTTCTGTTGAAACTTTCTTGAAGATCGAAAACTAGAAAGAAGAATCAGTTAAAGCATAAAAATAAGAGAAAAAACAACTTCTGAGGAGTAGGTGAGTGTCTATGGTAGTACCATTCGCTCATTTTCTTTTTGTTATTTACTCGTAAACGAGCTCACTCAGAGATTCTGTCAAATAAATTTCATTTGCATTTTAGCTTCTTTTTTTCCTGCTTTTCTTTTCTTTTTCGGGTCCGTCTCTCTTTTTTCTTCTTGAAGTGTTGAATCGTTTCGCATTTTTGACTCGACAAAGTGAAGGAAGAAGCTTGATTGGTAATCTTCTACTTAACAAATTCAGTTCCTTTCTTTTCTTTTCTTTTTCAGCTGTTGAAAGGGAGACTGCACTGTTTTTAGCTCTCAAACGTCGAGGATCTCGAGTGGGTAATTGATTTCTCGATAGATCCTGAGAAAGAACTTTTGGTCCTGCTTGGAACCACAAATTCTATTTCTTCCTTAAGAAACCAGGTCTGGATTTTGTCGGTGAAGCACTGAAGTTCTAGCTTAGAACAGGCCATAACGTTCGAAAATCTCCCCATCAAGCTTCTTTCATTTTTGGGTATTAAATTGCTGTTCATTTAAGTTCAATTTTGACATGATTTATGTAGTAAAATGGATTATGCAGTAATGTAATAAAATTTTCATAAAAAAGCAGGTTTTAAGTTTGTTTAAGAGGAAAAGATGGCGTCTTCGTGGGAACATTTTGGAGAAATCGCAAACATAGCCCAGCTCGCAGGCTTTGATGCTGTGCGGTTAATAGCTATGATTGTTAAAGCTGCAAGCACAGCCCGAATGCATAAGAAGAGTTGCCGGCAATTTGCTCAGCATCTGAAGTTGATCGGTAACTTGCTGGAGCAGCTCAAGATATCGGAGCTTAAGAGGTATCCCGAGACGAGGGAACCGTTGGAACAGCTCGAGGATGCATTGAGGAGGTCTTACATTTTGGTGAATAGCTGTCAGGACAGGAGCTACCTGTATGTTCTGGCCATGGGGTGGAACATTGTATATCAGTTTAGGAAGGCCCAGAACGAAATCGACCGGTATTTGAAGCTTGTTCCTCTTATCACTCTGGTGGATAATGCTCGAGTCAGGGTATTGACTAATCTTGAGTCTGTTTTTTATAATCTTATGAATCTTTATGTGTAATTCGTTAGAGAAGGTTGCAGTTTGTCCCTTAATGGCTTGATTAACTTAAAGAAAGAGCTATAACTAGTCGGTATTTGCCATGTTTTCTTGAACGTTTAGCCTGGCAGAGTAGGCTTTGCATGCTACTAATTAATTCAGTTCTCCGTAAACTGCAGGAGAGACTAGAAGTTATCGAGAAAGATCAACATGAGTACACGTTGGATGAAGAAGATAGAAGGGTGCAAGATGTTATAATGAAACCAGAACCGTCAACAAATGATGCCATTATTCTGAAGAAAACTCTTTCTTGTTCATACCCAAACATGGGTTTTAATGAAGCATTGCAAAAGGAAAATGAGAAGCTTCGATTCGAACTACAACGTTCGCAATCTAATTATGATGTGAAGCAGTGTGAAGTAATCCAGCATTTGCTTGATGTAACAGAAGTTGCTGCAATCTCTGTTACAGAAACCACAAAAGGGTCTAAGAAAGTGGAGCGTAATTACTCAGATGCAGATAGTGAGAAAGATCATTCATATGATGCAAACTGCCCTCAGAAGCCTGATTCTCGCACAACTTCAAGGTTGTTTTTCTTTTCATTTTGAATATATATTCCCAAAAGGCAATCATGGTTGAAACTTGAATCCTCCGAAACCTTGTAATAAAGTTAAAAGTTGGGTGGCAAGGCTAAATTTTAGGGTTTTAATGCAAGAGTTCGTTGCTGATATCTTCATACCTTGCAATTTACAAGGAATTTGGCATTTGTTTAAGTTTTGATGCCTTGAGTCCTTAAGCTTGTGAATATGCGCTTTCATGTACTCAAATCTAAGTCTGGTTTCTAAAGTTATGTCATGCATTTTCAGAAACACTTCTTCAGTTTCATCAGGACATGACCTGCTCTCCAATAGAGGTTCGCATCGGTATGAAGAATGGAATGCTGATTTGCTTGGTTGTTGCTCAGAACCATCTCTGTGTAAGCCGCTTTTATGTCATTGCTTCACCGTTGTTGTGAAAATGCCTTCGTTTTGTTCTGTTTTGACATGATAGAATAGAAGTTACAACTTAAGATTTGAGATTGCTTAGCTACAAGAGAGGGAAAGAAAATTCTCTTTGTATCTTTTCATTTTCTGTAGGGACAAGAGGAACACAATCTTTTGTAAGATTTCTAGGACAGATTATATGGCAGAAGACCACCTTGTTTTTCTGATCATCTGGTATCCTAAGCTACCTTTTATCATTGCAGGTATAAAGACATTCTTCTATCCTTGTGGTACATTTTCAAAGATTGCTACCGTTGCAAGAAACAGGCATATGTGTAAGTACATCTGAATTGGGTAAAAATCCTCAACCCCTAGTCATGCCCCCTTCTATGCCCCACATTAAAAATCACTTAAAAATTAAATTCTAAATTATAACCCTAATTTCCGCATCTTAAACCCTAAACCCCGCACCATAAAAAATACACCTTACTCCTAATTCCCTAAACCCTAACCACAACCCTTAACCTTAAACTCTAAACTCTAATCACTAAACCCACTATTTTAAAGTGGGGGCATAATACGAGAGCAGACGATTTCCATCCATCTAAATTATGTTTTATTATTTGGTCGTTTCATAGTAGCTTGGACGATAGTCGTCTGATCTGTAGATTACTTTCAATTTAATAATCTATAATGAATATGTATCTTTACTAGAATATGTATGCGTCTGTGTTTCTATATTGCTTAGTGTCCATGCATCAGTTTTTATGAGAATTCAGCTTCCTTAAGAAAGGATTATGCTTGCTATTTGGAATCCTAATATCAGCTGCAACACGTTTAGAGAATTCTGGTATTATTTTGATTTTTGAAGCTTACCCAGAAACTTTCTGCAGCTTCTGCAGAAGCATGCAACGAATTAATGGCGTATTCATTGATATTGTCATGCTGTTGCTACACTTGCTGTGTTAGAAGGAAGCTTCGCAAGACGTTGAACATTACGGTATTTTCTCTGCCAGTAAAAGAGTCATCTACTTGCAAACATATAAAACTTTGAATAATAAATTTTCTGCTATTTTTCTGTTCCATCGAAGAATATGGTACAGGTTCGGTTACATTGGTCTCATTACTCATCATATATTGTTCTAGACCTAGTAATCATAGCCATCATAAGTATATGACCTAGAACCGTCTGAACGTTTCTATCATGCGTAGCTGTATCCATAAGTCAATATAATGATAAAAGGGGCTACATTCAGACGTTCCTCTGCTGTTTCTCTATCATCTATGCTTCTTCTTGGCTACATATATTTCTCTGCATGATTCAATGATTATTACTTCCCATTGTTCACACTACATAGTAAGTTTCAATCTCACTTGAGAATCAGTGTCCTCAAAATGTTACTCATTTCTTCCTTTGGCAGGGTGGATTTATTGATGATTTCCTATCCCATTTGATGTGCTGCTGTTGTGCCCTTGTTCAAGAATGGCGAGAAGTCGAGATGCGTGGGATCTATGGTATGTCCTACATATCATGTTGAAATCTCATTTCCCCCATAATTCTGAATGTCTTACAATGCAATGTGATGTTTGGGGTATGGTTTCTTTATGTCATAACCTTGGCAATTCATACTCGTGAACTTTTGCAGGCCCAGAGAAGACTAAAACAAGCCCTCCACCATCACAGTTTATGGAATCATGAGTAAAACTACTGGTAGAAGTAAACAATATTCTCTTGGGAGCTTGAATAAAAGCTGAATATAGAAGGCAACACTATCAAATTGAAACCGTACTAAAAGCTTGCTTCCCGGCGTTCGAATCTACAGATGTATAAATATATATACATATATTTATATATATGTAAATTAGTGAAATTGTTATTGGAGATTGAGCACATGTTTTTGGTGGTTGTATCAGACACTGATTTTCTGTAAGCATAGTGAGTTTGAATCAAATTTCCAGTTATTTGTGTTGTTTGTTTTATCAGTTTATGGTGTCCTTGGTAGGAAGATTGGAAGATTGAAAGAACTAATTCGAAGTTCAAACTTATATACATATATAATGAATTAATAAAACATTATATATAAATGATTACTTTTGAAGTACTTCGATCTTATATAAATTCTATTATTAATACTCTATTTATTACTTAAATTTATAAATAGAATAATTTTCAATTTTAAAAGTTTAAAAGGTACTGTAATTCATAATTCAATTTTAATAATTAATTTAAAGTTTAAACTCATATGGAGGTTAGATAATAATATAATCAAAAGCTTCTATTCATGCATGAACTTAACAAGTTGTCAAATAGAAAAGAGGAAAAGATATGTTTATTATAAGAGACTCGAGTTCAAATCGTTTTGTCTGCAAGGTGTTGTGCATTGTCAAAGGGTTAAAAATATATATGAACTATGAACAAATACATTAAATCTGAATATTCTATAAATAACAATGCTTTTTTTTTCATTGAAATCGATCAATGAATTTCAAAACCATTCATTTTAAATACATGATTTAATGGTAGAATAGAAGTCTTTTTTTTGTTCCATTGGACATTGGATTAGGTGTAAAAATACAAAATCTATATAAATGTAGTAACCCACCAGAGTGAATATACCATTTAAAAATAAAATATTAACAAAACATTTAAATTAAAATTAAAGAAATATTTGGATTATGGGTGCGAAGACGAGAATGGATGGTCGTGGGATATTCCTCTACGTCGTCCTCTTTTCGACTGGGAAATACCCAACAGATTGGGTTTGTTGGTTGGGTGCTAGTAATGGTGCCTTCTCTGTTAAGTCAATTCGCAAGCTGTCGTACCAAAATTGTGCCCCTTCGACTATTTGGAACGATGTGGTGTGGCGAGGCATCGCTCCACCTAAAGTAGAACTGTTCACCTGGTTGGTCTTTTGGGGCCGTGTTCCTGTCAAAACGGAATTGTTAAAGCGGGGAGTGTCGGTAATTGTTGACACGGCCTGCCCTTTGTGTAGTTTGAAACCTGAAACTCCCAGCCACCTTTTCTTTAACTGTCATGGAGTTTGGATCATTTGGATGAGCTATTGCAATATGCTTGGGTGTGCTTCGGCTTTCCCTGCAAATCCCTCTTCGTTTTTGCAGGTTTGGAATGAGCTTGTGACTGGTAACAACGAAGCTTGGAGCGATCTTGTTCCGTTTGCCATTATCTGGACCATCTGGTGTTTCCGGAACGAAATCGTGTTCAACGGGAAGCAGGTGGATTGGTGGCAAATCAGCTTTATGGTGAAAGTTCGGATTGCTTCGTGGTTGAAAGCCAAACATCCTGGTGGCTCGATCTCCTTGTCCAACCTGATATCGGACATTTCGCTGGCCTCCAATCTTACTGTTAGAAAAGCTGTTAAACAGGCGAATCTCAGCTGGGAGCCACCACCTCTCGGATTCCTAAAACTGAACACTGATGGCGCAGCTAATGTTGAAAAAGGCGTTTGGGGGATTGGCGGCTTGCTAAGAGATTCCAACGGTGCGACGCTACTCACTTTCTCGGAAATTGTTGGGAATGATCCCTCAATGATTGTTGAATTGGAAGCTATCCGAGTAGGCCTGGATTTATTCTTCAAAACAGCTTGGTCGAAGTGTTGTAGACTCATTTTAGAATCTGACTGCAAATCGATACTGGAATGGCTCAAAGGCTCGGTTTCCCCCCTCCTTGTGTGGCGGACAGGGTAAAATTAATTAGAACCAATTTATGTGAGAAAGGTGTGTGTGAGATTCATCCCAAGGCATTGCAATGTGGAAGCAAACGTGCTGGCAAAGACAGGGATTGGGTAATGTGTCACCTTGCACGTATTTGGTATTTTCAGTTTTAGACGTAATTTCCATGTCCTTTTTCTATTTTTTTTGGTTGTAGTACATTCTATTTAAATTAATAAAATACTCAGTCGGGCACTCTTTTTCCCCCTTGATAGGAAGGGGTTTTTTAACGAGGCCCAACCACCTTTCATTTTTTCTTAAAGAAATACAATTATTTTTAAACCTTTTATTACATCTATATTTTAAATTGACTTAGACTAGCTCAACCCTTTGTGTCCCAGTGACAAATGATGATGTTCATCATTTAGGTGACTCGGGTTTGAGCATCAGTGTTGCCATGATGTCATAACCTTTTATACAATCGCTTTTTCTTTTGTTCAATCCCTTTAATCGGTGGTCGGCAATCAATCTTCGTATTGGTTGTCGACACCGATTTTATCAGTTTTCTTGTTTTTATTTTTATAAGAATCTCAGCTTCTGTAGCACGCTCTTTCTCCATCCTAGTGACACGCTTCTTTTTCTGTCTTTGTGACATGTTTTTTTTTTTTTTTTTTGATTTGGTTCATATGTCTTCGTGACAGGTTTCAGCATACCCTAGCGTTCGATTGTTGTTCGCACAGAGATTCACTCAGCGCTAGTTTATGATTTATAGTGTTGTCGGTGGTCACTTGGAATGGTTTATCCCCACTCGTTGATGGTTGTTTGCCGATAAAATCAGTCCTAGGTAGTGGTACCTTTTGCCTGACAGAATGGATGGCGCACCATTTCTTCATTCTTTATGCGTCTCGTTTGGACAGAGACAAGGAGATTCAGGAAGCTTTTGAATTTTCATTGGTATGCGCATTTTTATAAAAAATTTCGTTTTTATTGTTTTCGAGTTGTAAGAATTTTTTAGGTTATTTTAACCCAAATTCATTTTTTTAATTGTGTTGTAATTAAATTTTTCTATGGTTTAATAAAAATTTAGTAGCTATTTAAAAAAAATTGACCTAAACTAACGTGTGGATTATGGATCAACCACTCCAAGTATACGATTAAATACCCCCCCCCCCCACCCCCCTAAATTGGTCACTACGACAATTTATTTATATAGGAGTATATAATTTTAATATTTTAAGTATAAAAAATATTAAACGGGTGTTGAATATCGTTGAACACCATTAAATTAACTTACAGAGATTAAAAATTTCAACGACTCAACATACAATTATACATCATTTAAAATAAAAATTCAATTAAATTATTTTTCATATATATTATATATTTTTTTAATTTTTCCCAAATAATTAGATCAAATACCAACTATAGTCAATCCCTAAATCTTTTTCCCTCAAATTAGAACCATAATTCCTAAAGTAAAACTCAAATTCCCAAATTAAAACCCTAAATAATTGGTTCTAATTTGAAAAAAATTCGACTGGTATTAACATCTAAATTTAGGGTTTGCGTTTACTTCAAAATAATTGGTTCTAATTTGGGATGTAAACACAAATATATGAGAGAAGCCGACTTGAGAAAATATTCCCCCAAAGGTTTGTGTTCGTGAATTAGGGTTCTAACTTGGGAAAAAGATGTATGATTTTTAATTTAGGAATTGATTATGGTTGATATTTGATCTAATTATTTAAAAAAATAATTAAAAATATAATATATATAAAAATAATTTAATTAAAAATTTATTTTAAATAATTTATATTTATATTTTGAGTCATTGTGATTTTTAATTATTATTAATTAATTTAATAATATTCAACGGTATACAACGTTAGTAGTGTTTAGCGTTGTTTGACGCATGTGGTAGACTCATATTTTTAAGTAAATAAACTTTGGTTTAAAATAAAATTATTATGAAAAACTATCCTGAGTTAAATTAAGATACAAAATAAAATTAACATATGCTAAAAACATATCAAAATAACTAAAAACATGTGCTATGAAAAATATATGAATATATCATCAATATACAAATCCTATTTATTTATGAGGAAATCTATAATTATTTATAATACTTTGAATGAAAAACATAAATGATTTTTTTTCTTCAAAATCAAACAAATTTAATCAATCGAGTAAAATATGTCATAAGCTGAAACATAATACACATATATCGTGACAAATAATTTCTAAATTAAATTACATAACAATATTCAAATATGAAATAAATTAATGTTTCAACTTTTTAAAAAGGGTCAAATAAGTAATATGGTACTTTAGTTTGACAACCCAATACTAATCTCTTATTCAAACCTTTAATTTGAAGTTCCACAGTCGGAGCGAAAGAGTATCGACGATAACTATTCTGACGGACCGGAGCTATTATTATTCATCAAATTTGTTAGCAAGAGATTTCATACGGCCACACTGAAGGAGGCGTTTGAAGCGTACGAGAGGGTGGTGGATGTATATATCGCCTACAAAAGTCGAAAGAGAATGCAAAAGAATCATACTTTTGCGTTCGTGAGATTCGCAGAACGGGCAGAAGCTGAGAGGGCAGTTTCAGAGGGAAATAATCGACGCATTGACAAGTATTACATAAAGATTTTTCTTTCAAGAGACGGGCAAGCAGCACAGAAAGAAAAGAGAGGGTGTCCAGTTGAGGTGAACCGAAGGGGCAAAGAGGCTTTAAGGGACGATAGGACTTTCAAAGGTGTAGTTATGGGACAACCAAACAACAACATAAACATCTTAGGGCATTCTTCAGAGGATCGTGTGCTGGCGATCCAGGATGTTTCAAACTCTAAACTAAAAATAAATCCGCCACAGGTAGAGGTGGATTGGCTGAAGCCATGTTTAGTTGGTCAGATAAAAGGCATATACAACGCGGACATGGTCCAACAAGCGCTGGAAGCAGATGGTATAAATTGTAAGATATGTGAATGGCCGAGTTTCTTCGTGTTGATCAGATTCAACTCAGAAGAAAGTCTGGTGGGGTTCTGGAACGCAAAGGAGATAATGCTCAACACATGATTCTCAGATATTGAAGAGCTCGAAGTTTTCGAGCAAAATAGGAAACTAAAAGTATGGCTGAAGCTTACTGGAGTACCATTGTCGTGTTGGTTTGATTGGTGTTTCAAAAATCTAACGAGCCTTTGGGGGAAGGTGATTAAAATCGATAAGGAAACCAGTGAAAATCTAGGTTTGACGTAGCCCGGATCCTACTGGCGTGAAATCACTATCGGACATCCCGTCCTCGATTCAAGTATCTGTTAATGAGAAATTATGTTGGTTAAGAGTGTCGGTGTTGAAATTCAAAGATGACCGAGTATGGATTGACGGGGGAAGTCTGATCATTACTCTGGCCGAAGCATATGGAAATCGGCGTTACGAGCCCTTAGAAAGCAAAAAAATTGAGATGGCAGCTAATACGAGACGACAATCACAGTACCAGAACGTGCCAATATCCGCACGTGGGCCCATAGACAACGAGTTATTGCTACAGGAGAGTGAAGGGGTACACGAGGGAGATGCAATTGAGAATTGGGCTGAGGACCATGAGCACAATACCCAGTTGAGGGCTGAGTTAGATGGTTTTTTAGTGGAGATCCCTGTAGCCCAGGGATCGAAACCTACAAGAAAGTTTTAGAGCCTTCTGATTCAGAGACACCTTCTTTTAATAGTGGCACAGGGTTATACACGGTAAAAACAAAAGTGTTGAAATTTCCAAGAGGTGAAAATCCCTTTTCTTTAGATCGAAACTTGACCGATTTCAGAATTAGGCTGGGAACATAACCACACAAGGGAGAGACAAAACGGTCGTGGCATCTGGTCATCGTAGTAATCGAACAAGGAATATCAGAGACAACATTATAGCTTTTCTAAGTATGAGGCCCTCAAATTCAAGCTCGAAGTGTACAATCATGGAAATTTAGATTAGAAAGACGAAGATCTCATTGAAGCTCGTAAGTTAGCCATGTAATCACTAATTTTGTCCAGACCTTGAACCCCTTAAGTTTGTGTTGATATAGGGCTTACATTGGGCTGTTATGTAATTTAAGTCTAAAAAATAAAAAATATAAAAAAAGGGAAAAGAAAAATATATATATAAGTGTTACTACTATTATTACCTTATGTTATTATTCTTTTAGTATTATTGTAGTATTATTCCTATTTTAAATATTATCATCATTATGTTTATCAATACTTTATTCTACTATTACTTTTCTTTGCTATGTATATAGTTGTCATATTTGATTAATCCTTATTAGGGTCGTTACCCTTTTTTTAGTTAGTTGTGTTCTTTACTATTATTATTTATTATATACCATTATTCTTGTTTCCTAGTATTATTATTTGTTTTTATTATTATTATGCGTTATTGTTATTTATTATTGTTGTTGTCATTATCATAATGAAAATGAAAATAAAACATAGGTAAATAAAAGCCCAAATTATGTTTGAAATAAATAAGACACAATCCAAATGTACAATAAGCCCAATATGAGCCCAGCTATACTAAACCCTAATTCCCCTTTCTTTTTGATGCAGCCGCCCCTATCTACAGCCGTCAGATCTGACGGTCCAGATCTAATCCCGGATAAAAAACCCCTAGATGCTCATCTTATGATCAAGCGCCGAACAACCTGAGCTGTTAGATCGAGTCGATCTAACGGTCCCAAATGACTAAGAGAAGGTTCCAGATCCCTCACGCTCTGCACGCGCGACTCTTCAGCATCCCTCGCGTTGTCCCTGTCTTCCCCACGCGCCTGACTCTTCCACGCGTCTGTCACCTCCACGCCGACTGCCGTCTCCAGTCGTGCCTCGTCCCATTTCCAGTAAGGACGACATGCCGCAGAGAGAAAAGACAGGGTCAGAATACCCCAAAAACGAAATTAAAACAAAACAAAAAAAGAAAAGCAGAGAATCAGCAAGAGGTAACGCACAAAGTCAACTAGACATAAGATCAGAGGCAAAGAGAGATAATGTACTGAGTTTGTTTTACATGGATGTAGACTCGGTTATATAAGAAACCGAGAAAACCAATGTAAAAAAGGGGGATTGGAGAGGAAGAAACAATGTAAACCCGAGAGAAGGGGATTTTTGGGATTCGATTTTAGAGAGAAAAAGTCGTTGTAACTATTTCAAAAAAAATCAATACAAGAGGAATTTCAGAGATCTCATTTTTTACTTTCATTTTTTATCTCGAATAATAAAAAAATATTTACCCTTCTGTTTCAACCTCGCCGGCGGCTGGAGCGTGTTTCCGACGATCCCAACGGTGAAGGACTTCATCCCGGTGAGGAGAACGACATATCTCGGACGCGGCTCGATCCAACGGTGGACGGCGGCTAGCCAAGGTTCCGAAACATCAGGACTTTTGTCTCCCGTTCACGATTTTCTGACCATCTACGGTGAGATCCACTCGGATCAGGTGGAAGAGGAGCGCTTGGGGATCTCGTTGGCGGTCTTACATGGCCGAAAAGTCCATCGGAGTAACGCCGACGACAGCCTGAACGCTCGACGGCATGGGCTTGAAAGAGAAAAAAAACAAAGGGTAAAGGTAATGGGAATAAAACCCCTAAACCAAAACTGGTTTCTAAACTCAAATCCCTTTTTGCGCACAAATCCTTTTTTCCCTTTTTTGATATTATTTTATTTTGATTAATTGCCTAACTAATACGGATTCATTGTTTGCCTAAAGCCATTAATCCCCCATTAATGCAGTAGAAAATATGCCTTATGTTAGCATTTTAATGGACGTGCTTTTCATTTCATTTCCTTATGTACATATGATATGCTTCCTTTTAATTATTCGATTGTAGTGCCCTTTTGTTTCTCTTTTTTCTTTACATATATAATATGCTCATACATAAGATATATAATTGTTCGTGTATTCATTGTTTTATGCTCTCTTTTCGCAAGTTTTGTTAACTTATTCATATTGTAGCATGCATTTGTTTATTTTATTTCCTCGATATGCTTTCGATGGTATACTATGTTAAGTTGCATTCGGAATATAAAAATATAATGTGAATGTCTTTTTATTCGGGATCGAACGAGGCCAGTACCAGTCGTAGTGGTGGTGGTTCGGACGTTCTTTCTCGAATATTAAGGCTTTTAAAATTCACTCGTTCGTATAACCAAATTTCAATGTGATTCGTCACTTTAATTCGCAAAATTTAATATTAATTAAGCGGTAATGCTTTTGGTACCGATTTTCAGGCACGACGGGGGTGCTCATCCTTCCCCGCGTGTAACCGACTCCCGAACCCATTTTCAAAAAGAATCTCTGGTTTTATTACGGTGTTCGGTCTACCATTTTTAAATGGCCGGTGGCGACTCCTCTATTTTTATAAATCCGACTAAATTTTCAACACCCATTAAAACTCGGTTCGTCCGAGCGACACCCGAGGCACCTTGTATTTTTGAAATTTTTTAGTCGCAACAGATGGCGACTCCGCTGGGGACAAATTTTTGTTTTCAAAAACAAAAAGAGAGTCAAGCAAAAAAAAAACTTTACCGCTCAATTAATATTAGAAGTTGTGAATTAAAGTGACCGAATCGATCGATATTTGTTTATAAGTGCGAGTTGATTTTAAACGCATTTAAAATTAGCATTTAAACTCGTTCGTTTAAGTGGGGAGAAAACGCTAGTGCTTTCGTGGGGATATTGTTCCTCCGTGTAGGCCTAGCAAGTACCTTCGGGGCTCGAATACCCTATATCTTCGTGGGAATATCGTTTCTCCGTGCAAATATAGCTAAAGGGTCCCTCTAATTGAACTCGGTTGAGAGGAGCCTATAATGGGTGATGACCGGAGCCCTTGCTACCCTTAGAATGGGCACAGCGAGGACAATTCGAGTACCTCCTAGAACCAAAATTGCATTTAGAGAACTAGAAAGCCCACTCCTTTTAGAGCCATGCGGACAACCTAGGTTCATTAGACGGGATAAATAGGGTTGCTTGCTTTCATGCTTGCCTTTTTATCATGTTTATCCGACTCTAACGATTATTCTCATGATCTTTTTACATTCATTCTCGCATGCATTTCATGACATAAAGGTGTTGAGTCAATGTGGGTTTACTCAATCAAGGGCTATCATTATGGACGGGAGGTTGCTAGAAAGGATGGTGTCAATTAGCAAGTCCGACATCGGTCAAAGGTGAATCAGAAATGATAAGGGGACGAGTTTACCGAGCGAACACACAGTGTCAGATCTAGTACCCACCATTGAAGAAAGCACAACCCTTCTCCATCCCAGGGAAGTCAAGCAAGATCGGATCTACTCTGAACATCCAAAATCATGAAACTACCCGACCGAGTGCAAAGAGGCGGCCGAAAAGAGCGTGACGACCGGAAAGAGCATGGATTAGGTCAATGGGTTGATTCAGCTTCGAGGAAATAGCTTGTTTTCCAGGACCTGATACCAGCAGTTTTAGAGGGTCATGAATTGCTAGAGAAGAAAGCAAATCTGGCCCCAACAATTTTTGCCGAAGTTTTCATTTCCTTGAACATGATTCGGGGGCAAGAAGAGCATCCGTAGGACTTTTGCTATGACCATCCTACGACGAGGAACCTCCTTTATGTTCAAATAAAAGTTGACCTAAGGGGAATCACCTATATGATCAACACCTTTGACTTGCATACATTTGTAACATCTGTAGCATATATCATTTCGAAGCAGCATAAAAATTGTCAGCCATGCACCCATTTCATGATCATGCATTTGTTAATTTGAGTCCATAATACATCCATCATTGGACATTAAAATTTGCTTAAGGCATTTCATCGCATCATTACTAATTGGGGAGAACACTCATTCGTGAGAGAGAAAGAGAGAGAGAGGAAAGAATAGACAAGGGAACAGTTTCTAGCCAGTGCATCTTTAGAAGTATGAATGACCTAGTGGCTAGGATGGATAAGCTCAAACAGCTTCAAGAACATTTGGTTCAGAATCAAATTGAGATGATATCGTATAGGAGGAGAATAAATCCTTTACAAAAATCCAATTTTCATTATTGGTGAAAACTGATTGTACCCAGGGGAATGGTGCAACTAGCCCGGAGCAAACGACTACCGGTAAAGGCAATTCAAATCCGTTAGTCCCTGTGCATTTGGGAAAAATGCACGTCTCGATTTCAAGAAAAATGAATTGGAGACATTACATCGCTTCATGAAAGAAGAAGCGATGTTTGGGCAAGTCCAACAGAAATGTTGGCACAACGCGCTTAAATACGGTGAAGTTTAAGACAATGGATAATTCAAATGTCCATCGAAAAATCCATTTTTACGAATGGTCGAAGGGAAAAAATCATTTGAAAAAAAATCTAATCCTCATTATTGGTGAAAACTGATTGTACCTAGGGGAATGGTACAACTAGCCCGAAGCAAACGGCTACCGGTAAAGACAACTCAAAACCGTTGATCCCTGTGCATTTGGGAAAAATGCAAAAGTGATAAGCTAAGCTGTTTTAACGAAAATTTCATTTTGAAAATATTTTTTCATTCTTTGATTCTTTAAACATTTCATAAGCTTACTCTTGTATATACTTTTTTTTAAGATTAACTTTAATTCAATTTTAAAAGAAATTTTTCTAAAAGACCGAATGTTGTGAGGACGCTAAATATGAAAACCCTATGCTCTACTTAGGCCAAGAGAGGAATGACAATGAGTGTTCAAGAATAATGGGACACTCCCATTGAGTGAATTTTCCTCTCGGGCATTGTTGTTTAAAGTCCTTGAATGAAGTGATAACCCTAAAACTTCTACCACCTGAAGACCGATTTTGATCTCCGTGTGTGGGAGGACATTTGGCATTCCTTCAATTCCCTTCACATAGAAAGAAAATAAGAAAATATCCATTGTTGTCCCCGTTTGAGCCTATCAAACTTTTTTTCTTCTGATTGAACCCAAACCAATGATCACCCCTACACCGGGGGCAATTGAGGTAGAAGTTTGCGGACGAATGAATGACATTGGATCCTGATTATGCTATGAAGACGAGGCATTGTGAATTAAAGGGCAATAAAAGAGAATACATGCGTTGAATACATTTTCAGTTTGAGTAGCAAAAACATCAAAAGGAAACAGCGAAAGAAAAGTCGGTGCTCAAAGAGCTACCCGAATCAAGGCGAAAGCTACCGACATAAAAGTTGAAGAAATCAAAAGCAAAAGCACTAAAGTGAAAAGTGAAGTTTTGTAAAAGGAGAGAAACGAATAAAGAAAAGGAACAAGAGGATCCCCTATCCAAATGAATCTCTGCTTAGATGAGCCTCGAAAAATTGTTCACCTTTGAGCAAGAGCCTGCACCAATACAATGCAAAGGTGCAACTCGATCCGAAACTACACTTGATGAAAGGAAATGAACCCTAGGGTGAAAACCCCAACAAAAGGGGGCAGTCTAGAGCGCTCCAAAGAAATAAGAAAAGAGATAGCATTTCATCGGAGCATAATCGAGAGACTTCCCGTTGGAAAATTGATCATTGGTTTCACCACCCTTAAACACTTGTTTGAGCCTATTTACCATTTATTTCGTAGCCGTGAGCCTTAACCTACATTACAAACCTCAAAAGACCATTTGGACCATACGTGAACGGATGGATGAATTTGTCTTCAGATCACATCCCGCCTATCTGGGTTAACCTTTCTTCAAGGACTGCCACACTTCTAATGCCTGGTTGAGATCAGAAAAGAGTGAAGGATGGGGCAAGGTGAGTTAGTGAGGTAAAGAGAGTCACCTTCAAATTGGGTAGAAACTAAGTATGGGAGTCGCTCCTCTCGGAAGCCTAATAGCCCAGAAAGGATTTCATATGTGTATCCCAGCAACGTTCGAAAAATGTCACTCAGGTTGACCTTTTTTCAAAAACCCAAAACTTGATTTTCTTAAATATCACTTGTCGTGATTCTTTAAAATGTATATATATATATATAATGAATTTATTTTTTTTATCATTTTCATAAGTCTCCTACATTGGAATGAACAAGTGGACTAACTGTGACTCGTGGTAAAGCCAGTAGTACTCGAGAGGGGCATCATTGCTCGTGAGGTAACACAGGTTTTGTACATAAGAGTTTGAATCGGAATGGATGAAAGATAGCACAAGCCTAGAAAAAGTGTAGATGAAGTTTCTAAATACGACCAAAGTCACCCGACTTGAATATTTGAACGAAGAACGAGCGGCAGAAGTTTGGGGGCCAGTTTTGTCGAGACACGAGATTGATGAGTGGTTATAGTCCCAAGATAACGACCACCGACCCTAGAAAATGAAGAGAAACTAAACACATGCATCTTTGCATCCAGAAATATGCTCATGCATCATCGATAGCTAGATATCACCCATGCTAGGAGCATGCTAAATCATATCATAGCATTTTGTTTTCTCTAAACAGATATTTGAAGATTGGTAAAAGAATAGATCTACAGCTTCAAGAGATGAGAAGCGGATCTCACAAGAATCAAGAGTCCTTCGACTTGCGTAATTCGAATTTCTAAAATCCTTCCAACCCCCGGTTTTAATCTTCCAGATGGTTTTCTTAAAATTCGATTTTATCCTTCCAAAAGGTCGTTTTTTCTTAAAACTGAAACTTCTCAATTTTTATCCTTCCAAAAGGATGTTTTTCTTAAAACTCAAATTTCTCAATTTTTATCCTTCCAAAAGGTCGTTTTTTCTTAAAACTGAAACTTCTCAATTTTTATCCTTCCAAAAGGATGTTTTTCTTAAAACTCAAATTTCTCAATTTTTATCCTTCCAAAAGGTCGTTTTTCTCAAAACTCAAATTTCTCAATTTTTATCCTTCCAAAAGGTCGTTTTCCTCAAAACTCGATTTCTCAATTTTTATCCTTCCAAAAGGTCGTTTTCCTCAGAACTTAATTTCTCAATTTTATCCTTCCAAAAGGATGTTTTCCTCAAAACTCAATTTCTCAATTTCATCCTTCTCAAAGGATATTTTTCTTAAAAGTCAAAATATCTCAATTTTTATTGTTGAGTGTGTAAAAGTTCTATTATTTACACCCTTTTTAACCCATATTTCTGATGCATTCAAGCATCATTGCATTGCATTTAGGTTAGTTTACAGCAAAACATCACAAATATATTAAAGGCACGGATTCTACTAAAAGATGGCTGATTTTGCAGGTTGCTGCCATAGTAGACGGAGAAGGCGGGCGCAGGGCAGAAAAACAGGAACGCTGAACTGGACAAGCAGACAAAGAGGACGATGCTGCCATGGCTCTGCCGTGACAACAGAGGACGACAACAAAGTAGTGGAGAAAAAGTAAAATGGACCTCGATAGATAGAGAAAATTTGCTCGTCTGTCGTGTGAAAACCATATATTTTTCCAAGCCCTAGATTAAAAGATATGTCAAGCCAAAGCTCAAGGAGAGGAAATCCCAAGAAACAAGGAGGACGACTAAAAAGTAGGATTCTTGAAGATTAAGTCTTTATTAGAATCATACTTTTAATAAAAGTTGTAATCCTTGTTAACTTAGAATACTTGAGCCCAAAGCTTATATAAGGGCATATATTTTAACCTAGAAAATCATCATACCCCATAACCGACAACTAAAACCCCTCCGCCGTTTACCCGCCGTCGATATGTTCTAAAACCCCCTAGGGTCACGGGTTGATTTGTAAAGTAGTTGCAAGGGTTGTTTTGTTTTAGGAATTTTCAGTTCAAAAAAATAAACTTCAAGTTCTCTTATTTTGGTTATTAATATCTTGCAAGAGCATCGGGAGAGCATTGTGAGGTTATCTATTTACTTAGCATCGGGAGAGTTAAGTATACGAAAGAAATAAGAGCAAGTTCTCTAGTTTATAGTTGAACTATCTCGTGCCTAGGGATAGGGCGAGGTTAAGTGGCTAAAGAAGAATTCATACACATCGGTGTTCATCCTTCGATTCACGCCGGGAGGTATCATCAAAGACGTGATCATCGACAGACTTGGACCTAGGGATAGGCCAAGGCAGATCTGGGATTCTTGCCAAACTTGAAAGTACTGAGTTGGTGTGTTTGCTGCCGCGACAACCAACGGACTGCTGCCGCGACAGGTGCTGCCGCGACGGGAGCGACGACAGAACTGAATTTCCTAAACTTTGCAATACCTGCACTACTGAGCAACTCAATACCAGCCTATTCTCTCTATCTTGATTTCTCTACTTTTATTTTCCAGTATTCTTTATTATTTTCGTGACAAATATCTTAATCTATTCTTTTCCCCTTGTGCAGATAGCGAAGGAAAGAGTTAGCCCAGTCCCTGTGGAGACGATATCCGATACTCTAGTATCACTTTATTACTTGCGACGTGTACACTTGCACTCAATTGCGATAGACACTTTTACACGCAACATTTATCCTTCCAAAAAGATGTTTTTCCTCAAAACTATATCCTTCCTAAAGGATATTTTTCTTAAAAAAGATCAAAATTTCTTAATTTTATCCCTTTACACATATTTTTGAAAGACAACTTGAATACCTCTCGGGACGAAGAGAAAATGATAAAGTGAGAACTAAAAGGATTTCAGGCGAAGCCTTTCAAGCCGCCGCTCCAGAATGTCAGGCAAAGTCTTCACGTTTGTCACTCAAGGATTTCAAATGAAAGCTTTCAAGCTTGCCGACAGATTTCAAGATGAAAGATCCTACATAGGAAGGGTCCGAAAAGGTTCTATATATGAGGAACTTACGACTTTAAGATCTCAAAAGAGGAGGATCTTACGAAGAGGGGACTTGTAGATCCTTGATTTCAGACGAGAGTTCCATAGAGAAGGAACTACTACTCGAAGAGTACGCTAAGGAAGAGGAGTTTAGTTGAGAAAAAACTCAGAATCCTAAGGCTTCAAGATCTCGAAAGCGGAGGGTCCTACAGAGAGAGGACTTGGAGATCTTTAATTTCAGAAACACGAGGACGAGAGTTCTATATAGGAAGAACTGCCACTCGAAGAACACGCCAAGGAAATGAGTTCTATAGAGAGAGAACTCATATTCTTAAGGCTTCAAAGAGAAAATACTCGGTCTAGCGTGTTGCAGCTCCGGGAGAATAAATCGTCCAACAGGGAAGTTGGACAGATATAGTTATGACCAATTTGATTTACGACCATGAAGGGAAAGCAAATCCTCTTGGACGCCCAAGTTCGCCTTTTGACCGCGACGGGGAGGCAAAAATATTTGGAGTTTCAGCTTGCTTTTTGACCACGAAATGGACAACTTGCTTTTAGACCGTGAAGGGAAGGCAACATTGTTTGGACGACCAACTTGTTCATACGAAAAAGGAAGACAAAGATATTTAGAATATGCTCATCTATCGGGCACTTGGAGAATAAAACTCGCCTATCCATTCGGGCACTTGGAGAATGGAAATCTGAAGAAAAAAAGAAATAAAAAATCTAAAAAAAAAACTCTCTGGCTATTTATTCGGGGCATCTAGGGGAGAATTTATGATCAAAAGGCTTTGGGAAGATGAATTACTTGGAATCGCGTGGCTACGTCGGGAGTAACCCGTCCAACAGGGAAGTAGGATAAAATTAGTGCTTATGGTCTTTGCTTTATTCTTGTTCCACAAGTAATAAGCAAAGAGGGGCATCTGTAATCATTAATTTTGTCCGGACCTTGAACCCCTTAAGTTTGTGTTGATATAGGGCTTACATTGGGCTGTTATGTAAATTAAGTCTAAAAAATAAAAAATATAAAATATAAAAAAAGGGAAAAGAAAAATATATATATAAGTGTTACTATTATTATTACCTTATGTTATTATTCTTTTAGTATTATTGTAGTATTATTCCTATTTTAAATATTATCATCATTATGTTTATCAATACTTTATTCTACTATTACTTTTCTTTGCTATGTATATAGTTGTCATATTTGATTAATCCTTATTAGGGTCGTTACCCTTTTTTAGTTAGTTGTGTTCTTTACTATTATTACTTATTATATACCATTATTCTTGTTTCCTAGTATTATTATTTGTTTTTATTATTATTATGCGTTATTGTTATTTATTATTATTGTTGTTGTCATTATCATATTGAAAATGAAAATAAAACATAGGTAAATAAAAGCCCAAATTATGTTTGAAATAAATAAGACACAGTCCAAATGTACAATAAGCCCAATATGAGCCCAGCTATACTAAACCCTAATTCCCCTTTCTTTTTGATGCAGCCGCCCCTATCTACAGCCGTCAGATCTGCTGAGATCTGACGGTCCAGATCTAATCCCGGATAAAAAAACCCTAGATGCTCATCTTATGATCAAGCGCCGAACAACCTGAGCTGTTAGATCGAGTCGATCTAACGGTCCCAAATGACTAAGAGAAGGTTCCAGATCCCTCACGCTCTGCACGCGCGACTCTTCAGCATCCCTCGCGTTGTCCCTGTCTTCCCCACGCGCCTGACTCTTCCACACGTCTGTCACCTCCACGCCGACTGCCGTCTCCAGTCGTGCCTCGTCCCATTTCCAGTAAGGACGACATGCCGCAGAGAGAAAAGACAGGGTCAGAATACCCCAAAAACGAAATTAAAACAAAACAAAAAAAGAAAAGCAGAGAATCAGCAAGAGGTAACGCACAAAGTCAACTAGACATAAGATCAGAGGCAAAGAGAGATAATGTACTGAGTTTGTTTTACATGGACGTGCCTAACTAATACGGATTCATTGTTTGCCTAAAGCCATTAATCCCCCATTAATGCAGTAGAAAATATGCCTTATGTTAGCATTTTAATGGACGTGCTTTTCATTTCATTTCCTTATGTACATATGATATGCTTCCTTTTAATTATTCGATTGTAGTGCCCTTTTATTTCTCTTTTTTCTTTACATATATAATATGCTCATACATAAGATATATAATTGTTCGTGTATTCATTGTTTTATGCTCCCTTTTCGCAAGTTTCGTTAACTTATTCATATTGTAGCATGCATTTGTTTATTTTATTTCCTCGATATGCTTTCGATGGTATACTATGTTAAGTTGCATTCGGAATATAAAAATATAATGTGAATGTCTTTTTATTCGGGATCGAACGAGGCCAGTACCAGTCGTAGTGGTGGTGGTTCGGACGTTCTTTCTCGAATATTAAGGCTTTTAAAATTCACTCGCTCGTATAACCAAATTTCGATGCGATTCGTCACTTTAATTAGCAAAATTTAATATTAATTAAGCGGTAATGTTTTTGGTACCGATTTTAGGGCACGACGGGGGTGCTCATCCTTCCCCGCGTGTAACCGACTCCCGAACCCATTTTTAAAAAGAATCTCTGGTTTTATTTCGGTGTTCGGTCTACCATTTTTAAATGGCCGGTGGTGACTCCTTTATTTTTATAAATCCGACTAAATTTTCAACACCCATTAAAACCCGGTTCGTCCGAGCGACACCCGAGGCACCTTGTATTTTTGAAATTTTTTAGTCGCAACAAGCCAAAGTATGTAAGTCTCTCGGGCTGAATTGTGATGTGGACGAAAGTGCTATAGTGCAGGAATTCTTGGACATTGCTCGGGAAAATATGGGTCGTTGAAGCGTGGTTCGCAATCCTAAAAGAATCGTCTTCTGGTGAGTTTACTGAAAACTAGTACTATGATGACTAATCAATTAATTTTTTTTTATATTATGAAACATCAGGGGCATGAGAAGGAGAGAAAAAAAGGATGTAGTGAGGAGAGTGATAAGGGCAAACAAGCCCAAAGTAATGTTTATCCAAGAGACTAAGCTATCGTATTTGGACGACAAGCTTTTAAGCAATTTGTGGGGGGGGGGGGGGGGGGGATCTTCTGTTTATAACGGAATTAACTCCCCTACGGATGGATCCTCGGGTGGAATCATATGTTTATGGGAGAATTTTTTGCAACGAAATCAATAGTCAGTCGCAAAAATTTCATCAAGATGGAAGGGACAATCATTCCTTTGTCTTCTCGTAAATATCTTCACTGGTATCACATTTTGCAATTTCAGTATTAATAGGCGATGATTTTAACATTGTTCGATGTATGGAGAAGAAGCAGGGAGTTACGATTAATAGAGCAGCTATGAGGGTGTTTTCGGATTTCATCGATAGCCTAAACCTCACCGACTTACCTATTTCGGGGGGCAAATTTACTTGGTCTAACTTGAGAGATTCCCCCTCCTCAAGTAGACTAGACATATTCATCTTATCTCTAGAGCTGTTACAAAGATGGCCGTGTGTTGTCCAGAAATTACTCCCCAAGAGTATATCAGATCATAACCTAGTTGCTTTATGTTGTCCGAATATATATTTGAGGGCCAAAACCATTTAGGTGGTTTGACCACTGGGAAGAAATCAAAGAAGTGCAAGACTGCAACAAGAATGTCGTGTCTCGGAGTCGGGAAAAAATTTCATATACATATTAAAATCATGCAAAGTGGCCGTAAAAAAAAGATTGAATGAGAGAAAGGAGGCTGAGTCAGAATCAATTTAAGATTTGGAGAAACAACAACTTAAGCTTGAAACCGAAGTTCAACATGGAAGAAAAAATGAGTCCAAATTTCGAGAGCTAAATAATCCCAGGGAGAAAATATGGTCCAGATATAGAGCAGAGGAACGAGAATGGGCTCAAAAAGCTCACATAAAACGATTCCAGGACGAAGATCAAAACTCTAAGTTCTTTCACATAGTCGCCTCTTCGAGGAGGAGGGCGAATTCGATTATATTCTTAAAAGCGAAGGGTGAGGTGTTGGAAGATCCTAGGCGAATCAAGAGAGAAATTGTAGAGCATTTCAAAAAGGCTTATAACTAGCAACCTAATTTTCCAGTAAAGAGCTTTGATGTTAAAATGAATAACATATCTCTGGAAAGGGCATGTTATCTGGAATGGGAAATTCGCTGGAGAAAATAAAATAAGCTCTATTCGCCATGGATGAACCTCGAGCTCCGGGTCTGGATAGATTCAATGTCGGTTTCTTACAAAAATTATGGGAGAAACTTAAAGGAGAGGTATGGGTGTTTTTCAATAATTTCTACAACGACAACGATCTTGGTTCATCGGTGAATCATCCGTTCATTGTTCTCATCCCTAAGAATCAAATGCCAACAACTTTGGAGGACTACAAACTAAGAAGCCTAGTGGGGAGCGTTAACAAAATCCTTGCGAAGGTCTTATCTAGGGGTTGAACGATTGCTTGGGAGAGATTATTGGAGAATCCCAGTTTGCATTCTGCCCGGGCAAACAATTGATTGACCACTCTTTAATTTCAAATGAAGTCAAACACTATTTGAAAAAAGAGGTTTATTAGGAGCAGTGTTTAAAGCCGACTTTAGTAAAGCATATGACAGCGTTGATTGGATTTTTTTGATATTTATTTTGAAGAAAATGGGGTTTGGTATGGCATGGCGAAATTGGATACTGAGGTGTATTTCTTCCGCTTCAATTTTAGTGCTTATTAATGGATCACCTTCGAAGTCTTTCCGTATAAGCAGTGGTTTGCGGCAAGGCTACCCATTATCACCCCTTTTATTCAATATAGTTCAAGAGGCTCTAAATTCACTCCTTAACAAAGCAATAGCTTCAGGTTTCTGGAGTGGTGTGCATATTGGAAATCTCAATGTGAGTGTCACGCATCTTAAGTTCGTCGACAACCTAATTATCTTTGTGGAGCGAGGGAAGTTGAATTAAAGAATGTAATTCGGCTCATCCATGGTTTTGAGATAGTATCGGGGCTAAAATTAAACATGAAGAAGTCCACAATCCTGGGTGTTAATGTGGAGTCGTCGATAGTAAAATATTGGGCCAATTCTATTAAGTGCCAAAGCGATACCTTTTTGTGTAAATATTTAGGGCTACCACTTGGGGATTCAAAGAATTCAGCATCCTTATGGTCTCTCGTGATCGAGAAGTTTGGTAAAAAAGTTGTAGGGTGGAAGACGAAAATGCTATCGCTGGCCAAGCGTATTACCCTGGTAAAATCGGTCTTATCAAATTTACTTATTTTTATATGTCATTATTTTATATGTTTGTGTCTGTGAGTTCTCAGCTAAACAAGTTAATCGCAAAGTTCATATGGGGGAACTTAGACAAGAAAGCAATACACTAGCTAAGCTGTGATACTCTATGCAAACCAAAAAGCATGGGCGGGTTAGGACTATGTGATATAGGGCTCAAGAATAGGGCATTCCTCAACAAGTGATTGTGGAGATATGGAACATAATATAAAAGTTTGTGGCACAGGGTGTTGAACGCAAATCAGAAATTCTCCCAAATAATCTAAAGAACAATAAAAAATCCCAAATTTGAAAAGACATAATCAAGCCACTATCGTCTCATTCGGATTCGTTCACTTCTCAAATCAGATTTGTTGTGGGAAATGTAGAACATATTGATTTCTGGAACGACAAGTGTGCGTCTGATCAACCTTTGAAACTAGCTTTTCCTCGAATGTACAGAGTGGCTAGTCGTAAAGAAGGAAACATAGTTGACTTTGAAAAAATGGAGAATGACATATGGGTTTGGTCGATACAAATGAATTGAAGATTTTTCGATTGGAAAATTGATGTTTGAAGGAATTGTATGACTTTGCTTGAGAGGTATAAGCCTGGTGCGATTGGTGAAGACTCCATTAGATGGGTGGGTAATTTTAATGGTATTTATAATCCAGCGAGCTATTGTAAGATGAAGCAACATTTGAGCAGACTGGCAGAGACAGTCTGGAAAATTGTTTGGTCGAACTTGGCTCCCCCAAAGATTGAGGCATTTGTGTGGAAGCTAATCAATGAGAGTATCCCTGTAAAAAGGTGAGCTTATTAAAAGGGGAGTAAAATCTCTTGCAGATGATTCTATTCCTTTTTTCCAGACACATAGAAAATCAGTGAACCATATTTTTTGTGAATGCACGTTTTCATAGCAGGTGTGGATGAAGTGGTGCTTAGCGTGGAATGTCAACCTTGTTTGCCCAGAAAATCCGTCTAGCTTGCTAACACAGTGGGATCTCTTGGAGGTAGGATTCAAAGAGAAGTTAGTGTAGAGGATGATATTTTTTAGTGTGGTATGGACTTTGTAGACTTGTCGAAATGAGATAGTGTTTCGAAACGCACATTTTGAATCCGATCAAGCGTTTGAGCTATCCTTGCTAAGGGTGTGCGGGTGGGGGAAAGCAAAAAGGATGTTCAGTTTCCCTCCAGTATCTAATATGCTGTGCAATTTTGAAGTACTGAAAACAATGTCAACGGATCAATTACAAATTCAAAATAGTAATTGGGCTCCCCCTATAGCAAGTACATTGAAATTCAATATAGATGGTGCTGTATCTGGAAGCTTTGGCCATGCCGGTATCGGGAGAGTGCTTAGAAATCACTTAGGAAGGATTCTGTGTTAATTCTCTAAGAACATAAGAATCTTAGATGCTCTTTCGGCGAAATTATTGGCGTTTAAGTCCGCTGCGAGTTTGGTGATGTATTCAGTCTGGTTTAAGACGCTTTAGATCATCTTCGAGTGCGACAGTTATAATGTGGTCCGTTGGATTAGAAATGTGAGCTCTTCTCCAAAGACTTATAGAAATATAATATCCAGCATTCTGGACAGTGTTGAATCCCTAGCATGGAAAATGTTGTTTGTGCCTCAGGAACAAAATATGCTAGCTGATAATCTGGCTAAAAAGGGCATTTCGAGGGCAAATGACCTAGTTAAAATTATGGTGACTTGAAGGGAATTATGCAGATAAACTATGGAAAATTTGAAATTGGGCAAACTATGGTGATTAGAAGGATATAGTGCAGATAAGTGAAATGTTGATGGAGAGATTACAAACTTGAGAAATCGATTCGATGGGAAAAATTATGTTGCCATGTGGGATAAGTGTGATCTGCAAGGAGGATTAAGGGTATAGACGTTCCTGGGTTGTTTTTAGGTGGAGTCTGAGTTCTTTTGGTGCTGTCATCCAGTAATGGAGGTTTAAAGCTCAAAGCTGAAAAATTTTGTTGGGATAAATTTCTGCAGTCTCTAGTTTGATTCAAATGCGTCATGTGGCTTAAAATGTCAAGGTCATAGCGTTTTATGACTTTAGTGGAGAAAGTCTTATGGTAAACATTGTGAGGTGCAATACAAGTAATCTATGTCGGTGTTGTCTTAGTGAATTACCGTTTGTACTCACACTAGCTCGAGGCATTTTTTTTCCTCCACTTAAGTTTAGGGAGGTATTTTTAACGAGACTCGAGTTGGTGTATTTATCAAAATAAAATTTTTTCGCCTTTAAAAAAAATTACATTTTCAAATGTTATGGTTGGCTCGTCACGTGTTAACGGTGTTAAACTCATATGTCATAATAATAATAAGCGAAAATATATTTTAGATTTTAAAATAGACTTTTTAGAATTAGAGATACCATATTAAATATTTTAATTTGTTATTTTAAGAAAAAAATATATATTTGTTATCAAACTTATAATTAGATGACTTGTGGTGTATTTTACCCTACTAAATATTAGATTTTAGGCTTAAGGGTGCTTGAACCCTTTGAACTTTTGAAAAAAAATTGAAACCCATAAACTTTTTTGGACATGATTAACATCTAATTAGTAAATTAAATCAATTGACTAATTTTGAACATCAGTTTTTTACAATTTTTTCTTGAGATATTATTGCCACGTGATACACTATAATTCTGTCACATGACATTTACAGATTTTTTTAGAAAATTATTTTTATAACTTTTATAAGTTTTTTAGAACTTTTGATGACATCAATGTAATAAGACATATTGCACCAATTGATTTAGAAAAAAAATATTAGATTTAACAATCAACACTAGTTAAATGGGTGAATTGATGAAATTTTAGAGTATAAAAACTTAATTAGGTGCAAGATAAAGTTTATGGGCTTAAGCAATTCCCCCACCCCAAAAAATTAAGAACTTATACTCTTAAGCCTGATTTATTACATAGTATAAGAGAAAGAAAAAAAATTATGTATATATATGTTCATCAAATGATGTTAAATTTCAATTGTTTTATTTAGAGATTAATATAATAATATAAATTAAAATATTTTCATTATAACATTAAGGGTGTGTTTGGTTCGCAGAAAAGATGATTACTAGGGATAATAATTTTTTCCAGACTTACATTCTCATTTTTGATTTAGGAGGATTCTCAATATGATGTATTATTCTTTTCCAAGAGTGGCTCTTTTCCCCCTAAATGGTGGGAATGCTATTCCCCTCATTTTATTAGGTATTACACAATTCCTTCTTCTTTGGATAATATTACCCTTATGATTATGAATTATGTTCATGTTGATCCTTTATTGCATTTTTAATTAGGTAACTAATTATTTATGGTGTAAATTTATTGAATATTTATATTTAATATTAGTTTAATATACAAATGGTGTTGTATATATTTAGATAATGTTGTAATATTTAATAGTACATTTTATTAATATTGTATTTACTATATTTCTAGGGTTATAGGATAAGATTGTATGTTGCTTGAGACTGAATGCGTTAAGACTTGATGTTATTAATTTTATTATTTGATTTATAAGATATTTTTATCTTAAAAAAATCAGTAGGTTAATTTATTTTTATATTTTTTTACTACTTTTAGATTTGTTTTATTATTTATTTTAACTTGTTTGATAAATGGTCGAAATTAATAAAAAATTAAAAATCTAAGCATTTTAAACGTTTAATATTTTGATGTTTAAAAAATTAAAAAAAGAATAAAACCATTTTTTAAAAATAATTTAATAATATTATAAATATTTTCTTTTGCAAATTTTAGGTAATGTAACGAAAATAGTTCTATAAATTTTTATGTAAATATTTTTAATTTAATAATTAAAAATTAAATTTGTTAATAGGAAAATATATCATAAGGAATAGTTGGTAAATTTTGGTTCCAATTAATCTTATATTCCTCCAACTAAACACTACAATCCTATATTCCTACCAAATGAACCAAACAAGGTGATGTAACATTGTCAATAATATCTTAGCTAATGTTGCATTCTGGTAATCTTATTTCTAAAGGTAATCTTACATTCCGTGAACCAAACACTCCCTAATAGTAATTTTTTACAAATATTTTTAATAATTTATTAATTAAATTAATAATTTATTAACACGTGACTAATTGAAGATAAAGAACTGTAATCTCGAAATTTGTACAAAACGCAAATACTAACGGAGCTAAAATTTGAATGGTTGGATGAGAACTTAAAACAACACCGCGACGCCACGTCTCCAATCGCAACGCAACCGTTCCATAAAGAAACCGGCCCTTCCCAAAAACACCCCCAACTCACGCTCTATAAATAAATCCCTAATTTCTTGCCCCCCTCCAAATAAGAAGAAACCCTGATTAGCCGTTTCTTGTTTCTAATCTTTCGAGAAATCGATAGCAAAAATGTCGTCGTCAGGGAGGAAGATTACTCTGAAGAGCTCGGACGGCGAATCGTTCGAGGTTGACGAAGCGGTGGCCTTGGAATCGCAGACGATTAAGCACATGATCGAGGACGATTGTGCTGATAACGGGATACCGTTACCTAATGTTACGAGTAAGATCCTGGCGAAGGTGATCGAATACTGCAAAAAGCACGTCGAGGCTCCTAAGACTGAGGATCGATCCGGCGAGGAAGAACTCAAGAGTTGGGATGCCGACTTTGTCAAAGTCGACCAAGCAACTCTCTTTGATCTCATTCTGGTGAGTCCCTCCCCCCCTATTCTCTTTTCCATTGTCTTCTTTTTCTTTGTTTATATTTCTATATTTTTGATGTTTCAGTATTTTTTTAATGTTTTGTTGATTACTAGGCTAGGGTTTTAGAATTGAGTTTAGGGGAACGAATTAAAAAGACGAGTTTATTTTGGGCGTATAATAATTGTGATCCGTCGCAGGTTTTGATATGGTTGGGGATGTGGCTGAATGCAAAGACAATTACGTTTCAATTTGTTCACTTATTGTGATTTGTTGGTGTTTTGATTTGCTAATGAATTAGAATATACCATACTCTTATCTGGTCGTAGACATGCCATAAATTTGAAGAAAACAAGCCATCACAGCGTATTTAGCATTACCAAGGATATAAACATAGATGTGCTCTGCTTCTTTGTACAAGAAAAGTAAACTCCTGGTATAATTATCATGTTTTAGCTTGGTTCTCATAATTGTCTGATGATCTTGTACTCTTGTTAGTTGTTACACATCAGAAGCAGAAACCTAATTTGTGATTTGCATTGGATGAAAAAGTTTGATTCCGTATCAATTCCCGGTTTAAGGTTGTGCATACAATAACTGCAAGTCTATAACCAATTGTACGTTGTTCATGTTGCAGAATTATTGAATAATTGTTGCTCATTATGCCTTATTTCATTATGCATGTATGTGATCTTTGTAAAATACTTTTTGCAGGCAGCCAACTATTTGAACATCAAGGGTTTGCTGGATCTTACTTGTCAAACTGTTGCTGACATGATCAAGGGAAAGACCCCGGAAGAGATCAGGAAGACTTTTAACATCAAGAATGACTTCACCCCCGAAGAGGAGGAAGAGGTTCGCAGGGAGAATCAGTGGGCATTCGAATGAAGTTTCGGTTATTCCGATGGCGGTTCAATTGTATCAAACTTCTATATAAAATGTAGTTTATTGCTCTGACTTTTCATCTGCTCTTTCGGATATTATGTGAGCTGTTTAGACTATCCAAGTGTCGTCTATGTTCCTACATGTCTTGAAACTTCACCAAACCAGTCTGCTGTATCAAGTAATGTTCCCTAGTCTTCGCTTCTGATATGGATGAGAATGGTTTGTCTAAATTGTGTTCTGCTTTCTCCATTTATATTGTCATCTTCATTATCCAGGTCCTACTATCCTTAGCTCTACGCATGCATCTAGAAATTACAAATGCAGTCTGAATAAATGAAAAAGGGGTGAAAATTAATTATATTTGTACTTTTTTCTCCTTTCATATCTGGATATAAATAAATCTTAAAATTATGTATGAACTTTGAATTAAAGCATAATCTGTTGTTGGTGTAATTGCTGAAGAAACTTTGATCGGTATTCATTTATATGCACGAAATTTTGATTTGGCCGGTTGGTTAAGCTGTTCATCTTTAATTATAGGTTTTAAGAGTACAAGGACCACTCCTTTCTTTTTCTCTTTAGCTAGAATTAGAATTAAAATTTGTCAAAAAAAAAATATACATTTAATAGCAAATAAACATAAATTATATTGAAGTTTGTAAATGTTATTGTATATAGAAAAAAGGTTGGTGGTAATTTTTATAGGCATAATGTCAAAAAAAATGTCTTTACTCATTAATATTTAGAGTGCTTTAACCCTCAACTATTTATTTTGTGTTAAAATAGCTCATCAATAGGTAAAAATTGTTAGTTCACTAACGACTAATGCCTCTATATGGCATGACAATGGTACATAACATCATATGCTAACATAACAGTGTCACATTTATAAAAATTTTACAATTTGACCTTGAGAGAGAACAAACCCAAGCCTATGTAAGAACGTCATGTCATTCGAAGGTGTTTATCGTTAGTTAATTAACAATTTTTATTCATTGAGAGACTATTTTAACTCAAATTAAAATGTTGAGAATTAAAGTACTCTAAAGAATAAAAGCTAAAGTGATTATTCAGTCGAACGTTATAAGTATTTTTTTTTACATTATACCGTTTTAATATTTATCCCAATATTAACAGCGAATTTAAGTCTTGGGACTCGATGTTTTGTCAAGAGGCACCTTTTGCAGAGAACTTGTTGAAAGGTTAGGAGTAGGACATTGAGAGATTGATGGGATTTGTTTGTATGAATGGAAAATGTATTATTTCATGTAAAACCATTGTAAGAAAAAGTTTATAAATTCTGATTAAAAATAATGAACAGGAAAACATTTCAACTAGCTTTCAGCAAGCTCAGCATCCCTTTGCTCCACACTCTCCCTCCATTGTCCACCTAGTCTTAAATGGTGAACAATGTCTTTCAAATCTACAAGATTACACCCAGCCACTCTGTCTATCCCCCTATCCTTCATTAACTGTTTTACTCTGCCAACATCCTCCCATTGTCCTGCCACTGCATACACATTCAACAATAACTGATAATATGAAAAGTTTTTTGGCTCTTTTTCAATCAAATATCTTGCTATTCTTTCCCCAACACTTACACCTTCCCTAAACCGACACGAGATGAGCATGTTAGCCCACAGCACTGAATCAGACGATACATCCCCGACACCGTCCGGCACTTGCCTTAGGATCTCCTCTGCATCTTGAGAAAGTCCGGCACCAACGTAAAGATTTGCCATGCACCAATAATGTGCAAAGTTTGGCTTTATACCGAATTTGTTGATCATTTGGTTGAAATAGTTTCTGCCCTCTGTTACCAATCCCGCACGAGCACAAGCACTCAGAACGCCGACGAAAGAAATTTCATCAGGAGTAATGCTTGTTTCTCCTCTAACAGTGCATCGATCCACCATATCCGTGAATAATTTTAGTCCAGCTTCTGGATTCCCATGAATGCAGTGCCCCAAAATCATTGCATTCCAGCAAACTCTATTCCTATTTGTGATCTTATCAAACATCCTACGAGCTAATCCTACTTTCTGGCAGTTACAATACAAATGAACCAAAGCCGTATCAATTATTATATTCGACTTCATGCCATTCTTGATTAAAAATCCATGAACTGATCTCCCTTCCTTTAACCTAGCCGACTTAGAACAGGCACTAAGCACACTAGCCACAGTCTTCTCATTCCCCATAAATCCAAGTTCCACCATTAGTCTAAACAACTTCAATGCACACCCCGGATTCCCGGCTTTTAAATACCCGTTGATCATAATATTCCAAGAAATCACATTCCTTTCGGGCATTATATCGAACAGGTTGTGAGCCAGACCCAAATTCCAAACTTTAACACAAGCATCAATAAAAGAGTTCCATGAGGCAACATCCTTTTGAGAAATTCCAAGAAACACTTCCTTAGCAAACTCAAGAATCCCACAACAACCATACATATGAATCAAACAGTTTTGTACCGGCAAATTATTAACCACCCCAAATTTAATTGCCTGGCCGTGACACTTCCGGGCAGATTTAGAACAACCTGTTTTCGAACAAGAGCTTAAAAGTGGCACAAAAGTATAACTATTTGGAACAAAGCAACCATGAGTCCGCATCTGAAAATACAGGACCACGACTTGATGGGGCAAAGAACTAAAACAGTAAGCTTTGATAACCGAGTTAACACGAAAAGTACCAGGATCCTCAATGCACCGGAAAATCGAAACAGTGTAATCTATGTCGCCGAACTTTGAAGAATGCATTAAAACCCTATCTACCCAAAATGGGTTTTGGAAGAGACCCGAAGTAATCAAGTGAGCTTGGATTTGAAACAGTTTGTTAATATCTTGGCACGAATCGAGAATCGAAAGGGTCGTTGGGCGATGAAAAGTGTGCGCTTTGGACTCGGTAGAATAAAATGGCGATGGAAATCGGTGGTTGGGTTTCGATGAAGAGAAGAGGAGAGTTGGGTTAGCGAATACGGTGTATCGGAAACGAAGGAGTTCACGAATGGACATCCTTGCCATTCATTTGGGACTGTGTTCCGATGCTTTCTCGTCCAACTCAGTTTGATTGCCGCCATTGATGCATGTTACTGAAGGTCAAAAGGAGAAATCTGTAGCAGAGAAAAGGGCGAGAGACATTCTTCAAAACTGTTGCTTCTGGTTAGCAAATTAGGGATCATTTCATTTAGGCGAAAGCCCGAAAGTAGTATTTAGGAAGATCGATTTCCAGAGCCAGCAATCAGGGTAAGTCGAAGCCCAAGAAGAAACACAGAAAAATGCACCATTTTTAAGGCCCCCAGAAAACGAAGAAACGGGCCGAATTGGGTCCAGCAAAGCCAGAAAGTAATGGGTTTTGGGGGGGAAGAGGAAAAAAATATATTTCCATTGCCGGGAATTGAACCCGGGTCTCCTGGGTGAAAGCCAGATATCCTAACCACTGGACGACAATGGAATTGTTGTCTTTTATCATTTTAAATTTATTCTATTGTTTTATCCACTTTCATGCAATGGGTATTTACTCCTTTCCCCTTTGTTCAATGATTTTATTTTTCTATGCTGAATTTTATGATAACAAAAAGCAATAGCGGTAACTGATTAAGATGAGAAACTTGTTAGTAGTTGAACACTGTATTAGAGTTGCAGCCTAGGGGTTTGAGAGAAGTTGCAGCAGTGAAATGGCAAACTCTGTCTTCAGTGTGAATCACATTGGCCTTGAATTTGATGTGTCCGTCACCCCTACATCAGCTAAGAAGAGAAATGGTTGGCACAAAATGACCTTACTTAATGACCAGTAGTGTACATAAGAAATCCTCCAACTGAAAAAATAATCAATGCTACACCAAAGATCGAGTGAACGAGTTTGTTACATCCCTTCAAACGCTTACTTAATTCTTAACACAACAACACTAGCATTTTTTATCCCTTCCTTGCCAAATATAAAACAAGAAACTCAAGCACATGAAAAACATGTGAAATTCTAACCGTTGAATAAAAGATCTAAATGATTAAAAAAATCATTCCCTCCTTATTTAACTCCATTAATACAGTTATTGTTACATCTTCAAGGCTGAGTTCAAACACACTTAACTACGGAATAATGTTTATTTTAAATGCTTAGAGACACTTTGTTTAAGTATAATATAAGTAAAAAAAGCAGAATATAAGAATTAATGTATTTATAACAAAGGAAAAAGAAAAAAGTACACCAAGTCTTAGTAACAAACAATTCATTATTCTTCTAAATATAATAATTTAATCACTCAATTATAAATTTGTGACAAATTGGCTCTTTTCTTAAAAAATAACAATTTAATTATCCAATTATAAATTTGTGATGAACAGTTCACTATGTGGTTAAAATTGAAACATGGTCAAGTATAATAGAATATCAATTTGATCATAATTAAATAATAAATCAACAAATTTAACCCTTCATATTCAAAAAAGTCGACAATGCACCCTCTTGACACGCCCTATGACCACTTTCTGTACTCTATGGTATTATCCCCCAACTCGATAATCGACTATATAATAGCTCAACAGACACAATCACTTCACTATTGGACAACTAACAGACTAATAGAACATACACATTATGACCTTAATAAGCCATTAAATTTATTTAATTATTCTGAATTGAAACCAAATTAATAAAATTTATATGTTTTGAGGACTAAAATTATTATTATACCAAACCATTTGTTTCAATTTTAATAACAATGACATGATTGTCATAAAATTTTAATTCAATGACTAAATTATTACTTTTAGAAGAAAAATAATATTTGTTACTAAACATGATAAAAAAACTTGTTTGTGATAATTTTAATTGAATGACTAAATTATTACTTTTCAGAAGAAAAATGACTTTGTTACCAAACCTATAGTCAGGTGAATAAATTATTACATTTAAAAGAAAAAATGACATTTATTACTAAATCTATAATTGACTTGTGGTGTATTTTATCCTTAAAACAGTACTACTCGGAGAGACGGTCAAACTAGGGATGGGCACGGGTCGAGTAGGGTCGGGTTTTTGGCCCACCCAAACCCAGCCTGAAAATAAACACCCTAAACCTGCACCCGACCCGACCCGACCCAAAAACAAACATACTAAATCCGACCCAACCCGACCCAAAAACAAACATACTAAATCCGACCTATATAAAATAAATTAATTTAGGGACCTAATTGTAAAAAAATAATTTTAAGGGACTTAATTACATAAAATATATATATAAAGAGAGTATTATTATAAATATCCCTAAAAATTTAAAGAAAAATTACACTAATAGTCCCAGGTCGAGTCGGATATTTTCCACCCTAAACCTGAACACGACCCGACCTGAGTCGGCCCTTAACAAAAACCCGACCCGAATCCAATCTTTTCATTAAAAAATCCTACCCGATCTAAACCGGCCGAAACCTGTCAGGTCTAGGTAAAATGCCCCTCCCTAGTCAAAGCACCACAACCTCCCAAACTAAAAACCATACATACAACAAGATCTAGTTGCGAGATGGTTGTTTTCAAAGGGTTTGCTCCACAAACGGAGGTCAAACTTTATGAAGCAAAATCAAGTAGTAAATATAGCAGTATTAATAAGTACCACGTGTATATATATATATATATATATATATGGATTAATATCCTATACACTGGCGGTGGAAAGTTTTTATTTCCACAAGCGCCTCAATTATAGGGTTTAAGATTAGTGTTTAGGATTTAGAGTTTAAGGGTTTTAGTGTAAAGGTTTAGAATTTAGGGTTCATGTTTAGAATTTAGGAATTAGGGTTAGGGTTTAGGGTTAGGGTTTAGTTTTAGAGTAATATGGGTGGAGATTTAGGTTTTAACCTATAAACCCTAAATTTTAACCCTAAACCCAAAATTCTATCAACAATCCCTAAATTCAAAACTACTACACTTATACCCCTAAATTTTAAACCCTAAACGAAGTCCCTAACCCCTAAAACTAAGGCGCTTGTGTAAAAAGGTTTCCACAAGCGCTTGTGTATAGAACAATTACCCTATATATATATATATATAGATATAATTTAAAGTGCAATCCTTGGTAAATGACATACACCTCGGAAATAGGGATGTAAAAACAGGTCAACAGTTGGGTTTCAGGTCGGGCTCTGTCAGGTCGGGTCAAATCGGTTACAGGTCATTTCAGGTCGTTTTTGTTTTGACTCGATTCGGTTCGGGTTCGGGTTCATTTCAGGTCGGGTTCATTTCAGGTCGGGTTCATTTCAGGCCGGGTTCAATTCAGGTCGGGTTCATTTCGGGTCGGATTCATTTCAGGTCGGTTCATTGCAGGTCGGGCCAAAACGGTTAATTGACGAGTTAATTTCGGTTCGGGTTCATTTCAGGTCGGTTTCGTTTCAGGTCGGGTTCATTTCAGGTCGGTTTCGTTTCAGGTCGGGTTCATTTCAGGTCGGGTTCGTTTCAGGTCGGGTTTATTTCAGTTCGGGTAATTTCAGGTCGGTTTCTTTTCAAGTCGGGTTCATTCGGGTTTAGGGTTTATTGTGTAGGGATTAAGATTTAACATACATAATATTAATACATTATACATACATACATATGTGAATTATGGTTTAGTGTTTTAGGGTTTAGTGTTTAGGGTTTGGGGGTAGGGGTATGGTTTAGGGTTTATACATTGGTACATATGTACATACATACTTACGTACATTACACATATGTTTATATGTTTTAGTGTTTAAGATTTAGGGTTTATGGTTTAAGAATTGGGGTTTAGGGTTTAGGGTTTAGAGTTTCACGTTCCTACACGCATACATACATTATACATACATAGCACAAAAAGGAATTAAAGTTAGGGTTTATACATACATAAATACATTTTACATATATATATAATATACTAATATATTATATATATCCTAAAATGAAACCCTAATCAAAACCTTAAACCCTAAACCAAAAATGAAACATAAACCCATAACTCTAATTTGAAACATTAAACTAAAATAAAACTCTAAAACCATAAAAAGAAACTCTAAACGCTAGACCCATAAAAAGAAACCCTAAACCCATAACATGAAAACCTAAAATAAAGTCAATAAAAGTAAACTCTTAATCCCTAAGCATTAAACCCTAAAGGCAGGCTTAGTTCACTAATAATGAAACATAAACTCCAAACCCTAATTCAAAACACTAAAGTAAAACAAAAATCCTAAACCCGTAAAAAGAAACCCTAAACCCATAAAAAGAAAACAAAAAATAAAAGCAATTAAAAGTAAACCCTTAAACCCTAACAGTAAACCCTAAAGGTGAGCTTAGTTCACTAATAATAAACTCAAAACACTAAACCCTGATTCAAAACACTAACCTAAAATACAAACCCTAAACTAATAAAAAGAAAACCTAAACCCATAAAAAGAAACCCTAAATAAAACAAATAAAATCAAAAGCCTAAATCAAAACACTAAACACTAAGCCATGAACCCTAAGCCCTAAACCCTAAAGATAAGCTTAGCTCACTAAAAATAAAACTTTTATTTAAATCACTAACCCTAAACCTTTAAACCATAAACCTAAAAATTAAATACTAAACCTTAAAACCATAAACAATTAAAACACAACCCTAATTTAAAACCATAAACCATAAAGCAAAACACCAAATAAAATCTATAAACCCTAAAAACAAAACATATTAACCATAAATTATAAATCATAAATCCTAGATTAAACCCTAAAATGAAACACTAAATCAAAACCTCAAACTTTAAATCTAAAAAATAAATCACTAAATTAAACCCTAAACCCTAAAATTAAAACACTAATCAAAACAAGAATACTTGAACATTACCCTAAACCCTAAAAATGAAATATTTAAATTTAAACATTGAAAAAGAAAACCCTAAATTATAACCCTAAATTAAACCTAAACCCTAAACCTTAAAACTAGAATAATGACCAAATTGAAAATAAAACAAAATTGTCAGCTCAATTTTACAGAAAAAATGACCAAAAATGAAAGAACCTAAACAAAGGAGGACTTAAAGGGTGAATAACCCTTACACCTAAAAGGGCGGGCAGATTCCCTCCATGCTTTCAATCAAGCGGGAGCTTTAAAAAAAGTTTTAAAATTAAAATAAAATTATTAAAATATTTTATTAACCCTTAAAGAGTCTTGCCGAAACCCTAGCCCCCATTTGAATTCATTTGCGTCGTTTTATTCTGACCGAAACCCTCTCCATTTGCTTTGTTATCTTGACATGTGCTTTTTCCCTTATTTTGGAATTGCAGGATATTTTCCCTGGAATCATCAACCAATTAGGTATTGTACTCTTGGCTTTGTTATCAATTTTGTTGTTTTTTTTTCTTGATTGCAAATTGGGGTAAAATGTTGTCTCGTATTTGGCTATGACAAAATATCGGCAGTACTGGACCAAGTACGATCATCCCTACCTTCACAACTGTAACTTTAGTGAATGAAGGTGGTTAGGTGTGGGCATTGTGCCAGTTACTTTTCTTCTCTCCACTCCACATTGTTTATTTTTCTTCGTATTTCATTAAATTCATTCCTTAAGTGCGAATTGTATGTGATGTTGACCCTTGAAGACACCCTATGTTTTCTTTTTCCATTTAGACAAGAATAGGTGAATCTCATATGAAACCACTATATTTTGTGAACAATGGCTCCCTGGATTTAGTATTGTATTAGTATTTACATCCCTTATAAACACTCAAATTTCTTGCTTTGTTTTCTTTTTCATATCTTCTGCCGTTCTGCGTTTGTTTTACATGTAATCATGTTTGGAGTTTAACAAGGTATTCTCGATGTTAAAACACCATTTGTTAGGAATTGAGGTTAACAACCTCTAATTAGTAATTAAAGTTTTTACCCTAAAAAAGATTTTAGTAAAAAAATTTATTAATTAAAAAAGACCGATCATTAATTATAAATACTCACTCCTGTATTAATGAAGGAATTGATGTGCAAGTTCCTTTCCATTTATTAGCTTATATGATACCCTGGTTTAGGGTTTACTTAGGTAGATAAACTGAATCTACAGTACTTAGGTAGAAACAAGAAATCTCTCAAGATAAAGAGGGGAATTTTCTAGATGGTAATTTATTCTCTGTTTAATCTATGCATAATGCGCTTGTTGAAAATTTGTTCCATGCAGATAATCATACACACGATACACTTGCTAAAATACTTGGAAGGGTAATTCCATATTTGATGCATTGTATGCTTTAATATTATAAAGAATTTCATGATAAATGTGTTTTTTACTTACCTTGCAGCAACTTAAGAATGATAGACGTGAGAGGAGGGCTGCTGAATTTGTGTAACAAGATGAGAAAGTCACTGTTAAACTTGAAAATTCTGCCATTCAACGATCCAACATGATTTAAGAGAATCAACATCTGTTTCTGACCTGTCTCGTAGGTAAAAGGATATTGGATCTTTAATCTCTTTGACTATGCGCTGCAGTATATGTTTCCTCCTTTTTTGTTCCCGTTGATTATGGCAGTTTCAAATTTTCTGTTTTGATGCAACTTTGTTTAGTGCACCTGAGAAAATTAAAGTAATGAATAAAGTTCTATCCAAAGCACGAGATCATTTGTATGATTGTAAGTCCGTTACTGGAAAGCTCAGAAAAATGCTTCAGACTTCAGATGAACAAGTTCGGAATATACACATGACTGCAACAGCAAGTTGAGGTATGAAACCATGACTGTAAGTATGTTTTTTGTAACAACATAAGAAGTTTGTAATAACTTCATCAAGTTCAAGTCATTTCGACATGATAGTTTTCTTTTATCGAGTTGACTATGATCACTTTTTTTAGAATTGTATTTTCCCATTTTTATTGGATGTTTAAAAGCACCTTGATATACTTTAGTTTAGGCACTTTCTGTAAAGTATTATACATTTGAGAGTTATCTTTTGCAATCTAGTAATTTTTTTTTTGTATTTCATGGTATAAGTGATATAAGCAACATTTTTTTGTTTCTTCTAAAACTGTTTGCATACTGCAGAATGACTATGGATCCAATCTCCTCTGAGCGAAAGACATTCTAGGTCTGGAGATAATTCGCTCAAGTACAAATGAAATCCAATATCGTGCCAACAAGAGACACACACAAGGATATCAGTGACTTTGATTGTAACATTTGGTTTGACAGTGGTCACTCTCTGTGATCAGATGTACTGTTGGCCATGCTTTTACAAGTGACTTCATCTAGATTTGGTGGTATAACAATGATAAATATCTTTAATTCTATGTTTGGGATGTTAGGGGAAATTGTCTATGTTCATATATCTAGGAGCTCAACCCCTGTAAAATGCTTACTTATTCTTACCATTCTTCACACTATTTTTCTAGAAATAACAATTTTAAGTTGAGAATGCAGAAAATACAAGTCGACAATCTCTTAGTAGAGCATCCAATTTTCTTTTCCATTGCATTATTTTGTCTTCTGTTGTTTTTAAAGCATTGAACTTGATCTTCGAATAGTTGTGAAAATCAATGAATAAAGTAAACACATTGATTGTTGCAAAGATTGTGATGGAATTCAATTTATATATTTATAAATATACCAGCAGTATTATTTTCAAGATTTTTGAATTGAGCTGACAGTGATACTATGAAGTATAATTTTTAAAAAAATACATAAGGGAAGGTTTTTAATTTTTCTTAAAAAAATAAATTACTTTATTCTAACAAATTTGTAAGTTTAACTTTGTAAGTTTGCCTTATTTTATCCAAAGTTAAACACAAACATTATTGCTAACTTAATTAAGTTAAATTAATTAACAATTTAGATTTGCCTTGTCTTATTTTGCATTAAACACACAATCCTATTAACCTAATTATTCAACATTTTTGATAAAGTAATTTAAATTTTTATATATTCAATGTGTTAAGTATAAAGATTTAATCAACTTAAGTTATTTAAGTTTTTATAAAGTTATTTAATTTAAGTTAATTAAGCGTGTTAAGTTAATAAAAAAATTTAATCAACTTAAGTTAATTAAGTATAAAGATTTTTATTTAATTTATCTTTCAAGTTATCTTAAAATTAAAGTTAAATTAATTAAAAAGACAATTTAATTTAATAATGTTTATTCATTCAACTTAAAATGAATGCAAGTTAATTAAAGTTATTTTTAATCTTAAATTAAGTTAATATTATTTATTATTAACTTAACATTAATTTATTCATATTATTTATTATTAACTTAAAAGATTATTTTTATTATTTTTAATTAAGTTATCTTTTAATTAAAGATAATTTATTACCACTTGATATTTATTCATTCAATTTGTCTTTTAATTAATGTTAAGTTAGTTAATTTATTAATACTTGACATTATTACTAAATATAAAAAATTACTTATTATTTTTAATTGATTTTAAAATTTTAAATTCATTAAATATAACTTCTTCAAATGTCAGATAATTATTATTATCAGCAAATCAAATAACAATATCAGTTCAGGTCAATATCAGTTCAGGTCAAGAACAGTTCAGGTCAATATCAGTTCAGGTTAAGAACAGGTCGGGTTCAAAACAGGTCGGTTTCAAAACAGGTCGGGTTCAAAACAGGTCGGTTTCAAAACAGGTCGGGTCCAAACAGGTCGGGTTAAATCGGTTATCTGGCAGGTCAGTCTCGGGTTCGGGTTCGTTTCGGTTGGGTGCAGGTCGGGTTCGGTTACTACAGTAACAGGTCGAATTCGGGTTCGGGTTCGTTTCGGTCGGGTGCAGGTCGGGTTCGGTTACTACAGTAACAGGTCAAATTCGGGTTCGGGTGCGTTTCGGTCGGGTGCAGGTCGGGTTCGGGTCATTAAGTTCTCGGGTCAAACCAGGTTCTGACTCGATCGGGTTTCAGGCAGGTTACCAGGTCGGGTCAATTTTTCACATCCCTACTCGGAAAGAGAGAAAAAGAAAAGAAGAGAAAAAGCATTTGTAATTGTAGGCATGAATAGCAGTAGTAGCACTGCTGCAGAGGCCATTCAACTTACACACCCTCCCCTCGCGCGCCACATTTATGCATAGGCATTAAAAATTGTTCTTCACATCCAAGTTCGTTCTCTTTTCATTCGCCCTGCGCCTGCAAACCATTTGCTGCTATCAAAACCACCCCAAAGTTTTTTTGTTTGTTTTTTGGAAAAGAAAATAAAAACTCCCCAGATTTAAACATCAACACCAATACCAAATTGTAAAAAGGAAATTCCAACATCCTCATAGAAACCAAATGAAAACAGTTCGATAATCCACGATAACTTCGTGCTACTAGCTCAAGTCTGTAGGTTCACTTTTTTTCCACCTCCGCCGAAAGGTGTTTTCTTTCTCTTCTTTAAAGTTTTTCTCTAATTTGCTGCAAGAGAAATTGTATTTCATCACAACAAGGCAAAACCATATCTTCAAGAAAGGCAAAACGATGACCCCATGGTGTCAAAATCATTCTCTACTCTATTCTTCCAGGAACACAATGTACACCGGCACATTTTGCTTAATTTGAATTATTTGCTGGACCACCTTGAGCACCGATAGCTGTTCCCTCACTGTTGAATAGCCGTGGCTGATTATTGAAGTCCCCAAATGATGGTCTACCAGATAGCCCACCAGCATTAGAATCTTCTTGGCTCCTGTCACCACTCTGGTTTGTATTTCTCTGTTCCAGTGATATAGTCTGAACACGAGCCACCAGTGTATCCTGACCAGATATGGCAGGGAATTGAACAGAAGGTGGCATTATCCATCGCATCCAATCATTTCGCTTCCTTACTCTATCACCCTAAAATGTGAAAGCGAAGGTGATCAAGATACCATATCAGTCTAGATATTTGTTCTAACAAAACCATCATTTAAGCATCAACAATAAGCATTCATGTCTTGACGGTCAATATGACCAGCCTTTCATTATTAACCAAACGAATATATCCCAGGATTATCAATATAGAAGGTACCTGCACTTCCACAATTGTTGAACTTTGCAGAGCATCCGTTATAAGCTGAATATTATCTGTCAATAGTGAAACCTGAAAAGGGGAAGCATAAAAAATATTGTCTTTGCAAAGCAAGCTTTAAAATATATGGCTTTTGGGGAAGCAAAATCATACTACAAGCTTATCCAACAGCTAAGCTTTTGATTCATTGTTGTCAAGAGCATAAGATGCACTCCAGACCCTTATATTGCTCGAGGCAAAAAGTGCAAAAGAAGCACTTTTCTGAGTGAAGTGTCAAGTGTGTGCTCTTTTGTATGTTTAAAATATGCGTAAGATCTATAATTATGATAATAAACTCTAAAGATTGATCTAGTATATCTACAAAACATACAAAATTATCTTTTAATTATGTTGGTCAATATGCATGATTTTCTCCTTGCCCCATCTCTGGTGTAGTATACTCAGATTGTTGAAAGAGTTCGGTGTTATCCCCTTTCTTATTAGCAGGGGGAACTTCAATCAAGCAGACAATTTTTATGGTTATTGCCTTACAAAAAAGCATGCGTAGATGCACCAAGTGTGCACCTAATCAAATGTATCTTGCCTAAAGGGGTTTGAGGCGCTTTTGTTATTGGACAAAAAGGCACAATGCCTAGAAGTGATGCTCACTCACTACCTAACCTGGAAAGAAACGAGGACATAATCACGGAAGTTTGACTCCCAAAGGATGACAGTAGATCACTACTATATACAGGACTAATGTCGCTAGAAAGTGATGCTAACTATTTAACTGGAAAGAAACCAGGAAAACCAGTTGGTCCACTGTGTTGAAGTACATCTGCCTTGTATCCAGAACACCACAGGCCTTTGGCAAAAGGTTAAAGCATTCCAATAAAACTTATGAATCATAATATGAAACAATGAAATGAATTATTGAGTAACATTCATGATAACAAGCTAAGATCGTGAAAAATTAGTTTGATCACATGCAAGCCAAGGTTACCTAGAGACAATCGGACAACTTATGATAAAGTTACATACTTGGAGAAAAATTATTCAGAAGTTTAAGGAGTTAGGACAATATTTAAATGTGATTTTTATCTACTTGGAGAAAACTAATGATAAAGTTACCTAGAGACAATTTGATGGGCATTGGACAAGAACACAATCCCTATCAAATGTCTATAACAGGATACAAATGCAGTGATGGCAAACATAAGAACTTGTTATTTAGAGGATATTTATGACAGAGTACTTAGAGACATACTTTGATATGGTTTGAACACGAACACAGTTAAACATGTTAGTGTACCGAGGTATGTATGAAGAAGTAAGCATGAAGATAAGAACTTGTGGTTGATTGAAATATGAATTACTGATTACAATACGGGTGCATCAAAGATAAGCATTGATTCCTTTTCTTTTTGCCAGAGTAATGGAAGAGATAGCGAAAGAAATTCAAGATAGATACATTTGTGTATGCTATCTGCAGATGATATGGCATTGGCTGATGAAACAAAAGGGTAATATTAATATAAAATCTGAGTCGTTTGGGATAAACACTAGAGCTCAGGGTGTAGATTGCGCAGAACAAAAACAATTAAATGATGTGTACATTTCGTAAAAGGAATGACGTTCAAGAATTAGTCACACTAAATTGTTAAGTGATATTAGTGGCAGAGTGCTTTAAGTGATTAGGGGAATAATCTAGAAAGTAGAGAGGTTAATGGAGAATTGGAGATGGTACTCATAGGACCAAGGTTGAGTTACTTCAAGTGAAAAATGCAAAAGGAGGCTACCACACCTACTTTTCTATATGATACAGAATGTTGACTAACAAGAAGCAACATGTATGCAAAAGAGAAGTATAGACTAAAACAAATATTAAGAAGGATGTGTAGTAAGATTAGGGAGGAAAGCCTTAGAAATGAGAATATTCGTCTCTAAGTTGGGATAGCTCCTATACAGGAGAGGGTGGGGTCATTTACAGTGGTTTGGTGATACAATCATCCTATAACATTAAATTTAAGAGAATCAACACGGAATGATGAAGAGGGGTAAGTTTCTAAAAAGAAAGCAAAGTTTTTATCTAGTAAAATTAAAACATCAAACATCTCAGGTTGTCACATACTAATCAATTAGAAATGTTAAGTAAATGACCCAGTTAAGTATATGCCCAATACCTCCAAATTATAAAACAAAAACTAAAAGCAGAAACTCACTGCAATTTGAGCTTGATCCAGCTCATTGTTAACAATAATAAATAAATAAAAAGAACTTATAACATACTACCGTATGAACAAGAAATTGGAGAAAAAGCAAAAGGAAGGACTCCAACGTACCTCAGCATAAGTAATAAAGACAGATATCTCTAAAAAGGATACACAAGTTCAATCAGGATCTAATGGGTGGGGGATACATGTGTACTTCAGCGGGGTATAGCAACATAGATATTAATCAACTAATGCTAAGAACATGCACTGATAGCATGCTAATATAATCTACAAATATATCAACGAAATGATGGCCCGAGAAATAGTCATTCCTTCAGCATTGGGCACATAAATAGTTAATGATGGATGCCTGACATGCCAAAGTATAGTTTTGGCACATAAACAAAAGGTTATAAGTCCAAAAATTTTAAAGTGCATCTAGAACACAAGCTGCAAGAAATAACCCTAATCCTACCAGAAAGGCTTAGCCAAAGTGATCTAATAACTGAATCTAAACTCATTGCAAGTATGTTCTCTCTTGTGACCACAAGAAAAGAAGAACATAATAAAATAAGGATAGTCAAAACCAAATATAAACGATTGAGCCACCAATAACAATAACAGAAATTATAGGAATATAATTAACACACAATAAAGCACAAAAAGGATATTTAAAATTGTATATACAATTGCATTTAGATGAGTTTCTGTCCATTGGAATTTTCTAACCAAACAATGCCACTACCAATAACACTTCTCACAAATAAAAGTCAAACAGAATGTTTCTTGGATGTTTCAAACAAATTCCACCACTGAGCAGGAATGTGTTTATGCTAAAAGCATCAAATAACATTCATGAAATAGCTCAACTAGCAGCAAACGTGAAGGGGAACAGTAAGCTTCTTAATTCTTAGGATTTTAATATATTTTCTTGGAAATAGAAAAATAGCTTGAAAATCCAGTAGTTGACTGTTTCTCGAACTTTAGTTTCTAGAAAAAAAAATCAACAAAACCTGGAACAATGCAAATTCCAGAAGTTTCCATCCACATTTCTGCAATTTCTTAAAACGCAAAGCTGACACTTCACTATTTCAAGAAGTATTAAACCCAAAGGACATATCTCTCTCAAATCAGTGCTACATTGAATGAGGGTGCTGGCTTTACCATTCTGACATCTTTCTTTCCCCCTTCATTGCTTTCTATTTCAGGAAAAGGTCCTCTCTTACAATTTTAAGCAACAAATTACAAATAGCAACCAACATGCATTTTCTATTATTACTAAAATAAATTATTAGGCTACATATAAGTTCTTCTTCAGAAGCCTCTTTTAATGATAAGTCCCGTAAGCATACATGTTATGAACATGCATAAGGCTGACAAATGAACCTAGCACAGGAACTTCACCAGAGAAGTCTCAAAGCATAGAAATTCAATATGAAGCTAGCTTCAAATTCTCTAAAAAAAATATCACCTTTTTGAAGCCAGCTATTAATTTAATAGGAACCCAGCCCTGCTCATCCATGTTTTGCCTCAAGTAGGTGTCCTTAATTAGATTTTCATTACTGCAACAAAGAAATATGCAGTTAGCTTTGTGGATGACCTCAAATACGAAGATATGGACACAACATTAACTAAGTTGACCTATAATTGCATTATGCAAACAAAGCATTACCTGAAATAATAATCTATCTGATTCACTATACTAGCATGCAACTGGTTGTCATGAGGCTCTGGACCTGGGAAAAACACTGGGGACATTGGTGCAACAAATGGCAAACCTCTAAGTGAATCTGGAGGAGCAGCTGGGATCATATAAAGAGATGCCATTTCTGAAAGGAGGTGGAGAGATTACGGGCAAACTTAGAATCTCACTCATCCTAACCCAAAAAGAGCAACAACAATAGAGAAAGTACAGCTTACCACCAGGATACCCCATTGGGGTGCCAAAAGGCTGCATAGGAGTAGCAATAAAAGGTATAGTATTAGGCACCGGAGGTGGTGGCGGATGCCTCATTACCCTAGGAGCACCCCTTGGCTGCAGGTGACCATCTCTGTTATTGAAGTTTCGACCATTCCACTCAGGATTTCCATGATACTGATTGCGCCTGCCTCCAAAATTCTGATGGTGAGAACCATCTCCTCGTGGATGCGGACCGCCATTACGATTTCTATATGAATTCCGGGGGTGTGGATGATCATTACCACCAGTATGAGATTGTGATACGGATCCACTTCTCTGTATGTGGTCCCTAGAAGAGGGGCTATTAACAGGTGATTCAACCACTGGACCTTGAGGCGGAGGCTGTGAGAGACAACCATTAGATGCCGAGATATTACTATTACGTTTCATTGACTTCTGGCGTGCAGGAGTGATATGGTTTGGAGTCGAATTCGAGTTTGTGGTTGCATTGTTGCTGACTGGTTTCTGAGAAATCAATGATGGTGGTGCACTGGCACTCCCCTACAATTTAGTAAATATAGCAAAACCATAGAGATAAGTAGCCTCTAAAAACAAACTTACATCATATAAAAAACTTCGAGCAAGTGAATCCCTAAATACTTCTATATTCATACAACGTCCATTAAACAGATTCCATCAAATGAAATACAATTGAAGTAAACCCTACAGCTGGATTAAGAATTCAAGATTCACTGCATTTTTTGACGATTCAGATTTTAGCATTTAATACCTTGCTTACTGAACAGATAATAAATTATCTTCAGTTAAAAACAGTTGATTTCAGCTATTTTATCAGCTGGCAGTAAAAATACTTGAAATGGTAAGGATTAAACTGAAACTAATAAAGAAGGGCTTCAGTTTTAGGAAAACAAACCTGAGAATCGGGAACAGCGGAAGGTGAAGCCGATGATCCATCCGACGAAGCTCGAGGTGAATCTGAAGATGATTTGGAAGGACCCTTAGCGGATTCAGACAAAGCAGGCCACTTGTTGGTCCCCATAACAGCCCCAACCTTGGCATCGCCGTTAGAAGGTTTGTTCCAAGCGGGCTTCTTACCGGCATTGCCATTAAGCCCAGCACTCTCACTCTCCACGCCTTCCTCTTCATCCACCGTCGCAACAGGTGGCTCAGTCACGGTCGTTGATAGCGGCGATGACGAAGGGGACAAAGGCGTTAATGGAATACCCGTGATCGGGTCGTTTTCTCCACGGAGCATTTCAGTCCAAGGCGAAGAAGCCGCCTTCAAGGCACGATGCGATTGGTTAGGGCTACTGGGTAAGTGATTAACAGTTGTCGCTGCAGCGGCGGTATTGAAATTAGCAGTATTAATATTTGCAGCCATAGCAAACCCCGATTAAAACAAAAATCGCGATTTCCTTTTTTTCTCTATCGACGAGTGGGTCGACGGAGAAAATCACTGGGAAAAAAGAACAAAATGTTGATTTTAAAAAATCAAACAAAATTCGTGACTAGAAAGAGTGATAGCTAAAGCTTTCGAGTCCCCAAAAATCGCAAAATTTAGGATTTTTCCAAAAATTAAAATTAGGGATTCGAGAATCCGATCGGTGAAGAGAGACGAAGATTAAAAATGAAGAAGAAGAAGAATAGCAGCGATGGAGGCGCTGTAATCTCTACTCTTCTCTTTCTCTCTCTTCTTTTCTTTCTCCCTTTTTTCTTTTTTAAATGTTTTTTGTGTGAGTTTTTTTCCTTTCTATTTCAATATATTTCGTCCAGGTCCTTGCTTAACTGTCGAGTTTTTTCCTTTTTGGCTTCTTATATTATTCTGCTTTTACTATATTGCCCCCGTTCTAGGGTTGTTTTGGACAATTTAATAACGAGGTAGACTAACTTTGTACTGCTGTAAAAATCAAAGTAGGGTTTTTCACTTGCTTTACTGGTTTGATTCGCGGTAAAATTCAGTTACGTGATTTCTTAATTCAGGTTCCCTTTGTTTACATCTAGAAAAAAATATTTTTTTTACTATGCATATACGATGATGAAGATTATTCGTTCTTTTACTACAATTACTTGTTAGCTTCGGAAAAATAATTTATTATAAACAAACAAATATATATATATATACAAGTCTATATATCTACACTATAAAAATTAAATTATAGAATTTTAATTTTAAAAACTCTAAATTCTAAACTCATATTCTCTAAACGATAAATTAAATCACTAAAACTAAAAGACTCAGTATAAACTTATGTATTAAAATTTTTCTTTTTTCCTTTTTTACAACAATGCAATTGAAAATTAGAAAGGAAACTTTAATTTTTGGTAAACTATTAAATAATACTATAATACTTATTTGATCATTTAAATTTCTAATATAATAAATTTAGAAAACAATTAAAAAATAAGATTACATTAATTAGTTTTAAATAATATTTAAGAGCACTCGTTAGCAAGTCACTTAAAAAAAGTGATCTATGATTCAATGATGGAAACAAACAAAAGGCAGCGCTGAAGTTAATAAAAATCTGGTGGTCTTGGTAACTTGTTGCTTAAGGAATGTTAAAAGGGCTTCAAAATTTGAGGAATATAAGATAAGATGGAATCTACATATATATGGATAAATATAGAATACACAAAATTTATATGTATGAAAATGGAAAAGAAAAAAAAACATTTTTTTTAACTTAAGGGGATTATAAGTAATATTTGTTCTGAATATACTCTCAACCATTTGACAATACGTGCTCAATAACCCTATTGCAGCTGCTCGAACTCATGACCTCTAGGAACAACAATCGTTCTCTTAACTACTGAGGCAAGTTGGTTCGTGCAAAAAAATAGCATAGTTATGATCGGTTACAAATATAACGTATGATTAGTATATCAAATATAGCGTGATTAGGGATGGATCGAAGGGAGCTGGTGCAGATGGTCTTGTTTTTAAAAATTTAAAATTTGTATATGATTTAAAAATATTTTAAAAATTGTTTATATATTTTCTATTAAAAAAATATTTTTACCCTCCTAAAATTTTATAAGTTCGTTCTTCAAACATAAAATTTTACGTCTGGTAATTGTTCATTTGAAAGATTTTCGATTAACAAATGAAAAAATAACAATTTTTTAGGTAATTAGTATTTTTAAATTTATATTGGATATGAACATAATACAATAACAAACTTATAATAAAATAAAAACAAAAAATATTTTGATACACAAATAGATAGCCTATCGGTTTAGGTAATTAGTATTTTTAAATTTATATTTTTACCGTATTAATATGTTCTTATGAGTTATATATATATTTTTATAGAGAATGTGAGTTTTTCAACGAAGATTTTTCTGCATACATAAGGTCCCGAACTCGAGACATGCTTAAGCATTTTTTTATCAGTTCGAGACTTTGTGTATACATAAAATTTCTGATGAAAAACTCACCTACTAGTGCTAGGTGTGTAACACGAGTTGGTTCAGATTAATTAAGACAAATACCTTAAAAAACAGATGGACAACCAAGAAGAATATAACTCGTAAGAACATATTAGCAAGTTTATACATAATATAATTGGATTTAAAAAATTGGCTAGAGTACAAATTCTAGTTTTTCTCTCTAAAATAGTTCTTTAATTTTTTTTCTTCAGTGTCATTTTAGATGACAGCTTAGTGTCATCGTTTTTTTTTTTTTTTTTTTTGATTTAGATCTAAATAAACATCATCTCTGTTTTAATTATTTATTTTACTTTGGCATATATGTAAGCGTTTTGTTATTATTTATTTTTTGACACATTTTCTTCTGTCTTTCGGCATAATTTTTGTTTATCGTGGTAATAATTTGGCGTTTGTGTTGGATATATAAAAGGGTTTTGATTGATGTATCCATCGTCAAAGAAAGTCAATGACCTCTTATAGTTAAATCTTCTTTTGTGATAGTTTATCAATGCATTCAAAACTGAACTGGTTTACTCGTTCTCCAATTTAATATAATGTATAGTTTGAATTGAGACTTAGAGGCTCCACTCATACATCAATATAGTGTATAGTTTGAATAAAGACTTGACAGACTTCATTCATACACCAATATAATGTATAGTTTAAATAGAGATTAGGAGACTAAATTAGGAGAAGAAGGCCTAGTGGGTAATGAATGAGAAAATCGAAAAATTGAAAGAAGAAAGGATTTTTTGGTCAGACGCATGGAATTGGCTAAGTATTTTATTCAAACAAATATAAATTCAAAATGGATGATTTTATGTCTATTACTGATTTTTTCTCCTGAGTTGGGATTTATTATTTAGGGCTCATTCAGCGCCACTTCTCAAACGGGCGTTGGAGTGTCAAACAAAAAAACAACGCCGAACAACAACACATTTTATGATAAAACCAACAACACATTTAACGTTAAATGGGTGTTTAGCTTTATTTTTTACCCTTAAACAGACGTTTCATAGAAGTTGATTTTTTCCAACTTTTTCTTCAACGGACGTTTGGCAGGGTTCAACATTCCCTGCTGAACGGGCCCTTAAATTGATTGGGGTAAACTTGATAATTGTTAGGTTTTTTCTATGAAAAATGAAAACTATATTCCATGGAGGGTTTTTAGTTTAACTTTTTTTCACACCCAAATATTCATGTTAGGGATGTGTTATCTTTCTTTATATCTTCTATTATTTTTTTTAATAAAAATATAACTTATAATTCATCTAAAAATCTAATTTTTAAGAGATCTATTGATTGACCTAATGACTAAAAATATTTATATTATTTTATCTTGTATGAGTTTCAATCTTAATATGAGAATGTAATCACTATTTAATATAAAATCTAACTTTTAATTTTGTAAAAAAACATTATATAATAAAGTACAATTCTTGATAAATGATGTAGGAGGCAAAACGAAAATGCTTTTGCAGGCATACATAGCTGCAGCACTTGTCATTGCACTCCTCCCTCACATGCCACAAATCAATTGTGCAATGCATCAATCCATAACCCCCCCCCCCCCAACCCCCCCAACAAGTAAAATGTGTAAAAACCTATATCATTTTTTCAGTTTAGTAACATCGTTTTATTTGGTAACTCAAATTAATTTTTTTTCGTCAACAACCGTTAAAAAAATTTCGCTATCTAATAAAAATATGTCATGGGCATGTTTTTATCTATTTATTTAATTTTTGAATTTCTTTAAAAATACAATCTTCTTAAAAAAAACCCAAAGTTTTAATTTCTTTCAATCAAACCCTCAAATCACATCTCCCTCGTCATCCGGCATTCTCACACATCGGCGGTTCACCGTTCACCACCCCAAGCGTCGGGTACCTCACCGTTTAATATCTCCACCCTCTAGCCGTCAATTAGAAGCCCAATCGATCTATTTTTTTCATTTTTAGATGTTCGTCGACGAAACAATCGTCGATTTTCGACAGGGTTTCAGTAGTGGGGGCCGACAAAGACAAGGATGGCCGATGGTGGTTGAATCGATGGTGGAAAGGGAGAAATTTAAGGATCTAAGGTTTGGATTTGAAGTTTTTAGAGAAATTAAAGATTTTGAGTTTTTTTTATAAAATTAAATATTTTATAATTTTTAGAAAAATAAAAATAATAGAAAATACCAAATATGCCATGTGTTTGTATTTTTATTGAATAACAAAAAAATTTTAATGACCGTTGACGAAAAAACCTAATCTAAGTTACGAAATGAAACGTTAAGCACCAAAGTGACCCGAGAAAAACGTTAGTCACCAAACTAAAAAAAGATATAGGTTGGGCACCTTGTTACTATTAAGCCAAAAAAATACTAATAATCTTGTCTTTTGAAACGAAAAACAAAATTCACCATATTTAAACACCAATAACAAATAGTAATGGAAAATCCAACATCCCCATAGAAATCAAAAGAAAACAATTCGACAGGCCTAGATAGTTTTGTGCTACTAGCTCAAGTCTAAAGCTTCAATTTTTTTTTTTCTATCCTTTTCTTCTCGTACAGTTTTCCCTAATTTGCTGTACAAGATATCGTATTTCATCGCAACAAGTCGAAACCATTATCTTCAGGAAAGGCAAAATATAATTACCCATGGTGTCAAAATCATTTTTTGCTCAGTCTCCCAGGAGCTTTGAGCAAGAACAAATGTACATCAGCACATTTTTCTTAATTTGAATTACTTGCCGGACCACCTTGCGCACTGACAGTTGTTCCCTCGGTTCGGTTTGCAGTTCTCTGTTCCATTGAAATGTTCTCAAAACGAGCCACCAGCGCATCCTGACTAGTCATGTTATGGAACTGAACAGAAGATGGCATTATCCATCGCATCCAATCGATCCGCTTCCTTACTTTATCACCCTAAAATAAAACACATCATTTTAGTCCCATGTTCTAAGAAAACCATCAATCAGTAATGTTATGGAACTGAACAGAAGATGTCTTCATAGTTGATAAGAACACACATTTCATTAATGATTAAACGTATGTCCAAAATTTTCATTATAGAAGGTACCTGAACTTCCACGACTGCTGAGCTTTGCAGAGCATCCTTTATAACTTGAATATTATCAGTCAAAAGTGAAACCTGAAAAGGAAAAGCCGTAGAAAATGTTGCCTTTGCACAACAAGCTTTAAAAAGAATGCTTTGGGAGAAGCAAAATCATACTATAAGTGTATCCGACATCTAAGCTTCTGAACCAATGTTGTCAAGGGTGTAATACGCACTCTAGACACTTGAAACCTTACATTGTCCGAGGAACAAAGTGTGAAAAAAGCACTTTCTGAGTGAAGTGTGTGCTATTTTGTATGCATGCAAAACAAGCGTATGAGAATGAGCTTCAAATATTGATCTAGTATATCTCCAAAACATGCAAAATTATCCTTTACTTATGTTGCTCAATATGCCTGATTTTCTCCTTGCTTGTAGAATAAGTTGTTCATTAAAAATTATAATTAAAAAGAAAAAATATAGCATACTACTTGAACAAGTTGGAGAAAAAGAAAATGGAAGTACCGCAATACACCTCACCATAAATAATGCAGAAAGATATGCTTGTAAATTAAACTACTTCAACATGAGTCTCGTGCGTACGTGTATCTGTATGTCAGTAGGGGATATTCATATAGAAAATACAGATATTATTCCACTGACTGTATGAACATGCATTGATAGCATGCTAATCTGATCTATAAATAGACGAACAAAATGACATTATAAAAATATTGATTCCTTCAGCATTGGGGGTACATAAATGGTTAATGATGGAGACCTAATATGCCAAAGTATAGTTTTGCAACTTAAATAGAAGAGTTGTAACTTGTAAGTCTTGAAATTTAAAAGTACATCTAGACCGCTGGTTGCAAGAAAATAGCACCAACCCTTGCACAAGGACTTAGCCAACGTGATCTACTAACTGAGAATTAATTCATTAGAAGAAAGTTTTCGTTATGATCAGAAGAAAATAACATAATTGCACAAGTAACAGTAAAAACCAAATAAAAAGATTAAGCTAACAGTAACAACAATTATAAGAAATAAAATAAGCAAAAAAAATAAAACACGAGATGGACCAGATGGTTATTTAAAATTGTATAGAAAATTCTGTCAAAAAAAGTATAGAAAATTGCATTAATATGAGTTTCCATCCTAGGAATTATATCGCCAAAAATACCACTACCAATAACATTTCTCACAAATAGTAGTCAAGTAAATGCATTTTAAAGTTCCCAATAATGCTTTAATAATGAGTAGGAATACTTATGGATGGTAAAAGTACAAGAAATAATCATGAATAGCTGCTCAATTAGAAGTAACTGGGAAAGCAAAGATTGGGTTTCTTAATTCATGGGATTTTAATTTATTCTCTAGGAAATAGAAAAGTAGCTTGAAATTATGGAGTGTTTCTTAATTTAATTTCAAGATAGAATTCGACAAAACCTGAAACACCCAATTTTTTAAAAATGCATAGTTGGCACATCCCTTTTTCAGTGTATTAAACCCAGAGGAAATATCTCACTCACATCTGTGCTATAAGGAATGGGGATGCAACTAAAATGTGTTTTCTATTACAACCAAATCGATTTATCAGTGAACAGATTTATTTTTCTTTTAAAATCATCAATTAGAATAGGTTTACTTTTAAAGATTACCACATAAACTTGTCATAATAGAGTAACAGATGAGCCCCACAAACACAAATGTTATGAACTTGAATAATGCTAACCAATCTTCATGAAAAAGCTCTAAACAGAGAAAACTCAAAATCAGACATGAAACTAGATCCAAGTCCATAAAAACGGCACCTTTTTGAAGCCGGCTATTAATTTAATAGGAACCCAGCCCTGCTCATCCATGTTTTGCCTCAAGTAGGTATCCTTAATTAGATTTCCATTACTGCAACAAAGAAACAAGCAGTTAGTTTACTGGGTGAACTGAAATACCAAGAAATGACCACTTAATTAACCAAGTAGACGTAAGTCATTATGCGAAATAAGCATTACCTGAAATAATAATCTATCTGATTCATTATTTTAGCATGCAGCTGACAGTCATGAAGCTCTGGACCTGGGAAAAACACTGGGATATTTGGTGCAACAAATGGAATGCCTCTAAATGACTCTGGAGGAGCAGCTGAGACTACATAAACAGATGTAAATTCTGAAAGAAAAAAAAAGGTAAAGAGATTAGGGGCAAACACAGAAAGCCACTCAACCCAGAAAAGCAACAACAATAGTGAAAGTACAGTTTACCAGGATACCCCATTGGGGTGCCAAAAGGCCGCATCATTAACCCATGAGCCACTCTTGGCTGCATGTGACCATCCCTGCTATTAAAATTTCGGCCATTCCACTCACGATTTCCAAAATCTTGATTACGCCTTCCTCCGAAGTTCTGATGGTGAGAACCATCTCCTCGTGGGTGTGGATGAACATTACCATCAGTTTGAGACTGCAACACGAATCCACTTTGCTGTGTGTGGTCCCTAGAAGAAACATTATTAATGGGTGATCCAACCACAAGACCTTGAGGTGGTGGCTGTGAGAGACCGCCATTAGATGCTGAGTGATCACTATTACGTCTCGTTGGCCTCTGGTGTCCAGGATCAATATGATTCTGAGTCAAATTTGCATTTGCATTTGCATTAGCAGTGTTACTCTCTGGTGTCTGCGTAGCTGATGATGATGGCACACTTCTGCTCCCCTACAATTTGGTAAACATAGCAAAACATTCAAGATAAAATAGCCTTGAAAAAAATTATATCATTTATAAATTTGCGCAAGTAAATCTCTAAATACTTCCTAGTTCCTATATTCATACATAACGTCCATTATACAGATTCCATCAAATGAAACATGATTCATATGAACCCTACAGCTGAATTAAGAATTCAAGATTCCTTGCATTTTTTTTTTGCCAATACAGATTTTTAACATTTAATATCTTGCCTGCCCAACAATTAATTTAAATCATTTTAACAGTTGGCAATAAAAATACATGAAATGGTAACTAACTAACTATTAAATTGAAATCAATAAAGCCATGCATATATTTTAGGAAAACAAACCTGAGAAACGGAGACCGCAGAAGGAGAAGCTGATGATCCATCGAACGAATGCTGGGGAGAATCCGCATTCTCAGTAGAGCCATTAGAAGGTTTGTTCCAAGCGGGCCTCTTACCGACATTGCCACTAAGCCCAGTATCCGCATTCTCGTCGCTTTCCTCCTCTTCCACCGTCGCTACATGTTGCTCGGTCACAGCCGTCAATGGTAGCGGTGACGAAGAGGACGAATGCGTTAATGGAGTAGCCGCGATCGGGTCGGGTTCCTGTGGGGCGATTCCAATCCAGGACGGAGAATCCGCTCTCATTGGACGATGCGGATCGTTTAGGCTACTGGGAGAGTGATTAATAGTCGTCACTACATCGGAGGTATTGCAATTCGCCTTGTTAATATTTGCAGCCATAGCAATCCCGATTGAAACTAAAAACTGCAACCGTATTTCCCTTTTTTATTGGCGAGTTGATCGACGGAGGAAAAACACTGCAAAAACGGAGAACGGAAACGAAACAATATTTGAGAGGAGACGGAACGGTGAGCGTTTAAATTCGAGGTGTTCCAACAAATCAGTTTTTTTTTTTTTTGTATTGTTCTGATTTTATTACTTGGGGGTTATTTATTGTTGAATGTAGTAATTTTACTGCTGTGAAAAACTAATTAGAGTTTGTATCTCATTTGATTCGCTGTAAAATTCAGTTAAAAAAAAAACTTATTTTTATAATGTAATATTTAAAATTTTATTTAGGTTTAACCATTAACTACTTAAATAGTTCCCAAATTTAATGATGATTTTATTTTGGTCATTAAATTTTTAAAACCTGTGACATAATCACTGGATTTTAGTTCGTTTTCATTAAGGTCACTTTCGTTAATTGTCGTTAGAGGATGCTGACATAACACGTTAAATCCATCTTCTTTCCAAAAAACTATAATGCGTTAAAATGGCAGTCGTCGTTCTTCCTTTTTTCATGATCGAGTTTTTATTTCTTTCAAACACAATCGAAATAAGGGATGTCAGATCACGCTAGATGTTACCAACTTTGCTTAAATAAATTATACTTATTGAACTATTGGGATAACAGACACTTTAGAATGGTTTAAACATTGTTCTTTGCTCACAAGTTGTTGCAATGTAAATGTAAAATCATGAAATGCAATAAAATTAAAAAAAATGACGAAAGGAAAAATATGACATAAAAAATAATGTCAACGGACAATTATTAAATTCGAGAAAATTAGGTATTTTTAGTAAGATTGATTTAATATGTTGAATCATCATTTTTTAACGGCAGTTAACGGATACTTTAAAATGGTTTTAGACATTGTTCTTTGTATGCAAATTATTGCAAATGTAAAAGTAAAATCATGAAATGCAATGAAATTGAATTTTTTTCGATGAAATGAAGAACATGACAAAAGGAATAATGTCAACGGTTATTTTTAAATTTGAGAAAGTTAAGTATTTTTTAACGGCGATTAATGAAAGTAGCCTTAATAAAAGTGAACTAAAATCTCAATAACTATATCACAAGTTTTAAAAATTTGGTGATTAAAATAGAACGCACTCAAAAGTTTCAGGAGTACTCACATAGTTTATACTTATTTCTCTTCTTCAGATAAAGTAAGTTATTATCCTAACTTTATAAATATGTGCTTTTTATACTTTGGTTTAAATGTACTTTTTCTAATAGAAGAAAATATTCTCTTTCCAAAGTCTGACGAAACTATTGTATTCATTATAAAAGACATGTCTAATAAAATGTACAGTATAATAATTTTTATATTACAAATTATATAGTTTCAACTTTTCGATTTTTTGATATAATTTTTAATTTTTATAATTTTGAATATTTTTTAAATTTTAAATTATTTGTTTACGTGACATACTATAGAACAAATAATTTGATATTCACGTAAAGTACATATAATAATCATGTGAGTTGCTACTTCAAAATTGCTAAAAATAATAATATTTTAGTCAACGTCTTTAAAACGAATTAATTGTTGTATAAGAGACCAATAATAAAATTTAGCTAAAAATTATATATAAAAAAGAATTTAATAAAAAACAGTGTTTTTAGGGAGGTGGTTGTTGACTTAGGGCCTGTTTTTGGTTGCGTTTGGCAACCAAAAATCACTTTTTTAAGTGCTTTTAGTTAAAACAGGTTGTTTTTTGTTGCTTTTAAAACTAGCTTTTCCACCCAAACCAAGAAGCTAGATTTTATAGCTTCTTGGGTGGAAAAGCTAGTTTGGAAATAAAATTACTTGTTTACCCTTATTATTTAATTATAATTTATTGTTAAAATAATATTTATGCATACATAATTGTAAAATAATATATATTTTATAATATTTATATTGAAAATAAAATTGTTTTATTTGTACTTTATTTTATATTTATTATTAATGTGTAAGTACTGGTATGCCCATATATAATCTAGAATGTAGTTTATATTTTCAAATTAAATTTTATAAAAAAATAATTTTTTTATTATAATTGAAATTGATTTATTTCATAAATCATAACATTAATTAATTTAAACAATCACTCAAATTTACTTTTACTTTTCAATATCATGTCTAAAATAGACATTTTATCTCCTCAAAATCACTTTTTAACATGAATGACAAACACTAACCAGCTTTTCAAAACTACTTTTCAACAGCTAGTTTGAAAATCACTTTTTTCACCGCACTTTTTAAAATCAACCAAAAACTAAGCCTTAGCTTTCATATTCTATAGAAAATGTAGTTTTGTTTTCGATTATGATTGGGTATTTGGGTGTGATAAATGTGGAAGATGAAAGAACGTCATATGATCTAGACTCTGGAATGCCAATACATGGGACTTGGCAGCCTAGCCGGTTTCCATCTTAGGATAATCCTCGTAACAGAGTTTAGGATAAGAATTTGAAAGATCAATTTAATTTTTTAAAAAATTTAAAGATTTAAATTAACTTTTTTTAAAAAATTAAGAATTTAACTAAAATTTTTAATAATTTTGTGATATTTAATAACATTTTTAAAAATTATGAGAGGTGGTTTAATAAAAATATTCAAAAATTTAAAACTTAATATAAATTCTTAAAAACCTTAAGAGAATAAATTAATATTTTATTTTAAAAAATATAGGGCCAAATCTTTTTTTTTTTTGAAATTAGATAGTTTATATAAATGAATTGAGGAAACAGGAGATACATGCAAACAATTAGCCTACCACAGGCAACCACAACCCCAACTCCCCAGAAATAGCTTTCCAAACAAACAAAGCTAACCAACAAACAATCTAACATAGAACCTAAAATAAATGGAGTGCATCTTTAATGCGCATAGAAATAAACTCCAAAGAACAAGCTATGAAAAACCATACCCACCACTGACATCTAACAAATACTTGTAAAATGTACCATCCAAAATATTACGTCTGATTCAAACAAATTCGGTCCTGAACAGAGGCTGAAGTAGTAAGTGGCGGGGCTTCTTCAATCCAAATTCTAGCATAATCGACACCCCGTCCTTCTTTAGCCAGAACGTGGGCAGCATTATTGGCTTCTCGGTGGACAAAATCGAACCAAATATCCCCAAACTCCTTGGCTTTCTCCTTTATATCATGGACAATAGGGCCAAATCTAATTTCCCGGCATTTAGATGACTATGGCCCCTAGTCCCTTATACCTTCCGCACCAAAAATTCGTTTTTTTTTCTTCTTTATGCGTTTAATCATGTGAAAAAAAGTTTAAATTTAAATGAAGTCAAGTCACTATTGTTATAAATTTTTTGCTGGCGTAAAAAAACTCTTGAACTTAAAAAAATTAAATAATCTTATAGAAATTTTACACCCAATTAAGTTATTGGACTAAGAAATACAATCAATCCCTTGAATTAAGAAATTGAATCAACTGAGTCATTTGACCATTAAATTTACATATCTGTTGATGCATTGCGTCGTGTCACGGTATTTCAACTTGATATTTTCAGATTTTTTATATTTAAAAAAATCTTTAAAAGTTTTAATTTTCTTAAAAAAAACTTATAATTTTTTTAAAAAATATGTAAATGCAACATGATAGAACTGTGGTGTACAGGGGCGGTTCAAAGATTTGGGGGGCCCTGTGCAATTTATTAAAATATGGTTCTTAATTTATAATCAGTAAGAGATATAAGTGTTTTCTCAAAAAAAATACTTTAATACAAAGAATATTATTAAATTGTCCTCTTGAGAACAAAAAAATTAACTTATAAACATCTAAATATCAAACATTTTTACTTCAAAATTATCATTCTTTTTGCATGTTTTAAGTTTTAGATAATTTTTTATTAAACATAATTATATATATATAATTTTATAATTTTTTATAAATATTTAATTTAATTTAGGTTCCCTATTTTCGGGGCCCTTCTCTCTTGGGGGCCCTGTGCGGTCGCTCATGTCGCGCCTGTCCAAAACCCCCACTGGTGGTGTATCATGTGTCAACAATATATAAAGAAAAAAATTATCAATATTTAGTGGTCAATTGGTGAAAGGGCTTAATTGATTCGATTTTTTGGTTCCAGAGCTTAACTGAGTGCAAAAAAAGTTTAGGAGCTTAATTGATTTTTTTAAGTTCAAGAGCTTCTTACACTCTCAAGCCGTAATTTTTTTTAGAAAAATAAGTCAGTATCATTGTTAGTATAATATTTAAGAGGACATTTGGTTTATATAATGTAAGATTATGTTTAGAAATGGGGTTTTCAGAATATAACATTGCATGTCATATTAATGAGATTGTTACATTACAATATTTGGTTTATTTGGTATGAATATATGATTACAATGTTTGGTTGAGAGAATATAAGATTAATTGGAAGTAAAGTTGATCAACGTGTATTTATGATATATTCATTTACCATATTCAACTACTGATATTAAATTTAAAATATTTACATCAAATTTCATACAATTATTTTTTTTGAGCGAAAAAAGGTAGCATCTACTATACGCCTCGTTAAAAAACCTCCCTAAACCTAACGGAAGAAAAAGAGTACGTGTAGTAAAGCGACATAAGAACCAAAACATCCATGCAAATAGTAAACAAAGATCGGATAGAGCCGATCAAGCCAAAATAAATCCAAAACTCCCTACCCAGGCAAACAATGGGGCAGCACTGCAGCAGAAGCACCTCCAACACCTACACATAACAGCAACAGCAACCGAAACCCCCAACATCAGCACCCAACAACAACAAACGACACCAGCAACCAAACAATTAGCCAATCCCCTCCGAATCTCTACCGCCATATAATCCTTATGAAGACTATCTCGGATAGCCAAGGGAGGATCAAGAAATCTATAATATTCCAACGGAAGGTTTTTAGCCATCTTCGCAAGTTTATCCGCTATCACATTCACATCTCGCCTCACCCAAAAAAACTTTATATTAAAATTTTAGTTACACTATCTAAAATTTTTAAAAACTTTATATTTATAATAATTATTTTAAAGGCGTGATATATTTTAGTTACCCTTTAGTTCGAGCCATCGTTCGCATCAAGCAAAACTGTTGGGGAGTGAAAATTAAATGGATCAAGCGACAGGGGAATATGCCAGCAGACTTCCTTGCTAAAAATACCGATGTCTCCAGCTTTGACCTACAGGTTCTCACAGACATTTCGCCTTTGTTATCGGATCTCCTAAAAAAGGACATGGCTAGTCCTTGTACGTCTACTTAGTAGTTCTATCTTTAATCTTTCAAATAAAAAAAAAAGCGTGATATATTTCTACGTATGATATGAAAACAATAACACCATGATTTAAATTAAAATTTATTCTTAAATTATTTGTACGAAGATTCAACCATTATTAATAAAATAGATGTATTATTTATCAAAAAAAAAATAGATTGTTATGAATATTTATCTATGTGGATGTCTATCATGATAAGGACTTTATCAAAGGAGATTTGAATTATTTTATCATTAGGATTATTATCTACATTAATTAGAGTTTAATGTAATATGTACTTCTTATGCCTATAAATAGATGATTTACTGAAGGCATTGTACACAAGTCAATATTCAGAATAATACAAATCTCTTTCTTTTCTCTCATCCTATTTTGTTCCTATTTCTTCTTGTTCTTGTTTTCACATTATTCACAACACGTTATCAGCACGAGTTTGCTCAGAAGATTTCAGTTACAAATCAAGCTTCTCCAAAGATCTATCTGGTATATTCTTTTTCCATCTTATATATTTCAATTTATAAAATAATATATATACAATAATAAATTAAAACAATATATAATTAATTCCTTGCTTATATTATCATCCATGTGTTGTTATTTATTTTGTTTAATATTTTATTAATCAATTTAATTAATATAAGCTAACAAAGTCATACCTATAATGATAAAATTGTTGTTTGCTGGTATTAAAGGAGAGTAATCATTTTTGTTTAATATTTACTTAATTATCTGTCTGTTATCATCTGTATGTTATCATCCGTCTGTTGGTATTTATGACTTCTATTATATAACAAATAATAATATTTACTTAATTAATCCAATTGTTGTTATTTATTTTGTTTAATAATTTGTTTTAATTTGCCATGTTTGGTTATTATAAATTATATGTTTGTTTGTTTTAATTCATACCATGCCTATATACAATGAATTTATATGATATTTGTTTTAATGATTTAATCCGAGTATAATTGGCTGGACATCCCGTTATGCGAGGCTACTGGTCTCAAAGGAGGTTTTTAAATGACCTTGTGAACAGGTATAACAATGCCACGTATGAGGATTAAATCTTCTTTATGTTGTTTTTGATTATATATATTAATTTATAATTAATCTAATTTGATTGTTTATCTTTTATAGTACATCAATGGCAAATCTTGCAAAGATTGAGTTTGTGGCTCTTGATATTTTCGGAAAGAATTATTTATCCTGGATCTTAGATGCCGAAATACACCTTGATGTTAATGGTCTGGGAAATACCATTAAAGAGGGGAATGCAGAATCTGCCCAAAATAAGGCCAAAGCCATGATACTTCTTCGCCGTCACCTCCATGAGGGGTTGAAATCAGAATATTTAACGGTGAAAGATCCTCTTATTCTTTGGAATAATCTAAAGGAACGATATGACCACCAGAAAACTGTTATTCTGCCTAAAGCTCGATATGACTGGTTGCATCTGAGATTGCAAGATTTTAAATCAGTAAGCGAGTATAACTCTGCTATGTTTCGTATTACTTCACAATTGAAGTTATGTGGTCAAATTATTACTGATGAGGATATGTTAGAGAAAACATACTCCACTTTTCATGCAAATAATGTTGTCCTTCAGACACAATATCGAGAAAAAGGCTTTAAGAAGTATTCTGAGTTAATTTCTTGCCTTCTTGTGGCTGAGCAAAACAATGAGCTATTGATGAAGAATCATGAATATCGCCCAACTGGCTCCGCTCCATTCCCTGAAGCGAATGCGACATTTTATAGCGGAAGAAATAAAGGTTACACCAACCATCGTGGTCATAACTATGGGCGTGGTCGTGGTCGTAGTCACGGTCGAGGACATAGGCGAGGTGGTCGTTTTAAAAATAACTATACCCACCGTAAGTGGAACAATAAAGATGACAATAGTGCAAAAGATCAATCCAAGAAAGAGGAATCTATGTGTCATCGATGTGGCAGCTTAAATCATTGGGCCCGTGCTTGCCGTGTGCCAAAGCATCTTGTGGATCTTTACCAACAGTCAATCAATGGTAAAGGAAAGAAAGTTGAAACAAATTTTGCTTATATCAATGAAAAAGATGATTATGACCTTGACAAAGATGATTATGGTATTACTGGCACTAGCAATGGCGATTATGACTTTACAGATATAGATGTTAATGATTTCCTTATTTCCCCTGAGAAGAATATTTGATTTTTATTTATTTTTGTTTTGTTTATGTTTATTATTATTTTAGGAAAAGTTTGTTAGAAAGATATAATATTTTATTAGGAATTATATATATAAGAATAAAATTCATGGATGTTATTTATTTTGTTTATATTTTGAATATTTTTGTAATATTTATTTTATTTTTCTTTGAAGAATATGGTTCCGTCTCAAATACAATCCGTCAAAAATGGTGACGATTTATGCTTAGCGGACAGTGCAAGTACTCATACTATACTCAAGCACAAGAAATTTTTTTTCCCATTTAACAATGCAAGGGAATAATGTGAGTACTATATCCGGAAGTGCTAATATTATAGAAGGCTCCGGAAGAGCAAATATGTTATTGCCAAATGGAACTCTATTCCATATTCATAATGCGCTATACTCTCCAAAGTCGCAAAGAAACTTATTAAGTTTTAAAGATATTCGCAATAATGGATATCATATTGAGAGTAATTGCCAAGGAGATACTGAATATCTCTATATTACAAGTATAACTCAAGGCAATAAGAAAGTTTTAGAAAAATTACATGCACTGTCATCCGGATTGTACTACACAAGAATTAGTGCAATTGAAGCACATGCTATTGTAAACTATAAGTTTACCGATAACTTTATTATTTGGCATGACCGGTTAGGCCATCCCGGTTCGATTATGATGCGAAAAATTATCGACAATTCATGTGGTCACTCATTGAAGAACCAACAGATTCTTCAAAGTAATGCCTTTTCATGTGATGCTTGTTCTCAAGGCAAACTAATTATTCGACCATCACCAGCTAAAGTAAATTATGAGTCTATCAATTTTCTGGAACGGATACATGGTGATATATGTGGGCCTATACACCCTTCTTGTGGACCATTTAGATATTTTTCTAGTTTTAATTGATGCATCGACTAGATGGTCACATGTATCCTTGCTATCAACCCGCAACTTGGCATTTGCGAGGTTACTTGCTCAGTTGATAAAATTACGAGCACATTTTCCAGATTCCCCTATAAAGACAATTCGTCTTGATAATGCTGGTGAATTTACTTCTCAGAGTTTTGATGATTTTTGCATGTCGATTGGAATAAGTGTTGAACACCCTGTAGCGCATGTTCATACACAAAATGGTCTTGCAGAGTCCTTTATCAAACGACTTCAATTAATTGCAAGACCGTTACTAATGAAGTCAAAACTACCGATTTCTGCATGGGGACATGCCATTTTACATGCAGCATCATTGATTCGCATCAGGCCTGTAAGTTATCATAATATCTCCCCATTACAAATGGTTTTTGGTCAGGAACCAAATATCTCTCATCTTAGAATTTTTGGATGTGCGGTATATGTTCCGATTGCTCCACCACAACGCACAAAGATGGGTCCTCAAAGGAGGTTGGGAATATATGTCGGTTTTGAATCCCCTTCGATAGTTAAATATCTTGAGCCTATGACGGGGAATTTATTTACAGCTCGATTTGTCGATTGTCATTTTAATGAGTCAGTTTTCCCAACATTAGGGGGAGAAAATAAACAACTGGGAAAAGAAATAAGTTGGAATGAATTATCGTTATCTCATTTTGATCCACGTACCCAACAATGTGAACTAGAAGTTCAAAGGATAATTCATTTGCAAAACTTAGCAAATCAATTGCCAGATGCTTTTGCTGACCCTAAAAAAGTGACTAAGTCACATATACCAGTTGTGAATGCTCCGATTAAGATTGATGTCCCAGAAGGACAAACTCTAGTTGCTAATGAGTCAAACGCACGCCTGAAGCGTGGTAGACCAGTAGGTTCCAAAGATAAAAATCCTCGAAAAAGAAAAGGAGCTATATCATGTGATGGTCTAATCGAGGAATCGATGGATTATGAAAAATCTCGAGAAGAGATTAAAAGGTCTCCAAAAGAGACATTAGACATGAATCAGGTACCTGATAATGATGAGATCTCAATAAACTATGTCATGTCTGGTAACAAGTGGAACCGAAACAAAATTGACGTCGATAATACTTTTGCATGCAATATAGCACTAGAGATTTTGAATGATAATGTGGATCATGAACCATTGTTAATTGAACAATGTAAGCAAAGAGATGATTGGCCAAAATGGAAAGAGGCAATTGAAGTGGAACTAAAATCTCTATAAAAAAGAGAAGTATTCGGGCCTGTAGTCCGTACACCGGAAGGTGTAAAACCTGTGGGGTATAAATGGGTTTTTGTGAGAAAGAGAAATGAAAAAGGAGAAATTGCGAGATATAAAGCTCGTTTGGTTGCACAAGGATTCTCACAAAGACCGGGAATTGATTATGAAGAAACATACTCCCCAGTGGTGGATGCAACCACTTTTAGATTTTTGATTAGTCTGGCAATAAAAGAGAGACTTAATTTCCGCTTAATGGATGTTGTTACAGCCTATTTGTATGGGCCTCTTGATAATAATATTTATATGAAACTTCCGGAAGGTTTCAAACTGCCTGAAGCAGTTAATTCAAGTTCTCGAGAATATTATTCAATCAAATTGAACAGATCCCTTTATGGATTAAAACAATCTGGGCGCATGTGGTATAATCGCCTCAGTGAATACTTATTAGCAGAAGGCTATAAGAATGATCCAATTTCTCCATGTATTTTTATTAAGAGATTTAGCTCTGGATTTGTTATTATTGCTGTGTATGTTGATGATTTGAATATTATTGGGACTCCTGAAGAGATCTCATTGACAGTATAATGTTTAAAGAAAGAATTTGAAATGAAAGATCTTGGGAAAACAAGGTTCTGTCTTGGATTACATATTGAGCACTTAAAGGATGGAATCCTTGTGCATCAATCAACATACATAGAAAAAATGTTAAAGAAATCTTACATGCATAATGCACATCCATTGAGCACTCCTATGGTTGTTAGGTCACTTGATGTTAACAAAGATCCATTCCGTCCTCGAGAGATGGATGAAGATATTCTTGGTCCAGAAGTGCCATACTTAAGTGCTATTGGTGCATTAATGTATCTTTCTAGTCACACACGACCTGACATATCGTTTGCTGTCAATTTGTTGGCAAGATTTAGTTCATACCCAACCCGAAGACATTGGAATGGGGTCAAACACATATTTCGTTATCTTCAAGGTACGAAAGATATGGGATTATTTTTCTCTAATCTATCCAAAACAGAATTGGTTGGTTTTGCGGATGCAGGATACTTATCTGATCCTCATAATGCTCGATCACAGACTGGTTATGTTTTTACATACGGTGGTACAGCAATTTCTTGGCGCTCAATGAAACAAACAATTACTGCTACTTCCTCTAATCATGCTGAGATTTTGGCTATACATGAGGCTAGTCGTGAATGTGTGTGGCTAAGGTCTGTAACCAATCATATTCGCGAAAATTGTGGTTTACATTCTGGAAAAGTAGCTCCAACGGTCTTATATGAGGATAATACGGCATGTATTGCCCAACTTAAAGAAGGATACATAAAGGGTGATAGAACAAAACACATCTCCCCAAAATTCTTCTTCACTCACGATCTACAAAAGAATGGAGACATTGATGTCCAACAGATTCGTTCATGTGATAACTTGGCAGATTTATTTACCAAGGCACTCCCTACTGCTCCATTTGAGAAGTTAATTTATAATATCGGATTGCGTCGTGTCAAAGATCTTATATGATGTATTTATGAGGGGGAGCAAAATACGCGTTGTACTCTTTTCCTTATCCATGGTTTTGTCCCATTGGGTTTTTCTGGAAAGGTTTTTAATGAGGCAACATGTTATGCGTATTAAAGATGTGTGTACTCTTTTCCTTTACTAAAGATTTTTTTTTACGGGATTTTTACCTTAGTAAAGTTTTAACGAGGCACACTGTCTTCATAGACATCCAAGGGGGAGTGTTATGAATATTTATCTATGTGGATGTCTATCATGATAAGGACTTTATCAAAGGAGATTTGAATTATTTTATCATTAGGATTATTATCTACATTAATTAGAGTTTAATGTAATATGTACTTCTTATGCCTATAAATAGATGATTTACTGAAGGCATTGTACACAAGTCAATATTCAGAATAATACAAATCTCTTTCTTTTCTCTCATCCTATTTTGTTCCTATTTCTTCTTGTTCTTGTTTTCACATTATTCACAACATGTATTACTTCACCGAATAATCAATAATATTTATATCGTCCAATTTATCTGAGTACAAATCCTAACATTTACTTTTACAGTTAAAAATTCTTTATTTATCTTTATATACATATATGGTGAATCCAATGATATCATTATAAAATACTTTTGGGAAGTGGGATTTTATTTTGGAATTGTTTGGTATTTCGTTTATTTTATTTCTTTTGTCAACCCGTTTTCTATATATATATATATATATATTAGTGTGATTATATCGTAGTAGGGGCGAGTGTTCAATCGAGTCGAATCAAAAAAGTTTCGAGTTAGTCAAGATTACGAGTCTTATTTTACGACTTCAATTTTATTTTAATTTTTTTCGATTCGAGGCGAATTTATGAAATTCGTGACGAATAGAGTTTTTGAGTTTCTGTACAAATTTAATTATAATTATGGATTATTATCATATACACTGGCGGTGAAAATTGAAAGTTTCCACAAACGCCTTAGATTTAGGGTTTAGGGTCTTAGTTTAGAGTGTATGGTTTATGGGTTTAGAATTTAGGGATATTAGTTAGAATTTAAAGTTTAGGGTTATAATTTAGGGGTTAGAGGTTGGGGTTTTGTTTTTAGAGTAATATGGTTAGGAATTAGGTTTTAACCTCTAAACCCTAAATTATAACCTCATACTCTAAATTCTAACCACTATTCCTAAATTCTAAATCCATATACCTAAACCCCTAAACTAAGACCATATAAATCCTATAATTATTTACAATGTTATAATACATATTGATTCTAATTTAAATGATTTTTCATATCTATATACAACACACACATAGGATCCGTACACAGTGTAAAACTCTTTAAGTTTTACACGTTTTTTTGGACCGTTGGATGAGTGAAACGAATGAATGAGATTAACAATAAATATGTGAAGATTATCACTTGGAAAAAAAGAGTAAGGAGTTAATCTGAGCCATCCATTCCTCCATCTAACGATCAAAAAATGTGTAAAACTTAAAGAGTTTTACATTGTGTAAGTTGATCCTAACTCGTATATATATATACAAAATTGAGGGATCGGACAAACTTTGGAGATATGGATGGCAAAATTGAATGTGTAACAAAAGAAATTAAAACCATTGATCGGAGAATGGGAGAGGAGGGAGTATCAAATGAGGTTTTGATAGAAAGGGGTCGATTAACGGCTGAGCTTTGGAGGTGTTCTAAGTTGCACGAGTCAATTTGGCGACAAAAATTGCGTGTCAAGTGGCTTAAGGAAGGAGATCGGAACACGCGTTTTTTTCACAAGGCTGCCAAGTTGCGTGCATTGCGAAATGGAATTTTTGGCTTGCGTATTGAAGGTGAGTGGGTGCAAGAGCAAGACCGTCTAAAGGAATTCATTTTCAAAGCATTCCGAAAGCACTTTGCTAGACAAGTGACGTCGGGTTCGATGCATGCGGTGGTTGAGTTTCATCGTATATCTAAGGATCATGCGGAAATATTAGAATTGGTGATCACGGAAGAGGAGGTGAAGGCAACAATTTAGGGTTGTGAAGGGTCGAAGGCTCCGGGTCCGGATGGTTTTACGTTCGAGTTTTATAAGAAGGGATGTGAGTTCCTTCGAGGGGACGTGGTGGACTTTGTGCAGAAGTTTTGTACTTCTTGTCAATTACCAAGTGGGGTTAATGCTACGTTTGTTGTGCTTCTTCCAAAGAAGGATATTCCGCAAGGGGTAGGCGACTTTCGACCTATATGTCCTCTGAATTCCCTTTATAAGATCCTTGCGAAGTGTCTAGCGAAACGGTTGCAAACAGTGTTATCAATGTTGATAAGCGATGTTCAGTCGGGTTTTGTCCGAGGTAGACAAATTTTGGATGGAATTATGCTCGCAAATGAGACGATTCATTCGCTACAAAAGAGTCGATACAGTGAGGGAGGTATTATACTAAAGCTAGATTTCGCAAAGGCATACAATTGTATTAAATGGGAGTGCTTGGATCAGGTTTTGAATCGTATGGGGTTTGGTTTGATTTGGCGACGGTGGATTTGGACTTGTGTGAGTAAGGTGAAGATGGCGATTTTAGTGAATGGATGTCCGACAAGGGAATTTGCTATGAAGCGTGGGCTTAGACAAGGTGATCCGTTATCGCCTTTGTTGTTTGTCATGGTTGCCGAAATTTTACATCAATATATTTGTAATGCGGCTAGATTGGGGAAGCTTGAGGGTGTGCAGGTTGCCGATGGGTTTTTCATGACACATCTTCAGTTTGCGGATTACACGGTATTATTTTTTAAGGCGAATATTCAATATGCGGTGAACTTAAAAAGAGTACTGACATGCTTTGAATATACGACGGGGTTACAAGTAAATTATGAAAAGTCGAGTATTTATGGAATTCGGATTGAGGATGCTGTGGTGAACGACATTGCGCGGGTGTTGGGCTGTCGATGTGGGGTGCTTCCGATTGTGTATTTGGGATTACCATTAGGAGTTAATCCGCGAGGTATGCAGATTTGGGAACCACTGATACATCGGTTTCGCAAGAAGTTGTCGGGTTGGAAGCGCGGATCCTTATCGTTTACTGGGAGGCTTATACTGGTAAATTCGGTTTTGTCTACTTTACCTTTATATTATATGGGCGTATTCGTCGTGCCGCGTGGTGTGATTCTGAAATTGGATAGGATTAGGCGCCGGTTCCTATGGGGGATCGGAAGATAAATTGCGTATGAGTAGAGTGAGTTGGGAGGTGGCATGTCGTCCGAAGAATTGTGGAGGTTTGGGTGTGGTTAATTTGCGTGCGCGTAATTTAGCACTCCTTGCAAAATGGAGCTGGAAATACGCGATGAGTGAGACATCTCTTTGGCATTAAATTATAGAGGCGAAGTATGGGCGCGACACTTTCTTGTGGCGTCCGAATGAGGGAGGGAGAAGGCATATGTCGTTAAAGTGGCGGAGTTTGGTTGATGTGCAGAGTGATGAAACGGTGTAAAGGTTCATGGGTTTTTCGGATTTCATGTGGCAAGCGGGGGATGGTTCTAAAGTTTTATTTTGGCGTGATTGTTGGTGTATGGAGGAACCACTTCAATTTGTTTATCCAAGACTGTTTCGGATTGCCTCGTGTACGAAGGCATTGGTATGTGATTACGCGCGGCTTGGCAAGTTTGAACATGAGGAGTGGGAGGCGATGTTTAGGCGACCTTTACGGACATTTGAATTGAGGCAATTGCACGAACTAAAGGCGTATGTGCGGGGCTGGAAACTCATGGCGAATGAGATGGATCATCTTGTGTGGAAGCCGGACCGGAGGGGGTATTCACGGTGAGTTCGTTGTATGGCTTGATGGTGTCGTTTGAGTTGGAATTTATGTCCGAATTGAATGCTATTTGGAGATTGCAAGTGCCACCGAAAATTCAGTATTTTGTTTGGTTTGTATTGTTGGGAAGATTGCCAACGATGGACCATTTGCAACTTAGGGGTATTGTGATTGACGCATCTAGAGGGAGATGTTGTTGATGTCGGGAGGCGGCTGAAACGTTGAATCATATTCTTTTTGAATGCGTGAATATGTGGGAGATATGGCTATTATTTTTTCAATGGTGGAGAGTGGATATAGTAAGGCCGCGGACATTGTTGGAGTTTATGTGGATGATATTCGATAGCTTTTTCCACGAGTTGGTGAGGGAATGGTGGTTAGCGGGGTGTGCGACGGTTTTATGGTCGATGTGGTTGGGTCGAAATGGAGTGATATTTCGTGAACAACGAGTGACGGTGAGTGAGATATTGTTTCTTATAAAAATCCGTTCGATGTATTGGGCTCGAAACGGGACTGCCGACTTCATTGCGGAACATATGTGGTGGGATTGCCCTTGGCTTTGCGAAATTCGACATAATCCGAGTGATAGTCGGGTGAATGTGGTGTGGAAAAAACCGCCATTGGGGGTGTTGAAATTTAATGTTGATGGCTCATCGTGGGGGAAATCGGGTAAGGCGGGCTGTGGTGGGGTGTTGAGAGATGCTTGTGGACGAGTCCTAGCGTTGTTTTCAGGACCGATTGGGGTGGTGGACTCGAATGAAGCGGAGTTACAAGCGCTTTGTGCTGCTTTAGAGTTGTTGTGTGGATCGACATGGCGTGAGTCGCAAGCAATTGTGATAGAATCCGACTCTGCGATTGCTATATCATGGGTGTTACAACGGGAGAAACGACTGTGGCGTTTAGCACAATGGTTTTCTAGGATCGATGAAGCTTGTCGTATTCTGATGGATGTTTGTTTTCATCATGTTTTTTGTGAGGCAAATTGTATGGCGGATGCGTTAGCTAAGAGCGGGGTTGATCGCCCATCGTGGGTTCGGATAGGGGTGATAATGAGCCTGACCGGCTCGCGAGCTACTCGGGCTCGGCTCGGTCAAAGCTCGGTCAAAGCTCGGCTCGAGTGAGCTCGACTCGGGCTCGGGCTCGGCTCGAAAGCTCGTGAACAGGCTCGGAATCTACATATGCACTAAAATAAATTATGTGTTTGTATTTTCTTTCATTAGTTGATTGTTGTCATTTTGTATTTTCTTTAATTATGTGTTTGTATTATAAGAATATTTATTGATTATTTAGATTAATCTAATTTTGGCACTGTTTTCCCCTTTCCGGTCATTGAATTTCGTTTTAGTGTTGGTTATGAAAGGGATTTTTAACGAATATTTTATATTAAAAAAACTATAGCAAAATTTTCCATTTTGAGCCCGAGCCGAGCCTGACGAGCTTCGAGCCCGAGCCGAGCCTAATAGAATTGTTTTCGAGCCGAGCTCGAGCCTAAATTTCCGAGCTCGGAGAGCCTCGAGCCCGAGTCGAGCCCAATTACACTGTTTCCGAGCCGAGCGAGCCTGACCAGGCTCGGGCTCAGCTCGGCTCGTTATCACCCCTAGGTTCGGATACTTGGGTGATTGTTTGTGAGGTCCTTTTCGCATTACCGGGGTACTCTTTTCCTCTGTTTAGGATTAGGGAGGTTTTTAACGAGGCCACCGGTAATGTTGCCATGTATGATTCCTTCGTAATAAAATCATACATTTTGAGCAAAAAAATATATACAAAATTGAGGGACTTGACTCGGACTTACAAATCAATCCACAAATTACTAAAAATTTCGAGTTCTTCGAATTCCTATTTTACAACTCAGGTTTTATTTGAATTTTTTTTTGAGTCGAGTTTTATGTGTCAAGTCGAAACATTTAATTTTTTTCAAGTCAAATTTTGTTCACCCATATATGATAGTATCATTTTTTCCTCACATTTTAATCTTTTGAGAAGACATACACCCCTTACATATTATATTATTTGAACCGAATTATCTAAGAAGAATATCATCTTTTGCCACAAATATCAATCAATGGTTCATATCTATATGTTTTTTCCCAATAGTAATAGGTGTTTTGTTTTCAATGGAAACGAATAATTTAGTGCCCAGTGCTTAATAATAAGATTGTAATTCCGGTAGTAGAGACACTAATTTGGCACACAATTTGTGTTTCTAAACCGGACAAGAGGCATTTGCCACAATTGTGTGCAACTTGTTCTATATGACTGACATCTTTTTACACACCAAACACCTGGTGGATGCACGAAACTTTGGCATCTTTTGGGTGCGACTTTCCATGAGCAGAGAAAATCAGATGTTCAGATAATTAATGTTCATGTGATTTTGATTTTTAGCAACTAAATACGATTTCCGAAATTGAAACGAAATGTGACATCCGGATATCAAAATATTTATATAAAAAATAAATTAATATTTTATAATTTATTAATTTTGTAAGATTAATAACATATAATACATCCACGACAAAACATTGGTTGTCATTGCAAAGATATAATCATCCACATGTCAAATTATGTCATTGGTCTTTTATCATGCTCAAATTTAGAAGCTGTTTCTATACTTTAATTTGATATTATTTGATTGTTTATTTTTATTATATTATTAGTTAGTTTATACAATTAATCCCATAAATCATTCTGATTAAAAAGTTGACATATTTATTTTTAAAACGTTCATTTTAAATAGGTGTGTTTGTCGAGTGAGTTGATCTCGAGTTGAATAATGTTTAACTTGTGCTCGTTAAATATTTCGTTGCTCGACGGGTTGCTCATTAAGCTCACTAAAATTTTGCTCAACTCGTGCTCGTTAAAAAATCTCATTACTCGTTAAACTCGTCAAAAATTTTACCTTATTTTTTTTAAAATATAGGTAAATCTAGTGATACTATTAGAGCTTAATATAAACATAAATTCAGAGAAAAAAACTCGTGAGGTCTAAGGAGATAAATAAAAACATGTCATGACTGAGTTAGAGATGAAATCGATATTCGAGTATGAGACTCTTTTTAGTTTCTCAACAATTCTCGATGAACAAAAAAAGAGATAAGACCTGAGAAATTTTGGTATTTTAACTTTCAATCGTATTTTTTATATGAGAACTAATTTTTTTCCTTTTCTACCTTTATACATAAAATGATATCGTAAAAATGCTTTAATACAAAAAAGGAAAGGGCGATTAATATAATTTGATTTCTTGTTAATAGTAATTAACTTTTGAAATTATTGAAAATACAAATTTTTTTGAAAATTTAAAACCAAATATTTTATTGGTAAATTACCTAGCAAGTCACTAATTTTTTTAGAGTTTTCAACTAACACTTAAACTTCTTGAAACATAATTTTTTAAGGTAGCACCAAACATTATTTAAAGTTCTATTAAAAAATATAACGAGCTGCTCGCAAACTTATCGAGTCGACCTGGACCTTGATCAACTTAATTTATTAAAATCTCAAATCGAACGTTAATCAAATTTTGACCGAGTTAATCTTAAACTGCTCAATTCAATAAAAACCCATACTTTCAAATGAACATGCTGCCATATTTTATTTTGGTGTTAGAAAGATTATTTTTAAGAAAAAAAATCAGCATCAACATTCAAACCAAAATAGTCAACCCCGTTAAGGCGTTAACTATTTAGATTAACCAATGACGGTATAAAAGTCACATCAAATTATGTCAAATTAGAACATTTAGACTAAATCCCTTTTTGAGTATAGTAGAGGGACCAAAATCAGAATTTGACTATCTTCCACATCTGTCACCTGTAATCATAAGAACTTTAAGGTTCAATATGGGTTTCAAAAACCCAAGATGGGCTTCATTTTGGTTTCCTCATTTTCCCAAAATTTAAAGTCTCGAACAAACCCAATGCAATTTTCTCGCTCGAACATTATTGGAATCATTTCCTCACGTTTCCATCACGTGGCCTGGCTGTGAAATGGATCCAATGCATTTTTCTCGCTCTCATTCTCAATGAAGCCAAGCGTAGATCAACTTATTATTTTGAGCAAATTAAACAAAGTTATCCCAAAATAGCGTGGAAGAGACAGAGCGCCGATGGGCGGACAACGCCGTCCATCGCCGAGTTGCCAAGCAGCAACATGCAAGGGACTATATAGACCCGCCAGCAGCTCCATTGTGGGATGTGGAAGACCTTGTTTAAGGGAACTAACACGCAATTCCATCAGACTAATTAGGTGACTTGCATACTGTTCTGTTTTATGTTTTCTCAAGGTAGAGCTTGTTACTGCTCGACTTCGTTGATTTTGGTCAGTGTTATTGGAAAATGAATGCCTGGCTTAGGCAATTTCTGCATGAGAAGACACCTGTGTACCTGATAAGAACGAGAATTATATATGGAAAACGAGCTTATACGCCGATTCCTACACAGTTAGGGCCTGTTTTTGGTTGCGTTTTGCAATCAAAAATCACTTTTTTAAGTGCTTTTAGTTAAAACATGCTGTTTTTGGTTGCTTTTAAAACCAGCTTTTCCACCCAAACCAAGAAGCTGAATTTTATAGCTTCTTGGGTAGAAAAGCTAGTTTGAAAATAAAATTACTTTTATACCTTTATTATTTAATTATAATTTATTGTTAAAATATTGTTTATGTATACATAATTGTAAAATAATATATATTATATAATATTTATATTAAAAATAAAATTGTTTTATTTGTACTTTATTTTATATTTATTATTAATGTGTAAGTGGTATGCCCGTATATAATTTAGAATGTAGTTTATATTTTAAAATTAAATTTTATAAAAAAATATTTTTTATTATAATTGAAATTGATTTATTTCATAAATCATAACATTAATTAATTTGAACAATCATCCAAATTTACTTTTACTTTTCAATATCATGTCTAAAATAGACATTTTATCTCCTCAAAATTACTTTTTGAGATCAATGACAAACACTAACCAGTTTTTCAAAACTACTTTTCAACAGCTAGTTTGAAAATCACTTTTTTCACCGCACTTTTTAAAAACAACCACAAACTAAGCCTTAAACCACTAGAACCTCAGGTTATGCTAAAAGCTCAATCATTTATGGATGGTGCTAATCTGTCATTTTCCATCCTCTTCTAAAGCAAATCAATTAGCATAGCTTCCAACAACTTGAATGGAAATCACAAAAGCCTAGGAGGAAACTGGTATTTGCAACACATTTGAATTCAACCTCAAAGACTATACATCCTACAATGGTAAAAGTAGGACAGGACAAGGAACGAATTCAGCCAGTAGATTTGCATCCACATGTTTGGAATGAATGGCTTCCATGCTCATGACCACAAGATCCAAATTCATGTCATCAGCAACTTCACCGATGATGGCAGTCGGCTTGCTTCCTTCCCCGAGTCGCTCCAACAACTTGAATTCCTGAAATCCACCTGTTTTTCCCCCACATCAGTTGCCACAAAGAAAAGTCAAAATAAGCTAAATTGCCCCACAACCTTACTGTACTTTTATTTACCAATCATAAAACTTTCGAGGCACATCATATGATACAGAATAATGTAGTTAAACATATTGTCCGAAATTCCAACTGAATCTAATTTCTGAAGAGCATTCCAAGGAAAGAAGATCAAAAAAAAGCATAAGGGACCATCTAGATATCAACCATTCCCGAATCTAGACATCTATCTTACAGTTTACAACTATAATTACACGGTACATAAGTATGCAAGGTGATTCAATCAGCCCTAAGCCAATGGCTGAAGCCTGAACTATAATTATCAGACACATAAAAGTAAGCAAGTATGTTAGGTATTCTGAATTTCCTACAATGATTTTTCTTAAAATTTAAGGCCGCACATAGACTATATACCTTCAGAGAGATGCCAGCGAACGCTAGCCAATTGAGTTTCATGCTCTGGCAATGCCTCTTTCTCCTTTTCATCAATAACTGCAAGCAAAGAACATGCATAAAGTTCTTAGTACTTCAAGTCTTGCTTTAAAATTTAAATACATAAGCAGCCTGGTATCAAGGAAGGGCTGCAGATGCTGGAATTCGACCCAGATGACTGCCAACACACTTCTAAGAGTGGCCGCAAAGATAGGTTATTGGTGTGTTTACTGTTGCTTTTAGCTGTTCAAAAACACTTCGATATAAAAACGATGCTAAACAAAGAGGCTTTTGCCATCCAAACACTATCCAAAAGTGATTTTGGAGCCAAACAAAGAAACTCATAACTAGGAAATGTTTTTTAAAAGAAATTTTCAAGCACATCAGCAATATTAAGCTAGCCCCATGTCCTAGGTTCAAACATATAAATTCTTTAATAATGCATACAAAATGGTTTTTGACATATGTCAAAGCACATACCCACAACAGTAATTTCAGCCCCATTCTTCTTTGCCAAAGCAGCAGTAGTTGCAGCTGCCTGTTCAAAATAATTAAGATTTTCAACCAAAGAGTGACGAACAAAAAGCAACTCAGGTTTGGGAATCTAAAAGAAGAAAAAAAGAACACTTTCTTGTTTGAAAGAGTTCATAACCGATGCTCTGAAACTGTGAGAATTTAAAAATTATGCCTTTCAGAAAGTAACCTGTCTCGTTCCTTCAGAAAGATAAGGATTCCTGTCAGTTATCGGAAGAAGCAGATGTTTGAATTGAGAAAATGGTTCAGCTGCTAAGTTCGCTTCAGATTCCAGAGGCTCAGCCTTTGCTGTTCAGTCACAATTAAACGAATCAAACGATTGTAACCTTAACGTTTCAATTACATTCAACAAAAAATTCCCAATGTAAACCACTACACCATTTATCGAAAAAGATGAAAAGAAATCCGATTCCCATTAACATTCAAAATTCATCAACTCGCTATAACCATTCCCTAAACCCAACAACACTAATAGTAAAAGAAGTTACCTTTGTGTCCGCCTCTGTTAATTCTGGGGGAAATAGAGAGATTTCGAGCTTTAGACAAGAGAGGAAAAGGGGAAGAAAGCGAAGAAGAGGTGAAAGCTAGGGAAGATAGAGATTCAGTAGAACAAAAAGAAGGGGGAATTGAAATTCTGGTGTGCTTTGAAGTATCGACTGGAATTGCGACCGGATAATGAGCAAAAGCCATCGGATTCAGTGGAACCGAGTCGGAGAGAAGAACACTGAGTTGATGATGATGATGATTCGAGAAACTGGGTGTAAATTTATAAATATAGAAAATGAAAAAAAAAACGGATAAAAGACAGAAAAGATAATGATTGCATGCGTGCACGTGTATTAAGATCATGCATTGGGACATTATTTACCATGTCGCTTTCTTAATCACGACCGTTAATCTCGGCTGTCAAGATCTTATACCTCGTCGCGTAGGCCCGCTCAAACGCAGCGTTTTGTCACTCTTTAAAGTACAGTGAGTCGCTGAATAAACATAACCGGCGGCGGCGGCGGCGGCGGAGGCAGAGAAGGAGACGAATTTCCGGATAAGAAAGCGGCGACTTTTCCAGGAAAACCCCCCCCGCCTTCTGTATATTTTTCATAAAAGGTGAAGCTTTAGAGTAAATCTATTGTCTATGATCAATTCTGGGAAAAGTATCATCAATAATTCCAGATTTTTACCTTAATGATTTCGTAATGTTGAGGAGAAATTTGACAATTTTATTCAAAATTAAAGATATTGATGGAAATTAATTTTGATTACACCCCTTTATCAGATCAGCCTAAGTTTTGCTTACTACAATTGGTATCAATGTTTTACTTTGTGTCATTCATTTTTTTTCCACTTATGCAGGCGCTGAACAATATGATAAGAGTGTATGGTCTTAAATGAAGTACATTGTGCAGGATATCAGGGATGGACCTAGAGGGGCTGGAGGGCCGTCTCATTCCTTAAAATTTTAAAATTCCTATATTATTTAGAAATTTTCTAGAAATTTTCTATGTATTTTCTATTAAAAATCTATTTTCGCCCCCCTAAATAGATTTCAATAGCTTCGCCCCCTAACATAAAGTTCTGCGTCCGTCTCCGCAGGAAACTGTGTTCGCTAATAATGTTTTGTGTTGATTGCTTGAATATTGTGATAATTTCTGCCCTGGTGTCCATATGAATTTCTTTACAGGGATGCAAGCTTTTATGCAGCCATTCTAATGTGCATTCTTGCTTTTGCTGCTGCATGGAACTTCTTCCACCGGTGTTTGATGGTTATTTGGTTCACTTCACTTGTATATATTTGTTGATTGATACTGCACTTCGAAGCACAGGAAAGCTAGTCCTTAAAATACATCTTCATGTTTGTGTAGACAATTGCTGAGAACATAATTAATTCCATTTTGTCTGTTCTTAGTTAGAAAATGGCTTGCCGACTGGACTAAATTGTAAGGCCACTCGTTGCTTGTCAGTTCTGCTCTCGGTATTCTAGTTATTGATGTATATGCCGGTTTAACTTTTCGATTAGATAAGTCCTACCTTGAAGATAAACTCCGCATGTTAAGGCCTTTCTAAGTTTTTCCCCCCCTCCTTTTTCTTATGTTGGGTGAGAAGATGCAAGAACGGGTTATATGTTGATCTTTGATGTGTTTTCCTTTCAGGTGTTATCTGTTTTACCCTGTGAAGGTCACATATGAAAATCTTTAGTACGAGATAAACCGGTATGTTCTTATTTTATTAATCGAGGCAAGATGTTGCTCTCACAAAAAGATAAGTCCAAGCATAAACAGGGCCATGAATACCTAAAGCTAGTTTCTTAAGATAGCCATAAAACCTGAATTTATTACAGTAGTGTAGCTGTGCTTCTTCAGCTATAGATTCCCTTGACAGTTACTTAGCTAGTCGACTGCAACGAATGGAGAGAAGGCAGCAGTTCATCTATGAACTAAGCTATGAAATCCTTAGTTTACAACCCTACAATCTTTCCTAATCTCTTGTCCTCCATTGAGGCTGCTCATTTTGATCATAGAGTTTACAAAAGCCTTCTCAAAACTTTGTTTTGAAGTAGCAAACTTGTATATCAAACCTTTGGTTTTCGGATTTGTGAGCAGAGCTTGGTCGGAAGAGAACAAGGTTCTGCCCTGAAGGATCAACTTGAAGTAGGTGTTATCAAAAGTTGTTGAGGAAGGATCCATAGTTGCTCCCGCATTCTTCGCCTTGTTTTTGATCGGGCAAACACTCCTTAAGCTTGCTGCAAACGTGGGGTGCATTGTAGGGTCTATGTCATGCGTTGCGTTGAAGTTGTGGATTCTATTCTGGAACGATGAACAGTGGGAAAATCCAATAGTGTGGCCTCCTGCAACAGCGTCACATGTAAGTAACACCTAATCCCTTTTCTTCCAGTTAAATATTGGAGAATTAGAACATTTTAAATTTGTCACCTGAAAGAGCTACAAGGTCATCCATGGATAAGCCTCTCTGAGAGAAGCTTTGTTTAAGTTGAGATATGTTGAAGGTTGGAGCTGGCAATTGTATGGTTTCACTAGCCTTGGACGTTCTGCCGTCTTTTCTTCCCTTAGGCACATCCCATGTAGGACCTCCAGACTATTTGAATCGATCATATAGACAGCATTAGATCGATCATATACATATATACAATGCACAGATAGAACTCAGAATCAGCATGAATGAATGTCTTACTAGCACGACAGCATCCCTTGCGGCAAAAGCCAAAATATCAGCACATGAAACTACACCAGGACACTGTGCTTCAACTTCTTTCTTTGCATTTTCAATAACATAAAATCCATGCAAAGAAAGATTTGCAGGTCCATCTTTTTCTGCTTTATTGTTTCCTTTCGAGTACAACAGCACAGAAGCATCACAACCCTGAAAAAAATAAAAGGTCATCCAAATATATAAATCAATACCGAAACCCGACTTCTAAGATGACATCTCAAAAATCTAACACCAATTACCCTTATGAAACAATCATGAAAATGCATTCGAAGAAGGGCAGCAGGGACCGTTTTATCCTTCATGGTGGCGCTCTGGACAGCTTTTGCAACTATCGACTCAACATCAGGGCAGGTTTTCTCATAGTGATTCGAGCTAAGAGCAATGGCCGGTGAAGAAGACGCCAACACAAGGACAACTAAGGTCAGTACTGCTACAAGTAAAGCCATATTAAAATCTCTCGTCTTGTTTTATCGATTCACAAGTTTGCATGGGAAAGTTTGTAGATAACTAGAAATATTTATAGTGAGCCAAAAGGATATGTTAGTTCCCAGGGTGAGGTGACCTGCAGGTCAGCAGGTGGCCCCATTGTACATAGTAATGGATTGCTTCTTTAAGCAAGAATGATGAAGTAGTGTTTGTTAAGCATTCTTCATCCGACCACAAAATCCCCATGCAACCGACCTTTGTCATTTTCATATCTATGTTAAAAACAACCCATTTGTCTTCCATTTTTTTGGTGAGGTTTGTAACCATGGTTTGTGAGATTGATGCATCGAATGAACCCGAGCATTCATTCGAATATTTGATTCAATAATTGCTCGAATCAACTGTCTTTGCCCAAAGAAAAGGTTTTGAGGATCCCATTCTCCATAGTTAATCTAGAATGGGGACTAGGCCAAGACTCCTAGCCATTTCTAACGTCTGATCCAACAACAGGAAAAAGAAGATTCTCGTTTGGTAAAAAGAAAGAGGTTAGGGTGTAACAATCAGATTAGTTATTTGTGTCCATAAAGCTTGTCTTTCAAGTCTCTTAATTTTCTCAACTAAGGCCATCTTTTTGCCCTTTTTCAGTTAGCCAAGGTGTTAATGGTGAGGTTCGGATTGATCTATATATAGTATTAACATCAGAGATACACAGTTATACTACGTTTGGATTGGGAGAAAAGGAAAGAAAGCTAAGAAAAGTAAGGGAAATGTGTTTGTATAATAATATGGTAAGGGAAAGTGAAGGGGGTTGAGAATCTCGTATTTTAATACGCATTCGAGTAAAATAGGGAGAAAATGAATCTACTCTGATACATGACACATGCATGTCAATTTTAGTGTTTATGATTTAAAGTTTTATAATTAGAAATTTAAGGTTTAGAGAATTTTCTTTTTTACATTTGCGTATTAAAATATAACCCAAAATGAAATGTAAAGAAAATATAAATTTTTTTTGTAATACACAAACTGTGTTAAAAAATTACACAACTTTTCTTATTTAAACTATAAAATTTAAAACTTACATCTCTAACCCCTATAACCTTATATCTTAAATTCTACAATATAAATCTTTAAACTCTAAAATTAATAAATTTATATAAACCGTTTTTTTTGAAATATTAGATATGTTATTGCAATCGGAATCGAATAACATATGTAAAACAATAATACGAACCTCATCAAAAAACTTTTTTAAGCCTAAATAAAAGAAAAAGAGTGCATCGTATAAACGCTCGTATCAACGCTTAAATCAGGATTTTACCTCTGGTCTTCAAACTTTACTAACTTGAATCGAAACGTAAGATTAAAGTCGGTCCAATATGAAATATGGGCATCGAATTTTATCCAAGAATCCAAACATAAGATTAAACTCGAAACATATTTACAAGCCCGTGTACTGTCACTATCAAAAGATAATAAAACTATTGGAACTTAAAAATGCTTCCCCACCATGTATGCTACTATAATCTAAAACAATAACAATACTAATACCCTATTATATGGTACAGGGTCAAGGTGAAGTAAAAATTAAAATGATAAAACTAGGGTCGAAAATAGAATTAGAGCAATTGTGAGTCCATACGACAATGCTTTGAGCAGGGTTGATTGATTTGTCATGGGTGGAGATGCCACTGGAACCCCAGAACTATTACTGTTTCCTGCTGTGGCTTCCGGATTAACAGCAGTAGCCGGAGCGACTGCCGGCGGTGGTTTCACTGGTAAAGTGTTTGAGGTCTCGATATCGTAACCTGTGGAAACCGGATCTCATAGTTATTATAAGATTTTAAGTGATGAACTAGATTAAGCAAATGGAAACGGAAGAGAATTTACTTACAGTTAGATGCTTTCCAGCCGAGTACCATCTTCTCACGATCGAAGACTATACGATAACCGGTCATGAAGTTTTCTGGATTGAATTAACAAAAGAGGAAATGTAAGAAGGAATCAAACATTTACTGACTCGATAAATCTAGAAACTTCGAATCGGAATGTTCGAATACATCTACATTCTGAGAAGCTAGATGAGGATCGACCCCATTATCAGTGGTGTTTTATCAATGCATGTTCACTAATCTGATACTGTATAGGAGACTCATTGTAATTTATACAGTACGTTTGTCGTTTCGCAAATACGTGATGTAGATTGTGTCGGGGAGACTTACGTCCGATGATATTCACGCTGTCACTTTTCACGACAGCCAAGCAATATAAACCTCCACCCTGGAGATGAAAAAAAAACAAGGATTAACTTCATCATGAGATAAAGATGTAATAGAATTGAAATGAACTTTTACCTGCATGCGAATCACTACTATCGGATCCTGGACAAAAACTGATCTCCGCCTTTCATTGTCAAATTCACTACAGGGTACTTAAAGCTCGTTTGATTTGCACTGTAAGGTAAAACAAGTCGGTGCCTGAGACCTCCAGGTGAGGAAAATAAGAGTCTTTTCCATAAATCTCAAACAATAGATTACCTTAGCTCATAACAATATTCAAAGGGAAGTTCGTCGGAAGAGTTACTAGATGTAAACCGCTTTTCCCGGGCCAAATTGTTGAACTGCCAATAAAATCATTATCAACACAAGTACGGGGGAAAATGGAAACCAGGAGAAAAGACCTGAAATATGTTATTTCAACTACTTACAGTCTCGGAAATAAGTGTATAAGCCGGGTCATTCAAATATGTAAATGAGGTACCCGAGTCAAAAATGGCATTGAACTCGAGATCTCCAGCATTTCCTCCCACTTTTATCTCAGTGATGCTGACATTGTAAGTAGGGCTGAAAATGAATATCAAGAAGAGAAGCAGCAGTTAAACCAACAAAGAAACCAGTATCAGAAACTGCACGGTATCACTGTAAATGCGATCGGACACGTAACCACTTACTGTGATTGCCTGAGATTAAGTGGTGTTTCTCCTTGATCCGAGCTGCCCTTATCACCAAAAGTTATTCTTCCGACCCCATCATATCCGAAACACAAAGAAAAAGAATTCAAAACAAGCTTCTCTTTTGCTAATATGCTAGGAACTGATATATTGTCCACACCTAGCCCAAAAAGACCATTAGGAGCTGCACCATCTAAGAACGATCCAGTCTGAACCTTCCCGCAACTACAATATAGTAGCACATCCAAATCATAAATCCAACAGCGATTAACAACACGAAGCAATCGATATGAAGTAAAGACGCAGTTATATATCACAAACTGGTACTATTTTCGATGACAGCACGGTGAGATTTGCCAAATTCACAAAAAAATGTTCCATAATGGCAAATGAGCTAAGAGTTACAAACCCGAAAGTAATCTTGGCTTCGACAGGTTTGGTTGCATCATCATCTGTTGTTAAGTGCAAGACATCCTCCACCAAAAAGCCGATCGATGAAGTGCCATTGGATAGATAGTCAACTTGATAAGGACAATTATTTGAAGGTGAAGAACATCTTCTGCGATGTTCACATATGGGACTGTTACAGGAAACCTTTGAGCTTGTAGATGATGTATTAGGGCTGTAGATGTTAAACTCTATCTCCTAAAACACAAAAATTACAACAACAAAAAAACAATCAAAATGGATGTCCATGCATCAATGAAAATAGCTATAAATCATGGAAAACATCATGAGAATAATCCAACCATTAAAATTATAGATATAAACATACTTGTCATACATGTAAAACTATGAATCAATCTGATCTTTATCATATGGATGTAAAAAAAATGCCCTTTACCATTACATAATTTATCCAAAACTTGACATGCATAATTTAGGCGAATAAAATACGAAATATGGCGGTCAAATTATTGAAATATTAATCCTATACGAAATTATGAAAATGTGTAAAACTAATTCAAGTGAATCACACCTCATATATGATTGAAGTGGTTGATTAAAGATTTAAAGTATAACATTAAGCGAATAAAGTCAACAATCACTAGAGCAAGCTTTTAAAAACTCTTATTTGGCATTTTCTCTTCCTTAGGTTGTGGGTTCAAAACTCATTATGAGTAATTTTTCTCTCTTATCCTAAGTAGGAATTCTTCTAAAAAAAACTTTAAGCGAATAAAATAAAGGGGAAATTACATATTTAATACCCTAATTATGACCTATTACTTTTTTGGTACACAAACTATTATTTTTTGCTAAATGGTATTTAAAGTTACGTTTTTATTCTATTTTGGTACCTATGCCGTTTAAAATTAACAGAAATGGTGATGTGGCTTGGGTTAATAACAGTTGTAGTCCAAAAACTCGTACAATCTATCAATTTAGTCTAAAATTCTATCAATTTAAACATTATATTAATTTTTGGATTTAATTTGTAAATTTCTCATTTTTTTCTTCGAGTCGAACATTTTTTGGGTTTTGGAGTTTAAAAAACACGCTATGGACAATAATGCAAGGTCCATTGGAGGACTCAAACTCTACGATCGGTATATCGGCGAAAATATTAAGGGAGGAAAATGGATGAGACAAAACTAAATCAAAATTAATATGATGTTTTAAATTGATGGATTTTGGACTAAATTGATAATATATATAAGTATTTTGGACTAAAACTGTGATTATATCAAGCCACGTCATCATCTTCGTTAGTCTTTAACGGTCAAAGTATCAAAACAGAAAAAAAAAACGTAACGTTATGTATCATTTTACCAAAAATAATAGTTGGTACTAAAACAATAATATGAACATAGTTAAGGTACTAACTATGTAGTTTTCCCTAAAATAAACACGGAAATCATTAAAAGATTTTTTTAAAAAGGGGGTAAAAAAAGGATTACCGGGTTACCGGGTGTTTCTATGCCGCGGACACAACTGGAACAATCGCATGGCAACCAGAAGAGATCGCTGCCGGTATCGAGTGCTACCAAAAACGACAAAGCTGGCTTCCCCACGGTTACATTTGCGTAATGCAAACTGGAATTCCAAAAAAAAGAGGAAAAATTCTAGATATTAAATCAAGATGTAGAGCAGAAAAGTAACGTTCTACAACATGGTAAAAAGTTAAGCTGAGAAAAATAATCCACTTTTTCTCGCCAAACAAACAGAAAAAAAAGAGAGCATGGAATTCGCTTCTGGATTCTCATAAATCCACTTCGGACAATGTTGAGCTACTACAAAATCAGAAAATAATTACTAATACAGTAAAAATATGTTCACTAAAGTAGAAAAGAAAGGTAAAAGTCATAAAAGCAGAAGAAATCATACAATCCCAAGGAGTTCAATCGATAAGTCTGGTTTCCGTCGAGGAAAGTAACAGGCGTCTGATCATTCGCCATCGCCAAATGACGGCCCTTGATTATTCTATCGCGGTGGACCATGGCGGTGTAATACTCCGGACTTCCCTTCACTGGCAATTCATCGACGGCCAGGAATTCCTTAACTGGATCCGAATATCTGTGATGGATATCAAACCCGAAAGTACCGAATCCGTAACAGGTTCCCGCGCTTAACCCCAACACCACCACCAATAAGACACAGCTCTGTCTGAAACGACTGAACTCACTCATGTCTGAAAACTTTTCCAAAATTTGCCACTAAAAAAAAAAAGATATTCTCTTCCTGATACCAAAAAAAAATGCGGGACAATAATTTTTTTTAAAGTTAATATTATGGAAACCAAATGTTTGAGAGATAATCGTTTGGTTGGAGTTTAAGGAAAAACAAACTGGAAAATTTAGCCAAACTAAATAAAAAACGCGGATTACCCCAACTCTGGTCGGGTATGTGGGTCCCGTGCAAACGATTTATTTTAATATTATTTTGTATACAATATTTTATTATTTTTTAGAAGATTTTTCGTTTCCTCACCTGATTCTTTTCCCTTTTTAATATTCAACCCGTGGAAATTTATGAAGAATTTTCTAATTGGTACCCATATTTTTGTATTACTCTACGAGTTTGTTTAAATTTTCTTTTTGCTTAAAATAGATTATGCAATCAAGCATTAAATTTAATTTATAAAAACAAACGGTCTATAGCTAGCTTTTGTTTACTGAAGTTCTCCCGAACTTTGACTTAGAATAATTTAAACTTTTGGCATTGCAAATTAAATAATTTAATTCGTATTAAAATGTATGATTGAATTTTTTTTAATAGTCTAAATATGATTAGAAGATGGTATTTGTTTATATTTTTAACCTTTTGACAATGTACATACACTTTGTAGACAAAGTAGGGGTGTTCAAATTTGAATATTCGGATAACATATTTCTCGGCCCGTAGTTTTTAGGTACCCGCTAGTAAGGTACCCATAAAATCCGGGTACCCGCAAACTTGGGTACCGAGTACCCGGTTCATATATATTTTTAGTTTTTTAATTTATTTTTTAAAATCACATAGAAAACACATAAAATTTAAAAATTCATAATACATAATCTAAATAGAAAATTAATGAAATTTAAAATTAATTTTAAATGAAAAATTTTACAATTTAAAATTTACCAAAGTAAGCAAAATAAAAAAACAATTTTAAAATGTAAAACGGATAATGACTTTTACTATTCAAATATAAATATGCTATATCTACACATGTATAACAAATTGATTGAATTGTATTAGCCGAAAAGAATTGATGCAAAGCAACTTCATGGTCTTTGAAAAAAAAGTGCAACTTCATGGTCATCACATTGATTGACTGCAGAATGATGAACCGACAATAGAATGCGGTGAGATTGAGAGAAACGACAAGCGTAAATTGTGAAGAAAGAGCGTTTGAAAGATCGGGATTTAGAAATTAAGTTGTTTGATTTGAGAATATAGTAAATATAATAGTACTTTGTTTAAATAATAATTATATATAAAAAATAAGAATTAGGTACTCGAAAATTTTTAATTTTGAGACTCGGGCCCGACTCGGAAAATGTCAGGGCCAGGTACCCGATTCGGTCAAATTTTTTTAGGTAAATACTCGGTTGTTTATATTTGGGTAGTCGAGTCGGGTATTTTTTAACACCCCTAAGACAAAGCGATTTCAACCTGTGTCTTCTAAAATAAACATCATCCTTTTTTTTACTATGACACTTGCTGGGTTCTATGATTGACTTATTTGAATCATTTTAACAATTCAATTCTATTTCTGATATATAGTTTTAATCAAATTAATAATAGAGATCATTCATAATTCGATTGAATTATTTTTTATTAACTATCGATATTTAGTTCATTTATTAATTAATTTAAATAGAATATTATAGGAGTTTAGTTTCTTATCCCACTAAACTAATTAATACTAGCATTCAACTATTTTTTAATAGCCAGATAAGTCGTAGCCGCTAATTTTTAACCCTACCTCTCGCTAAAATTTAATTTAATTTTAATTAAAATAGAGTAATTTATTTCCAAAATGCGGAAGAAATCGGAAATGAAAGGAGCAAAGTTTTTTTATCCAAATATATATGATTCTTATTAAATAATAACATCATACAATGTATTATCGAAGGCTCATTAAAAATCTCCCTGAAGTTACTTAGAGGAAAAGAGTACCCAAGTAATATGTAACCCCCTCGTCCCGGTCTGGTCGGATGACCGGTCCGAGTGGGCCACACGGGGAAAACCGAAGCGAAACCCGTTAAGGCTTCCCCTCGGTTAACGACCCAAAAAATTCTTTTAACTTTAATCTTATCTAGATGCTTATTTAATCCCTATGTGAAACACAACAGCGGAAGGTACAATCAACGAAACGTTTACCGACCAAACATACACGAACAGTCCATTTTATTTCATTTTCAGCAGGCCGTTTCGAAACACCTATAGGGTGTTCCGAAACGCCCTGACCTGGTCAACGGGTCTGGGTCAACCATAAGGGGACCGTTCCGAAACAGGGGTGACCCGTATCGGAACGACCTTGACGGTCAATATCTCGTGGTCAACGAGATTTGACCGTTTCAGAACTTCAAGGGTCCGTTTCGGAACGGCTTCATTTCGTCAATTTCTCAAAATTCCAGTAGCGAAAACGTTCCGGAACGACCCTCATCCGTTTCGAAACGGCAGGCCATTTACACAGGGGCCGTTTCGGAACACGGGGACCCGTTCCGAAACACCCCCTGTCTGCAGACTTTTCTAGGCTGTTTTGAGGCACAAGGATGCCCCAAAACATCCCCTAGACACCACACAACTTCATGGCAAGACATTCTAAGGCTTACTAACAATACCAGCATGCTTCAACAAGGTTCAAACATGTATAACACAAAGGCAACAATCCATATCATGCATCCATTCAACCCACATTCAAACACATGTAAAACTCTTAAGGCATAAGCTAACCTTCAAGCAAGTAAATAGGCATGTCTTAACATTCATCATGGCAACACAACCATGCAAAAGCAATATATATAAAGGAGTCTACACATGCTCCTAACAACCAACAACAACCAACACATCCCATTGCTTAAACTATTACTTGACTTAACAAAAACCATACTTGATGAACTCAAGTCCAAAACCACACTTGGAGGCCCTCCACTTGCCCGAGAAACCCACGAACTAAGGATCTGCAATGTTGAACAAAGAGAGCGTAAGTAATGATGCTTAGTGAGGGTAAGCTCTAAAAACAAACCTCAACACTGCAGAGTCCGAGCACGATCTAGCCAAGCAACTCACATTACCAAGAGTCCACAAGATATAGATGCATGAGCAATATATCACATATATGCCACAATTATGAGCTCAACACTACCATACATGTAATCACATTTAAACACACAAACAACTCATAAATCACAACGCATTCGATGCACATATCAATCCCCATTGGCACCTAGTCATGACTCAAATACACGGATAGACTCGTTGGAACTCATATCCAACAACCACATTACCTCGGTGGGATTCCACTCATCACCGGTCTCGCGGAGGGGATTCCACTCATCCTCACGCCCCGTCGATGGGATTCCACTCATCACCGACTATATTTAAATACTATTTCCGGGCGTACCCGTACTCCTCCTTGGTGACTCAACGCCACCAAGGCCACGCGTGACTTTTAGACTCATGTGTACACACTAACATCCTAATGATCGATCATTTGTATTTAAGTATACTAGTGCCAATATTTTACTCATTCCACATCACTCATTTCAATCATTTCCGTGCTTAGCACGTACTCACCATGGACACAACCATGAACCATCACCATACATGTTTTAAGCCATACAATTCATGCCTAGATTCATATGTATAAAACAATATACATAAGCATTCATATCACATGGCATACAAGGCATATACAATCATCCAATTGAGTTCATCCAAAGGCTTAGACCAAGTTTAGGATTAGGCTACCACCCTAATCCTAACTCTAGGTGGGTCTACCAAGCCCAACCTAGTCCACATACTCGAACCTACTAATTTAAAATCATTCAAAGAAATCAACCACTCACCTAAGCTTCCAAGCACAAGACCAAGCAAGCCACACCCTTCAACTCTCCGGATTCACTTCCGATGCTTCACCGATGCCCAAGCTCAATTCTAATCATCTCAAACACAACCAAAACGCTCGAATCAATAACACATCATCGGAAACAACCCGGATTAACATTAACAAGCATTTAACTCCCCAAACAAAGTCACAAAACAGAATTTTCGAGTAGCCTCTATAACCCACTGATTTCTTCCATTTCAAGCACCCAAACAAGCCTCAATTTCGTCCAAACCGATCCTCATACATCATACTATCTACAGCCCTCAAGAACCAACCTTAAACAACCCCAAAACAGACTCTAAAACCCTACAAAAACCCTCTCAAAACCCAATTCTGAAAATTGGTCCAAAACACCCGAAATTCATATATGTAGTATCATTTGGTCTCTATACTTCATTACTAATCATATTAAATCAAAACATTTAACTTTGCAACATAAAGACACCATTTTTAATCAAGATTTTCAAAGTTTCTATTTTCTCAAAACTTCATGAAAACGAAAATGAATGGTACTTTTAGAATGGGGATGATGAGGAGAAGTCAAAAGTACTCTTACCTTTCAAAATGGAGTTGAAATGATGAAGGGAGATGATGGAACAGTAGCTCCAATGGCTTGGGGAGGTTTTGTCTGATATTTTGAAAGTGAAGGGAGAAGAAGAAAGTGAAGAGATGGGGTTTTTGGTTTATTTTGTTTTAAGTTGAAAGTCCAATGACCCATTTGCCCTTAATGAAATGGGTTATTCACAAGGACATATTTTTCCATAGTCATTTGGGGTTTTAATTCCAAAACTTAGTCTATCATTAATTTAAATAAATCTTGAAAGCCAAACCCGGGCCATTATTTAAATCATAGAACCGAACCCAAGATAATATTAAAATATTATCTTCACCTAACCCCTAAACCCGGATGTTACAACTCTCCCCCACTTAAGGAAATTTCGTCCCCGAAATTACCTGGTGGAAACAAATACGGAAACTGCTCAACCATATCCGCTTTCCTCTCCCACGTGGCCTCTTCCACACCTCTATGTCTCCACAACACCTTGACCAACTCTATGGTCTTGCCACGCAACACCTTGCTATTAGAAGCAAGTATCACAATGGGCTCTTCATTATAGGAAAAATCCGGATTCAACTCTATCTCCTCAACGGACATCACATGCGAAGGATCTGATCTATATCTCCTAAGCATAGATACATGAAAGACATCATGGATCTTTTCTAACTCAGAAGGTAACCTCAATCGATAAGCTACGGGCCCAATCCGCTCAACTACCTCATACGGGCCAATGAACCTCGGACTCAACTTGCCCTTCCGGCCAAATCTCATTACCTTCTTCCACGGAAATACTTTCAAAAACACTTTCTCACCCACTGAGTACTCAACCTCTTTCCTCTTCAAATCTGCATAAGACTTTTGACGATCGGAAGCTGCTTTCAAACGGTCGCAAATCAACTTCACTTTTTCTGTGGTTCCCTTAAGCAAGTCTGGCATAGGTAGTAACCTCTGACCTGTCTCAGCCCAACAAATCGGAGTTCTACACCGTCTACCATACAAAGCCTCATAAGGTGCCATCTGTATACTAGACTGATAACTGTTGTTGTAAGCAAACTCAACTAACGGTAAGTGCTTCTCCCAAGAACCCTCGAAAACGATCACACAACAACGAAGCATATCCTCTAGGATCTGTATCACTCGCTCTGACTGCCCATCGGACTGCGGATGATAAGATGTGCTGAAATGCAAACGACTACCCAAAGCACCATGCAAACAACTCCAGAACCTCGAAGTAAATCTAGGATCCCTATCTGAAACTATAGACTTTGGAACTCCATGAAGTCTCACAATCTCACGAATGTACAAGTTTGCCAACTTGTCTAAGGAATCCGTAGTGTTCACTGCTAAGAAGTGAGCACACTTAGTGAACCTATCAACAATCACCCAAACTGAATTCTTCTTCGAAGGAGACAAAGGCAACCCCGATACAAAATCCATGGTGATCCTCTCCATTTCCATTCCGGAATCTTCAAAGGCTGTAGCAAACCTGAAGCAACCTGATGTTCTGCCTTCACTCTCTGACAAACCATACAACAGCTCACATACTCGGCTACATCTCTCTTCAAACCAACCCAGAAGTAATCATTCTTCAAATCTCGATACATCTTGGTACTACCCGGATGCATAGAGAAGGGACTCGAATGTGCTTCACTCAAAATCTGACGTCTCAGCTCAACATCTTCCGGTACCACAATTCTATCTCTAAAGCACAACAAACTCTCACCACTGAAACTATACTCAGTCGGTCTTCCTTCGGCTATGTCTTGAACATGAGAAACTAAGCTCGCATCTTGCAACTGCTTCTCTCTAATCAACTGAATCAAAGAAGGCTTCACTTGTAACTCGGTGATCAAACCACCATCATCGGACACACTCAATCTAGCAAACATAGCTCTCAGCTCAACGGCCACTTTTCTACTCAAAGCATCGGCCACTACGTTTGCCTTACCTGGATGGTATTCAATGGTCAAATCATAATCTTTTAACAACTCTAGCCATCTCCTCTGTCTCAAATTCAACTCTTTCTGTGTCATCAAGTACTTCAAGCTTTTGTGATTTGTGTAAACTATACACTTCTCACCATACAAATAGTGACGCCAAATCTTCAATGCAAACACAACTGCGGCTAGCTCTATGTCATGAGTAGGATAGTTCTTCTCATGAATCTTCAACTGCCTCGAAGCATAAGCAACAACTCTCCTATCTTGCATCAAAACACATCCTAAGCCTACGTAGGAAGCATCACTGTAAATCACAAACTCCTTACCTGAAACAGGTTGCACTAACACTGGAGCATTCGTCAAAGCTTCTTTCAATTTTTCAAAGGCCTTTTGTCTTGCATCTGACCATTCAAACTTGACTCCCTTTTGCAACAACTTAGTCAAAGGAGCAGCTACTCTAGAGAAGCCATCCACAAATCTCCTATAGTAACCAGCTAGTCCTAGGAAACTCCTAATCTCGGTCACGGACTTAGGTTGTTTCCACTCAACAATAGCCTCAATCTTCGATGGATCAACTCGAATGCCTTCGGCCGAAACAACATGGCCAAGAAATACAACCTCTCGAATCCAGAACTCACACTTACTAAGCTTCGCATACAACTGATTGCTCAACAATCTCTGTAAAACAAATCTCAAGTGCTCATCATGCTCTTCTTCTGTCTTCGAGTACACAAGTATATCATCAATGAAGACAACCACAAACCGGTCTAGATAGTCTCTAAAAATTCTGTTCATCATGTCCATGAATGCTGCTGGTGCATTCGTGAGCCCAAATGGCATCACAAGAAACTCATAGTGACCATATCTAGTCCTAAAAGCTGTCTTCGGAACATCACACTCTTTCACTTTCAACTGGTAGTACCCGGATCTCAAATCTATCTTCGAGAACACTGAAGCACCTCTCAACTGATCAAACAAATCATCTATACGCGGCAACGGATACTTGTTCTTCACAGTCAACTGATTCAGCTGTCTATAGTCAATACACATGCGCATGCTACCATCTTTCTTTTTCACAAACAACACTGGAGCACCCCACGGAGAACTACTAGGCCTAATGAAACCACGGTCTAATAATTCTTGCAACTGACTCTTCAATTCTTTCAACTCTTTCGGAGCCATACGATACGGAGCTATCGAAACCGGACTAGACCCTGAAACTGTCTCAATCACAAACTCAACATCTCTGTCAGGAGGCAAACCAGGCAACTCTTCAGGAAACACATCTGGAAAATCACACACTGTTCTGATATCTTTCAGTCTAGCTTCACTCATATCCGGATTCATAACATAAGCTAAATAGGCCCCACATCCAGAGTCCATCAACCTATGAGCCTCTAAAGCTGACACCACATTGGACAAGAACTTAATGTTCTCGCCCACTACCACTACCTCGTAGTCATCAGAAAGCTTCAAGGAAATTCTCTTTGTCTCAAAATCCACACTAGCCCGATGCTCAACCAACCAATCCATACCCAGAATAATATCAAAACCGTAGAAAGGAAGTTCCATCATATCAACTGAGAACACATGACCCTGAATCTTCAGTGGACACCTCCTATACATACGTCTAACTACAACTGTCTCACCAAAAGAGCTAGTAACATGCATACCTACATCTAAGATCTCAACAGGAATATCTAACTTCTGTGCATGCTTACTCAAAATGTAGGAATGCGTAGAACCCGAATCAACCAAAGAAAGCAAGGACATATACTGTAACTCAAAATTACCTGCTATCACATCGGTGTCGTTCCCGGCCTCTCTCTGAGCATAGACCCTCGCTGGTCCTCCCGCCTCTGGCTGCACAGCCACAACATGTGCAAGGTTCCTCTGAGCATCTACCCTAGGTGCATCAGCCCTCGGCTGGAAGTAGCCACGACCGCGCCCACGGCCTCTCTGAAAATCATTACCTCTCGCAGGAGCCTGAGCTATGTTCGGTGCCTGAGCTGCCTGACGTGGACAGTCCCTCCTAAAGTGGTCCCTCGAACCACAGTTCCAACAAGCATGAAAGTTACCCCAGCACTCTCCCGTGTGCTGTCTCCCACACTGTGCACACTCGGGCAAGCGCCCTCCTCCTCTATGGCCCTGATGGCCCCTACCATGGTGGCCACCGCCACGTCTCTGATCAAACTGATGTCCGCCACCTCTGTGCCTCTTAGCATCTCTACCATCAAAGTGGTTATGCCTCTTTCCAGAACCAGAACCACCAGCTCGTTTGGCTGAACCCAAACTATGCTCCAAATCCTTGGCCCTCGCGACCAACACATCAAAGTCTGAGTAGTCAGAAGCCAACGTGTACCTCTTAACCTCTTCATTCAATCCGTATCGGAATCGTTTGCAGCGTTTCACTTCAGTAGGAACCAACTCTGGGGCGTACTGACTCAAGCGAACAAAGCGGATCTCATAATCAGTCACTGAAGCATCTCCCTGAGTGAGAGCCATGAACTCTCTCTTCTTCTCATCTAGGTACCTCGGTCCTAAGTACCTCTTCCGGAAAGCAGACTCAAAGAAATCCCAATCTATCTCGGCCTCTGGAATCCCGGTAGTGATGGTGACCCACCAGGTGTAGGCATCACCCTGAAGTAGTGAGATCACACAACCCAATCTACGTGCGCCCGCACAACCCATCTGAGCCAAAATACGAACTGTCTTCTCTAACCATAACTCCGACCTCTCCGGAGTAGATCCTCTAAACTCCTCGGCCCCTAAGCTACGGAGCCTCTCCAACGGTAAGCTAGTATCGTCACCCCTAGGCTGAGCTGCAGCCTGGGCTCCCGCAACTGCGGCCTGGAATGCTCCCGTTATTGCTTGCACAAGCGGAGTCATATCAATTCCAGCTGGACCTTGGCCACCTTGGCCACCTTGAGGTCCATTTCCCCCGGCTCCATCCTCGCCCCTAACTCCCGGTGGAGGAGGTGGTGGTGGTGGAGGGGGTGGAGGAGCGCCAACTCCCGCTGCCCCTGGTCCTTCTATGTGAGCTCCCGCACCAACTACCGGCTCAACGGGAGCCACAACTCGCGGTTCCTGGCGAACCAACCTCGGTCTACCTCTCGGTCTAGACATTGCTCTCTCAGATATTAACTACAACCACAACAACAACACACAAATTGGGTTAGCAAGGTAAGGCTCCCAAGTGTCCAAGTATGTTTCCTCACTTAAAAATCATTTTTCCAATGTAATAGTAGCAATGGGACCCACACACACATGCTTAAAAGTAAAACAATCAGCATACTTGTCACATAAGCAACCATTCTTGCAGAACAAGCAAACACAATGCAATTCAACTTAAAAACTTAAACTTACCTCACTTACCTGCCCAAGGTCTCGGTAACCTTAGGCTCTGATACCAACAAGTGTAACCCCCTCGTCCCGGTCTGGTCGGATGACCGGTCCGAGTGGGCCACACGGGGAAAACCAAAGCGAAACCCGTTAAGGCTTCCCCTCGGTTAACGACCCAAAAAATTCTTTTAACTTTAATCTTATCTAGATGCTTATTTAATCCATATGTGAAACACAACATCGGAAGGTACAATCAACGAAACGTTTACCGACCAAACATACACGAACAGTCCATTTTATTTCATTTTCAGCAGGCCGTTTCGAAACACCTATAGGGTGTTCCGAAACGCCCTGACCTGGTCAACGGGTCTGGGTCAACCATAAGGGGACCGTTCCGAAACAGGGGTGACCCGTATCGGAACGACCTTGACGGTCAATATCTCGTGGTCAACGAGATTTGTCCGTTTCGGAACTTCAAGGGTCCGTTTCGGAACGGCTTTATCTCGCCAATTTCTCAAAATTCCAGTAGCGAAAACGTTCCGGAACGACCCTCATCCGTTTCGAAACGGCAGGCCATTTACATAGGGGCCGTTTCGGAACACGGGGACCCGTTCCGAAACACCCCCTGTCTGCAGACTTTTCTGGGCTGTTTTGAGGCACAATGATGCCCCAAAACATCCCCTAGACACCACACAACTTCATGGCAAGACATTCTAAGGCTTACAAACAATACCAGCATGCTTCAACAAGGTTCAAACATGTATAACACAAAGCCAACAATCCATATCATGCATCCATTCAACCCACATTCAAACACATGTAAAACTCTTAAGGCATAAGCTAACCTTTAAGCAAGTAAATAGGCATGTCTTAACATTCATCATGGCAACACAACCATGCAAAAGCAATATATATAAAGGAGTCTACACATGCTCCTAACAACCAACAACAACCAACACATCCCATTGCTTAAACTATTACTTGACTTAACAAAAACCATACTTGATGAACTCAAGTCCAAAACCACACTTGGAGGCCCTCCACTTGCCCGAGCAACCCACGAACTAAGGATCTGCAATGTTGAACAAAGAGAGCGTAAGCAATGATGCTTAGTGAGGGTAAGCTCTAAAAACAAACCTCAACACTGCAGAGTCCGAGCACGATCTAGCCAAGCAACTCACATTACCAAGAGTCCACAAGATATAGATGCATGAGCAATATATCACATATATGCCACAATCATGAGCTCAACACTACCATACATGTAATCACATTTAAACACACAAACAGCTCATAAATCACAACGCATTCGATGCACATATCAATCCCCATTGGCACCTAGTCATGACTCAAATACACGGATAGACTCGTTGGAACTCATATCCAACAACCACATTACCTCGGTGGGATTCCACTCATCACCGGTCTCGCGAAGGGGATTCCACTCATCCTCACGCCCCGTCGATGGGATTCCACTCATCACCGACTATATTTAAATACCATTTCCGGGCGTACCCGTACTCCTCCTTGGTGACTCAACGCCACCAAGGCCACGCGCGACTTTTAGACTCATGTGTACACACTAACATCCTAATGATCGGTCATTTGTATTTAAGTATACTAGTGCCAATATTTTACTCATTCCACATCACTCATTTCAATCATTTCCGTGCTTAGCACGTACTCACCATGGACACAACCATGAACCATCACCATACATGTTTTAAGCCATACAATTCATGCCTAGATTCACATGTATAAAACAATATACATAAGCATTCATATCACATGGCATACAAGGCATATACAATCATCCAATTGAGTTCATCCAAAGGCTTAGACCAAGTTTAGGATTAGGCTACCACCCTAATCCTAACTCTAGGTGGGTCTACCAAGCCCAACCTAGTCCACATACTCGAACCTACTAATTTAAAATCATTCAAAGAAATCAACCACTCACCTAAGCTTCCAAGCACAAGACCAAGCAAGCCACACCCTTCAACTCTCCGGATTCACTTCCGATGCTTCACCGATGCCCAAGTTCAATTCTGTTGAACTTATTTTGATTTTGATATAACTTAAAAAGAAATTTTAAGGACTAAATTGTAAAAATTTGTAAAGTAATTTTAAAGAAATAAATTTGTCAAAAACTCGATTTTAACTTGACAAAATGTTTTGAAAAAGTTCGACTTAGTACCTATATCGAACTACACTTTTAAAAGTCGACAAATGCCCAAAATGTTCATTTTCAAAGGAAAGTTTCGAAACTTTGAGAAAGTTTCGAAACTTTACTGGGCTTTACTGGGCAGTAGCTAAATGATTTTGAAACCTAAGCAAAGGTTTCGAAACCTTCACAAAGTTTCGAAACCTTGGCTTAAAAGTTTCGAAACCTCTATAAAGGTTTCGAAACCTTGGCCCTGTAACGGCTAGTTTTTACAAATCCCTTCTTAAGGTTTCGAAACCTCTGGTAAAGGTTTCGAAACCTCTGTGCAGGTGAGCATTTAATGCTCGGTTTTAATGGCTCCCAACGACTCCAAACTCCCTCCAAAGTCTCCCAACGGTTAGAAAAGATCAAAAGCATATAAAATTGGTCTCCAAACAGTAATGAAGCAACAAGAAAGTCAATCCAAACATCCAAGCAATCAAATTCCAATTTGTGCTCAATTTTCAATCTTTCTTGTAAAACACTAGAGTGTTCTTCATTGTAATTCTTGTACTAGTGTTTCTTTGGGTGTGTGAGAGAGCTTAAACTTTGCAAACACATTCCTAGTGAGGATTTTCTAGTTTGCTTATTTGTATCAATTCTTGGGATAGGATTCAATAGACTTTGGGGTATAAGTCTATTGAATTGTGTAAGGTTACTCCTTATCCTTAAAGGAAAGACAAATTAGTGAATTTGTGGAAAATCCTTAGTGTGGTCACTAAGGTAGTGGATGTAGACTCCAATTAGGGGAGTTGAACCACTCTAAATCTCCTTGCAATTTTACCTTTGCAATTAGTGTCCACCATTCCATTCAAAAATCCAATTCACCCCCCCTCTTGGTTTTGTTCGATCGATTGCCACTCTCATCAATTGGTATCAGAGCTTGGCTCATTGGAAGGTCTTACAACCTCTTGAGAAGATCCTAGAAGTGTGTAATCATCTACAAGGTCATCCATGGCTTCCACCTCCACCGTTGAAGCTTGGGGCGATTCTCAACCCACCAACAAGCCTCCCTTCTTCAATGGAGTTAATTATGCCTATTGGAAGAACCGCATGAAGCTTTTCATTCAAGCTTTTGATCTTGAAGCTTGGAAAATCATCATGAGTGGTTACACCGCACCGACTAGCAACATGGAGACATGGAACAATGAAGAAAGTAAGAGATTCTCCACAAATGCTAAGGCAATGCATCTCATTTTTTGTGCCCTTGGCCCGGATGAATATGGAAGGGTGTCATCTTGTTCAAATGCTAAAGAGATTTGGGACAAACTTGAAGTTACACATGAAGGAACAAATCAAGTGAAGGAAACCAAAATCGGGCTTCTCAATCTTAACTATGAAAACTTCAAGATGGACCCCGAGGAAGACATCAAAACCATGTCCGATCGATTCTCCGTGATTGTTAATGGTTTGAAGGGCTATGGTGAAGTGATCCCGGAAGATAAACTTGTGAGGAAGATGATCTACTCTCTTCCCGATTCATGGGATTCAAAGAAAACGGCCATAATAGAAGCAAAGGACCTCAAGATTCTCAAGTTGGATGAGCTCATTGGTTCCTTGCTTACACATGAGATGATGTCAAAGGGCAAGGAAGAAAAGAAGAAGGAAGTGGAAAAGAAAAAAGTTGGCATTGCTCTCAAAGCATCTAAAGAAGATATTGATACTAGTGGAGATGATGAAGATAAAGAGATGGCTATGTTTGCCAAGAGATTCAAAAGATTCATGAGGTCCAACAAAGGAAGAAGATTTCAAAGAGAAGAGGGCTTCAAGAATGACAACAAAGTGAAAGATCCAATTATTTGCTATGAGTGCAATAAACCGGGACATATCAAGTTCGATTGTCCTCAATTGAAGAAAAAGAGCTATGAGAAAAAGAAGCACAAGGCTCATATAGCTACTTGGAGCGATGATGAATCTTCCGACGAGGACGAGAATGAAGTAGCCAACTTGTGTCTCATGGCTATTGAGGATGACTCTAAGGTAACCTCTAATTCATCTTTTTCAATTGATTATACTTTTGATGAATTGCAAGAGGCTTATGATGAATTAGCCTTGGAGTATGAAGAGTCAATTTTGAAAAATAGAAAAACCATTTTAAAATTGAAAAATGAAAATGACTCTCTCACTAAGTCTAATAAGGAATTTGAAAGTAAAATTGAGGAAATGCAAGTTAAAATAAAAGAATTTGAAAAGAAAAATCAAGATTTGCACAACTTACTTTCAAAGGTCCATGATGATCATCAAAAGGAGCTTGATGATCTTAAAGTTTCTTTCAATAAAGTTGGAACTCAAAAATTTGAAAAAGGTGAAAATTCAAGACCCAACTATATTAGGAAGAACTTTTATGGGTATAGACAAGGAGGTCACCAAAGATCATATAATAGAAAGACAATTAAAAGCATTTGGGTTCCAAAAGGACTCATTGCTAACAAAGAATATGATCTCTTGTCTAAATGGATACCAAAAGGGAGTAAAATTATAGGAACTAACTCTTATGGACCCAAAAGAGTTTGGGTACCAAAACATGCATAGTTCCCTTTTTGTAGGTGTGTTGGAGCCATGATATGCAAATTTGAAGAAACTTGAAAGCTCTATACACACAAAATGGAAGGACACTTGAAGAAGCTCAATCGACATATCTTGGTTCAAGTGGTAATTTTTTTTTTTTTTTGCAAAATCTACTCCTTCATGTTGATTTATATGACTTTTTTGTGTTGAAACATGTTTGAGGTTCCCCATATGTTATATGAATGCTTTTAGTGAGGGGGAGTTATGTTTTGCATGTTTGCTTAATTTTTGGCCTTATGTGTTATTATATGTCTTTAGGCCTTAAAAATTAGCTATTTTATGTGCTTAAATGATTAAATTTTTTGGTGACCTTAGTTAAGATAGTCACTTCTAAATCCAACATTTAGCGTAAAATTCTTTGTTTTTAAGTTCAAAAATGGTCTTTAATGTTGATAATTATCATAGTAATATTAGAATGCGTCTTGGAACTAAATTGAGGCAAAATTTGAAAATTTTTAAGTCAATACAGGACAAAGTTTCGAAACTTTGTATAAGTTTCGAAACCTTATAGGTTTTCCAGAAAACTTTTGCTACTGGAGGCAAAAAGTTCCGAAACTTTTCAAGAAAGTTTCGAAACCGTAGGCTGAAAGTCTCGAAACCTTTCCAAGGTTTCGAAACCTTCATTAAAGCAGGCCATGTTCGGACGGGTTTTAAGCTTATAAACACAAAATTTTTCAAACCTAACTCTTTATTTCCTCTTCTTCATACGGCCAAACCTCCCTAAACTCTCTCAAATCCTCAAAACCTTGTCTCTCAACTACAAGATTTAATCAAGCCTTTGGAATTACATCTTCATCTTCATCAGTTTTTGAGGTAAATTCTTGCTTAAAACTTCAATTTCTTCAAAATTTTGAGAATTTTAGGGTTTTCAAAAATTTTAGGGAATCGATTTTATTGAATTTTAGATTAATGTGGGTTGCTTAAATTGCTATATACATTGTGTTTTTGCAGGAGGTATCACCCAATCTTGTTAGAACTCTTGTTTAAACACCTTTTGATTCTTGCCCACAAAGTGTTTGATAAAATTCCCCAACCAAATTTTTTTTTAAAGCCAAATTTCTAAATCATGCCTCCTAGAGTAATTCTTCCTAGAACCAATCCTCCTAGAGCGAAACGTCAACGTAATGAAATCGGTCAAAATTCCGGTTCCAATCCTAATCCTCAATTTGAGGATGTTTGCTTTAGGAATCCCGAAAACCTTGATAGATATCAAAGTATATATGAGAATAAGAAAGTTAGAGAAGAAAGAACAATTGATTTTGATTTTCTTACGTCTCCTGAATTTAACTTTGATCTCTTTGAATTATTTGCGGAATGGGGATGGCTTGACTATCTAAACATTCCTCCTTATACCCATCGCAAATTAGTTCGTGCTTTTTTCGCCAATGCCTCTTTCATCCGATCACCTAGTGAGCGAAACACCATCATAGGTATCCGTTCTTACCTCATGGGTACCGAATTCGTGTTAACACCTCAAAGCTTAGCCGATCATTTAGGTGTTCCATTAGATGGGAGTTCTAATGAAAATGATGCTCACAATATTCCCGCTTTCCCGGATGGTAGTCCTACCCACCTTCCTCTTGAGGAGCGCCTCTTTCTACTCCTTACTACTTGGTTCTTCCGTCCCTCCGGCGGAAAAGCCACTAGTATGCGAGCATGTGACTATTGGTGGTTACGCCAATATCGTGATAGAACTTGTCCCGATATTGCTACCATCATATTCCTAAACCTCATTAAAATCATCAATAATCCCACCTCATTCTCTCTTTCTTATGGGAATGTTCTTAGCCACATCTTTAGGAAGCTCAACATTGACACTTCCTTAGATCTTCAAGTTAAGAACAAAAGCTTCATCGACCTAAAATCTTGTCATAAATCCCAATGGTATCATGGTGTACATGGATGGATTCATAGGGGAGATGTTGTTGAGGAGATTGATGATCGCGAGGATCCTATAGGAGAGGCTCCACTAGCTCCGGCACCGGCACCAATTACTTTAGAGGCTATGTATGCGACTATGGTCACGCGCTTTGATAGCATAGATGCTCATCTTCGTGGCATAGATGATCGCGTTACATCTTTGGAGCATGACATGCACGATGTCCACTCTCACTTTTTTCCACCACAGATGCCTCATGATGATGTTTAGATTATATATGCATTCTATATGACTTTATGATGTTATTATTGCATTTTTTAGACTTATTTTGATTTAAGTTTTAGTCTTTGTTTTTAAGACATTTTATGATCCTTGTTGCATATTTCTATGGATTTTATTTTGTTGGATTATATATCTTGGAATGTTTTTATGTATGATATGCTATTGAATTATATTGATCTATTAACATTTTGTTGCTTGTGTAGCCATTTATCCTTTTTGCTATAACAAAAAGGGGGAGAAGATTAAGAGTAAATTTGTTTTTATCAAGAGTTTTTATCCAAATATTTCACTATGTCTTTAAAATTATGATTTTAAAAGAATTTCATAAAGACATTTATTAAGGGGGAGCTTATGAAGGAGATTTGAAAATTTAACAAATTTTTCAAAAACAAATTTTTACAAAATGTTTTGTTATATCAAAAAGGGGGAGATTGTTGAACTTATTTTGATTTTGATATAACTTAAAAAGAAATTTTAAGGACTAAATTGTAAAAATTTGTAAAGTAATTTTAAAGAAATAAATTTGTCAAAAACTCGATTTTAACTTGACAAAATGTTTTGAAAAAGTTCGACTTAGTACCTATATCGAACTACACTTTTAAAAGTCGACAAATGCCCAAAATGTTCATTTTCAAAGGAAAGTTTCGAAACTTTGAGAAAGTTTCGAAACTTTACTGGGCTTTACTGGGCAGTAGCTAAATGATTTTGAAACCTAAGCAAAGGTTTCGAAACCTTCACAAAGTTTCGAAACCTTGGCTTAAAAGTTTCGAAACCTCTATAAAGGTTTCGAAACCTTGGCCCTGTAACGGCTAGTTTTTACAAATCCCTTCTTAAGGTTTCGAAACCTCTGGTAAAGGTTTCGAAACCTCTGTGCAGGTGAGCATTTAATGCTCGGTTTTAATGGCTCCCAACGGCTCCAAACTCCCTCCAAAGTCTCCCAACGGTTAGAAAAGATCAAAAGCATATAAAAGGGGTCTCCAAACAGTAATGAAGCAACAAGAAAGTCAATCCAAACATCCAAGCAATCAAATTCCAATTTGTGCTCAATTTTCAATCTTTCTTGTAAAACACTAGAGTGTTCTTCATTGTAATTCTTGTACTAGTGTTTCTTTGGGTGTGTGAGAGAGCTTAAACTTTGCAAACACATTCCTAGTGAGGATTTTCTAGTTTGCTTATTTGTATCAATTCTTGGGATAGGATTCAATAGACTTTGGGGTATAAGTCTATTGAATTGTGTAAGGTTACTCCTTATCCTTAAAGGAAAGACAAATTAGTGAATTTGTGGAAAATCCTTAGTGTGGTCACTAAGGTAGTGGATGTAGACTCCAATTAGGGGAGTTGAACCACTCTAAATCTCCTTGCAATTTTACCTTTGCAATTAGTGTCCACCATTCCATTCAAAAATCCAATTCACCCCCCCTCTTGGTTTTGTTCGATCGATTGCCACTCTCATCAAATTCTAATCATCTCAAACACAACCAAAACGCTCGAATCAATAACACATCATCGGAAACAACCCGGATTAACATTAACAAGCATTTAACTCCCCAAACAAAGTTACAAAACAGAATTTTCGAGTAGCCTCTATAACCCACTGATTTCTTCCATTTCAAGCACCCAAACAAGCCTCAATTTCGTCCAAAACGATCCTCATACATCATACTATCTACAGCCCTCAAGAACCAACCTTAAACAACCCCAAAACAGACTCTAAAACCCTCTCAAAACCCAATTCCGAAAATTGGTCCAAAACACCCGAAATTCATATATGTAGTATCATTTGGTCTCTATACTTCATTACTAATCATATTAAATCAAAACATTTAACTTTGCAACATAAAGACACCATTTTTAATCAAGATTTTCAAAGTTTCTATTTTCTCAAAACTTCATGAAAACGAAAATGAATGGTACTTTTAGAATGGGGATGATGAGGAGAAGTCAAAAGTACTCTTACCTTTCAAAACGGAGTTGAAATGATGAAGGGAGATGATGGAACAGTAGCTCCAATGGCTTGGGGAGGTTTTGTCTGATATTTTGAAAGTGAAGGGAGAAGAAGAAAGTGAAGAGATGAGGTTTTTGGTTTATTTTGTTTTAAGTTGAAAGTCCAATGACCCATTTGCCCTTAATGAAATGGGTTATTCACAAGGACATATTTTTCCATAGTCATTTGGGGTTTTAATTCCAAAACTTAGTCTATCATTAATTTAAATAAATCTTGAAAGCCAAACCCGGGCCATTATTTAAATCATAGAACCGAACCCAAGATAATATTAAAATATTATCTTCACCTAACCCCTAAACCCGGATGTTACATAATATGACAAGAGATAGCATTACACAAAATCAACATCGAACAACGGGACAATAAACTCCACGTAGGCAAAATAAGGTACCTACACAATTGAAACAAAACTAAGGCAACAACTCAGTCCAAAACCCCCCTCCCACTCTAAAACCACACCCACGACAAAATCATGACATCATAGCACAAACTAATATACAGTCGGAAATCATGAATGGCGATCAGTACCCTCTTGACCAATGCATCCGCCATTCTATTCGCCTCCCGAAACACGTGATTAAAACACACGTATGATAGTTGTCGACAAGCCATATCTGTCTGATTAAACTAACGCCACAACTGCCATGGATGATGCGACGAATGCAACACCCAACCTATTCCAACCTGCGAGTCAGATTCAATAACTAGCGACGGACTAGCACTCCAATTAGAATTGACCACTATGTTCAACGCATACGCTATCGCCCTCACTACGGCATCATTTGAATCTATCACCCCCAAAGGACCTGAAAACATGGCCAACACTGTACCGTTCGCATCACGTAAAACCCCACCACACCCTGCAGGCCTCGGTTTATCACGTGTGGGTTCATCGGCATTAAATTTCAAAGATCCCATTAGTGGCGGTTGCCATACACAACCACACCTCACCTCCCTCAACAAGCTACTAGGTAGAAACAAGCGTGGACAAACCCACCAACAAGACTCAAGTATAGAGATATCCGAGTTAGATGCCTTTACCTAGTACAACGTCCTTAGTTTAATAAAAAAAAATCTCCTCCATTACCATTCGCTTTTTATTAAATATTAACTCATTCCGCGCAAGCCAGAATGACCAAAGCACGGCAGCACACAAAAGAATCGGGTGGTTCCGTCTTCATATTTGATAAATGTATGATTTTTAAATGAATGCCCACAAAAGATTATGTAAAACCGGGATTTTCTAGTAGTAGTTAGTAAATTATTTCGATTGATTTATAAATTTAAGTCGTTTAAATTTTGAATTTAAATGGTACCAATCAGATCCTATAATCGATTGTTAAATTAATTGAAATATTTAATTTGGTTCGGCTTAGATAATGATTTCTCCGAGTGTTGTTAAATTTATACCGTTCGATATTTCATATGGGATTATAGGTCGAACCAAAACAAAATATTTTTAAAATAATAAATTTCAATAATAATTTGTGTGCGGTAAAAATACAAAAATAATTAAAAAGTCAAAAACCAAGAGTAAACACTTTCTAATAATCGAAATCGGTATCAAAAGATCTTCAAAAAATTTGAGAGATATCAAAATTACTTGACTTCATGATATTCTAGTACACAAAATGTGCAAATAATGTATATAATCGATCAGATTTTTAACTGATTTTATGCAAAACAATCTTTTAAAATAAAACCACTCTTGAATTTTTTTTTTCTTTCAAACTCAATTAACCAAGTTTTTCAAAAAAAAAAAATCGGTTTACCATTTTAATACAATTCTACCAAAGGTATGATGGTTTTATAGAGTTAAGAGGATTCTTTTATATCTAGAGAGAGTTACAATGGTTTTTAAATAACTTTTAAAAATGTAAAATCTCTCGTTACTATAATAAAATCATTTATAAAAATTTATTTTTGTAGTATTATTATTATGGTGAGAAATTTAAAATGATTTTTGAAGTCGTGTAAGTATTTATTTTTATTCAAATATATTTTACATGACTTAACTCGGGTTTTTTTCAGCTTGATTTTTAAAAATTTCAAATCAAATTTAATTAATAAAATAAAACTCATCAATTTGATTAGTTTATTTTTTAATCGAGGGTTTAGAATTGAAGGAAATAATAAAATAGCTTAATACATCTTTTAGTTCGTCTATTATTATTAAATTATGAGTTTGGTACTTGTAATTTTTTTTATCAGCTTATATTTTTTATCATTTCAAATATACATTATCCTATTATATCTATTCTATTAAAAACAACTATCGTAACCGAATAAAATGCTGTCATGTGTAGTAAAAAAAATAAAGTAAAAACATTAGAACCCACGAATTCTTTTTAAAGATATTATGAATTTTATAGTTTTAAAGATAAATTAAGTATAATTATAAACTAGAAGAAAAAAATTCAAGACATAAAATATTTTTCTTTAAATAAATTTGTTTACATATTTTATAATTTTTTTGAGATATTAAAAAATTATTTTATACATACCAGTTTTTTATTGGATCATGTCATTTTTTAACGGAAAACAAAAATGGAATGAAATGATAAAATGAATATCAAATTAATAAAAATGTACACAGGTGCTAAATTAATAATTTAATTATAGTGCAGGGTCAAGATATCAATTAATCTCAATAAAATAGAGGAAGCTCATTTTAGCAAAATAAAAAAAATAATAAAGAAAAGAAAATAGAGGAATGGGGTGCACGAGGAAGAAAATATTTAAATTTAGGGTAAACTACACAGATGACCACTGAACTATAGATCTGGTGTCAAAATGACCATTATATTATTTTTTGCCGCAAATGCACCACAAAACTATTTAAATGGTTCCATTTTAGTCATACGCCGTTAAAAAAACGAAAAAGTTGACGGAACTGTTAAAAAATTAGTATAATTATACATTTGGTCCTCTATATTTATACAATATATCAATTTAGTCCTAATTTTAATCTAATAAAATAAATTAATTATTCAATAAGATGGTGACATGTGTCACCCTGATTGGAGTAGGAAAAATGAAAACCAATGAACTGCCCTTGGTAGGAATCAAACATGGGACCTTGGGGGTGTAACGCGCGATTTTACCACTGAGTCAAACATATACTTGTGATTATGCAATACTAATAATAATATATGTGTTATACTATATACCATAAACAAAACCAGTTCACCAAATTGCAAAGGCTTCCAGCTGAGCCCTTTATATTCACATGAAATATCTGGAAAAAAAAAAGAGAGTTGATATTTGCTATGGATTAAATGATGAAAAAAATGAAACAGAACTGTTGACTAACCTCAGACATTATAATTCATGGAATTCCAGACATTCCTAATGAATAAAATCTCATGTACATATGAAAAGAAATTCGATGTTTAAATGTCATATCGTTTATAAAATGTGATCCCATGAACCAAGTAGAACTTAAAGCTATGTTACTCAGACTTGGGAATGAAGCAATAGTTTATACATTATCATGATGCCAAGAAATGCCATAATTGGAGTGATTTCCTTCAATCGTTGAAGATCTTGTTCATGAAATCTTATATCTTTCAAGAAAGAAAAAAAAACAATTACTAAGTTGTTTGTTTAAGGTTTCTTGTTCTGTTTTTTTAAAGAACCTGTAAGAGGAATGACAATCCTGTAAGAAAGCAACCGAAGAATACACCAACAGCGTAAACCTGCAAACATGTTTGGATTTCAACAATAGTTTCTCACAAATTTAGTTGAAACAAAGGGAAGTTGATTGGTTGTTTCATATTCTAACCATTAGAAGAGGTCGTCTCCCAGATCTATTGATTAAAAGTATGCCGAGAATGTTCATCAAAATCTGTAAACATATGAACAATGTCAGAGGACACACCAGGAATGTGTTTTGAATCAAATATTACAAATCAAAATAGATAGAACACCTGCGTTACAGCAACCATTGTAATCATATTTTATACCTTCTAGATTTTGTTTTGTTTAGTAAACAGCTTGATGGGAATTTGACATTGTTTCTTCTCCAATAGCTGATTACTGACTTGGAATCAAGTTCCACCATCATAAGAAAGTTTAGTGGACCAAATGCAAAAGGTGAGAACCTTCTGCGATGCTTTGGTGTTTATTTATTTATTTATTTATTATTGTAGCCCCTCCTAATGAATTGTTAACATAATTGCAAGGGTAGTACTTTCTTTCTTTTGGGGAGTTCTAGTCTCTAAGAATTTTATATAATTCTTTCATTGCCTGTCTTTTTTAATTGCCTTTCAAGTATGCTCGTTAAGAATGTTTTATGCAGACGGGCTTTCATGTTGAGGATGTTTTTTCTTTCTCCATATGTATAACACATATATTATTATTAGTATTGTATATCACAAGTATATGGTTGGCTCGGTGACAAACTTGTGCGCTACACCCCCAAGGTCCCAGGTTCAATTCTTAAATTAATTAATTTTTTTACCAACTGATTAGAGGGGAAAATTAACTAATTTAGTTAAATAAAAATAATTAAAATTCCTCAATAAGGTGGTGACACGTGTCACTATCTTATTGAATAATTTATTTATTTATTTATTAGATTAAAATTAGGATTAAATTGATATATTGTATAAATATAGAGGACTAAATGTGTAATTATACCAATTTTTATCCACGTGTCCCAGGTTCCGTCATTTTTTTGTTTTTTTAACGGCGTGTGGCTAAAATGGAATTATTTAAATAGTTGTGTGGTGCATTTGCGACAAAAATAATATAATAGTCATTTTGACACCAAACCCATAATTTAATGGTCATCTGTGTAGTTTACCCTTAAATTTAAAAAGATGTGGAGGTTGGCTGGCGAAAGTAAAAGAGTCCCATGATTGGCGGAAGAATGTAAGAACAACTCGGTACCAAGTTTATTTCATTTTTCACATTCAGTCCTTAGGAACGTGGAACACTTGCAACCGTTGTTGACCGCATTTTTATCCACGTTGCACACGGACAAGGCCGGAAGTGTACGGACCCATTATCACCCATACGTGGCTGTTTTACGTCACTTAAATTAAATTAACGGAAAATTATCTCACTGACCACCAAATAAATTAGGGATACCTATTCGGATCACCGAACTATAGAAATCGTCAATCAAACCACTAAACTCATTAAATCAACCTATTTTGACCACCGCCGTTAAAAATCTAACGTTGGAGTGACGAAACTTCCATGTGGCAATTGATGGAAAATTTTAAAAATTACACATTTGGTCCCTATTATTTACACACTTTTAATTTAGTCCTAATTTTAAATTAATAAAATAATAAATTATTTAATTAAGTAGTGACACGTGTCAACGCTTTATTGGAGGATTTTAATTATTTATAATTAATTTTATTAATTTATTTCCCCCTCCAATCAGGTGGTGACACCACCAATTTAGAAGAGAAAAATAAATTTTCCCTACCTGCACTAAGCAGGATTCAAACTTGGGACTCTATAGGGTAAAGCCAATGGTTTTGCCACTGCACCAAACACAACTTTATGTTATAATTCTCCAGATATAATATATATCTCCTATTAGTTTCTACATTTAAAAGCCAGAAGCTCAAACCCTAAACACTAATTTCACATATATAAATCATAAACTCTAAACTCTAATCCTAAATATTTCAAATTAATTTCATGCTAAATATTTCAAATTAAACCCCAAACCCTAAAAAATTGAAATTAATTCCACACTAATTATTTTAAATTAAACCCTAAACCTTAAACCCTAAAAATTTCAAATTAATTTCACGCTAAATATTTCAAATTAAACTCTAAACCCAAAACCCTAACCTTAAACCCTAAATATTTCAAATTAATTACACGCTAAAAATTTAAGGTTTAATTTGAAATATTCAGCGTGAAATTAATTTGAAATATTTAGGGTTTAGGGTTTAAATTAAAATAGTTAGCGTGTAATTAATTTAAAATTTCAGTGTTTAAGGTTGGGGTTTGGGGTTTAATTTGAAATATCTAGCGTGAAATCAATTTAATATATTTAGGGTTTAGGGTTTAAGGCTTAATTTGAAGTATCTATAGTTTGTGGTTTAGAGTTTAATTTAAAATATTTAGTGTGGAATTAATTTAAAATTTTTAGAGTTTGGGGTTTAATTTGAAATATTTAGCATGAAATTAATTTGAAATGTTTAGGGTTATAGTTTAGGGATTAAGATTTATATATGTGAAATTAGTGTTTAGGGTTTGAGCTTTTGACTTATAAATGTAGAAACTAATAAGAGATATATATTATATCTGGAGAATTATAGTACAAAGTTACACTTGATGTAGTGGCAAAGCCATTGACTTTACTCTTTAGAGTCCCAGGTTTGAATCCTGCTTAGCGCAGGTGAGGAAAAATTTATTTTTCTCCTCTAAATTGGTGTTACATGTCACCACTTAATTAAATAACTTATTATTTTATTAATTTAAAATTAAGACTAAATTAAAAGAATGTATAAATAACAGGGACCAAATATGTAATTTTTAAATTTTCCCATCAATTGCCACGTGGCAGTTCCGTCACTCCACCGTTAGGTTTTTAATGGGATGAAAATCCTCTACCCCTTTTCGGTGCCCCTACATATGCCCCCACGCTCAAAATTAATTTTAGGGTTTAGGGTTTAGGGTTTTAGGTTAGGGGTTGTGGTTAGGGTTTAAGGAATTTAGGGTAGGGTGTATTTTTTAGGGTATAGGGTGTAGGGTTTAGGATTTAGAATTTAGGGTTAGGGCTTAAATTTTAATTTTGTAGTGTTTTTTTAGTGTTGGGGCATATGTAGGGGCACCGAAAAGGGGCAGACGAATTTTATCCTTTTTAATGATGGTGGTCAAAATAGGTTGATTTTATAAGTTCAGTGGTTTGATTGACGATTTCTATAGTTCGGTGGTCTAAATAGATATCCTCAATTTGTTTGGTGGTCAGTGAGGTAGTATTTCCTTAAATTAATTATTACAAAATACGATTTACAATAAATTGGAATGTAAATTAAATTGTGTATTTATGAGTATTAATTAACTATTTAATCTTGGTTTAAAAGTCTCCATAATGTAACTTTCAAAGTCTCAAACTTCCATTCAATAACGTGAAGAAGATTGGAGATGAAAGGGAAGTGGGAGACAACCGCAACATCCACGAAGCACTCTTTGGCTTTTATGTGAAATGAAGCTTATAGAAATATTTTTTAGGATGAGTACACGTATATTCAATCACGTTTGACAAAGAAAAATAATATAAATATTCATTTCGGGCTTTTACTTTCATAGCTTCATAGTTTTTCAAGAAACAATTAAGTAAGTTAGTGGGTTTTTTTTTCAGTTGTATTTATGATATTTATTTAATAAAATAATAAAAATGACGTGTTTGATAAATTTCAATCATATTTTTATAACTTATTTATAAAATATTAAATTAATTATTAAAAGTAATAGAACATTATCGTTCTATAAAAGTCTATTTTTTAAATTTTGCTCAAGGCCACTAAAATGTCTAAAACAGTTCTACATACGTTATGCGTGGATTTAGAAACTTTAAGATAAGTAGTCACATAAAAAAAAATTCAGGATATATACAATCAATAAAATAAGAATTAACCGAAAGAATTTCATATTCTAAGATGTGTACTTGCCCACCCTTCACTACATATGGATCAATGGACGTAAGTAAGTCTTGGGAGGTTCTGCGTGCGACACCCTATAGTGTAATTAAATTAAGGCGGTTTTCAACACAAATTTTTACCTAAGACAAAATCCAACCTAAATTTTATTTTTCAGTTAGTAAGAATTTAGATTATTAACATAAATTATTACAGAGTCCTAAAAAAATCTTACCAAAATAATAAGAATTTAGGTAGTCGCATTTTAGTCGCACTCTAAGGTCCCGCAAGTGTTTGCATGCGAGAAACTGGAAATTATGGATTCCTTCATCCACCCGTTTGCTTTTAAGTAGGCCCGTAAAATACAAGGATAGTCAAAGAGGAAGCTGCAATGCCATTGCCCATTGCATTGCTGAAAATTCAAACACAGCTAAACATATTGGACAGATAACAGATTCATTATTCAGTGCCAAAGAGTTTTTCCACCAAAAATATACAAGTTTGTATTGTGGCTATACATGGACAATAATGAACAAAAATACCTATGCCTTTCCTAAAAATGATTAATGGAAATGAAAGATATCGACAATAAGCAATGATACAATCGTACATAGAGAGTGTAAAGCTCGGATCGGTTTTGCTTATCGACGATCTAGAGGTGTTTTTCATTGTTCTGTCTAGGAAAGATTAAATGAGAGTGTAAGTTTGAGGAAGTAGCCCAAGAGTATATACTACAACAATAGAGGCAATATGGAGATGAGCCCGAAGATCGACAGGAGAGAAACATGGAGATGGCGAGATGGCATGGCAACTGATGTGTGAGAGTTGTTATTAGTCTTGCTATCTTTCGTTGATCCCGGGGTAGAATAATTATTGATTCCAGCAGCAATGGCAGGAGGTGCAGAGACGGGATGTGATTCTTCTTCGGATGAGTTTGCTTCCTCAATGTCATAACCTGTATGAAAGCAAACATAATCTGTAGGTAACCAGGGTTGATTGAAGCATAATGGAAAAGTACGTTTATGATCAAAAGCATCGCTTACAATCGAACTTCTTCCAGCCCAAGACAAATCTTTCTCGGTCAAACACTACACGGTAGCCAGTCATAAAGTTTTCTGTTCCGAGGAAAGTACGACCAGAAAAGCAAACAGATAAATCATAGAAGAAAATGTAATTAAGGAAAAGTACAATAACAAGACTTGTTATACCGAGAGATGTGAAATGATGCTGCCTAATTCACCTATCTTCATTAATGCAACATAGATAGTCGGGTAATAAAGAAACTAGACTAATTTGAGGTAATTACACAGCGGAAGCATCAATTAATCGCCTTCAACGCACAAGACTTACGTCCAATAATATTCAGTTCTGTACTCTTGACGACGGCGAAGCAATATACAAGTTTACTCTGCAAATCATTAGAGGTAAAATTGTTTAATGCAATAATAACATAAAAGAAAGAAAGAAAAAGTCGAGAGCAGTACACTACCTGAGTCGAAATGACAATTATCGGGTCATACACAGGAAAGTGACTTCCACCTTTCATGGTTAAACTCATACTAGGTATTAAACTTGTATTTGCATTAGGGCTGCATGCCACAAAGCAAAATGATAAGATGTATAGAATTCAACCTAAGCAGTGAAATATAAGATATAAACTAGACTAAACAATGAACCTCATATCATAACAGTACTCAAACGGGATCCTTGAATCAGGCGGACGGCGACTATCTTGTACCTGAGAATGGAACTGTAAAAGAATATAAATTACTAAGTCACACCATCAAGTTTCACTGGTTTTAAGATGTGGAGTACTTACATTCAATGCAAGATTTGAATATGTTGGGTTAACCAAGTATGTAAATGAGGTCCCAGAATCAAAAAGAGCTGTAAAACCGCCATCAATTAAAGTTGTCCCCACCTGGATTTGAGTTACGGTAACATTATACGTCGGACTGCAAGATAAATCACAACCAGATATTAACATAAAATGTTCCATCAGCAAACACATAAATCTAAATTAACAGTGATCAACATCAAGAAAACGAGAAAATTACCACTTACTGAGATGGGTTAACATTAAACGGGGTCTCTTCCTGATCAGGACTACCTTTGTCTCCAAAACTGATCCTTCCAGTTCCATCATTTCCAAAACACATGGAGAACGAATCATCTGTTAAACCCTCCTGTGATAAAATGCTAGGAACGGCTATTTTATCCATGCCAAGCCCAAATAAACCATTGGGAGCCGCAACGTCGAGGAATGAACCGCTTTGTACCTGCCCACAGCTGCACCATTCATATTGTATTTTCATCTGAACCTAGAAAATCCCAGAATAAGGCATGCAAACCAGTTAAGCTGAATATTAAGAGAGCTTACCCAAATGTGACATATGCCTCAACCAATTCCGGATGACCATCTTCCGTTGTTAGGTGAAGAACATCCTCCACTAGAACCCCAGAAGTAGCAGTTTGAGCTGACATGTAGGATACCATGTAAGGACAATTACTAAATGTTCCGAGACATTGGTTACGTTGTGCACACAAGCTGCTGCTGCAGGTGACCTTCTTGCTAGTCGATGATCCTTTCGGGTCATATATACTAAGCTCAAAATCCTGCGGCCAAAAAGAGTGCAAGGTTTAATATCAATACAAGGGCAAGACGTTATGAGCAGACCAAGTTGATTAACTAGAAGCCCCAAGTTGAAGTACATTCCTAGAGTTTCAACTTTCAAATGCATCAGGGACATGAAGAAAAAGGCCAAGAAAACATAAAATCTAAGAATAAAAAGCGAAAGGATTATAAGAAAACGTACAGAAGCATAGGTAGTTCCTTCAGTTGGAGCACATTTTGTACATTCACAGGGCACCCAAAAAAGATCACTCCCAGTATCAAGTGCCACCATGAATTTCACCCCTGGAGTCCCCAATTGAACTATTGTATAATGTAAACTGCACCCCCAAAAAATTCCCAATCAAGATTTGCAAAAACAATGTCAGCAAAACCCTATATCTAAAACTTCCCAGAAAACACAGGAGAAAGGGGAAAGAAGATCCTTACAATCCTAAAGAGTTGATTTTGAAAGTGGAGTTGCCATCAGAGAAAGAAAGGGTTGCATTAACACCGGAGAGTTTGCGGCCGCGGAAGAGACGATCCCGTTGAGCTAGAACGGCGTAGTATTCGAAAGAGTCTTTCACGGGCCAATGTGAGGGTTTCCCAACGGAGTTGGACCAGTTCCTGACGGGTTCAGAGAAACGGTGGTGCATCTCGAAAGTGAAGATGCGCCCATAGCTGAGTTTAAAGCTAAAGAAGACCCAGATTGATATCAAGAACAAAAAGACAGTCTTTAACATTTTCTTTACTGGGTATTACAGGAGAAATCAAGTTGAGACTCCAAAAAGATCTGCATTTGAAAACTGAAAATAATAACAAGAAAAGCAACAACAACAAAAAAGAAAGATTGGGTTTGGATCTTGGGTCGCTTTAGCCTATAGTAGTTTTGAAAGGGAGAACAATATGTTTTATTTTCAGCATGTGTTTGGTGTTCAGACTTCAGAGGATCTGAAGAACCAGTTCCTGTTCTTGTTTTTGTTACAATGCAAGTGAAAACGGTAACTTTTGCATGTGCACTGGTGGGTGGCTGCTGGGGCCTACGCCTACCCTTTAATTTAAGCCAAAATGAAATATATACATTCATATTATTTTGAAACGATTAAGTAATCAAAACCATGGACTTTTAGTTTCTGGATCCGGTTGCTGGGTCTCTCAGGTTGGATCCATTGGGTCTACACATATAGAGAAAGTCATTTTACCCAGTAGATCAGAATTTACGGTCTTTATTTGGTAGGGCGCATGTGCCTATCTGTTTGCTCTTTACAGTGTGAAATTCGACTTTCCCAAAGCCCAGATTTGGTTCCAAAGTTTTTAGCTTTTTGCCTATATCAATCGGTTGTTGATCCAATCAAACTTAAGTAATTACATGGTATGAAGATTGAATAGCCTTACATTACATAGTTTATAACTTTATATTAAATGGTCTTCATGCAACTCCAGACAACTCAACTAAGATGGAAGCAAAAGCAAGACAGCATACAGTTAAGCAAGATTACAACATTTTGCATGGTGTTTGACAGTTGACACCACCGATTTACCAGAATGTCAACCCTTGACCAAGTTAGCCGCATTCTTCTACTGTAAACTAAACAAGATAGTTTTAAAAATTGGGGGAAAGTGGAAACATAATAGAATGATTTGAGGTGAACAAAGAGAAGTGCAGTGGGAGTTTCTTTCATGTGATGTCCATTCAATTAGCTTTCTTTTCTTTTGTTTTGTTTTTTTGACAGAATTGATGGATCACCATCAAATTATTTAGCCAAATTCAAGGATATTATTCATCAACTTGAAGAAGAAGAAGAGATAGAGACTGCTGCTTTTGCTGATTACAAGTGCAGAGCACAAGAAATATCCAAAGGAAAAAAGAATTGTGTGTGTTAATTTAGTTTAACTTAAAATATCTGTACCCTGAAAGATTGAGAAAGGCACCAGAATCATTAAACCTGGTACTTTTTTAGACTTCAGCTGTGGTTTTAGATTTGTGTTAATTATGTGGACCATCTGTTTAGGATGCAATTAGAATAGCATCTCAGTTGAGATTGAGAGAGAGTGAGCTGCCTTTTTGTCCTCACCTGCTACTGCATAATTCAAAGCAAAGGACCCCACACTACTTCCCCTAAATTGTCCTCTCTCTCATCTCTTTTTACTGACACAATTCTCAATGCCAACTCCACTGTTTAGGTCTATCTCAGTTTCCACCCAAAGACAGATACTTTCACTGTTTTTCACATCATATTAGTCAATTCCCCCTGCTACTAATGCTCATCCCATCCAACTACCCTTGAAAAGATCAATAAATAAATAAAAAAACATTTTCAGAACCTAATTATGTAGCTAAAGACCTGATGCTTTGCCAACATTTTTTTACTATTATTTTTTTGAAAACAGTATCTCCTTCCTCGGTAAAGCTAAAAAGTTACAAGCATGTGAATCTACATGTGATTATTCAATCATTTATGTGACTATTTCAATCCAAAGATCAAATTAACCTTGAAGGAGAATATGCATAGTATGGCTCAAGAAATATAATAATGATACTCCGAATATTAATTTACTGAAAGAATAAAAAGCATTAATTTCCCCATATCCATTACCTCAGATTGTTCTTGTCCATATCTCACTGTCTCTGAAACAATAAAAACTAAAAAGCTTGTGAAAGAATATACTTTGGAATGCTTTTTCATATGATTTAGTACCATGAAGATTGAGGTCTCATGTTAGCAGTTGGATTTTTCTACCGTTTTATTCCATTTTTCATCATTTCTAATTTTCTATCGAGTGATAATGACTGTTTAAACCAACGGCTGTAATCTGATAAAAGAATCCAATCCCACGGCTACAAAAACCCAGATGAAGTTTATACGTTACTACAAGCTGTAAAAGAAGAGCAATTATGGTTTCCTAGGGAAACTGAAAGTAAAAGTCCCCGCCAAATATCTTCTTCAGTTCAGTTATTTCTCTTGTCTTGTTATTATATTATCATAATATTTTAAAAAAGGGTACCCTGCCCTTTGGTAGGCCAATAAGCCATTGCCAGTTGCCACCCTACGTGCGGGTCATTATATCTTCCATGTTCAAGACCTTGAAATTTGACAGTGGTGGTCACGACCTTTTTAGTGAGAGTGGGGCTTGATTTTTCCTGTTCTTTCACCATGGCTTGCGACAGTAAAACATAGCAAGGAACAGTCTTAGTAGAGTTTCTCTCTCTTACCAAAGTATTGAGGTTAGGCTTTGACTCCTTCACGTATTGGTTGCCAGCATTTGTCTTTAAAAGATCTCTGCCATGTCCACAAATCTCTTTCCCATGACAGCGATGAAAGAAAAAGATAGGGAAAATAGCTGCCTTGTTAGATTAGCTATTTGCAGGAAACATACACCAAAGAAAGCAATCTTCATTTATTGTTATTGAAAAAACATGAAAGGGAAATGGTTTTTAGATATTTCAACTCTTTTTCATGTCTAAAGTGTAGCAAAGAAGACAAGCTTGTTGCTTTGTCGCATCCTCTGACATACTCACTATCATTTCTCCTAATGGTTTAATCAGCTTTATTTTAGTTAAACCTCTACTTGAAACCCAAATCATCTCCCGTTTTCAGACACAGGGCAGTGAAGCCAGGTGCGTTTTGGTTTTGGTCTTGTTTTGTTTTTTCATTTATCTGATGTGATTCTCTGCAACTTTTCCGAGACACCTTCCTGCCACAGCCAAAACCCAGTCTTTTCCTGTCAAAAAGAGTGCATTATATCAAGAACCCAACTTTAAATTTCACTAAAAGGAATCAGCTTTGGGTTTAGCAGAGAGTGACACAGAGAAAGAAATGGGCTGTGCTACTTCAAAGAAAGAGGAGGAAGATGGTGTTGTGTCACTGTGTAAAGAGAGGAAACGCCTCCTGAAATTGGCCGTGGAGCGTAGATATGCTCTTGCAGATGCTCAATGTAAGTATAATCAGTCTCTCTATGCGGTTGCAGCCGCCATTAGGTTGTTTGTGGCAAGGCATTCCTCTCCTTCTTCTCCTTTCCTCATCACTTTCCCGGCTACTTCCACTGATGAGGCTGCTGCTGAGACCCCTATCACCAATCCCATGTTCTTTAAGCAAAAACCAACTGAGCCCACCCATGAGACCATCCCTTGTCAATCATCTCTTTCAACAGTTTTTCTGAAAAGAGGGAATCAAGAGGAAGTTCCAAGAACTGAAGAAGGTAAAGAGGGTTGTCTTGAGTCCTCAGAAGAAGAGGAAGAAGATGAGGTCATTTGTGAGCATTTTTATGGTGAGGAGGCTCCACCGGCAATGCCATCGCCAGGGAAGGAGTTTGCTTGGGATTTCTTCTACCCTTTTGATGAGGTGAGGACAGGGGTAGTGAGCAGCTTAAGTGACAATTCTCAGGAGGAATTGAGAGCGGTGAGAGAGAAAGAGGGAATCCTTGACCTGGAAGAAGATGGTGAGAGAGTTATGAGTGGGAGAAAGGTTGAGAATGTAACAAATGCTGATGACGGTGATGAGGAGAGTAAGAATAAGAATAAGAATACAGGTTTGAGCAATGGGGATGACCATGATGCAAATATGAGCCAAGGTGAAAAGAATAGTTTCAGAATGATTAAAACACCTACAGCTACTAATGAGAGAGAGTTGTTGGAAGCTTTAAAGGATGTTGAGGACCATTTTCTTAGAGCATATGAATCTGGTTTGGATGTCTGTAGAATGTTAGAGGCCAACAGAGTTCAGCTGCAATCTGGCTTGGAGGAACTTAAAGGTGGGTTGTCTTTCCCTTGCAAGTATTTTCATTTTCTGTTTCTTGAAAATGCTTCTTATATTCATGTGTTTTCATAGAAAAATTAGTTCTTGTGTTATCCTCTTGCAAGTTGAATACTAAAGGTTCCATCTAGTTGTTTTGAGTGTATAGTATGTTGTTGTTGCTGCTGTTGCAAATTAGTCTAAGAATGAGAATTGATGATTTGTAATATAACAGGAAAGGTTGATTGAAAGCCAATCTATTTCCTTCACGGTCTGTGCCTGTCAATCTTTGTTATTCGTTGATTTGTATGGTTGTTTAACTTGCTGACTGGCTGCAGAGAGCTCGAATAAACTTATCCGGTCAATTACCTGGAGCCGGTCCCCATTATCCCGATCTTCGTCCTGCAAAAGTCTCGTTTCATGTAGTTCCAGAAGTTCTTCTACATGGACAGAATTAAAGACTGATATGTTTGATGATTATGGTGGGATGGAATCTGGAAGCCACTCATTGACCCTAGGAAGGTTGTATGCTTGGGAAAAGAAACTCTACGAGGAAGTGAAGGTACTATAAACACAATTCTATTGCTGGCCCGAAATTGGGAACTGTCTCTTGTTCCTTCTTGATCACACGCGCCTTTGTAAACGATTCCTTTCGTCTTGTTTTGCTTGATCTAATATACTCTTGCATTATTTACAATGGACTGTTCATAACATTACAGAACTGTGTAATTCTGTACAACATCTTCATTTGCCTTGATCATTCTATTGTGAAAGTAGTCCAATGTGGTCTTGAAATGTTGAATTTTCATCTAAACAACCAGCTTTTGAGTGCATTGAAAATTCATGTTTTTAAGCATCTGGCATAGCTTCCTAACATTTTAGAATTCATATAATCAGGCAGCAGACCAGACCAAGAAAACGTATGACAAAAAATGTTATCAAATGAGAAGCTGCACTGCTAAACGAGATGGCCTCTACTCAGGTGACAAAACCCGAGTTGAAGTGAAAGACTTGCATAGCAGAATTTTGGTTGCAATACGAAGTGCCGAAACAATCTCCGAAAGAATTGAAAAACTGAGGGATGAAGAGTTGCAGCCGCAAGTTATAGAGCTGCTGCATGGGTATGAAAGCAAATGACAAAAAATATTTCAGATGTGTTAGATTTATCATTGTGATAATCTTCATTTCTTTCTCCTTCTGCAGCCTAATGAGGAACTGGAAGATAATGATGGAATCACATGAAACCCAAAACCGAATCATGTTTGAAGTTACTTCTTTCAGCTGCCCTACTTCTGGAAAGTTTTGTAACGACTCTCACCGTCTTGCCACTCTTCAGCTTGTGGCAGAACTTCATAATTGGCGCTCTTGCTTTGTTGCATATTTATCTGCACAGAAGGCCTACATTGAAGCTCTCAGTGGGTGGCTTTCCAAGTTCATTGCCCCTGAGGTCGAATTACGCTCCAAGAAGAGGTCTTCAGCCCCGGCATTAGGAGCCAGTGGACCACCGTTACTCGCAACTTGTCGTGAATGGTTGGCTAGCTTGGAGATATTGCCGAATGAAGCTGTTATTTGTGCATTGAAAAGCTTTGGAAAGGATATGCGTACACTTTGGCTTCAACAGGGTGAAGAGCAAAAACAGAAGAGGAAGGTTGATGGACTTGCCAAGGAACTCGAGAGGAAGGTCTTGGAATTTCAGAGAACAGAGAGCAGGGTTCTTGGGACAAAACTATCTGAGCAGGAACTAGAACTAAATGTTCGGAATCGGATCGAGTATTTGGCAGAAAGAAAACATCTGTTGGATATGTTCAGGAAAAGAATGGATGCCGAGAAGATAAAACACCAAACTATCATGGAAGAGACGCAGCAGATAACTGTGAAAGGATTCCAAACAGGATTTTATACCGTTTTCGAATCCTTGGTTGAATTTTCAAAGGCTTCTGTAAAAATGTATTCCGACCTCGTGACTCGCTGTGAAACCGCTAAGGCACCCGAGAAGGAAGATGAAAGTGAACCGAGCTATGTAGATGAAATGAGTTCTTATCTCTGGGGTTGAAATGGCTGAGACAAGGAAAGGCCTGGAAAAGAATTTGGTCATATTATACCTTGTATTCTTGAATTTCTCAGATATGAGGTTTCATAAGTCTCCTAAGCAGCTCGCCGGGAATCGTATTTGTGGAAAGCTATTGTAGTTTACTTAGCTGATTGTAAGTATTAATGATCTTAGTTTGATGCTAAAGAGATTTCAACAATATTGTAACTGTTTGAGATCATTGTTTTTTCTTTGAACATTAGAAGGGAAGATCATGATTTGTTATGTTCCTAACATAACTTGGCCATTCCCTAAAGCTTGGAAACATATAATTACTTGTTTGATTGATCTCTCAGATTCTTCTTATCAACATCGATACTTGCACTGTCAAGCTCAAAACATCTTAAGCTGGTACTTTGAGATGAAATGCTATCCAACTCAACATGGAACTTCTGAAATCCAACACCATCTATGCTCACAAAGCTTTGGGAATAATCTTGGTCGAATGATCTATGTCCATGTTCAGTTAGTCGAGGAAACGTGGCAGTGGTAGTTGGTTTAGAGCTTCTCAAAGGCTGTTTGTTGATCAAGTTGCCGACCGAGTGAAGTGTGTTTTCCAGTTCTTGCCAGACCCGAGTCATTGTTGGACGGTCTTTAGGAGTTTTTGCCACGCATCTTAAACCAAGTTCACCCATTGTCAGCATCATTTCCATGTTGCAAGGTCCGGATAAAAGAGTAGTATCGAGGATTTCTTCGATGTTGCCCCTCTCTATACTTGGCCTCGCCTGCATTTTCAACAGCTCACTTCAGCACACGTTTAGTGTCTAAACTGGCAGCTTATTAACAACAGTAAGGCAAACTTTTAATTGATAAATAAACTAACCCAGTCAATAATATGATAATTAGGGTGGCTTCTAGTCGAATCCACAGCCGGACGGGCAGCAATCAGTTGCAGAAGTATGACACCAAAGCTATAAACATCACTAAAAGGACTCAAATGAAAGCTTGTACAATATGCAGGATCAAGGTACCCGGGTGTTCCTTTGATCTGGCTACTGACATGTGATTGATCCCCAATAGGTCCCATTTTCACAAGTCCAAAATCTGAGACCTTGGCATCAAAGCTTTCTCCAATTAAGATGTTGCTAGGTTTAATATCTCGGTGGATTATGCTTGGCTTAATTCCATCATGCAAATGAGCTATTCCTGTAAAAAAAAATCATGTTTATTTATAGTAAAGTTTAAACTATTTCTCTGTGGGAAATCTACCTTTAGCAGCTCCTATGGCTATGTTCACTCTTTGCCTCCATGTCAAGTTCTTTCCACCTCTTCCTACACTCCAAAAATGAACAGAAATGAGTTTTTTTTAGTGATTTATCGTCTCTGTGAAAGGTGTTTCAAGTGGGAACTTACCCATGATATACTCGAGTAAAGAGCCATGTGGTACATATTCATAAACCAATATTTTTGCACCTTTTGGTCCTGTTTCAGATGAAGTAAAAAATTCTTAGGTTCTCAGCACCAGCTTAGACAATTGATAACTTAATCGATGATTTAAGGCTCGATAAACATACCGGGTTCTTCACAAAACCCCACCAAACCTACAAGATTCGGATGATTTACTTTCGAAAGAAGCTCAACTTCTGTTCCAAGAAACCAGTAAAAACAAATCAACCTACTTGAGCTGTGGCAAACTGAATTATGGTGTAGAATGCTTAAGGCTGCTTACCATTTCTGAATTCTACGATGCTTTGGTATGATTCGGCATGAGCCCTCTTGATTGCTAATGTACCTTCAAGTTCAAAGGTTCCTTTATAGACGTTTCCAAATGCACCAGACCCCAACAAACAGTCTGCACTATAATTTTTGGTAGCCTTTTCGAGCTCCTCCGATCCGAAACGCCTCAACCGCAATTTCTCAGCTTTCAAACTTCCTAATTGTACAACGATTTCATGAAATAATGAGCAAGC